>JAFMOC010000006.1:4077500-4767500 GCA_019802505.1 Corydoras sp. C115 | reverse complement strand
AATTGTAAACTCACATTGTAATCACAATTTTGATCCTGTTAATTTAGTTAGTAATTAGACATGTCCAAACCAGTGAAATAACAAAAGTCTTAAAGCTATGATATATGTTGCTAGACTTTTTTTTTCATCCATATAGCATACATTGGGATTATATATTTGTTTGGGTCTTTTGTAAATGAGTGTAATTTGAACTTTGAAGTTGTGTTTTTTTTGGTATCTCAGTGATCGGAACAGTCCTTGCTGTAATAAGTGCAAATATCAGGAAGCTGGGAAGATCTGTCAGGAGTCCATTAGTGCCACTTGTAAAGCTATTTCAAAGTGCTCAGGTAAATCATAAATTTTTGTTCTTCCTGTATACAAGGGACATATCACAAAGATAAACCTCAGTAATACAAAATGCATCAAATGTTTTTGCAAAGTAATAATTAAAATATTTTAAGACCTTTTTGATTTTTTTATTTGTTTATTTATTTATTTTTATTAATCTTATATTTCATGTTATTTGGGCGGCACGGTGGCTTAGTGGTTAGCACATTCGCCTCTCAGCACTAGGGATTCCCGGTTCGAATCTCAATCTGGTTGGAGTTTCCAAGTTCTCACTGTGTTCGCATTGGTTTCCTCCGGGTTCTACATTTTCCTCCCACAGTCCAAAAATAAACATGGATCAAGGTCAATTAAGTTCTTTAAATCACCCCAAATAGAGTGTGTTTTTGTGTGTGTTTGTGTGAGTGAATTTGAGCCCAGCGATAGATTGGCGCCCTGTCCTGGGTGTGTATCTGCTCAGCACCCGAAACGTTCTCCCCTGGATGGGCATGGGGAACTCGACCCTAGTAGAGGATAAAGCGGAAGATATTGGATGGAGGGATGTTTCATTTGTTTATGATACAGTACACTCAATGGCCACTTTATTTGGTACAGTTCTTTGTTTCTACCCTAATTGTGCAATTTATCAGTTCTACTTAACTGATAAATTAAGTGTGTTGAGTGTTGGAGTTTAAACTCTCTAAAGAGGATAAACATTTCCAGTCTGATATGCAACAACTCTTCTGATGTCTTTAGAAATCTCCTTTGTTTATAATAATTCAGTTCCTCAGACATGTGTTGTAAAGATGGATATGTTGATGGATATTTTGATATCTGCTTGTTTCTGTCATTTTTATTTACTTTCAGACTTGTTTAGGGTAGTTTGGGTCAAATTTAAGCAGAACTATAAAAAAAAAGTCAAGCATCACTGTATAAAGTGCATCTGACCAGTAAGTGGAATAATCAGTGCAGAAACAAGTAGGAGTATCTAATATAGTAACTGATGAGTATATATGAAATATACAATGTATATTTTGTTACATTCTCTTACATTTGAATTTTTCTCTTCAAATGTATTGTTGTTGTTGTTGTTGTTGTTAAGGCTTTTAAGTTATTATTGTTATTTAATAGCAAATTTTAATTGTATTGTTATTTTTTTATCATCTGATTAATTTCCATTAAATGAATAAAATTATTCTTTCTCTAAACCACTTATCCTAATCAGTGCTGTAGGTTGCTAGAGTTTGTCCCAGCGTTCATAGTATGAAGGGTAGTAAACACCATGGACAGGGACAAAATAATTGTTGAATGAATTTGGTTTTCAGCACATAAGCATTTAATGTTCATACAAAATCTTTTCGTTAAACCTTCTTTGTGAAATAATGCTCATTTGCCAAACTTTTACTGTTATTTACTGTTGTTATTTATATCTATTTTATTGTGAACCAACCAAAACTCTTCCGGTATTGATTTATTCATTATACTCTCAGGTATAAGCAGTGAATGTCCAGCTCCAGGCAACCTGCCTAATGGCACTGAATGTGTGGATAAAGGCGAGTGTCGTAATGGGGAGTGTGTGCCTTTCTGTAAAGCCAAACAAAATCTTCACCCCTGTGCCTGTAACGGTAAGTGCAGTTCCACTTTCAAGCTGGTTTCCTGGGAATGCTTGTGTTTAGAAAAAAAAAATTCTTCAAGCTCTTCTTCTTCTCTTTATTATTATTATTATGACAATTTAAAGGCTGAGAATAACAGACCATTTATGTAATAAAGGCCACATATCAATCTAGTAATAAATGTACCATGTAGTAAAATATTTAGTTTAAACAAACGCTAATAATATTTTAAAAAATATATATATATATTTGAAATGTAGTATATACGAGGGTCTACACACCCACACCCAAAATGTAATCAGTTTATTAAAAATGTATTAAAACTACCATTGACTAGCTGTTTCTATAACATATTATACAAAAACTAATTGTTTGTACTGTATACTGATGTTAAAGGTTAGAATGTGTAAATAAATCTGAAAATTATAGCTTTATCTATAATTATACTTTGTATCAGGACCAAAGTAAAGAACTTGGACTATGGTGTGATGATTTTCAATAGGCAATAAGTCACCAATATCTGATCTTTTTATGCAAATATGAATTAAAAAATTTTAATTCCAGTTTTAAAGTGCATACTGCTTCACCTTCAGGTACGGATCATTCATGTAAAGTGTGTTGTAAGAGCGAAAGTGGACTGTGCACTCCTTTCAAGTTCCCAAATGGACAATTTCTCTTCCTGCGCAAAGGCAAACCCTGCACTGTGGGCTATTGTGATGGGAGTGTAAGTAGTACATCTTTGTTTGTCAGCTTTTTTACATCACATTGTTTATTGATTATTTTGAAAATGTAGACAGTATTTGCAAAAGCCCTCAATTACTGTTTATTGGCTCAGTGTTCGAGAAATCTAGGAAGTTATAAAGTTTATAAAAAGGATTAACCTGGCAGTCTTTCAGTCTGGCATTTATTTTTTATGTAAAATTAGAGACATAATCTTTGTAAAATGTTTTGCACCACCTATAATTTTTTTTTTTTTTTAATTCAAATGCGTTTGAGCCACATTTTTTGTTTAATGTACAAACAAAGGTAAAATCTGTAATTGGGCAATGATGTTTACACTACTCTAATATCCACTGAGTAGCAAATTCCTATATATCCTGGCTCTTTAGTTCTGCGATTTTGTGTTGAATGCAGCCTTAATTAATTGCTAAAAGATGTTAAATAGATTGTTTGTCTTTTAGGGTAAATGCATGAAGCAAGTACAAGACGTGGTCGAGAGGCTGTGGGACTTTATAGACAAGTTGGACATCAATACATTTGGCAAGTCTTTATTATTCCTAACCTAAAGAATGTCACTTTACATTATTGTGTTTGGTAATTTAATGAAGGGTATTTTGTTGATCTGTATTCAGGAAAGTTTCTGGCTGACAATATTGTAGGATCTGTGGTGGTCTTCTCACTCCTTTTCTGGATTCCTTTGAGCATTTTGGTGCACTGTGTGGTATGAAAGGCCTTTTTTTCACATTTCATCAAGTGTCCAAAGTATATTTGAGCTAAAGTTTTGGTAAAAAATGTGTAATGCAAAAATATGTTCTTTCTTCTTTCTTTTAAACTTGTTTTAGGACAAAAAGCTGGACAGACAGTATGAAAACAGTATGTTCCCCAGCGTAAGTACTCTAGTCTCATGACTCAAACTTGCATGTGCAATCCATCATAGCAGAAAGGCTTTTTATTGTGAAGCGACCTGCATAAGCCAGCTAGCCTACTAACATGGTTTAAAGTAAAACTAAATTGTTGTCTGACAAAATGTGACCTGTGGTTCCACTGTCTGCTCTGAGCCGTGTGGAACTGTAGCAGATGATGGTGGAAGTGTGTAGTAAAGCTTAAGGTGAGTGTATCTGTTTATAGAGTAGTGCATTGGGTTGCTTTGTACCTGTGTAAGAATTGGTCACTTGGCAGGTTGTAAGTGGTAAAGCACGTCATGTTTCATCTAATTTTGTGCTTTTGTACAGTTGTTGTTGGTAAAGATGTTGCTCCTGTTTTGCTTTTAATCCGCTATGAATTTTTAAAGTTTTACGTTTTTAAATGCATGGATTCAAATAGATTATTGCATGCTGTTGGTATCTGAGATGCAAGCAATTGTTTCAGCACAAAGCATTTCACAGTGTGGCAGAACAATGAAAGAAACCTGGCATGCTCAATGTCCGTGTATTCATCATTAAAACTGTTGTAATTAACTTGGTTTTTATAGATGTTTTGCTTAGATTTTTTTCAAAGCAGTGTTGGCACACACGCAACAACATGGGTAATAATTTAAATGTATTATTAACAGTGTATTGCATAGGGTGCTGAATGATTTTCCTTAAACCTTAAAATGAGGCTCTTAATTGCATTGCAGCTACTAGCCCTCTCACACCACAGTGTTCACAGTAGCCGCATTGCTTGCTGTTTATAAGAGCAAGCAGCCATTGCTTTTTTTTTTTTTTAAGAGAGAAAGTGATTGCAAACTGTTGCCTCACCAACAGATGCCATTAAATCCTACACATTGCTTTTTTTAAAGATTTTATGCCCTATATTACACCCCACCAACAGTTTCATGCCTCGAATAGCAACGGTGCTTGTGAATATATAATTAATTAACTTATGTGTAGCAAGCCTTACCAAATATTAATACATTCTGAGATTATGCTACAATTAGCTGGCTTTGTGCCACACTAAAGAGGGCAGCATACTAATTAGGGCTGCAACTAAGGATTATTTTGATAATTGATGAATCGTTCGATTATTTTCTTCGATTAATCGATGAATCTGATTTTTAAAAAATTCAATAAATGTCTTTATTAAATAGGTCAATAAATGTCTGGTTTTATTTACAGTATGAGTGCAAGGCAGCTAAAGAGCAACTAAACACAAATCTCTCACACACATACACACACTGACACAATATTTAGCATTGACTGTAAAAAGAAATTAAATTAAATAAAAACATTTAAAAAAAGAAACTAAATTACACAAATTTGAGTAGCTCTAATATGTTACCTAATCCCTGTATAAATGCAATTCATCCTACCTCACTCCCAAAGTGTAGGGTGTCTTCACTCATACTTTGTCAGAAATTTAAAGCTTGATCGTTAATTACCACCATTGTGTACAAGTTGTATGTATTTATAAAAGCACATTTAAACACTGCTTAAGCTAATTAAACGAAAATAAAAAGTAACACACGTTCTCCATCACGGTCATTATCCAGTTAACAATCAAAAACAGAGTGAAGCGTGCTCTGGTTCTCATAGTGTGAGTGCACCGTTATGTTAATTCACTTCAAAACTAAAGAAACTCTGGATATTGTAGTGATTTACTCTGCTGTTGAGCTCATTCATGCTCATCGGTGACTCCAACATGTTTCAGGTGGTGGATCATCACCGTGGTGCTCCGTGCAGGTCAAATAATTTTTGTGGAGCTTGCATGTTACATGTTCTTTGGTTGTGTGAACCGTGAAGTGTTCCCACAGTTTTGATTATTTAAGCCGAAGCTTTTTTTTTGCATTGGTCATGTTTCATTTGTAGGGTTTATTAAATTTTGTCAAACTTTTTCGCAGATTCAAACTTCGCTCCGCCTCGTTCCGTTCAACCCACTCTTTTTTATTTATTTATTTTTTTTTTCAGCGCTGCAGGTGACGTAAGCGTTTACGACATTGCAAGTAACGCGTAAATCGTGCGACACAACAATTCAATAATGAAATTCGTTGTCGACACTTTTCATAATCGATTTTTTTTTATCGATTCGTTGTTGTGGCCCTAATACTAAATAATACTTACACTAATAAATTTTAGAAAAGTGAAATATGAATCTTGGTATATCACAAAAGTGATTTCATAAAAGTTGTACAAAAGTAGTGGCTTACTTAAAAGTGTATAACATCAGGGCTGGGATCATTTACATTATAAATAGTAATATACATATATATTTCATTTGATTTCATACATAAAACACTTTTAATAATATTGCTGATTTATTTATGCAAATGTATGTATGTATGTATGTATGTATCTAGTCTTTGAAACTAATGCCATACAAAGAATTTTTATTATTCCCAGAAAGTATCTAGTCTTTCAAGATGAAACTTTTTTATATAATGCAGCTTTACAGAATGAAAAGCCTTTAAAAAAGAGCAATTTCATTATTATTCACTACAGTTAAAAAAAATCTCTCTATATATTTCCTTATAAGTGTTACAGCTCACAGTTATGTATGTCCAAAAATACAAATAAAACAATTATTAACTACTATAGCATCTCCAAACATAATCAATTGGTTTATGATCCAGCAGAGCACAATGTAATTTCAGTGCATTATCAGGGTGGTCATTAATAAAGCACTATGAACTATGAACAAAAAATTTTTTTTCATAAAACTCTATGGATCAGAATCATTTTCACTAAGCCAAGTTAGTGTGTATGTTGACACATTCTCTGTAAACACAGAAACATTAGACATAATAAGAAGAATATAAAATTTCAAATGATGATGCAGACCCACTTGTGCCTTTTTACCATAAAAATACAGAGAAAGGCATTCATATAAATAAAACACATAGTTTAAATTATAAGTAAAATATAAGTATATTTAAATTTGTTTCAAACAATACTTTTCAAAAATATCTTCCTTTAAATAATGTGATGTGCCCTGTTTTTTTCGAGTTCCCAACCCATTTACACATACATACATGTCTTTTGCTTCCAAAGCCTCAAAAAAAAAATTTTTAAATTGTAATTTATACAAAACTATAATTAGATGACTTGCATCATCTAATTTAATTTTTTTTTCTATGTAACATACCCATTTTCAGTCCTAGTCCTCAGGTTTTTTGTGGTTTGACAATACAGTACCTAAAATAAATTGAAATGGATTTATGCTACTTAACTCCTGGTTTAATAAATATCTTTATAAGCACTTTAATAGTCCATTTAAAGGGGAGAATTTAAAACAGCAGAGAAATGCTGTATCCTGCAGGACATCCATAAGAATGTTAGGCCTTTACTGTTTTTTATTTTATTTATTTATTTATTCTTTTTTTTTTTAAATACTTGTGGCATACCAAAATTCAACACAACCAAGCTGTCTGAACAACATGTAGTTATTCTAACTTGATCTGATACTGTGTTTTGTTTTGTTTTTCTTAAATGACTGACAGTAATTTATCATGTCAATTTCTACATTTGATTTTGAAATGTCCTCTGCTCTCTTCTCTTAGAATATGGAGCTGCTGAGCAGTCTTGAAGGGGCTCCGATTCGTGTTTTCAAGGTCCCTCCTCCTACTGCTCCCCATTCTGTTTCAGCAGCCCGACCCATGCAGA
This sequence comes from Corydoras sp. C115, assembly GCA_019802505.1. Taxonomy (NCBI): domain Eukaryota; kingdom Metazoa; phylum Chordata; class Actinopteri; order Siluriformes; family Callichthyidae; genus Corydoras; species Corydoras sp. C115. The sequence goes on along the minus strand of JAFMOC010000006.1, from coordinate 4,760,287 downwards.
GTCAACCTGGGACCAGCAGCACCTCTCCGGTTGCAGCATCCACTTTTGAGCCCAGATCAGATACTTCACGCATGGCCACCATCGAGGAGGACTCCAGCACGGACTCTCCACCAGGGACGAGCTTCCCTTCAAGCTCCACGGCAGCCAAGTCGTTCGAGGACTTCACCGAACATTCACCACTGAACCGGCCAAACAACAAGCGACTGCAGAGACAAGCGTGTATCGAAACTAAAGAGACAGCGTGCTGAAAGAGGTCCGAACTTCCCATCTCACCTCCATACTCCCAGATGCAATGCTGAATCTGTGCACTTTGTTACATAAGTTGCAGGTAAACCTTTCCAGAGAATAAGTTTGGAGACAATCAAATTTCATGTGTACTGTAGTGCAGGTGTGGGGTGCTGTCTGGTGTGTATGAAAGGCATGTCCACATTCTACACATCAGAAACAAAAAATTCTGAGAAATTTAGTGAAACCAGAGGCTGCGGCTCAAAACCTTCTGAAATGCACTAAGAACGTGCCTTGTAGATGTAGAATTATTAATAAATAAAAACATTATTTAGGGAAGAAAAGTTGCATTTGCTGCCTGGCCAAAGTTGTGGTTAGTGTTTGTGAGAGATCTAGTTGTGTTAACGGATTGTGTCAAGGCATCAAAGCATTATATGGAAATAATAATAAGTTTGTCTTGTCAATGAATTTCTTCCCTAATGGTGCACATATTTCAGAATGACAACATTAAGTTTCACTGGGCTGAAATCGTGAGTTGTTCAGAAAGCATTAGTAACCACTTTTATAAATGAATCAACAAAACTTGGACTCAACCTTTTTAAATGTTCTGTTCAATATTTTGGAGAACATTTTACAGTATATAAATATTTTTAAGTAGTTTAACCTTCCGTTTCTTATTGTTCAAGCTTAGTCAAAAATGAATGTAACTCTAAAGAAGTGTTGTGATATTGTTACGATGCCATCATAAATATGAGCTATAAAGCACACTAAAAACAAGACAGTAAAATATTAGTGTGCCATTTTTTTGGCCATGCAGTGTCTTTTGATGCACAGGTGAGTCAGTGTTCATAAATCTTTGAAGTAAATTCTTATTGCCTCATATAAAATATATGATACAGCTTGTGAACAGTGCGCTGTTCCTAAAAATAAACTGTAAATGAAGTGATAATAGTATTGCTTAAATAAGTGTGGCCTGAACCAGATTAGTTCATCATCATACCACTAACTTCATTTTACCTGTTTTTTTTTTATTTTTTTTTTTTATGGCTGAACAGAGAAGTAGGTCGTTCATGCATGATTGAGCAGTTTCAAATCATTGTAAACAGCTGTGATTCCTGCTTTCACCAGCAACAGCTGAGGCTCAAGCTCTGATTGGTTACTGCTTGATCACCTGACAGTTTGTATATGCAGAGGTTCAACTCTGTGAGCTCAGTCCACTTGAATTTTATGTAGTGCGTGGCATGGTACATGGTACTGATGGAACATCATCAACTGAAACTTTATTTTAAGAGAATGGTGTAAACTGTGTGAAAGTGACCATCCAATTCTTACTACGCTGGATCAGCCATAACACATCACCCTAATCAGGCACTGGAAGCTGACCAAAGCTAAATGACAAGCCTTCCAGTTATTATTCCAGGAAAATCTAAGCATAGCACCAGCACCAGAAACACTCCACAGTAATGGTTCACAAATACTGACAATTGAAGTTATCTGAAAGATGTCCATATAAAAAAAAATTACCATGCCCATGGTTCAATATAGACTGTGAACAATACTCAATTAGCTAAAAAAAAAAAAAAACTTTTAACAGACATCTAACCACAGAAAAACCTAATGAATTAAGAAAGTCTATCATACTAAATTATAACCAAATAGCAGAGCTGGAAATACATTTTCAGTTATTTTACAACAGCACCACCATGATTTAATTATGGAATACTCATTGTATTCACGATTTAAACTTGAAAAATCAACATGAATAAACAATGTTTTAAAACCACACAGTGTGTGTCGACAGCCATTGTATTTGAATATCTTAAAAAATGAACAGTTTTGGGAAAATATTTTTTTTCTAACGAAACGTGTAATGTGTACTCCAACTGTCATCCACACACATTGATTTCTTTTCCCAAGACCACCCAGTAATAAGCAATGTGCTTAAAAAGATAACCAAACAAAACTATGATCTTAGACTTTGCTGGATTATCGGACAATGAGGTATTTCCTGAAATGAAAAAGCAAACTGGCAAAAAAAAAAATAAATGCCTGTTTGACCAAATACTTCCAACACACAAAAAATAGAATTAGTTACTAAAAAAATAAACAAAAATACCACAAAAAAATACATACAGGGCTGAACTACATATCTAAAATTCAAGGACTGAAACAATCTGTCCTGAATACAACTTCAGATTAACTACAGCGTAAAAAACTAAACAGTTGTGTTTTGACCTTTTGTACTACTTTTCAAATTGGAAAATTGTCACATTAATGTGAATTATAAACAGGGCACCACTGCATTTGATTGCATGCCATTTTCTGTCATTGTGTATTTGGTTTAAAGGTTTATTTGTGGCACTGCTCTTCATATCAGGTATAGTCTGACAGTCAGTCAACTGTACAGTCCTGGCTGACTGTCACTGCTGGTCCTGTGCAAGGCATATCATTAACACCACCTATGAACCATCCACTTTTCATACAAGACACTGTAATAAGATGTATTTGAATAATAAAACTGCACAATAAATAACGTTTCTTTAAATATTGTTGATGTTTGTGCGGTCATAAACTTGTTTACTTTACACATATAGTTTATTTAAATTTATTAGCCATTACTATTGTCTTTACAGTTATTTTCTTATGTAATGCTGTATTTCCCTTTTTAAAGATGTAATGTATTTGTACTGATTGCAATGGGAGGAACATTGAATAATTTGTTAAGTGCCATAAAACTGTTAAATATCCTGCTGTGTTTTACCATTGAGTAGAGTGACCGACCAGGCAACTAATCGAATATGAAGTGTTGTGAGTTGTATATAAAGCATTTTTATTTTCTGGGTGTACAATTCTAATTGTCTGTGTCTGTATGGGTGCACTCCATGTATCTATATTAATAAACTTTACATCATTACCTGCTGCTGCTTCAGTTTATCAGTCATGAATATAATGAGTAAGAATAAAGCAAGAAAATAGTTTTATATAAATGTATTGTTTGACATTAATTTACAGTCACCTTATGAATAAATCCTAATAAATTTTACCCTCATATTTCCCATTAAGGATTTTTATTAAAGCCATTTGCCCAGAAAAACAATTTAATTGCAAAGATTTTAATAATCCACAAGGCTGGATTTTTACTAGATTCCTTAAACTCAGTGCCAAATTTCAGATATAAAAGGTACGTGAAGATGAAGGTTTTACTAAAGGAAGCTGCCGTGTATTTTTAGAGCTTAATCACACAGGAGGCTGTTCTCTGGGTTTGTACAGTCCACATCAGCCCAGTAAGGAAGGATGAAGGGTAAGTCAGCCACTTTACTCTCTAACAGCTCCCACACATGCTCCCCAACAAACTGATTGCCTTTCTCAGAGAGGTGCAACCCATCAGACAGGTACATTGAGAAGTCCTAAGGGAAAAAAGAGGATATATATATATATATATATATGTAATGACAAAGTACAATCAGCTCATTTAGACAAAAATGCAAGTGCTGAACTACTGTGAAGTTAAAATAAATATGAAAATGAAGTGATACTTTTAAGTGCCGCATTGTGAGCAGCACGGTGGCTTAGAACCAGGGGTCCAGGTTCGAATCCTGATCTGGGTGTAGTTACCATGTCCACATGGGTTTCCTCCCACAGTCTAAAAACGTGGATTCAAGATAAATTGGCTACTCTAAATGTCCCCAATTTAGTGTGCGTGTGTCTGTGTGGAGGCGTAAGTAACTAAGTACATGCTCAATGATAGGTCATGAGGAACCCTTGAACATGATTAAGCGAAAGAACGGTTGGATGTTTACAATTTGTTGTAGTGCTCACACTAAACAAAAAGTTTATCTTGGGTATGACAATGTAGAATTGCCCGAGTTGCCAAATTTTCATTACTTTTATATTCTTAAAATGTCAGAATTCCTTGTATAGCCCACTTCATAATAACTTATTAAACAAGCATTTCAAACTGCAACAAGCTTGGTGTATAGGAGGAATCATGTGAACAAATTAAAACAGGTGTGAAAATATAGTTGTGTGCAGTTTTGACACAATGCAATGTACCTGACTATTTACTTTTTGGTTAATGCAGTGATATAAACTCTGATAGACTTGGAGTGTCCTTGTGTTTCACCTGATCATCTTTCTGCATAAGAGACCAGAGGTCGAGTACATCTACTCCACACTGACGTGCAGTCTCCACGCACATCTGAGCATACTGACCAGCTGCTGAGTTTGAACGGTTCAGTGGCCAGCCTATAATATAAAAAAGGACACTGCATAAATATATATTTATGTATAAATGTGTATACAAGTATGTATATGTTTTAAAAGAAAAGACCTTTTATTGTACATTCTTTTTCCCAAAGTTGCTCATGAATTGGTGGAGGGGTGATGAATATGAGTTTGTCCTTGGAAATGCCGGCTGAGACCAAATACTTCACCATGTCCTTTAAATTCTCTGAATATTCATGACATGGAATGTGCTGCTGTGGGTTCTTATCTGAGGAGCAAGAAAGTTAAATATAAAATTATATATAAAAAGTGACATTTAATTATGCTTTTAAATCCGAAAACTGATTATTGGTGAAATAAAAAAGAACTATATACATATATATATATAAAAGAACATATTCTATAGCACCTTATGAGAAATACAAAAAAACTCAATAGCAAATAATGAAAACACTTTAGAAGAATGTCTTACATCTGGCTGCATTACATTTTCAGATCATTGTAATAATTTTTTTAGTACTTATTACTCTTACAATTTTTTGGGTACATAATCTTCATAAATTCTGATCTGAGTAGTTGTCTTAAGTTGGCAGTGTAGTTCTTAAATCTAAATGTAATGAACAACATTACAAGATACAGTTTTATTAAAAAAAAAAAACTTGTCTTGCCTTTCAATGCTGCATCATTAGCACCGAAAAATACAGTCACAGCCACAACTGGAGGATAAGATACCCCACAATTTGGGATGATCCGGGGAAGAACTAATTTAGCCCATCGAGTGTTGTATCCAGAAAAGCCTCTGTTCACCACGTCACATTTTCTAAAACAAAATATGTGCATCATACTGAATATATATCCGACATTGGTAACTTGAGTAGACCTAGAATATAAACCCACAACCTTCAGATTGATAGCCCAAGACACTAACCACTGAGTTATCACGCCCATCCATCCATTTATCTTCTACTTTATCCTACATTAGGGTCGCGGGGGGGGGATCCCCATGCCCATCCAGGGGAGAACGTTTCGGGCGCTGGGCAGATACACCCAGGACAGGGCGCCAATCTATCGCTGGGCACACACTCACACTGAAACGCACACATACACACTCTATATGGGGCAATTTGGAGAACTCAATTGACCTTGATCCATGTTTTTGGACTGTGGGAGAAAACCATAGAACCCGGAGGAAACCCACGCGGACAACATGGAAACTCCACCCAGATGGGGATTCGAACCGGGAATCCCTAGTGCTGAGAGGCGAACATGCTAACCATTAAGCCACCGTGCCGCCCCAGTTATCACGCCCATTACCTGTAATTGTTGTAGTTTTTTTAAACACTGTACGATTCTAATTAATCAATACGTCTTAATTTGTTTATAAATCTAACACCTAACTGTCACTATTAAAGGAACAGTGGTTTATGTCACTTTGTTTACGTCATAACTCTCACGCTCACCTTGCAAGCTTGTTTGCTAATTCAGAGCCCCAGCCGTTCTTCTGAAAAGCAAACTAAAACAGAAAAAAATATTTATTATAAAGTATCAGTTGAGTCTACAGCACAGGTCTGTTGGTACCTGCGTGATGGAGTCTCCAAACAGAAGCATCTGAGGCCACGTGACATGCTTCATCCTGAGGCGCGTGAGAACCGAAAATCAGCAGTGTTTTGAACAGCCTTCTTCTGTGTTATTTCCCTGACTGAATGTTTGTCACATCGCTCACTTTCGCCACCTATGTGTATCTCCGTGTTGCTTTCAAAATTGTACTGGCTGTGCAGCTCTGCTTAGAGCAGGGGTGTTAAACCCAAAGCCCTTTTTAGGTCGCTGGAACAGGATAAACATTTATTGAACACCCCCCCCCCCCCCCGCAACCCTAGTAGAGGATAAAGTTAATGGATGGATGGATGGAACCTATGAACATGCTGTAAAAAACATGAACAGATCAAATAAAAATTATGCTTTCCATTATGCTTTCCCCCAAAAAATTTAAAACAACAAATAAAAACATTCAGGGTTTTTTTTTTGCTCTTGGGCCATTTCAGAAAAATAAACTTTCAATCATTCAGTCTCTTCCGCTTAAATTTCTATTCTTGTCACAGGGGGGTTCCCCATGCCCATCCAGTGAAGAACGTTTCAGGCAGTGTGCCATTCTATTGCTGGGCTCACTCAATCATACAGACACACACACAAACACTATATGGGGCAATTTAGAGCATTCAGTTTACATTGAATCCGTGTTTTTTGAGAGTAGAAACCAGAGATTCCAGAGGAAACCCACACAGACACTGGGAGAACATGGAAGCTCCACCCAGATTGGGATTTGAACCTGCTAACCACTAAGCCACAATGCCACCCGGAAAATAATCTTAAACTTTAAATATCTTCAAGTATTTCTGCTCTCCATAAAAATGTTCCTGTCAAAATTATACAAATTCAGAAAGAACACACCACATGGGTGATTAAGAAGGCCCAACAACACGTCTACTTTCTCAGATGGCTGAGAAGGTTTGGTCTGAACCCCAGTATTCTCAAGACTTTCGACACCTGCACCGTGGAAAGTGTCCTGACAGGAAGTATTACCACCTGATATGGGAATTGTACTGCTCCCGAGCGGAAATCCTTGCAGAGGGTAGCGCGAACAGCACAGTACATCACCGGGGTTCAGCTCCCAAACCTTCGGGACCTATACAGAAACCGCTGCCTGAGGAAATCTAGAGGTATCATTAAGGACCCCATTCACCCAAAAGCTACTGCCTTTTCTCATAGTTGCCAAGTGAAGAGGCTCAGAAGCTTAAAAACCAGAACCAGCCAGTTCAGAGACAGCTTCTTCCCCAAGGCAACCAGACTGTGAAACGGCCAGTAGAACTGTGTACTGCCTAACCACTGCCATCTTATATAAACTCTGCACCTTGCACTTTGCACTTTTCACTTTACTTCACTTTCATGGCACCCACAGACTTTTCCATACATCCTTGAACATCCCAATATCCGATTCCATTTTGTTTAATTTCATACCTTTCTTATATTTTAATTTTATTGTATATTTTCTTTTATTCTTGTAAATATTTCATTTTGCACAGTTGTGGGTACTTGCACATAAGCTTTTCCCTCACCAATACACCTGTACTAGGTGATGTGTGTTACAAGTTCAATAAACTGCCTCAGAGATGCAGGTTGTTCCAAACTGATTTTAATGCAAGTTACTGAATAGACAGCAAAGGTACAAAAAGAATCATCGATGGCAGGCAACTGCAATTGATGAGAGAGCTCTGAATTTTCAAAGATCCCGCTTCAGTATATAACCCTTAGGTGGGCTGTCCTTCTTCTGTGTGTGTTCTGCTGAGTGTGAATGGACCTTCCATATATGGTCCCACTAATACATTTAACAAATGCTACCTGCCACCTAAGTCTATATTTTCACAGGTCACCCTGCCACCAGACATTCTGACTCTTTCTCAAGCTCATTCGACAAATGGTCATTCCTACAATTATACACGCTCATCCCACATCTGGTCATTCCCTTTGTTCCCTACAGCCATTCAGGAGTTGTTTAAACTATGTGAATTAGTAAATGTCATTACAAAAGGAAAGAGCATTACGAAGTATAACAAAAACCTTACAAATAATGCAATTCATGTATTTTTATGTTCAATAAATTCCAACATGTGCCAATAAAAAAATCCTTGAATAGATCAATGTATATCTACCCTGCAACAGATTGGCATCCTGTCTGGAGTTGGGATAGGAACCAGCAACTCTTGATTGTTTTATTGTTCTCTGGTACTTGGGCACGGTGGCTTAGTGGTTAGCACGTTCTCCTCTCAGCGCTAGGGATTCCCAATTCGAATCCCCATCTGAGTGGAGTTTCCATGTTCTCCCCGTGTCCGCGTGGGTTTCCTCCGGGTTCTCCGGTTTCCTCCCACAGTCCAAAAACATGGATCAAGTCAATTGAATTTTCCAAATTGCCCCATATAGAGTGTGTATGTGTGAGTGTCTGTGTGAGTGTGTGCCCAGCAATGGATTGGCGCCCTGTCCTGGGTGTATCTGCCCAGCGCCCGAAACGTTCTCCCTGGATGGGCATAGGGAACCCCCCCGCGACCCTAATTTAGGATGAAGCAGAAGATAATGAATGAATGAATGAATCCATTACAAAAGTAAAGAGCATTACGAAGTATAACAAAAACCTTACAAATAATGCAATTCATGTCTTTTTATGTTCAATAAATTCCAACATGTGCCAATAAAAAAATCCTTGAATCCTTGAATAGATCAATGCATATCTACCCTGCAACAGATTGGCATCCTGTCTGGAGTTGGGATAGGAACCAGCAACTCTTGATTGTTTTATTGTTCTCTGGTACTTGGACAAGGGCGGCACGGTGGATTAGTGGTTAGCACGTTTGCCTCTCAGCGCTAGGTATTCCCAGTTCGAATCCCCATCTGAGTGGAGTTTCCATGTTCTCCCCGTGTCCGCGTGGGTTTCCTCCGGGTTCTCCGGTTTCCTCCCACAGTCCAAAAACATGGATCAAGTCAACTGAGTTTTCCAAATTGCCCCATATAGAGTGTGTTTGTGTGCATGTCTGTGTGAGTGAGTGTATGCCCAGCGATAGATTGGCGCCCTGTCCTGGGTGTATCTGCCCAGCGCCCGAAACGTTCTCCCCTGGATGGCATGGGGAACCCCCCCGCGACCCTAATATAGGATAAAGCGGAAGATAATGGATGGATGGTAGTTAGACTGCGTTGGTTTGGTTGTAGCGCGGCTCCTTTAAGAACAGTTGGGTGGAGCCGCAAAGGAAGTGAAGTGTCATCGAGCAACTCTCCAAAACAGACGAGCCGGAGCGGCGGCGCTGCAGCGCTTCAATGCTGGACCTCAGTTTAAACTGCTCTAACTGATCAGAACCAAGGTATGACCTGCACCGCTCTCTACCCCAAACCACGAAATAACACTGCAACGATATGAGCACAAAAACTTAGCTCTGCTCCGATAATTAATGAGTGAGAGGAGCGGTACGAGTGGGTGGGGAAAAGTTTCTATTGGCAACTGGTTTCCATTACACACACACACACACTGCGAACGGTGGTGGTAGTGTTGGTGGTGGTGGTGGTAGTGTTGGTGGTGCGGGGGGGGGGGGGGGGAGGTTATCACAATAATCGTGTAAGATGTGTACTGTGTAGCAAGAGTACAATATTAACTACTGATGGACATGAGTGTCCTGTTTAGTGAGCAACATGATTCGACTCGGTTCTCTAAAAGGAACCGACTCCCTCTGCAGCATTTCCATCTTTCAAACCGTAATAATGTTTGTCTGATTTCTTTGTTCAGAATTAATTGTTTGCAATTTTAAAGAAATAAAATACAGTTCAGGTATTTTGTACATTAATATGCAAAAGATAGTAATTTTTTTTTTTACCAGTAAAATAGTTTTTTTTTCGCTAGTACATCTTTATAAGTTGGATGCTGCTTATTCACTGTAATAAACTTAAAAATGAAAATAGGATTGTGCACTATCGGATTATTTAATGTTTAGTGCAGCACAAAATGAAATAGTTTGTAATACATTAAAAAACCTAATAACTATAGTGCTTACTTTTTGTGATTGCCTGGACAAACTTGAACGATAACAAAGTACAATACAGTATGATAGCAGCAGGTACACCGGAATTCATTCATTCATTCCTCCATTACCTTCTGCTTAATCCTCTAATTGGGTTGCAGGGGGGGGGGGGTTTCTCCATGACCATCTGCCCTCCATGCTTGGCGGATACAGCCAGGATAGGGTACCAATCTATCACTGGACATACTTGCTCACACATTCACACACACACACACACACACACACACACACTATATGGGGAAATTTAGAGTATTTCATTTATCTTCAATCCATGCTTTTGGACTGTGGGAGGAAACTGGAGAACCCAGAACTACACGGACATGGGGAGAACATGGAAACTCCAATCGGATTGGGATTCGAAACCTGGATCCTCAGTGCTGAGAGGCGAATGTGCTAACCACTAAGCCACCGTGCTGACCTACACTGGAATTAAAAGTCAGAATTTAACTAGTTGACTGAAATGAATACTTCTTGTCTGCCAAGGATTGCCAGGAATTACTGATACAGTGTTTGGATGTAACGGCAAAGAAATGTGGATAATTCATGAAGGATTAATACTGAGTTTCTGAAAATAAAATTGGTGATTAATTTCTCCATCGTACACATAAATTATTTTCCATCATTCTTTTCCATCAGGAACTGGTTTTAAAGAATTTCCGCAATGTCAGTCAGCCCAAACACATGACCAAAGACATCACATATGATCATCCAATGATAATAATGCATTGGAAAGAGTCAATATTAATGGCCCAAATACCTTAATACTTGTGTCTGATTCCAACACATAATAGTCATAGCAGCTATTGTCCAGAATTTGTTGCATGCAAAATCTATTTATTAAAATGCTATTTATTTCAAACATATTTGACAATTTTTTGAAAAATATTTGACAAAGCTTTCAATGTGATTTACTTTGTGGTTTTTACTTCTTTGCATTTTTTTCAACTGATTTTCTTGTACCATCTGCCAGACATCTGGAGACTGGAGTGCTGGACTCATGTTAAAGCATGTGGTTCTGTGGTAAAGAATGTTTCGAAAAGTCAAGAAGCGTCACAGTAGCAGTAGCTCACAAAGCAGTGAGGTCAGCACCAAAAGCAAGGTTAGTAACTGTGTCTTACAGTTCTCAGCTCCAGCATGTAAATTAACTACACTATAAGACTTAGCTGTCTTCTTTTATTAAGTCTGTAGACTCCAGTCTGGGAGGCCTCTCCAGGTCCAGCACTGTTGCCAGCCTTGATACGGACTCCACCAAGAGCTCAGGTTACCAATTACACTATCAAATACCATATGACTACTTTTTCAATTGCATTTCATCTGAATGTGAGTTTTCAAATTTTTGTTGTAGTGTTTACCAGCAGTGCCAATGATTGTAGACTTTGGTAGGTTTCCATGTAGACCTGACTCATTAATAAAAACAGTTGTATTTTAAAGGCATACATGTTTTTACATTGAAGCAACAACTATAACAGTATGTTGAAATAAAAAAAGATGTTTTAAGCAGACATTTAAAAAAATGCTAAATGCTGTAAAAGACACGCAAAGAATGTTAAATCTTTTCTTCAGGAAAGATTAAGGGCTGTCAGAACACTAGCAACAAGAAAATAGTCTAAATCTCAATGCAACTAGATCTTTTTTGTTAAAATACAATGAAAAATTGCATACTGATCTGATTGCTGTTTAAGAAAAAAGAACAAAACATTATAGCTCAGTGGTTAGAGCGTTGGGCTATCAATCTGAAGGTTGTGGGTTCAAAGCCCAGGTCCATTGAAGTTACCAATGTGGTCCTTGAGCAAGGCCCTTAAACCTCATTGCTCTAGGGATGTTGTGATTAACCCTGTGCTCATCTTGTAAGTCGCTTTGGATAAAAGCATCTCCTAAATAACCTAATGTAATAAAAGAAGGTGAAGGATCAGCAAAGTATAATTTTATTGGTGCTTTTTACAGTTATTGATGTCTTATTACATTCAGTTGTGCCTTTAATTAAAGGTGATGTGAAAGCATCCTTTTTAGACTGCACTTAACTGGCTAATGAATTCTTCGTACTATTACAAAAAGTGAGCCATGCTACCCAACATAGAACATTTACAGTGCCTTGCGGAAGTATTCACCCCCCTTTACATTTTTCACATTTTGTTACCTCACAACCTGGAATTGAAAGGAAATATTTGAGGGTCTGCATCATTTAATTTACAGACGATGCCTACAACTTTCAACATTTAACATTTTTTTTATTGTGAAGCAAACAAAAAATAGGACAAAATAACTGAAAACATCAGTGTGCATAACTATTCACCTCCGTAAGTCAGTACTTTGTAGAGCCACCTTTTGCAGCAATTACAGCTGCAAGTCACTTTGGATAAGTCTCTATGAGCTTGCCACATCTTGCCACTGGAATTTTTGCTCATTCCTCATGGCAAAACTGCTCCAGCTCCTTCAAGTTAGATGGTTTCTGTTGGTGAACAGCAATCTTCAAGTCTGACCACAGATTCTCAATTGGATTAAGGTCTGGGCTTTGACTAGGCCATTCCAATATGTTTACACGTTTCCTCTTAAACCACTCAAGTGTTGCTTTAGTTGGAATGTAAATCGCCGTCCTAGTCTCAGATCACTGACAGACGTAAACAGGTTTTGCTCAAGAATATCCCTGTATTTAGCACCATCCATCTTCCCCTCAACTCGGACCAGTTTTCCAGTCCCTGCTGCTGATAAACATCTGTTGGGATGGTGTTCTTCGGGTGATGAGATGTGTTGGGTTTGTGCCAGACATAGCGTTTTCCTTGGTGGCCAAAAAGTTCAATTTTGGTCTCATCTGACCACAGTACCTTCCTCCATACAGTTTGGGAGTCTCCCACATGCCTTTTTGCAAACTCGAAACGAGCTTTCCTATTTTTGCCTGTAAGTAAAGGTTTTTTTCTGGCCATTCTTCCATAAAGCCCAGCTCTATGGAGTGTACGGCTTATTGTGGTCATATGGACAGATACTCCAGTCTCTGCTTGGGAACTCTGCAGCTCCTTCAGGGTTACCTTTGTTCTCTGTGCTGCCTCTCTGATTAATGCCCTCCTTGACCGGGCTGAGAGTTTTGGTGGGCGGCCCTCTCTTGGCAGGTTTGTTGTGGTACCATGTTCTTTCCATTTGATGATGGATTTAATGGTGCTCCGGGGGATCATCAGAGATTTGGATATTTTTTTATAACCCAACCCTGACTTATACTTCTCTACAACTTTATCCCTGACTTGCTTGGAGAGCTCCTTGGTCTTCATGGTGTTGTTTGGTTAGCTTAATGGTGTTGCAGCCTCTGGGGCCTTTCAAAAATGGTGTGTATATACTGACCGATCATGTGACACTTAGATTGCACACAGGTGGCCTTCATTTCACTAAGCATGTGACTTCTAAAGGTAATTGGTTGCACCAGAACTTTTTAGGGGCTTCATAACAAAGGGGGTGAATACATATGCACATGCCAATTTTCAGTTTTTTATTTTCATATTCTTTATATACATATATTTTTTTCTCATTTCACTTCTAAAACGTAGACTATTTTGTGCAGATGCATCATATTCAATTCAGATAAAAAAAATAATAAATACAGGTTGTAATGTAGTAAAATAGGAAAAAATCCAAGGGGGTGAATACTTTTGCAAGGCACTGTATTTTGGCCAGTTACCCAAATTTAAATCGTAAACATTAAAAAGCTTTTAATCAGAGGTCTCTTGTATTAAACTGTCTGTTTAAAATCACCTAGACAAGGATGATGGATTCATTCGGTTTCTAAAAAAAATGCATTTTAAGGAATTTCTCTTGTAGTTGTCACCTCAGACATGCCCATGTTGGAATTTGAAAAAAATGAGGCCTAGTGTTAAGTAGCTTTTATTGCCTCATAATTTAGCTCTTTCTTGCCAGATTAATCAATCAATTTGTCAGCTCATCCCATCACTAATTACTAAATACTAAGTACTTAAACTCCTGGGCTGCTTCTGTAATTGGTTAAATCACTATTATTGTTATCTAGTTGAACAAACATCCCAAATGTGTCTTATTCTGATAATATGATAATTAGTTAAGTCCATTAGATAAGTCCATATATGCCAGCAATATTAAAAATAATAAAAATAAATATAAACACCTTACTCAACATTAAACTCCTGTAGGTAACAGTGCATCTGAGGCATGCTCTGAGTTCAGAGTGAAATATGTGGGAGTGATTGAAAAGCTGCACTTTGAGATGAACAAGACACTGCAGGAGCCACTGGATCTCATCAGTTACATTGATGCTGCTCAGGTAATGAAACATCTGTATTACCAACAAATCTTTTTTTTCACACAACCAAAGCTAGTACATCTAGCTTGTAATTGCACCTAGGGAACTGTGAGTTTGTACAACACAAAAAAAATCTGCAATCTCAAAATTTCTGGCTCTGTTCTGATATTTGGAAATCTGTTGCATCCTTTGTAAAGCAAGATGGAAAGCTGCCGTTTGTTCCTGATGAGGAGGAGGTGATCCTGGGAGTGTCCAAGTATGGAGTCAGAGTAGCATCTCTGGACCAGTGTGTAAGTCATTACAGTGTTTATATTTAGGTTTTCAGTATTTGTGTGGTAACAAGATGTATCAAATCCAACAGGGTCATGTACGTGTTGTGATCAGGTGCAAATATACCTGGTCATGTATTATACAGTCAAAGCCGAAAGTTTTTTCACCCCAGATGTTTTTCTCGCATTAATACGAAACTGTGCAAAATTATTGGCACTCTCAACTTAATTTTTAGTTGCACAAACTTTGTAAACAATAACTGAAATCATTTGCTTCCTATAACCATCAGCAAGCTTCTTGCACCTCTTAAATGAAATTTTGGACCACTCTTTATTTTGCAAATTGCTCCAAGTCTCTTAACAGCTATCATCAGATCTTCATCAATGGGATTTAGATCCTGTAGATTGCTGGCTACAGAACTCTCCATTACTTTGTTTTCATTCTGGGTGCTTTTTGAAGTATGTGTGGGGTCATTGTCCTGCTGGAAGACTCATGAAAATTCTGTGCTACCTGATTTTCAAATTGAAATGTAGTTATATTACAGAATGTGTCATCTATTTTGATGTGGTGGGTACATTTATATACTCATCCAGAAAGAAATGTTTTATAGCTTGGTTAAAGTACTAGATTATTATTCACAAAGTTCTATGTTCTAGTTAAGATACAAGTTCCCAGAGTTGTTTATATGCTTATGAGCACAGCCATTAAAGCTGTGTTGCATATAAACTGCTGTAAACATTCCTTCTCACACCGCCCCTACTGGTCTCTTCTCATCCATTAGGATGTGTTGCATCGTCACCCGCTCTACCTGATTGTGCGTATGTTGTGCTATGATGACGGACTTGGAGCTGGAAAGAGCCTTCTGGCGCTCAGCACCACTGATGCCAGTCAGCATGAGTGTAGCATCTGGGTGTACCAGTGCAGCAGTGCAGTAAGTGTTGCCCTTACAGATTTATAATACTGAGTGATGCCAGATTTATAAGTCTCTCTAATATTTACATTTTTTGATGAATTCGTTAACCCTTTACTGGATTTTCTTAACTTATTCTATTCATTATATGTCGCAATTTCGTTGCACACTGTAGCTTCTTATTCTTATAATAATGGTAGTGCTGGAGCCTATTCTTAGTCTTATGTCTTGGGTGACACTGAGGAGAAGCTGCCTGTCCCCTGCAAACACCTTCACATGTTGTATCGAAAAATCATGTTTGCTCGTTTTTGTACAGTCAGAAAAAGCAGATAATGGTTGACACAGATAGATCATGCACCTAACAGTTAGTTTCCTCATCGATCAGAGAACCCTCACAATGTAATGGATGGTTTACTGCCACCTGTTAAAATACCAAGTTTTGCCTTAAGTTGCACAGCAATTGGCCCTAAATTTAATACCTAAAAAATACAACATAGTTAAAATGCTTTTAAACTCTCCTGGAATACCTCTCGTCTAAATTAGTCAGCCAATAAAACACCTTGTGCATGGCTTAATGTCTTCTGTGAAGCTGTAGAGCTGCTTAAGGTAATAGAATAAGTGTTTAAGTGTTAAGTTAATTTAGTTCTTTAGTACCTTTTACAGTGCAGTCGTGACTTGAAGCAGCTTTGTTAATTAGACCTTAATAGGGACCAGACTCAAACGGGGTATAACTGTTCGTGAGAAATTCAATGATGAACACAGCATGAGTGAACACACTATGTAGCTGCGTGACTGTAATACTCAGAAGACACTGTATTAAAGGCAGGTAATTAAAGCACACACATCCTCTATCTGACAACCTATTTTGCACTTGCAAAAACCCTGCAGCGCTGTTGCTTCTCTCTGTGTGCATGTTCTGTTTATCTATGTCTGGGTTTCCACAGGGAGCTCCTGGTCTCAATGAATCAAGGGCCTTACATTGCAAAGTAGTCTAAATGTTTTTATCAGTATGTGATGGACTAACTACTTGATGCCTGGAATAGGCCTTAACGCCCCCTAATCAGTGTTAAGTGGCTTAGACACTGATTAGAATAAGTAAAAAAAATCTATTTATAATTGTTTTAAAACATTGTATCTTATATTCACGTCATATTATTATATATTCATATACAGTATCTCAAACTACTATTTATTTTACCACTAAGTTGGCTTTCTTTGTACTTTTGTAAAGGTTTAAAAGATCCTTGTGTTTATTCATTCATTCATTATCTCCCACTTTATCCTCTATTAGTGCCCTCCTTGTGTTTATTGCATGTTAAAAAGTTTCACAACTCAAGGGGAACCAGGATGCAAGATTAGCACTGGATTGGTTATTATCAGCAAATGTCTTTATATAGCACCACTGCTACTTTTTATTCCGCTAGGAGCATATATTAAATTTACCAAGTCAGGAAAATGTATATGACCCACAGATTTAGTGTATAGCTACAAGCTGATTTACCACAATGCTGAAAAAGATCAAAAGCAGTTTTTCTATCCATATTGAGGTGATGTCTGTTTTACATTTACATTTAGCAAAAACTTTTATCCAAAGCAACTTACAAGAGATGCTGGTCACAGATTACAAATAATGTACATAAATTTATTTAAATACATATACAGTACTGATCAAAAGTTTAAACACACCACCTTCTTGCTTAATTACCACATAGATGGGTGAGTACTTTGTAGTTTTACAATTACAGACATTAGTACATCTGTTTTCTTTTTTAAACATTTTTTATTAGTCCCCTGTTGGTTCTCTGTTCTCTATTGGTCAGGACCATCACAAAACAGGTATAATTGGGTGGATTATTGTTTATTGTCAGTTCTGAAGAGGTGAGGGGGTTACAGTGCAGCAGTGTAGTTTAATTTAAACACCTCAGTGACACTGCTGGGATAGGAATAATGCATTAACCATATAACACCTGCTCTGTGGTGCTACTATTGGGGTCCTGACCATTAAAGAACAGAGTAAAGGAAACGAACACCGTATGTACTGTAGCCCACAAACAGATGGGCTATAGGCTATAACTGTAGAACCACAAAGTCCATCTTCACAGCAAGTGGAACTGATAAAATGGACAATTGGAGCAAAAAGGTGTCCACCTTTTGATTGGTACTGTATACATAGATCAAATAAAGATTATACAATGAATGTAAAAAAAAATGAGTTATTGTAATATATTAGCCAGTGAGTGCATGTATTGCATTTTGTTGTGCTCTGTAATACAAGTTTGGTTTAGATTATAATGAGATCTGGAAAAACACTGAGGAAGCAGGAATCTAATAAAATGGTATACATACCTGGTGGTTCATGTCCAGATATTACTGTAATATTATAATGATCGTATAGCATTACATTACAACACACTTAAGTTCTGACTCTTGTGCTCTCTACAGGACCAAGCCCAGACCATCTGTAAAGTGCTCTCCATTTCATTTGACTGTGCTCTGGCCTCTGAGAAATCCTGAAACATTTCTCTCTCTCTCTTTAAAAAGCACAGGACTCTGTTTTAGAGATATCTAAAACAATCAATGTGAGATCTCCCCTGGATACAGTTTACAATGTCAGCAAAAGTTCCAGTTTTGCCACGTTCAGGTGTTTAAGGATAATTTATGACCTAGGGCTGAAATGCACCTGCATGGAGAGTAAGAGCGGCCTCTACTGGCAGTAGTGTTTACATCCACCATTAGCCTTATTTTACAGTACTATTATTCAAAGGCCTGTCTGGAAAGTTTGGGTGGTCTTTATTTTTTTAGTGTAATTTAATGTTATTTAATGTAAACCTATTTCAAGAACAGTTAGGACTGTCCAGTAATAAACTGTCCAGTTATTGCTGTTTAATTCTTAATTCAAGCTATGGTACAGAAATATTACGGTGAGTACGAAATGATGCAGATCATCTATGCTGGAAAATCTGAAGTTGTGTACTGTTTGCAACAGACCTTTCAGTTTTGTCCCTCCTTCACTCTTCTGGTACAAGTGGGAATGGATCAGTCATGATGGTACAATAAATGGAAATGATTCAGTTAATGAACTGCTACATTTGTATTCATTTCACTTGGTGGAAAATCAAATTTTTATGTAGTGTCCTTAGAAAGTAGACAATTTTAAGGTATAAAAACACATATGCAGGCCATTTTCAAATATTCTATTTGAAGTTAATGCAAAATTTCATTTTCACACAGTAACTCTCGCACCAAAACAACAGCTTAAACTCTTCGCACGCAGCGGAAAGTCACTTTATTTTTAGAACGTGCTTCTGTGTTTATGAGGCTTGGAGTAGCACATATTCAGTGCAGGTTTATGATTTCCACTGGCATCTGCAAAATGTCCCCAAAATCTAAAATATGCAAAACAGCAGGCATTTAAAGGATGTTTTAGCCATAATTACCAAATATTATTTGGATGTAAAAAAAAAAAAAAAAAAAAAAAAAACCCAGCAGCATTCGATAAAAATGCTTAATAATTAAGCATTAAACTGTTTTCATGTTCTCCCTATATTAGAGGGAGAAAACAGAAACATGTAGGGTTTCTCTAACAATTCCATGACATGTTAATCAGGTAAACTAAAAACACTGCATTTCTTCTAACTGTGAATGTTTGTCTGCCCTGGGAACCTTTTGAGCATGGTTCCCCACTTTAGAGTTACAGAGTTTGAGTTTAGAGTTTTAGAGTTTGTTACTATCTCAAATCTGTTCTGCACCAGTAAGTTCTATAGTAAAAATGTATTACTTTCAACACATAATGAATTTATTAATAAATTACTTTTAAATTTAAAATTAATTATATATCTGTTTGGTGCCTTAGGGATTCAAAGGGTTGGTTCAGATGTGACCTTTGGATTTGCTTTCCAATATGTGCACTTTAAATGTTGATGTGCCATCATTGTGATACACTAGATGGCGTGCTTGTTTAACACTTAGGCTTAACATCTTAATCTTCTTGTAGGATGTGTGGCTTTAGGTCAAGGCCATGTATCTAATGTGATGCATCGTCCTTTTTGTAGCAGTATAAAAAAAACAAACATTTCAGCTAATTTGAACTTCCAGTAATCCAATTTATTAGAGGTAACAGTATGACACAGCAAACCAGGGAAATATATTCCTTCACTGACAAGCTGCCGTTAACACGCCCAACTTGGAACTGATCAACTGAAACAAATGTTCAGTTTAGTTTTATGTTTACAATTAAATATACACATATAAACTCTTCAGTTATTTACAGTTCCACATAGACTGAGTCTATATTCTTCTAGAGGATTAACAGAAAAATGTTGGAAGGCAAACTAAGCAAGGCTTTACTCATTGCTAAAGTGTTTCTAGCTCAACATGGACTACACATCATTTTCATTAAGTGTTATTTAACATTCTATAGAGTTGCTCTGCAACCAAATTAAAACTTCACATAAAATATTGCTGTACAATATTAAATCAGGTTTTAGAAACGCATTGTAACTCACTGTGAGGAATGCTACGGACTCTTCCTTAAAACAGGTACAAAGTAGGAACAATTTTGCTCTACACAGGCTAATACCTGGGCAGCCATTAGTAACCCAGTGTAACTCTACAAAAAAGTCTCAAAAATCTGCAAGGACTAGAATAAATCTAGGCCAGAATCATAAGCTACAAAGTCACTATAAGTCAGCATAAATAGCAGGAGCATCACACATAACTACCAATTTCTAAAAGCATCTCCATGTTCCACTCTGTTATCTGCATCACTCTATAAAGAGTCACGGTCATCACAAACTCCCATCCCGTTAGGCAGCAGCTCTTCCAGGTGTGAGCAGTTGATCTATTTATACATCCTAAAGTGGAGCAGAGTGCGATGAAACAGGGACAGTGATGTCTCCCACGGACAAGGAATCCAAACTTCCTGCATCGTACTTAAAAAAAGGCACACTGCCTTAGTTTCTCCATTAGTCTTTCAGCTCATGCAGGTAACACTGCATTTTTCAGACACATGCGGGTAAAACTGGAGCCTCAAATCACTTAGTGCATGTTAAAGCTGTAAAGACGAAATGTGTGAATGACAGAACAGAAACGTGTCGCTACTGCCCTTCAATTCTGCTCAACTAAACTATGAGATCAAGAAGTAAAACAGTAAGCATCAGTGCATTTGAGTCTGTTCAGTGCCATGCACCAGCGCTGGCTTGGAAGAACTTGAGAGTCACTGTAGGCACAAGCTTCATGATGACTATGAAAAGCATGATGATAGTAAGATGCATGGCGTGATAGCAGTCACTGTGTGTTAGTCAGTCATGTACTGTACAAATGTGACGGGAAAGGCCCCTCTTCTCGTTGGATCTCCCTCAATATGCCCCAACTGAAGAAGAAAAAAGGCAGAGAGACGATATTCGTTACTGTCGAGTTCTTCAAGTTAATTAGTAATATTTTCCCAACATATAATGATTTAATGCTCAAAATACAAACTTTCTACAGTAGATCAGCTCAGTGTTAAAATGCTGCGTTTTTCATTATTGATTTTAATCCACTTTTAAGCTTAATATATATATATATATATATATATATATATATATATATATATATATATATATATACATACACACACACACACACATATATACATATATATATATATATATATATATATATATATATATATATATATATATATATATATATATATATATATATATACACACACACATATGGGGCAATTTAGAGCATTCAATTTACCTTGAATCCATGTTTTTGGACTGTGGGAGTAGAACCCAGAGAAAACCCACGCAGACACGGGCAGAACATGGAAACGCCACCCAGCTTGGGATTCAAACCGGGAATCCCCAGTTATGAAAAGTGAACTATTAAAACCACTAAGCCACCGTGCCGTCCATGTTAACAACTTAAACATAAACATTTGTTTGTATAGAGTTTGTTCTGTGATGATATACAGTACCACACAGTGGCTGAAAATGTACACTAAATCCTTTTATCAGCTCTTTTATCTGTACAGAATAATCCTTAAGTTTGTTTTCTGTATCTTCATTCACAAACTGCAGCTGCAGTTTGAAATAAGTACTGCTGTTCTAATTATTTTGAAGTTGTGCTTCACTGCTAATGTAGTTTTCATTCAGCTTTTTTTAAAAACACAAATTCACATGTTTAGTCTACTAAGAAATTATTAGATTTATTAATTTAGTTTTTTTTATAATAACTATGTTATGTCAAGTGTCCTGCTTTTCCCCCAAACAGTGAAAACATAAAATGACTGTCCATAGTAACTACACATATGTTCAGGAATATGTGAAAAAAAACATGGAAATAACAAAAAATTGTAATTGCTTTTGCAATTATAAAGCAGGGATTATAGAAAACCAGATGTAAAGGCTTAGTGCCATGTCCACTGGAAAAAAATGACCCCATGTTCACTTCCTGTACTGAAAAAGAATCCAGCCCTCTGATAAACAAAAACATGTGCATAAGATTAAAATGTGTCTAAAACTAGCTGAGGTCCATCTTCTTCATAAACGGCACTGAGATGGCATGGAGGAAGGATGACGAGGATGTTTTGGGGTTACTGATGAGACTCTGAGGAAGGGCTAATGATTAAATGGAGCCACTTTGTTGGGAGGGGGAGTGTGAAAAAGCAAACAGCAGCTGCTCTGTGTTCCCACAATAAGACCAAGGATGAGGTCATAACGTGTTTAAGTTCACCATAGCAACGAAAAGTTGATAAAAACACATTTCCTCTCCATCAGCCCCCTCTCTCGCGTCGTTCCCAAATCCAGACTGCTTTCTTTTTAACACACATTCACACACACTCACCCACCACTCCTGATCCTCCTCTCCATCCACCACGATCACCTCACCCTCGGAAAACGTCAGCTCATCTGGGTTATCAGCCATACAGTTATAGATGGCCTTCACGCGTTTTGGCCTCTGTTTCTGACACACACACGAAACATCAGTGCTTAAATACAGACATGGACATCTCACCTGTTTAAACATGAATTCAGCGTTCTGTAGAAAGGTTTATAGAACCTTACCAGGTATGGCTTTCTGGTTACATGACTGGAAGTTAGTGACTGACCGCTCGTGCATCCAGGAACTTCCTTTGCTGCTCATTAACACATGGGAAGTAGCGTTACAGTCATAACAAGTCATTTGCGACATGCTGTTAACTTCATTTAATGCCGCAGAGAGGCATTCCAAATCATACAGAGCAAATGGATTAAGATGGATTATATATTTCTTAACGCAGAAGCCCAAACTTACAGACCACGTTGTTTCTTTGACATCTACCAGGCCTCTCTGCTGAGTGCAAATGCACAAGAGGACTTTTGTTGTAGCTTTTTTCTGCACTGGAAACAGGAAAACAAAACAAAACAAACAAAAAATCAGCTAGCTGATTCTTTTAAATTGATTAGTAGACTAGTGCATTGTTTTGTATTGGTGTAAACTGGGCTTTGAGAAAAAGCTAATTTACTAACAAACAGGCAAATTCTTACTTATATGATAAAAATTTACTGACCACTATTTAATCAATGATTTAATTTAAGATTTAATTAAATCAGAACAGTAATTCTTAAATTACTATATAATCTAACTCAATAGCAATTAACCATATTATAGTAAAACAGACTATACACATAAATTTACAGGCGTTAAATAAAAAGTAAAGGTGTTATAAACTTGGAATGAGTATTTACAGTGATAATGAATTCCTATAAAAAGTATACAAAAATTGTAAATTTGTAAACCATAGTATTAATAATATTACATAATGTGCTGTATTAACAATATTATCAATAGTATTAAATATTACACAGTGGATATAAGAAATATCTGCAGCAGTGGAATTTAAATATTGCACAGTAAGTGGTATATAATAGAAAATACTGCACAGTGTAATAGAGTAATAAAGTCTGGAGGCTGGGAAGACGACATAGAAAGAAAACAGGCGTGCATATGTCTGTAAAGAATTGTCTTTTCAAATTTGTCATTCACTTATAAAAATCTTATGATTCGGTTATCGGCAAAACCAACAAAGTTTTATTTAATACGGATAATTGCTCCATAGTATTCCCAGTTTTATATCAATTTTAATTTGTTCCCTTTAAAAATATGGACTTAAAAAAATTTGAGGAATGATATGGCACAGCCAGCGATGGATTGTGCCTTGTCCTGGGTGTATCTGCCCAGCGTCCGAAACGTTCTCCCCTGGATGGGCATGGGGAACCCCCCGCGACCCTACTAGAGGATAAAGCGGAAGATAATGGATGGATATGGCACAGGTGGAAAACACCTTGTCCCACCTTTGGAAAGTTCTCACATACTATGTTTTATCTGATTCAATCACACATTAACTGTACCCACTAACACAAACCTTATCTTTCTATGTATATCTGATTCTTTTATAAGTGTGAACTGACAGCTGCTCAACACAACGAAGAACTGAGCATGTAAGTGTTCTATACCTCTGGTTCTATAACTAACACAAGAACCAGGATGTTGGCGGTTCAATGTAATTATTCGTCTAGTAGCGCCTATTTTTTACTTTAATCTGAACATAAATAGATTGATGAGGTTGCAGAATGAATTCAAGTCTGTGTTTTTTTTCTTTTCTTATATTACCAAGCTTCCCAGGGACTGCGGCCATTTGGCTAAATCTGGCACATTCACATTAACAACAAATAATGTTAATAAAATGTGTATTGTCCCTATTATTTAAATAAATAAATGAAATGAAATAAAAAAAAGTTAGTCACAGGCTTGGAACAGTAGTTAACCTCTTTCTTGGTACAGCCACTGACCAATCCTCCATTAATAACCATAACTAGGTCTAAGAATCCTCTAAAGTTAAAAACAACAAACCTATTGAAGTAGCGTGATGTGGAAGTCTAATAGCAGATACTTTTAAAGTAAAGCAGGATGTCTCCCCCCACTCCACCCCCGAGAGACATGTTGGATATGGATTAAACAGGATTTAACTGGATTTTCTTGTTGTGCCATCACATGATATCACTTATATGATAAAAACCCACACAGTACGAGTAATATCCTGCTGTGTTTCAAACTTTAACCAAAAACAAAGCATTATATTGACTTACAGTGTAAAAACATTGTGTTCTTGCACATTAAATCACATTTTGACATTTACACTGGAACCTGTAAGCTTTCTGCTGAGTTATTATGTCCTATTTATGTACAATCATTTGTTAACAAATTATACTGTAAGCGTAGCTTGAATGTATTTTATAGTTATGTCTGTGTTTACATCTCTAAAACTAACGTAATTATACAGATCTTTGCTAATATTACTTTAGGTATATATATCACTTATTGCTGAAAATGTCACACATTGATAAGCTGGGTGAGAAAACTGAAAGACAAAAATCTAACATTATGGCTTTTTGACACATTTCCTAAGTGAAGGGTCAATGTGGTTGCTTTCCTGTTTGTGCTCTCCACTTAAAACAACATGAGCTTTGAGTGAATTTTTTTGTTTTAGGACCCTGAACCTTGTAAACCTTTACCATTTGGCAAATATATCAATAATGCCTAAGGACTTGATTACAATTATTGAGTAAATTAACTGATGAGAACAAACTAAAACATCTGGTAATAAAAAAATAAAATAAAATAAAGTAATAATAAAAAAACTAATCATTTACCAAATGGTCAGCTACAGAAAAAAAGGTTTTAACCATTTTGCTTTTCAAAAGCAACACTATACAAAGGACAACTTTAATAAAATGCAGGTACAAGATGACAAAAACTCTCTTTACCAAGTTTTAAAACAGGTTATTTTTACAGTATAGCTGGAAACTGAAACCTGATTGCAATGCTGAGGTTTATGCTTGTAACATTTTTACGAAAACAAACCCCGACAACTGAATTTAAACTCAATGGAATTAAACATGCTTAATTAAATGATAAGACTGTAAAAATGTGTGTGTATGTGTGTGTGTGCGTGTACTGACCTTGCAGTGGGAGTCCTGTTAACATTCTGTCCTTGAGACACTGGTCCTGTTTTGTTCTGTACACTTGCAGGCTCCATCACACCGGTTAGTTTGACTGCAGGAGGCGGCACAGCTGATGCTATAACTGCACACATTTACAGACAGTTCAATGATCATATAGATGGACTTTGTAGTTGTACAATTATAGACTGGTCCACCTGTTTCTCTACATACTAGGGTAGTCCACTTAAATATGTTCTCCTCATAGTGGCGGTATTATGGTGGTGAATGATTCTTGGTTCTGCAGTGATACTGACATGGTGGTGGTGTGTTAATTTGTGTTGTACTGCTACGAGTTGATCAGACACAGCAGTTCTGTAACTAACTCAGATCTATGATGTTGGCTGTTTAACGTAATTATTCATCCAGTAGCTCCTGTTTTTTACTTTAATCTGAACATAAATAGATTGATGAGGTTGAATAATGAACTCAAGTCTGTTAAGTCTTTTAAAAGTTTTTTTTTACCAAATCCAAGGCAAACTTACAGGAACTAGAAGTGACCCGCATGGGTGGAACAGGTGGGTGCATGTTTGGGGGATCTGAGGATGACCTCTGTCTGCCCAAGAGATCTATAGAATTAGGTTTCCATGCTGAAGAACCCTGAAGAACTCCACTCAGATTTGCAAGCTGTCCTGTGAAAAAGGAATGAAAAGATGAAGTGAGAGAAGAAACAAAGAGCCATTCAGACATAAAAAGAATAGCATTACTGACTTTAGCATAGCCCACAAGGTGATTTTGTTCATTTGAAGGAGGAGAAAGATGCGAAATGCACAGATTTTTTTTCTGGAATTGGCTTACATTCTGCTTCACAGCACCCCATTTCACACATGATCACACTAACATCTGTGAGAACATGGCAAAATGTGAATCATACCAATAGATTTAAGAACTGCAAGACTGCATCAAAGCACTCAGGGTAGGTCTTTGGTTTACAATGAGAAAGTTAAAAGAATATTAGAATTTATATTGCAGTGGGAATCCTGTAGAGTATATAAAAGTCACACAAGCGCGCTAAAAAAAATCTTTGAGGTGCTTCATCTTAAGGTCATCCTAGTGAATCTCCAAGTACCAACAACTATTTATATTTATTAATCATTCTATTTTATTCTGCTTCAGGAGGAAAAATAATTTGTCTCTTGAAGCATTTTCATGTTGAGGTTAATTACACTAATCCTGACTCACACAAGTCTGAACTTCTCATTAGGATGTCTAGGTGAATGTGTGACATCTGAACTAAAAGTTTAAAATAAATATAAGACCAACAGGGAGTTTCTAAACATACAGCTGCCCCAAAAAAGGTCAAAATGAGTCTGGGATATTCTGCTGTGTACTACTTCCAATGTGCTTGCATTTTAAAATAAATTATATTTAATTTTTGTTGTTCATAAGATTTTAAACCACATTAACTACATTTAATAGCAATGCTAACTACACAGGTTAAATAGGTTTTGAAAAATGTAACTTTTCTCACATTTATAAATTAAACATTGTTTATAATTTTATAACTGTAGTAGTGTAACACCAACTCTTTCCCATGATTAATGCACAATAAATGCACACCCTCTCATGTCTTATAGCTTTATAAAAAATGATGCCAATATGAAGATATTATTAATATTACATCCAACAGAACATCAGTACCAAACTGAAAGACAATTATATAGAAGTTACATATAGAAGTTAAATATTACTGGTAATGAGATAGATATGAGCTAACACTAAGATCATAGCTAAAATGATCTTTAACTACTCAGTACATTCTTGAGTCCAAGAGAAAATTTCAACCACGTTCAGAGCAAAGTTCCCAAGATAATATTCATATAAATTGGACAGTCCTTAAGACTAAATAAATATTTGTAGAATATTTAGATCGACAGTCAATGCATTTCTGAGACATTGGTTTTACAAAAGCTGGACAACACAAAAAGCTGACAGCTGTGTCTGCCATGGGCTAAAAAAGGAATGAATGAAACTCAGTTTGTGATGAAAACCTACATTACACATACTTAAAATGAATTGAACACTGGTAGTAGATACCTATATTTCTGGGAGGCAGTGGAGGAGCTGCACTGGACAGAACGACACCAGGGGAGGGACTGGTATTTAAGATAGTCCCATAAGTCTCGTTGTTGACCAGATTGGGGATAAAGCTTCGCTGTTGTTTGTCCTTTCCAGGACCAGCTGCACTGGACTGTAGCACTGAACTGCCAGGTGTGTAGCAACTGACCGGTCTCTCGTCCCGACGCAGAGGACTTGGCTACACATGAGAAGAGCACAAAGACTTCAAATAAATATTAAAAGTTACATAAAATAATGCACTGTTTTCCATCCATCCATGCAGTCATTTGCCATCCCTTGGGAGAATTTTTCAGGCGCTGGGCAGATACACCCAAGAGAGTATACCAATCTATCGCTTATTACACACTCACTTACAAAAACAGACATGATATAGGGGCAATTTAGATAGGTCAATTCACCTTGAATCCATGTTTTTGGACTATGGGAGGAAAATGGAGAACCCAGAAAAAGCCCGCATGGACATGGGGAGAACATAGAAAATTTACTAGGATCGGTATTCGAAACTGGATCCCCAGAGGTGAGAGGCAGCCGTGCTAAACACTATGCCACCGTGCCACCAGCAGTGCAACCTATTACACGCAAATTACGCTGTTTACAGAAAATCTCGTCACAAAAGGTCAAGTGGCTATTTGAAAATACCTGATTTACAGTTTGTACTTTTTGAGCCTGTGATTACGAATTTACTTTTCTGTACCAGCATTATTTTACACAGGATAATAATACACGGATATCCAGGCAAAGCATCTTTAAAACAGAGATTTGATTATCTTTTCAAACCTACACTCCACTAACGTAACCTTCAAATACCTTCTCGTCCAAATCTTCATCACTCTCATCAAGGTCTTCATGTTGTAGCCGCCACTCATATTCCACGTGCACATGTGCATTAAATTTGCCAGCCAGGGCCTGACTCAGCTGGACACAGAACCCACACAGTGTTATCAGTTCAGCCCACAGTTAGTTACAGTATGTGTGATGTTGAACGCAATAAACAGGACTCACCAGTTCCTCACACTGCTGATGTTTGAGTCGCCTTGCAATATCCAGTGGAGTTTCACCTACCTCGTTGGCTGAACACAGAAGTTGAGAATTTATATGCTACATTCACAAATCTGTCCTTAATTATAAACCTATATTAGTAGTAAAGAAGTTTTAGCAACGTACCTACTAGACTTGTCAAGTCAGTAATTTATATTGTTTATTGCTAAAAATCTGTTTAGGTGCACAGAATTCATGTAATAGTAGTATGTGTTTGTCATTTAAGAAAACATTTTTTTTTTTTTTTTAAAGTTTAATATTTTATTCTTAATTATTATTTTATCACCAGGATTGTAAGCAAACTGTAAAACCACAATTCTAATTAGGAAAGGAAAATACAGAAGAAATTACAAAAGTAATTCAGAAAAGTAATACAGAACTTTTGATTATTTTACCGAGGTTAATTCTAAAACGACAGTTTATTTAACTCTAATTAATGCAGTGAGTACCTTCTTATTTGTTAAAACAACCTGTTAATCTGTTTCAGAAGGTCAAATTGTGAAATTGTTATGCACCACCGAGTCCACCTGACTCCCACTGAGAATCTTTGGAATGTGCCAGTGAGGACATTTTGCAGGGTTCCAAATCTCCCATTATGAATATCTTGTATGTAACTCTGGACAGAAATAAATTTGCGACATTGCTGAAGCTTGTGAAAACGATGCCATAGCAACTGCGTGCCTTAATCAAAACTAAAAGGCGTCAAAAAAAGTGTGTGAGAACTTTTTTTGGCCAGGCTTATTGAAAGCACTTTCCTGTCCTGAATCAATACATCTGATATGTTGTGGTATTAAAAAATACATCAAACTTTCAATTACCTACACTGTGGTGTGTATTTAGGCTGAACATTAAAGTAAAATGTGCACATTTATAAAATCAACAGATTCATATCCCATATATTTTGTTATTATATTTTTTCATTATATAGTTATATATTTGGCATATGGCTGCTGTTGAAAAAAGAAACACCTATATGCTTCCTATCAATCCATTTTTTTCTTTTTTTGTAAAGGAATATAAGAAAAGAAAAACTAAAATAATAACCCCAACACATTTCAGGACAATGCTACTGGTTTAGCTCCTTTGTTTGTGTTGTTAAGTAGAAAAACATTAATTAGCACAATTCCCACACCCATCAGTGGGATCAGAGCCAGCTATAAATTCCAGCTCTTATCAACTCATCCAGCTTTAAAAACAGCTCTTTGTCGAGAAGAAGAACATGAAGGTAAAAACGCTAATAAATAAAAGACATTTGGGAAACCTTTATCAGAAAGACTGGAAACATTTCTAATCTATTTAGGAGGTAAAATGGAAGCACACAGTGCTAAGGATGTGATTCAGATAACAAAAAAATGTGCAGTTGGTGGTTATAGTTACCGATGTCTATGGCAGCCTTGCCTCTCAAGAGAAGCTTGAGGCATTCACTGTTGTCTGTGAGGCAGCAGTAATGTAGTGCTGTGCTTCCCTTTGCCGTCTGCTTATCCAAATTCAAACTGAAAAACAGACACCAGAACTCTGCTGATATTCTGAGCACACTGAATGAAACAGCCTTGAGAAATGAGAATGTGTGTGTGAGAGTGAGAGAGAGAGATTTTTTTCACCTGTTTTGAGTAAGGAAGTCCACAATGTGCAGTGATGTTCTATCCACCAGTCTCACAGCAAGGTGCAGGGCTGTTTCCCCCTGTTCCTATAAAACCATTGAAATAAAACCACAGAAGGACAATAATGTAAGAACACTGAACACTCCATTTTTGAGTGGAGTCGGTTACACCACTTTCTCATGATTTATTCGCAATCTCAAGTACATTGTTTTATTATTTAATTATTTCAATTAATTATTTAAAACATTTATACAAAAACACTATAATAATGTTTATGGTTAAATTCATAAAGGTGTTTAAAACAAAATAAATAATAAACTGGTCTTCTGCGATGTAGCCTGGTCCAGTTTTTGAAGTAAATATTGATTGTTATGATAAGCAACAGGATACCGGCTCATCGGAAAATGGATCCTGTTTATATTAATCTGCATGGTACATGCTTTAAAATAAAGTTCTACCATGTTCGGATGCATCATGCATTGATATGAATGTATAAAGCAGTCAGTGCTTTATTGTCAAATTGCTTAGCCAATCAGACCCAATTCATGCTTTAACTACCCACTGAATATGAATTCATATGTACCTTTCTCACAAAGTAACAGACTGCACACAATGACATTGCATATTTATGTTCAACTTGGGGTTATTATTAAATTTCAAACATTTGCCAACACGAAAAAGGTCACATTTATGATACATTCATTCTTATTATATTGGTCACTTTCACCAAGAAGGACTTATTTAAAAAAGGACCATGACCGATTCCTGTGATAAAAAAAAAATTATTTATCACGCTCCTTGAACCACTCAGAAAGCAGTTAAGACCAGACTCACATGCCCATTGGCCATTGGAATAGGCTCCATCAGGTCTACCCCCTCAGCATAGACTTGGATAAGGGAGAAGATATCACGAGCTTTCACAGCATCACAGAGGGTGTGGAGACTTGATGCAGTGTCATGGCATTTCTTTCGGGCAAATCGCTTCTCTGTGTATTTTGCCATTATAAAGTCTTTCCTGGCCTGCCTGAGAGACAGAGTGGTGGAGAAAGACAAACACTCAGAAATGCTATAATGTGATAAGCACAAATATATGCTGAAAGCTCAGACCGCCTGAGATAGACTAAAAGAAAGACTTGCATGTCACTGGATGGATTTGGTTTGACCACATCTTCTGCACTGAGACACGCCTCCATGATCTCGTTAAAGCCAGCGTTTCCCACATTCTTGGCCAGCTGTAAAAACGCACACAAATACACACACACACAAACACACCCTGAATGTATGACTGCTTCAATTCCAAACACCGCCATAGTATTGCTTTTGTCCATATTTTAAAAATATTTAACTCAATGATTAACACTGGGTTTTTAAATGATGAATTAATAGTAATTAGGATACTTGTAGCAAAGTTCATAAACATCAAATGATGAGTGTAAACAGTGGATAGCAATTGACAGCCAACTAGTTAACCAGAATAAGATTATATTGGCTTATGTTTAATTTTTACAAATATATATAAACTTTTTGTATTTTAATAAACGGTTTTTACAGCACTGCAGCTTTAAGATGAAATGAAAAAAGAATTTAAAAAGCCCATGTAGACAGGGAAAAAATACAAACTCCACACAAGAATGACCTCATCAGCCTAGGAAAACAGTGGCCTTGTTTATACTTGGAAATTAACGAACCCCATATCTTTATGAATGAAGCGTTTAAATTGCATTAATAAACTGAATACAGGTACTGTGCTTCTACACCATGTAGTACTTTTCCATTAATTAAAAAGTTCTCCTTGTACTGGAATTATGCCATTTTAAGTTTGATAAAACAGGGTTAATATAATTAATAAAATAATAAAAGGGTTAATAAAAGTCTTTTATTTCTAGTCAAATCAGTAGCTGCATTTTAAGTTCAAGCAGTGATTTTTCAGAAGGGCATCAGGATGGCATTACAGTATTCAAACCTTAAGGTAATAAAAGTATAATTTAATTTCTCAGCATCTAGAAATTATTTCCATTTTTTTTTATATTCCGTTATATTCCGTTTTATTCAATGTCTGGAACAAGATCTGAAATGATGACCTCAAGCCACTTAAATGTGTCCCCTAAATGAAGTAGAAAAAGCAAATGTGAACTACTAACCAAGAGTTCTGATGTGCTAAGAACATCCAGTGTGAGTGACTGAATTCTGGAGTAGTGCACACCCAACTCTCTATGAATCCCAGAGCATTCGATACAGGTCAGGATTCCCAGGTTGGTGGAAAGCCATGTGGGTCCTAATGAAAATCAAATGTAATTAGTTGTAAAGTTTTCCAGTCATGCTTGACAGCATTAAAAGAACATTTGCAAGTCTGGCAACACAGCAAGAACTGGTTCACCTTGTTGAGAGAAAAGGTAAGCAAAGTTAAATTTACTGCAATATTAAAACATGAAACCAGACAAGATTTTAAAAACTAATAA
Source organism: Corydoras sp. C115 (assembly GCA_019802505.1). Taxonomy (NCBI): domain Eukaryota; kingdom Metazoa; phylum Chordata; class Actinopteri; order Siluriformes; family Callichthyidae; genus Corydoras; species Corydoras sp. C115. The sequence goes on along the minus strand of JAFMOC010000006.1, from coordinate 4,727,577 downwards.
AGAACCTGAAAAAGGAATGATATATACTACTATGCTACACTATACTACTGTATTTTCAACTGAATAACGGATGGCTACAATTGTTTTCATTAGGTGCATTTTAAAAACAAATATGTTAAATTTGACATTTTTTTTTTTTTTTTTTACAAATCTTTCAATATCTTACAAAATAATATTCTGTTAATCATGGGTTAATCACATGTCATAATTATGTTCTTTCACAACCCCTTCTAATTGTGAACTACTTACCAGGAGCACTACAATCACAGCAGATGTCGTTGCCAGTCATGTGCTTGACTTCTCCCAGAATGGCTTTGGTCAGTTCCTGGACAATGTTGTTCTCGCCTACATGCTGGTCACCCTTAAAGGCGTTGTTGAGTGCTTCATCCTTACTGTTTTGTAAAACTGAGATCCAACTACACAATGTGACAAGGAAGACATATAATTGGACAAAAGCAAAAAAAATTGGAAGGAGATAATTAAAAAGTCAAGGAGGGAATGACAACTTTCAAAGGACAACTCAACACATACATCTGGCACTCTGGCTCATCCTCTGCCTGAAAGTGATATGTCCTGTCATCTGAGAAACAGAACAGGAGGGAGTAAAGAAAAGAAAAGTTAAGGTTTATCATTAAATATATATAAGACAAAAAATCTGTGCAATTGTTAAAGCATCATTTTAATTATAAAACTTTTTTTTTTTACTTCAATTTTTAATGTAAACATTAAATGTATGGATTGTCTTCCGGCTTTTGGAAAATATTTCAACAAAGGTGAAATGTAATTAAAACAAAATGACAGTTTGTTGTGAGTCTAAAAACGGTCTTAAAATCACTGCAGTAAAAATGTCAGCATACGTGAGATGAGGTCAAAACTCTTCTTCTCCTCAGGGTTGTGTTTCACTTGACAGGTCAAGAGATTAAGTTTGGCAGGAGGTCTGTTTGGCTAAAAGAGAAAATATAAGACAAGTAAAAAAAAAATAATAAAAATAAACCAATAATAAATATTTAATAGATAATTATAAAAAATGCCAAGCTGAAATAGTATTTACAGGTATTTACAAGCGCAGTATACTGCCATTGACGAGAGAACACGAGTCCCAATGAATGAACTACACAAACTACTGGCAAATACAATTTCATTAAAATATTGAGGTAATTTTAAGAAAACACAAAGCATGAAACTTATGTTGGTGCGACTTCCAAGCCCACAGACAGCACTTCCTACAAAACAAATCAATCAACATAAGCTTTAAAAATTTTATATAAACAGAGTCACACAGAGAGTTCAAGCGTGTCCCTTGTGAAATTTGTAGAATATTGGAGTAGCTCCAAGGACATATCCACAGATGCTATTAAGAAATGCATTACAAAAATAACGGGCTAAAAAGGTCAGAACAACAAGAAAAAAGCCAAACATTTATATTCATCAAGCCAATCCATGATTAAATTAATTCTGTGTCACGGTGCAATATTTGGCATGAAGGGATGAATAATGCTTGGATTAACCATAGGGCCACACTATGCCAAAAAAATACTTACCATACTAATAATCCACCTCTCCACCAGCCTAACCAGTTAACACCCACTGCAAAATCATGCTGCTTGCTTTAAATACTGACCTTCCCATCAGCTTGGTGCAACAAAATTATTAATTCATCTTGTGAAGCAGCTGCTCAGTGTAATTTTTTTCTATTTTTGGTTTTGCCTTTGTGCTTCCCTTAGCAATTAACTTGACCATCTGTTTATATAACTCAATTAATGCTAAGGAGCAACAAGTTCTACAATCTGAAAAGTTATTTGGATTTGGTTGCAATGTGCTGAGAATTTCTGTTAATCTGAACATCATGGACTTAAATACCAGGTCCACTGAAGTTACCAATGTGGGTCCTTTGAGCAAGACCATTAACCCTCATTGCTCCGGGGTTGCTGTGCCCAACTCAAATGTGCTCAGAGGCCAACCAGTTTGAATACTTGTGTTGGATAAAAGTTTCTACTAAATAACCAAATGTAATGTTGATATGATGTTTTTTCTGATTAGATGTTATATAGAGTAAAAGTGACAAGCATGGATAACCATATAATACACAAAAATATAATTCCTGGTTATAGACTTCTTTCTCAGTTCAGTCTGTATCCCAGACCCCTGTTTTCTCAAACGCTTTGTTATGACAAATCATGACAAACTAACTCCTGCGTATTAAAAGCCTGAGTTTGACTTCCACATAACAGTTAAGTTTGGTCACGCCTCTAGTTAACTTAAGGACAGACAGTTTTCAAAGTAGTGTAGTAATAGCTGAGATAGATATAGATGTTCCACTTTCACTGGTTCTGGGAAAAGAAGACGTAATTGCCAGCAGAAAGCAATAAACCAAGTTTATATAGATGAAATCAATAAACAAGATGATATCCACTGGCTGCAAAGTATGTGGTGAGACTCCATAACTGAATTACACCGGCTTTTGGAAGATTGTGAAACTGGTGCTCCAGGAAAAATAAAAAAAAGAGAAAATGTGTGTGCATTTTAACAGCACTTTGCTTACCGTCCCATGAGAGATAGTTAGGTAGCCATTCTTCACTGTGCACTTCCTTTTTTGCCACACTTTCCGCAGACTGAAGGATAGGAAACAGGAAGAGTGATTACCCTTCACATCCCATCACACTTTTGTTCATATGTTCATCATTCACCATTTCACTTTTAATCTTGCCACTGTGCATTTTACAGACTGTAGTTAAATAAAGATCCGAGGCTTTCCCATGAATAATGCAGCCAGAGTTTGGGTGAGGATAATGCACACACACTCATGTCCTGCATGACATTTTAATCAACTTGTGTAAGCCATGGCCACTCACCCATCACTTTTCTTGTACAGGTTTCCACTTCGTTCAGTGCCATGCTCTTTGTTTCCCTGTGGCTGGTGCAAACTGTATGTGCTACTCTGTCGCACTTGGGAATCCTACAAAATAAAATGTAGATATGAATATGTGCATTTATTATACACCAAGTAGAGGAAGTGACCAATACCACAGTCATGGGTAAGAAAACTTACACTGTAAAACAGTCACTTCCTCTAAGGAAGCTGCCAAAGTGGCGTTCCCACAAACCAAATGAAATACCTTCTTTTAGAAACAAACCATGGTAACAGACAGCACAAAGGATTAGAATTTCTGCTAAAATTAAACATTCCTGCTACTAATAGGACCAATATAGGGGTCAATGTGTTATGTTTTAATAAAAAAACTGTATCAAAAATGCTTTAGCAATAAATTAATAAGTTTTCTGTTACACAAATAGACAAAAATTAAACCCGACATTATTAACCCCATGGAACAGTTTGGTACATGATGAAGTGGTAGCATAATGTAAACAGTATGTGAACCTTTGCTTAAGTATCAACCTCCAACTAAGCATTGCTGGTAACTAGTGATTATTTTAAAAGGAATTTAAACCTGTTCCTAAGCTCCAATTCTGGCATGTTGGTCAACAATTGTATTGCAACCCTTCTCCTTCAAACCAAAAAATTCTGTTATGACTTTATCTGTCCTTAAAATATTTCCTCCAATAGCTTCCTCACCTTTCCATATGGTCTCTAGAAATCTACAGATTACCAGCAGTGTTGTTTTTTTCACTTGCTAGTGAAGCGAGCACATGTGAGCAACTGGGATTAAGCGTCTTGCTGGGGGACAGGGAAGCCTTCAGGGCACAAGGCTGGTTCCTTAACCACGAGCCTATGACAGCCCCTTATACCTTTGGAATTACCAACAGTGGACTGGAGAACATTAACTAAACATCATTCTCATATTGGATAACTTTAATCAACGATTATTTTTCATTTACTTGTGACCTTAGATGATTACACACCTTAATCTTGGAATTGTTTTTATTGGTTATTTACTCCTGGTAGGAAGTCAGTCTTAAGTTTTCTCAGTCTTTGACTGTTTGAGTGTTAACCCTCACTTGACTCAATTCAATCAGATTGACCACATGAACTTTTTCCTCTTTATTAAGTTCCATTGTTGAAAAACAGGATCGTGAAAAACACTCAGAATACAATAGGTGATTTTTATAACAGTTGCAAAACTCAAATCAAATCAAATCTAGTGTGAATGTAAAGATGCCATAACTCCAGTCCACCTAATATGCTACTTTAACAAGGTTCTCCATTTTTTGTGACAAATATACAATTTTACCAACAGGAGTTTTTGATGCTTATTAGAAATATAAAAAGAAACATAATTCTTAAAAAAAATGCACAATAGGAAAATAACTTTTTAATGAGGTATCTCACTGATACCAAAAGTATTTAAAAAAAAGCACAGCACATGGCCCAAGTCAAAAATGTGTCAGTTAAAAAAAACAAGACATGCAACAAACAATGTTTAAAAGAAATATAATATTAAAATAATGCAGTCAAAGACTGCAGCTACTCTACAAAACCTAAACTGTAATTTCAAAAAATATTAAATTGGAATTAAATTAATTCATTTATTATCTTCTGATTAATCCTATATTAGAATCACGAAGGGTTCTCCATGCCCATATAGGAAAGAACGTTTCGGACACTGGGCAGTTACACCCAGGACAGTGCTATTCAATCTATCGCTGGGCGCGCACACACACACACACACACACACACACACACACACACACACACACACACACACACACACACACACACACACACACACAATATAGGGGCAATTTATAGCAGCCAATTCACCTTGAATCCATGTTTTTGAACTGTGGGAGGAAACAGGAGAACCTGGAGGTAATCCACAGAGAACATGGAAACTCCACCCAGCACTGAGAGGCGAACTTACTTCAGCCCAAATTGGGGTAATTTGCTTCATACCGTCAATAATTAAATGTTTCTATGTAATGCATTATAAACACAAGAAGGCACTTACTCTCCTAGACTTCGTTGGCATAGGATGGTTGCAATAAAAAATAAAAAAGAATAGCATTTCATCAAAACATTTCATCATGTTTTACACAAAATATTTACAATAGCAGCTACAGTAATAAAAACCAAGCTCTGACCTACTTAATAATTATAATCATCTGTATTAAGAGCAAATAAAGCACTGTAAAATGTGATATAAAAATAACTCAAGTCTTATTTCAGCAGCCAGAAATATAATATGCAAAGCTTGAGATGCTTGTGATAAAATTAAGATAAACGAGAGCATAGAAGAATAACAATATAAAACATCCAAACTACCAGTAAAATTAAAAAAGAAAAAGCCAACATTTAAATATTTCCACCAGAATAAGTACAGCGGGGTTTATATATATTATAATTTATTATACTATAATCATATGATATTATATAATAATATATTATAAGAAAGAAAATCCTGAACACTGACTCTTTACATATTCAGTCACCTCCAAAATCAGAATTTTTAAGAATATTTGAATGAACAAATGTTTTAAATTTTGTTGTACGCTGAAGATTTTTGGAAACAGTAGAAGGATTTAGTCAAGCCAATCATAAGTAAGCTTTTTACTTCTTAAAACTTAAATAAAAAATGAATAACAGGTTGGTGCTGCACTCCAGTTTCTCTCATCCCACCTCCTTCACTGTGGCACCAATAAGAAAAGGGAAATCCAGCCACTCCAACCACTGGGGAAACATTCAACCTTAGGGTATATTCACACCCAGTTGTTTGAATGCAAGATTACTGACCAGTCAATTAAAATCCATCTCACATGTCCACTTATGATCTAATTTTGCAAATGTGCAAAATAACATGCAAAGTTATTATTAGTGTCATTAGTGAGTAGTGGTTATTACCACTAAAAAGAACAAAAGCTTGTTTGAAATTTGCAGGAGAAACAATTGAACGCAAAAGTGCAACCTGCACGCATGCACATGTGCAAACCAACAAATAAGTTTGTTTTCGCTCTCATTCTTTCTCTCAGAGTGCATGCCCACATCCTTCTAAAAAAAAATAAAAATACAAACCAACAAACCCTTGACAACAATGTTATAAGAATGCAATCAGTGTGAAGTGAGGCTTTGTGTAAATGCAGCTAACGTGGTCTATGTGGATGTATAAAGAATGTTTTATTCTTTTAACAGTTAGTTGCATGACTGATAGATTGATGTGAAGGCAAATTAAATGTTTGTTTGGTTTTACCAATTTATATTAAGCAATATTTTTTGGACATTTTATAACTCGAGCAACTGTAACTGAAATCTACCATTTCCCCCTGGGATCAATAAAGTATTCTGTTTCTGATTCTGATGTTCATACTGTATTTTCTGGAGAAGTAAAAATGTTTGTTTTACCAATTTAAGGTCATCTCATTTAATCAGGGGCAATTTAGAGAAGTCAATCCATCTTGAATCCAGGTTTTTGGATTGTGGGAGTAAACCAGAGAACCCGGAAAATATCCACATGTATACGGGAAGAACATGAAAATCCACCCAGATTGGGATTCAAACATGGATCTCCAGAGCTGAGAGACAAACATGCTAAATAAGGCAGCTTAATAGTGAAGTCATTTCTAAATTTTTATTTAAATTTTACTTGTTACATTTTTTGTATACCCTGGTGAATTATTACTTAGAAGAGATGTGTCAAAATTAGATTGTGTAAAAAAGTAAGCATTAAAGCTTCTGGAGAATTATAAACACTTAAGACAATTTAGTCAATTGTTAAAATAATCATTTCATTTTGTATAACTACCGTCTAAAAAGTTACAGTATAATTTACTATACAGTCTCAGACTAATTCATGTTTGCAAAACATTGAGTTTGTTCAATATAACACATAGCATCATAGGGTCTGCTTAGTAAACTGAAAGTTGTAAATGCCTAAAAAACCTGGAAACATATTACTTATAAAAATTACAGACATTATACTAATAACTGACAAAACAAATTACATCCATGTCTCTACACTCACCACCATGTCGGTATCACAGCTGTGCTGAGAATTATGATCAATCTAATGAGTGTAGAATGTGATGAGAAATTTGAGAATATTACATAATATTAAAGAATGCAATTTACCTCCTTTTGCTCTACTTGAAGTGCTGTCTTCAGCACTTCACGCAATTGTGTAAGCTGCCTCCGTTCTTCATCCTGTGCCTGTTTGATCTATACCAAAATGTCAAGTCAGTGGGCACATCACAAAACCTTCTTTTAAAAATGATTATCCAATAAAATCTAAAAACCTGCGGCTTTCTAAAATACCTTAATTTTTTCAACCTTACATACACAGAACAAAAAGCTATACACCTACACATTATCTGAACTGACAATTCTATGACAACAGTTTAAATACTGAAAAAAGTATATAGAAGAACAAAATTGTCATTGGCATGTTCCCAAAAACTGTCAGAACAAATGAAAAAAAGCTTGATGATTTTAACTATAGCATGATTGTTAAGACCAAACCAGCTGGTTTAATCCCTCTGCTATGTGTCTAATTGGATTTTTTATATTATTAAGAGTCTTCAACTTTGTGAAAAAAATAAGTAGAGTTAAGTAAATGCTTTGCTCACTGTGTGCAAGTCTGTAGCCAGTTTTTCAATTGAGGGTTTCAGGTTGTCCACTGCCTTAAGACCATCCTGGAAGAAACTTCAAAAATATGAAGAAAGTGTTAAAAATAAATCAGCATTAAATCTTTTTAACATATTAAAAAATGTATACTACCTTTGTACAATCATTCATTTTTTATTGTTGTCCCTTTACTGCAAACTGTTGGAAATAATTACCCAGATTGTACTGGATGAGAAACATCTGTTCTCTCTTAAAATATTGGAGAAAACCGCATACAAATTTGGCTGCAGCTATTATCAGTATTGTATTTATTTATTTATTTATTTATTTTTACATTTGCTGTAAACATTATCACTGTCCGGATTCTCTCAAAATAGCCTAAGTAGAGAGTATTGAACCAGGAATATATTTAAGCCACACTGTTTGTGTGTTCAGAACATTAAAAAAAAAGATCAAGAATTATTTACAAAGAGCTACTTGGTCCGGATTTGCCAAGGCTTGTGATGACATTTCCTGCAAATGGTGTAAACATTAATTTACGATGCTAAAATAGATATTCGCCAAAGTAAGACCTCACCAGACTCTTAGAGGGAATGGAAAGTGATGCCCAAAACACAGCCATGAATCACATCATCATGCTAGGAAAGACACACTGCCACGCCCTAAATCAAGCTGAAATGTGTCAAGATCGCTAAAATAAAGCCTCAAGATGCTTCTTGGTGGTTGCAAAGGGTAAAGAAACCTCCAAGGGTGCCGAAATGCAAGAATACCAGATATTCTGGTAATTGCAGCAACTCTGCATGTGTGTGTGTTGGTGTGTTCCACACTTTTAAACTTTATAAATATATAGATATTTTAATTACAGAATACTGAAAACCAACTATTGGGATCATAAACGAAATATAAATAGGTTAATCCTACTTAAACTTGGTTATGTACCAATTAAAAAAAAATGTCCATTTAAGAATTGGCCCTTACTTGCACTGTGCATGAAAATACTTGATGAGGTTCTGCAGCAAATCCACACCTTTCTTGATCTTAATCTCGTTCACTTTGAGAAGGTACTGTTGCAAAATGAAAAAACAACATGGCAAGGGCCATTAATCAATTCATTTCAATTCAATTCCACTTATGCCATTATAGAAATACAGCATACTGCAGTATATGCATTAGTTTTAATCAAATAAATTTTAAAAACATTCAAAAAGTGTTTTATAAACAATATGATATTGCCAAAGCCAATTTTCACATGGGAGTGGAACTAAAGGCCCCTGTTTGTACTCAAGATAATCAGTAAAGGAAAAAAAACGTCCTGGGCCATTGTTTGTATGTCAATTTGCAGAAAAACACGATGGATACATTTTATTTAATAAATTGTGATGGGGCGGCACGGTGGCTTAGTGGTTAGCACGTTCGCCTCTCAGCGCTAGGGATTCCTGGTTCAAATCTCCATCTGGGTGGAGTTTCCATGTTCTCCCCGTGTCCGCGTGGGTTTCCTCCGGGTTCTCCTGTTTCCTCACACAGTCCAAAAACATGGATCAAGTCAATTGAGTTCTCCAAAATTGCCCCATATAGAGTGTGTCTGTGTGAGTGAGTGTGTGCCCAGCGATAGATTGGTGCCCTGTCCTGGGTATATCTGCCCAGCACCCGAGACGTTCTCCCCTGGATGGGGATGGGGATGGGGATGGGGATGGGGATGGGGATGGGGAACCCCCCCCCCCCCCCCCGCGCGCGATCGTAATATAGGATAAAGTGGAAGATAATGAATGAATGAATGAATGAAAAATTGTGATGGTAAGTGATATATTTCTATAGCTGCAAATTACTTTACTTCTAATGGAACACCTAATAAAAAACACCTGATTTTGTACACATATAATAATTTATAGCTTACTCCAAGTAGTGAAGTAGTAGTAGTAAGTCATATGTAATGAAGCAGTAATTGTAGTTTAAACTTTAATTATAATATAAAGTTTTATTGCAAGTTGGTTTTGTGATTAGGTAGGAGATTAAGACAAAAAATATATATTTTCAAATATCATTCTGTACAACCAGTTTCTGAGTAATGTGTAATGATATTTAATGATTTATGTGATATTATGCTTTTTTTTTTACGTCATGCAAGTTCAATACGTTACTATACACATACATATATAAGGTTTCTGAAGAGTACGAAAACATATACAAGTTTGGCAGATGGTGATTTTAGGCAAAAGCTGTGGGAGAAGTGGGAAGTGTTAAAATGTCAGCATTGTGGCGACCATCTTTAATGACAATTTTTTTTCTAAGTTTGTCAAAAAGGATGTTTGTGTGTAACCTCAAACTTGGAGTGAAAAAACACTGCTGTGATTTATGTCAACAGTATTTTAAAATCGATCATTTTCTGAATTCTAATCAGATTGCAGTGTGGCAAGTGTGCTTTTCTCCAAAAGCTAATTGGTTGCAGGAATCCAAACAAACCACCATGCTCTCCTAATTTAAATCCCTCAGGATTTCATCTGTGGGGTTATTTCAAAGAACTTTAGTTCTTTAGTTTGTGACATGACCCCACAGATGAAATCCTGAGGGATATTATAAATAAGGAGATACCATATTATTTCAGCTAGAATTCAACAAGTGTCTTGGTGAGATTTTATCAGAAATGCTCAACATGCCAACTCACTGGACACCATATTAAACACATTCTAAAGGACCATTTCTGGTTATGAAATAAAATCAGTGTTTTAACACAAGCATGAATTATGTTATCCTGACATTAGGCATGCCACTGTTTTGGTTTTCTTCTTTAACAGATTGATGAGTCATGCCTATTTTCCCATTTCAAACACAAGTTGAATTCAAGATAGTGGCATTCATAATAATATCTATTTAAAAATTGCTGCTAAGGGAACAGTATATGCACAGTGACACCTGAGATTATTATTCCAGCATAGCCATGTACCCACTGACCTCACACATCTGAAGCTGAAAGAAGCGCCTTTCCTTTTCCATTTCCTCTGCAATCTCGGCCCCGCTAATCTCGGTGCGGATCATTCCATGCTGTCTGGCATGTTCCTTTTTCTCCTTCTCAATCTTTGTGCTGAAAGAACCAGAAAATTAATTCTTAGAACTCAAACACCCTCAAACCCAAAAAACACACAGATAGATGCAGAAGTTGTCTCTTAAGAAGAAAAACTGAAGTCACAGATGTCCAGAGTAAACATTAGCTGGGTTGTCAAACCATTGGATCAGACTGCAGCATGTTACTGAAGGGTTCTTTATTTGTACAATTAATGATGGAACACTACAACTACAAGCTAGTGTTTTGCTCTGTGATTATAGATCAACCATTTATGCCATCTTCATGGCAAACTTCAGCAACAGAATCTTACATTTGTTAAAATTTTTCGAACTTTTTTTTTCGAAATTTTTTTAGTGTTCGAAAAATCTTCGAACACTAATAGATTATAATATATCAAAGCAAAAAAAAAAAAAAGCAATTTTCTTTCATTACCAAGCATGTACAGTACAAAGCAACAATAAAAATAAGCCATGCTTTTTATTGCATAGTAATTTTAAAGAGTCAGGAATGTAACTTCATGCTTACTGTAAATAAAATAGATTCAATAAAATATGCATGGATATTTTAAAAACGCCTTCTGTTCTTCCATTTGTAGAGGCAGACTGTAGACTTGTGTCTATACACAAGTGGAATTTTGTTGAACAACTAGTTGGGTGCATGTTATAATTTTTCTCCCAGTTGCATGAGCTGTGTCAGCTTATAAAGGATGCACAAGTCCATCAGCGGAGCCGCTGGCAGGTGAGCTCATCACCTCTAATTAATGTCCATCGCAGTCAGCAAATGGACAGATTGAAAAATATAATAATAATAATTCACTGAAAATGTTTTATTGCAGTTATTTTTGAACAAGCAGGTCACAACACATAGTGAAAGGAAATTATTTGCCATCTACAAATATGCAATACTTGATTGTTTTTATTAATAAATAATTGACAAAGTCTCATAACTTTCCTCATTTAATTAAATTAAATTCTGGTTATTTACTTTTAGTATAAATAAATTATAGAGGTTTACAGAAGATAAATAAAACCCAAAATGTATTTACTGGTCTAGAAATTTTTTTTACAGAAAACATTTATTTCATAAATTACATATCTTTATGAATTTATGGAGAATTTCTGTTGTTTTATTTCCATGTAGGTTTCAATGCTGGGCTTCCTCCCACCATCCAAAAAAATTAATTGATAAATAAGTTTTCAAATCAAATTTCAAATGTATTTGCAGAGGCCACTAATGTGCTGATAAGCTGCTTTGGGACAACATTCTGCTGTGAAAAGCTCTATACTAGCAAATGTAACTTTACAACATTTGTCTTTATCAGCCAGCGATAGATTGGCGCCCTGTCCTGGGTGTATCTGTTCCGGGGCCCGAAACGTTCTCCCATGGATGGATGGTATTCATCAGCTTTATATGTCTCGATAAAGTCAAATTTTCGGTAAGCTTTGGTATCCATTTTCTGTTGGTCTCTGTTTAAGATGAATACCTTTACAACATAAATTTTGTCACAATGCTTTACAGCAGGTATAATGTATTGGTGTGCTGTTCTTGCGATGCAGTTCGGACTCAAGTTCTAACACTTCCGACCTGATTTGATTTCACTCTTGTTAACCTGCTATAGATGTCAGCTGAGTCTGAGACAGCTGACAAAGTCTTAGGCAGGCAGTAGGTGTCCGTGATCTTTTCAGAGCTTTGTAGATTAATTTGCACCTAGCTTAGCCATAGACTTTGCAAAAACAGCCCAACCTAAACAAGGTGTAGATAGATGGTCCTTGGACTTAAGATACAGAGATAAAGATATATTTTTAATGTGGACTTTTAGAATTTAAATCTATTTAAAATCATTTAAGAAATGTGGGGTTGTTTTCTTTTTATGCACTAATCCACAAACCCCAAAAAAAAACAATGTCAGATGTAGCAATTTTTTTCATTATGGCAATTATTATTTATGCTAATATTTTAACAGATTCTGAATTGGTATATAGTGTATATATGAATTTTGGTCCAATTTGATACAAAAATAGCTGGAAAAAGTATCTACAGGAAGTAATTTCGACTAAGGATATTAATTCTGAAAGATTATTTTCTGTTGCCACTGTATGAAAAATTAAGAAATTAAATGAAGTTTAGTACATCCAACAGATAAAAATGTAGAATCATGATTTTAAAATAAAAAAACTAATTTTATGTATTCACCCCTGGATCCTCAGTCTCTGGATCTAAATAAATTCAGTTAGGTATTACCATGAGGATGACTAATGACATCTCACTGTGATTTAAATGTGATAAATGATGATAATTGGATGATATTGACTGACCCCAGTTATGTTGTATAATATCAACAAAACAAATCACTGCTTCAGAGATGAAATAACTGGAGTAAATAATGGGTTATCACTCAGAATACAGTGTATGTTAGAAAATGATTTTTAAAAGTCAATGTAGAGAATTAAAACTAAATTTCGAACATTGGATTACAGATATGCATATACATGTAATTATCCAACATAAAAATCATGAATTTGAGCTGTCATTTCAGATATTTCTTTGTCTACTTTTGTGATAAAGAAGTGTCACACAGGCACAGGTACAATCCCAAACATAATTTTTCTCCCCTCAGTAATCCACAGCTCTAAACCATTAGGGACACTAAGGAGATAACTACACAAACCACACACGAGTGTTCACAAACCCGGGAATTAAAACCAACTCACACACAGCAGCAGCAATGGAGGTGATGATGTGCCTGCAAACAAGCCCCATAGTGCATCATTTGAAGCACACCAAGACCTTATTAACACAAAGTGGTGCATCATACATCGTTGGTATCAGGGTTGTATCTGGTCAGGAATTAGCAACACTAATAAGCCACAACAATGTTGGAGTAAATGCAGTGACACATTTAAATGTGGTTTGGTTTTACTGCTGAATCATTCTTAGTTTGTTAACTTTATTTCACACTAAGGACTTTAATAAAACTAAAAGCAGTGTGCAATGCCAAAGGCTTGGGCAAAAAAAATTACAAAAAATTTACATTACAAATCTGAGAAAAGTAAAAGTATTTCACATCATTAAAATGATGCATAATTCAACTTCAAAACACAAAGTGCTCCAAGTTTTAGCTTAAATGGATAAACAGCACATTATTGGGATATTTTAATATTGTAATCACTATACTAAGTACTCTGAGCAAAAGGTAAAAATTAAAGCCAAAATTCTCTGTAGATTGTTGAATAATTAGGAACGTACCTGCAAGTTTATAAGCTGTAAAACATCCATACTATAGAAAACTAAATAGGTAGTAGAAAATGCAAAGTAAGAATTTAGATTACTGAAAGTTAATTAGCAGCGGTTTTAGCGATGCAGGGCCTGTTGTATCTTTAGGTTTTTTTTTACTTTTAGCTTCTGCAAAAGCGTTTTTTAACATAATTTGTTCCAGAACAACAAAGTCACATGTCCTACACATATCAAGCTTAAGATAAAAATACAAATTTGGATATGTTTGATTTAAAATAATAATCAATCAGCTCTTTTCAAAGAATTAGGTAACTACACTTTCCTTTGTTGCTATAAATCTGTATAAAAGATACACAAAATGTAAAAGCTTGGATGAGCACACCCTGGTTTTTAGTTTTTGGTAGGGTCAACATTTTGGCAGATCTGCTTGCTCCTGGCTTCTTCTTTAGCAAAGGTTTTGGTTGGTGTATTCAATACAGTACAGGCGTATGTCCTGATATTGTTAGTATTTTAAATAAATAGAACATGCTCACCAACATTTCTCTCCTAACCAATTCCTAAATGGATATAACCAATACACCCAAGATGTATGGAAATAGCTAGTGTAAAACACAGTCAATAAGCACTTGCTGAGCTCAGTAAAATATCAAGCGACTGATGACATATGATTGTCTTGGAATACTATTAATTTAATCAAATAGGATGGGATAGGAAAATAGTTTTACCCTTTTAGTAAAGAATGTCCTTTGCAGCTTGCAAAATATATACAAATATATACAAATATATAGAAATAAATCTCAAACATTAAAAATAAGGAAAGATAAATGAGATGTCAAATTAAGATTTGGGAGCGTGTCTCAATTTGATACAATAAATAGTGAAAATGCACTAGCCTTGGTAGGTATGTGCAAAATATGGTTATCATCCTCGTGAAAATAAGCAATGAAAACAAATTCAATGACATAGGATTTACATTCTATTTCTTTCCTGACATTATACAGTCTAAAAAAATAAGTTTAAACAACCTACACTTTGGTCTCGTAGTCCTTCCAGGCCTTATCAAAAGGCTTTTTCAGATCCTGTAGGGAACAAACAAATAATATATTTTTTAATTATATTAATTCATAAAAATGTGCCGCATGGTAATTGAGGAGAGATGGTTACATCTACTAATAAACACTGTTTGAAGTAGCATACACAGTTACACATATTAATTATAAGTGCACAGTTGTAAAGTGAGCCCTTGCTGCAATGTAATGGCTTCATACAAGTAATTAAAGTTATTGCTAGTCCTGACAACAGATATTTTATTAGTCTATCAAAAGTCTCAGGCTTTGCTCCCCACAAATAGTTAAGGTAAATCAAAATAAAGCTTTATACTAGGATCTTTGAATAACATTGTAAAATGCAGAATTGTGTACATATATTGAGTTATGTTAATAGGATAAAAAACTAGAACTAAAATACAAAAACTGCACTTAAAGCAATAATATTTACTAAATAGTAAAAAAGTATAGCGTCTCTTCAATATGACACCATGTTCTAATTTTGTTATAGAAATTAATCTTAACTTACAATACAGACGAAATGATCTAAACAATTATAAAAACTAGTTTAAAAAAAAATACATATATTATTTTTATTTGCAAATTTTACATATATACATGTATACTGCCTAGCGAAAATAAAGGTTATACACACTTAAATTTTGTCGCCACATTTAGCTTCAGTTACAGCAGGCATTCACTATGGCATCATTTCCACAAGCTTCTACATCATTCACAGTTTGAGCCTGATAAACACTGGCATTCACATTAATGGATACATCCATATCATCAGGAAACAAAAAGGCCATTGATGGATAATCTCCGTTGTTCAGTATATTCAGGTAGGCAGTTGACCTCATTCCTTAGATATATAACTGCTGAACCTAGGTCTGATCAACTGCAGCAACCCAAATCAGTACTGTCCCCCACAGCTTTGTACAAAGGACACTAGGCATAATGGGTGCATCACTACAGATGCCCCTGATACACAAATCAGAGTGGAACAGTGTTAACCTGGACTCCTCAGACCAGGTGACCTTCTTTCATTGCTCCACAGTAGGGGTGGGTAACGCCCCACAATAAGATCATGATATTTCAGGGTATTTTCTGGCAATTAAATAATTACAAAGAGAATTAAAATAAATGTAACAAATGTAATGTTATACAACAAATGGAAAAACATCTGACCCAAAATTAAAGTGAAATGCAAATGTAAACAACTGGTCAGAAAAAAAAAAAGAATAGGAATACCATGTTAAATTAGTTAATATCTGCCTTCGTATGCATTAACATATTTCACTCATATTACTGAGAATGACAATTTATACTGCTATTATCACAACTGATACAATATGACATAGCAATCTTTTGTTCCTTAGAATAATTAAGTTGTTTTTGCTGGCCAGCCTGACTAAAAGTTATTTCTTAAGGCTGCACAGCTGTTTATTCCCAATCCTTCAAGTTCCCTTCACATTATGCACATGGAAATGCTCTCACTTTCACTATTAAACACATCTCTATATTCTACTCAGATTTCTTTCTGACCGCACACCTTCCTCAACAATGATATTTCCTCACTGCCCTTCCACTTTTTATCAAACACTGGACAGTTCTTAACATGATTTTAGTAGTTTTAGTATCTCCACAGATGATGATGGGGTTTATTGCCACCTCAGCTCAATTATTTTTCATAACCACAGGATGCATCTTTCCATGTGGTTGTTTAATAAATGAAAAGCTACTCACTGCATCAGTTTTAAATAACTTGTTGCCAGCTGAAACATAAATCACCAATGCAGCACTTATCCAATGAGAGGCTCTTACCTATTTATTTAGTCAAATCCAGATGGTGACCTTTTCTTGACCAGGCAGTGTATAATACAATTCTATTTTATATTCATTACATTTGCAAGAATTAATTTTACTACTTTCATTTGCATTTAACATTTTACATAACAATAACACTGGTGTCCTTTAAATTTACATTTTTTACAGCACAGCCTGATACTTCAGATTGGATTATTACTAAAAGTGAGCAGAACTGTTCTTTTTGAGCAAGCATACACAAAGGTCTTTTTTTTTAAATTACAAATTATATACAGAAAAATTTAAGGTAAAAGTAAATACACAATTTTTGGAAATGAATAATATTATACGTCCCATTTTGTAGTAATGACAGCATAGACCTGAGGTACAAGTCTGAAAATACATGTTCACCAGCATCATTTCACCATCATTATCTATAACCCATAATCTTGTAATGTTACTTTCCATCTTTTATCATCTGATTAGTGTCTAATGGGAGTTTGGGGGGGAAATGCCAGCAGACAATAGCTCATGACTGTCAGTAGTCCTAGATCTTCATTATAATTTCTAAATAATTTCTATTATTTAATTTCTTGAAGGTGTTTGGCCCCATTACTTTGCCTTGCACTCCTTGCACACTGCACCTTTTCAATTGTGCCCTTTATCTACTCAAAAGAATACTGCTGTCACTTTTAACTTCCTGGCGCCAAGCGCCTGATCTGTAAAGATACAAATGAAAAATTTCACAACCTGGTAAAGCTGTGACTCAGAATTAAATGAAGACTGCGTCATTAACCCTTATTTTCACCCTGGCTTTATAGAAGTGGTTAGGTAAAAGAATTTATTATAAAGCCTTTTAAGTGGATTACTTACTAAGTCAATGTAACTACTATTGAGGAAAAAAAAGCTTTGTACCGTGTATAATGCCACCCAGAGCAACCTTTAAGCCTACAGCACACATTTTTTTATTTATTAAACCACTACACCAAAAGCAACTTCAGATATTTGTTAAAAAACTTTTTTTCCTAGAAATTAAAGAAGGGCTTGTAAAACCTGAATTATATCAGCCACCTACTTTTGCAGACACCCATTTTAGAGGTTAGACAATAGAAGACCTTTACTTCTGCCATATAAACTGTGTGTTATCATGGATTTGGCAAATAATTACAACTGATAACACACCAACACAACTTTACAATACATCAAACTCTGCCTACCACTTAATTACCATGCTTTATTTTCTCTAACTGCTTTTTTTATCTGTTTACCTTCAAGGTATCACCAGCTTCTCATCCAGAACACTGCCAGAGCACTACAGCAACGACAATTAATGGACAGAAACTGTATTTCTATTGAACTAGTGGCTTTGCAGTTCTGCAAGGATGTTTTTTATTAAACTGATTCCTTTTTTTTTTTTTTTTTTTTAAATGGACACATGATTTGTTACACAATCTATACACAGATGACCTGCACTGTTAATGCTGCCCAGTCACTCAAGGCAGACAAGTATCTCACTGAGCCTTGGCCCACACAAGGTTTCTTGAAAGCAGAGCGTTTTTTCCTGCTGTTGTAAATTCAGATTGTTATTTGGGGGTCCAGGCTTGAAAAATTGTAAAGCTGCTTTGAGATATATAATGTATTACTGTAAAGCATGCTCAATAAATAAATAAACTTGAACCTAAAAATTAGCAAAATAAACATAATTTCAAATTTTTTTGATTCAATTATTCCAGGGCCAGTAATTTTAGACCAAATTATAGAAAAAACAGTAGTACCACGTTAAAAATATCCCAAAGTAATTGTTAAATGATTGAATAGCAGTGATTAAGTGAGTATGAAGTCACTGTGACAGGCCATAACTTTACATAAAAAGCTTTTAATTACCTGAGCCATAATCCTGGCTTTGGGAAAGCTTTGTGGTTACTACAGATGTATATGCCTGCATGAATGAGCATTATGAGTCAGTGAGGATCAGCAGAGAGGCTTTTCATATCAGTACATCATTACCCAAGAACAACTCCAAACGGAAGTTTCCAAACTGTTTCATGGTTGGATGCTGAGCACAGAATTATTCAAACACCAGATAAATAACAATGGAGGACAGAGAAAAAGACCAATAGCTGATGGGATTTATAAAGCTCATATTTCTGTTGACTCTGCATTTCCCAAAAGTGTCTGTACCAGCCTGAGTCACACGTTCTCACACAGGACACATAAAAACAATTATTATTAGCAATTATTGAGAAAACATCAATACATTACTTCAGAAAAGAACAACAGTGAGTAATAAACAATATTCTTAAGTGTATCAAATTTCTGCACAACTATAACCTAAAAAACATTAAATATTTACATAGGTCCTAAAAGTAAACAAGGAGAACCCAAATAATTAAATATATCACACTTGTAAAATTATTTATTAATTTAAAATATTAATTATATAATGAGTTATATAAATAGTTAATGAAATATAAAGCTTTGCTCTCTGAATTTCGTGAGACTACTTTGTTTATCAAAAATTGCAACTTAGTTGGTCAGTTTTGTACATTGCTTTGGAGCAGTTATTATCAATTTCTCATGTTTTTAAGAGGTGTATTTTATGTCATTTTTAATGTTTGACTTTGTTGTTTCAAAACATTACCTTTATTCTCATTCTCACTTCACAGACAGTTCACAGACAGATATCCTAATAGTTTTCCTTTTGAATTCACTAATAAAATTTAGAAGATTAATATTCATTTAAATAATTGCATTTTGGACCAGATTCAGGAAAATAGGCTTATATCATGACCAACTAAGTAAAATTCTTTTGTTGGAATGAAATGTTTTGCTTTATGAACATCGAGCAAAATATGCAGACAAATAAAACTTCATGTAGATTATACATATTATAAAAGATTATAAATATCAGATTAGATCCACTAAACTGATTCATGAACAGTTTAAATAATTTTCCTTATATTTTACAGAAACACTACCTGAATGTTACTCTTTTTTTTTTCTTTCTTTTTTAAATAACTTACACAACAGCTGTATACTGTAGGCAACACACGCACGCGTGCACACACACACAAAGATGCACACGCACAAAAGCACACGCAACCACACACACACAAAAAATTTTTTTGCATAAACAAGTTTATGACTAATTAGAAGCACTGAGCTTTACACCAGTTTTTCAAGAAGTACAGTTTCCCCATCAGTGTCAGACTAAATGCAGTTCTGTTGAAGTGTAAAAAGCACAGATGGAAGTTAATGGTTCGAGTGACAGCCCACACCTCAGCCTATAATCTCCATCCATTACTTTCTGTTCCTGAATAAGCAAGCACTAATTTAGCATACCTTCAGGGGAAGTTAAACGTCTGTAAGACTGCTTAAAATCAGTAGCCATCAGGAAGTTATAATGTATAATTATGTAATGGTAGATAATGGAGTAAAATAAAATTGGGGGGAGAAAAAATTAATTAACTGAAAATAGTTTTGTTTTAAATCATTAGGCATCTTAAACAAGATTATTACCTTTCATTCATTCATTATCTTCCGCTTTATCCTATATATTAGGGTCACGGGGGGGTTCCACATACCCATCCAGGGGAGAACGTTTCGGGCGCTGGGCAGATACACCCAGGACAGGGCGCCAAATCCATCGCTGGGCACACACTCACACAGACACACACACATACACTCTCTATATGGGGCAATTTGGAGAACTCAATTGACTTGATCCATGTTTTTGGACTGTGGGAGGAAACCGGAGAAAACCCACGCGGACACGGGGAGAACATGGAAACTCCACCCAGATGGGGATTCGAACCGGGAATCTCTAGCGCTGAGAGGCAAACGTGCTAACTACTAAGCCACCGTGTCGCCCAAATTATTACCTATAATTCCTTAAATTAAACTGCCAAACAGGAATGTTCACATCCATCATTACATGGTTTCATAAATAATAAGTCCACCAAGATGGTAGTATAGACTACAAGACTACATTTACTCTAAACTGATTTAAAATATACTCGCTGCACTCAGACGTTTTATTTTTTCTTGGTAAAAGGTAAAAAAATACACATCACCTAACATACATGAACACTAGAGATGCCTGATCAACTGAAAGGAAAAGTCTACTCTGCAGTTAATTACAGCAAACCTGATGAGGCTCAATTAAAATGAAAGGTAAATAAATTGGATTAAACAGATCCCATTTCACGCACACAGTACATGCTAGAAAACACCTGGTCATATCTAATAAAACACCATACAAGCAAATCAGATGCATCTGCTCTTTATCCTGCCAGCTGCCGAGTATTAAGATCATACGAGCACATGTAAATGCTTATAGATGCTAAAGCAAATAGAGCAGAAATTTAACAGCTCAAAAAAAGAGTCAGTTTGACAATGACCCTGATGAACAGACAACAGTTTGTGAATGAGGCGGAAAGAAAGGACATGACTCACATGCCATGTGTTTTACAAAGATGCATTAACTTTTTAGCGAGCGAATAAGAGACTGAGAAAAGTAGACAGACTGAGAGACACAGAGAGAGGGGGGGGGGGGAATGCATGTGTGTATGTAAACATGTGCCTGATAAGACAGTTTGAGTGAGAGCCACTGAAAAGTTGCAATAAGGCCAGAGTTTTTTTTAAACATGTGAATATGCTACAGACAGCTAGTGGAAAACTTTTGTTTGAGTCAAAATAAAAACTGACAAAATAGTGAGATTTGTTAATTAAAATTAAATTTCATCCTAAAAATTACAGGAGCAGCAACAGACTCTACAATCATCAAAATACAAAGCAATGTGACCATGATTTCGCTCTGTATGGTTGTGTAAAAGAAAAACTCTAAAATCTAAAATTCTCCAGTGTTTGTGTGAGAATGGAATTAGATACTGTTTACTTGAGAGCATTGTAAGCTTTTACATATAAATCTAGTCATTTAGCAGAGACATTTACACAAAGCAACTTACAAAAGAGAGAGCACCACAAGTCAGTATTTAAGGAAAAACCAGCTACACTGTAGAATTATCAAACCTGATCATTATCCGATTCCCCTCCTTATTCATCTACATCAGGTGTTTGTAGAAGAGATGTGTTTTGAGAAGTTTCTTAAAGATAAGTGACTCTGCCTTACGGTCAGAGTTGGAAAGATTGTTTCACCATATAGCAGTGGTAAATGCTACGTAGTGAGAATGAACACCTCGGTGAGGTTAAGTCACCAGACGACATTCATTAATAGAGTGAAGTGAACAAGTTGGAATGTATTTTGAAAATTTAGATTTAAGTTAACAGGTAGATCCAAAGAGTGTCCTGTAGATCAGAGTCAGTGCCTTGTGCTGAATGTGAGCAGCTACAGGGAGCCAATGGAGAGAGATGAGTGACATCAGTTTTCTTGGGCTGTTTGAACACACGTCATTCTGTAAATTTTTGAATCAGTTGTTGAGGCCTGATTGTTCAAGCTGGGAGTCAAGCATTGCATTACAGTAATCGAGCCGGGATAGGTAGAAGGTTTGAACTAACAGCAGAGTAGCATGTTTGTTCAGTCAAGTATGATCTGATCTTCCAGATGTTGTAAAGAAAAAAATCTACAGAAACAGGCAGTTTTAGTGACCTTTACACATGAATGTTCCATTACACAAAGTCCTTGTAAACACCTGGTGTCAATCACAACATGTCAATCTCTGATCACAAGTGAATGGTTTTAGGCTATACATTCACAACTGGAAATGGAGTAGAAATTGATCCTGTGTGTTTAGATATCACCATCCCACTTTAAATAATGAAGCATCTTTTTAAATTACAGGAAGTATAAGCTTAAAAAAGTATAACCTGCACAAACCTACAAGTATAATAAATACAGTATAATTCCTTCATATTCATCCAAATCCTTAAATAGACCACAGCCTACAACTAGCTTAATAACTATAAAAAAGCATATTGCATTTGATATACATTTTAATTAATTGCCTGAATTTAATTAATAAACAGTTGTATAGTTTAAAAAAAAAAAAAAAAAAAAAAGAAGCAACCTAGACTGTATAATATGCTTGATAAAAAGTGGGTAAAGCACAGTCTGTATTATAAGCTAATAATTATGTACATTGATTAAACCTAGTAAAGCCTCTGTTATGAGCTGAATGAACAGAGTTTTGATTTTGCTTAATCTTTGTTGCAATCTTAGTGATTATACCATCTGCATGACAAGTTTGTACTACTGTGAATAAAGCAGCCTGTATATAGTCAACAAATCGCTAATGAAACTGCAACCTGGGCAACCATGCACCTTCGATGCTTCATCTGGTATAAAGTAGGGAACATGTGTTCCTGTATACACCGCTAAACAAATATGGTCAACTAAATCCCAGACCACCACTAAATATGGTGTGAGTAATCAGATCTCAATGTAGACTTAATGCCAGGTCTAAAAAGGCTCCACTTGCTAAAAATGTTATAAGTTATATGTTTTATATATATGGGTATTATATATATGGGTAAGCCAAGAAAAATAATCAGAACAGAGACAAAATATGCATTCTGAGTTAGAGCTACACTGTACTGCAAATAGAGACAAAGTCATAGATAACCTAGCACTTTGTTACAATGCATTGATATAGGGGGAGGAGTTACTTTTCTAGATGCTGGGCCTCTTTACCCAGGGAAACAGAAATAATGAAAGAGGAAGGGAGGGAGAGAGAAATAGAGGGAATCTCCACGGAGACAAGACAGAAATGGAGGGAAACAGACTCATTAGTAGCAAATCACATCACACTCCATGCAGGAGCTAAAGAAACATTACTGAGGAGGTGAAAAGGCCAAGATGAGCTTTAAAAGACTATACATATATTATAAAAATTGAGACGTTACTAAAACCTTAAAATGTCAGCATTACAGAGAACCAATAAGAAATGGGATACCGCAACAAAACATATTTAATTAATTATTTCACATTATATAAAATGCATAATAAAGATAAAGTAATAAAAAAATCTTAATCATAACAGACTGTACAGAACAATTCGAACAGCTGTATAAGACAAACTGTTGTGGTATGTGTCTACTGGTGCGCATTGTGCCATCTTATAATGTGAATAATTCTTTTTTTTATTTATTTATTTTTTATTACATACTGTACTACTCCACATTAAACATGCAAATCATGTTTAATTTTAGAAAGTTCTTAGTGCCTCATTATAGGATAAATACTGGTAAATAATTAAATGTACTCACCCCCTTTACCCCTTTAAGATCCCCCTTCAGTAGACTGTCCAATGGAAATGTGATGATGTTGTTCATATTCTGAAACTAGAATGAAGAAAGAAAAGAAACTGCACTGAATAAGTCAATCACTCAAAGATAGGGCTTCCTGTGGAAAATTTGGTGTTTTTTGACTACACACAGTCAACCTTACATTACATTTTTAGCAAATTTACTGTGGCAGGAGTGGGGCGTTGGGGGAGAGGGCATATGGTTGGCAATGAGTTTGCAGCTGCGCTTCTGCCACACAAGATATGTTGCGTTATGTTATATGGGCGGCACGGTGGCTTAGTGGTTAGCACGTTTGCCACTTAGCGCTAGGGATTCCTGGTTCAAATCCCAATCTGGGTGGAGTTTACATGTTCTCCCCGTGTCCGCGTGGGTTAACTCCGGGTTCTCTGGTTTCCTCCCACAGTCCAAAAACATTGATCAAAGTAAATTGAATGCTCCAAATTGCCTCATATAGAGCGTGTCAGTGTGTGCCAAGTGATAGATTGGCACCCTGTCCTGGGTGTATCTGCCCAGCGCCTGAAACGTATAGAAACGTATCTTCTGGATGGGCATGGAAAATGCCCCCATGACTCTAGTAGAGGGTTAAGCGGAAGATAATGGATAGATGGATTATATATATATATATATATATATATATATATATATATATATATATATATATATATATATATATATATATATATATATATACACACACATATACACACACATACATATATATACACATACACACACAGTATATATATATATATATATATATATATATATATATATATATATATATATATATATATATATATATATATACACACACTGTGTGTGTGTGTATATATATATATATATATATATATATATATATATATATATATATATATATATATATATATATATATATATACATACATACATACACACACATATACACATACACATATCTATATAATCTGCTTAAAAAGATGTAGATGCAGGAATCAATTATTGTTAATAATAACTAAAATAAAAATGTATTAGCACAGATGCACTAAATGGATTTGTCAGATTCAGCACCAGACATCCTGATTATGAACACTGCTGAGAAAAATAAGTAAGAATGAAAAGACTTACTATTTCTAATCTTTTTTTTTTTTAAAACATTTAAATTCTTATTTTGATATCCCTCATTTCAGCTCGTGCCATCTATTTAAACAGTGCTTTGCTTGTCTCATACTTAATTTCCCATAATAAGTCTATTCATGCCACAGTAAATGCAGATACTGATGCATTCAGCAGAGGACTTCCTTACACAGCATTGTGTGAAGGACAAGATGTAGGACAAATTGGAGCAGTCTAACCATGCTGCTAATTTTACATTTTACACCTTACCTATCCATTTCATAAGTACGGCACTGTAAAAACATAGCAAAAAGGCAATTAAGTGCATAATCTTTATGGACTTTGTGTCCATAAATACAAATGCAGTAGAAATACTATATTTTCTATTTCTAAATCAAAACATTAACATATTGATGTTTTGAGAAAAAGAAAATGAAAAGTGAATATGTTCAAAAAAAATATGTAACATATATATAAAATACATGAAAATGTAATAGAGCCAGTTTCCTTTTAAAATGTATGTATAAAATGAAAAACTGTTTTTTGGTTTTTTTTTTACAATGGGACATTGCATGGGGTGCTTGCTGGCTTTACTTTATAAGGCTTTTATTATAAGATAAGATAAACCTTTAAATGTCCCACAATGGGGAAATTCACATTCTCAGCAGCAGATACATTAGAAGAAAGGTGAAAAAGGGTATCTAGTCATTAGAAGAGATTTAAAAAAAAAAAATCTTTATCTTTATCTTTTTGAAAGAGATCATTGGCTGAGATGTTGCCATTTTGATTATTCTTCAATATATTCCAATAATAGCTTTCAACTTCCTTCTGCATATTATAGGTTTTGGTGATTTCAAGGCATTTGGGATAATTTTATCTTTACACTTTTCTGTTTGTCCATCTTCTTATATCCAACTTACATTTCAATCTTTACCAGGAAAGATAATTTATTTATAGTGGTCCAGTGTATGCTTTAAGTATTCCCTTATTTTTTTGTCTGCTGCTCTGTACATTTACTTACGGACTAGCTTATTTCTTTTACTGGTTTTAACATTTTCATCGATTCAACAGCATGTCCAAGAAATAAGTTACAAAAAACAGCTGCATTAAGTACCAAGCAACATCTACATTAATTTTCATGAATAAAGGTTACTACTAGTTACAGGCCAGTGAGGAATCCATCTAGGATATGATTAGTCAGCACAATCAAAAAAATGCACTGTACATTTTCACAAACATCAACAAATGTTTAAATAATACCATGAATAGCGTTTAATGCATTAAACATATACAAAATGTAGATTGTCAAATCTTCATAATTACAAAGCAGTTTATTTTACCTCAATATAATAATACATTTCTTTGATTTGATTAATTTATCCATCAATTATCTTCCGCTTTATCCTCTACTAGGGTCGCGGTGGTGTTCCCCATGCCCATCCAGGGGAGAACGTTTCGGGCGCTAGGCAGATACACCCAGGACAGGGCGCCAATCTATCACTGGGCACACACTCACACAAACACACTATATATGAGGCAATTTTAAGAATTCAATTGACCTTGACCCCATGTTTTTGGACTGTGGGAGGAAACCGGAGAACCCGGAGGAAACCCACGCGGACACGGGGAGAACATGGAAACTCCAACCGAATCGGGAATCCCTAGCGCAGAGAGGTGAACGTGCTAACCACTAAGCCACCGTGTCACCTTGATTAATTTATATTAAACATAAATACTAATAAAAAGATTAAACCATTTATTTGCACAGTGATTCCGTAACTGACGGGCTACATCCTGTTACCATTCACTTCACATTACAAATTCTCCAGTCACTGCTCAACATTTATTTGGAGGATAATTATCTTATTATCACTAAGACACAGAGCACTTACCAGGTTCTTAAAGAGGGCAGTAAGCTCTTTTGTAAAAACAGAAAATTTGAGGAAGGCTGATCCAAGGTCTGGGTCATCTCTGTACACACAGTTCTCGCCAAACTTCTCCAGAGCCTGAGTGTACTGCTCCTCATTGTCCACATGTGCTGGAAAAACAGGAGACACAACAAAACAAAGAGAGTTATTTGCTGTACCTCGTATACATTTACGGCACCAAATCCGTAGTATGACCATAATACATGTACAATTTGCATCACATTTGGGTTTAACACAAAAAGCAAGGTACACATATGATGTAAATATGTGAGAATTTTTCCCTTTGAAACAGAAACACCAAATAAGCAAAACGACCTAACTTGCGTTTGTAACTTGCCCTGGGTTTAGTAAAACAGATTGGGTGATCTTACACTATCAAAAAGAACTTCCACCCGACTTCTGCTTCTCTGCACAGTTTTGCTTTTATTCCTATCACTGCTATCACATTAGGTCAGGAACACATGTAAGCTGCTTATTATTTCAAGCTCGTTGTTTCCACTCTCTGTCAAATAAATGAGAGATGTGACCAAATGCACCTGATAAGACCTGTGTGGAAGTTGAAGCTTAGTACAAAAAAAAAAAAAAGCAATTTCCTGCTGAGCAGAAAAACAAGTCTGGTCTATCCCTATCCCCATCTCAGTGGTCACTAATCAAACACGATTGGACATGACAAAGACATCATCAGTGAAGTCCCTCAACTACATATGGACATGTCCGATATTGTCTTTAATACACTGTATAACACACAAGTATAAACATGTTATAAAATTGTTTTAGGCTTTGTGTGTCATGCAGAGGTTGCAATCAACACCTATGCTGTTATATGGCTTTTTCCCCTCCTTTTTCCACTTTAGACTTCATGTGCACGTCTACTTTAATGGGAGTCAAGGGCTTATCAGAAGTAACATTGATAAATAGCTTTGAAAAATATATATAATGTTTTACATTTAATGTGATTTGACTCTACATTAATGAAGCAGCAGATAACCCATATAAAAAAATATTGAAAGTGCTAACCACTAAGCCACATGTCGCCAGTAATAGTTGAATTACATAAGGTCCATTAACAGACACTTTTATTCAAAGCGACTTACATGTTTCCCCAGTTTGATTGTTGGAGCAAAAACACAGGGTTCACCATACAGCACCCCTGGAGCAAAGCTTTTAACATTAACAGCTTTTGTGGAATTGGGATTTGAACCCCCATCCCACAGATTGCTTTCTAATCACCCTAACCACTGAGCTACCACGTCCACACCCACGCCCAAGAAACAGACTGTGTAAATTGTCTTTGTGTACAAGTAAATGCTAACCTAAATATATCTCATTGAATTAGTGCTACAACTCAGCTTCAGAATTCAGCTTATGCACCAAATTCAACTGCAACATCATAGCTTGCGCGTCCCATCAGTCAGGTCTTGCGGGAACATTTTAGTGGTCAGCACGTTCGGCTCTCATCGCTGGAGTATCAGGTTGGATCCCTAATTCTGGTGAAGTGTCCATGTCTCCCCGTGTCTGTGTGGGTTTATTCTGGGTTCTCCGGTTTCCTCCCACAGTCCAAAAGCATGGATTTGAGGTAAATGGAATGCTCCAAATTGCCCTATATGTGTGTGTCTGTGTGAGTTTTCCTAGGTGTATCTGCCACCCCCCCCAAAAAAAACAAAAAACAAACAAAAAAAAAAACCTAATAGAGGGTTAAGATAATGAATGAATGTTTAATTGTTATTGTGCAAAATGTGTTTTTTTGGCTGCATTTTTTTAATTAAACGGCACATACTGTGTTGCAGTTTCTTGTGTGTAGTGGGTTTTAACTAATATTTACTGTTTTATCGTCTAGCTTCATTCTTCTAGCTTCTGCATTCTAGCGTCATCCCACTTATACATGTAACCTACCAATAAAAACCGAGTCCTATATCCCTGAAACAATACAGTCAACAAAATCTTTATTAGGCTCAGTTTCTTCCTCCTAAGCTACACTAAGCTCCTGTATGCAAAAGACCTAAGCAGAAGTCACTGAGCTCTGATGAATAATGTATGAGAGTGCAGAAAAAGTGAAGTTAGAGGACCAGTAAAAGCACTCTCCTTTATGCTGAAACATTTGTTTCTGGAGCAGGGAGAAAAAAAATTTATGATAATCATTTACAATTAATGGTAGCAAATATATTCACCCATTTGTTTTTGGATTGAGAGATCCCAATAAGGAAGGTATTGAAGTGCCATCATTATGAAATTTGGAAGTTGCGCAAGAGCAATGACAAATCTGTTAAAACAATACAAAGTTCAGAGCCAAAGCAATACAATTGAACAAAATCACATTTTTAAGGGGTTACAACCGTTATTGCGTTTAACTTGTTTAGGGGGGCAACTTTCATTGTGAAGTTCAGTGAAACATTAGGAATTTTAGATTATTTGTTGTGTTTGTGTGTATTTTTGTTGGCAGTTCAACTAGCAAGTCTCAACACTGGGCATAAATAATAAAATCATGTTATGAGTCGGGCGGCACAGTGGCTTAGTGGTTAGCACTAGGGCTGCAACCACAAATCGATAAAATCGATAAAAATCGATTATCCAAAGTATCGATAATGAATTTCCATTATCCATATTCCATATTCGTTGGGTCGTACTATTTCCGCGTTAATCGCAATGTCGTAACCGCATACGTCATCTGCAGCGCTTCAATAATGCTGGAAAAAAAATAGCAGATTGAACAGAATGAGGCGGAGTCTGCAAAACAAGTTGTTAAATCGTACAAATGAAACACAGCCAACACTGAAAAAAAGCTTCCGTTTAAATCAAAACTGCGGGAGCTTCACACTGCACACAAATAAAGAACGTGGAACATGCAGCTCTGCGAAAATGAACTGACCCGCACAGAGCACCACGGTGATGATCCACCATCTGAAACTAAACACTGATGAGGATGAAGCTCAACAGCAGATAAATCACTACAACATCCCGAGATTCTTTAGTTTAAAGCAAATCAACGTAACGTAACACTATTAGACCGGCAAGAACAGCTTCATGGTTGTTAACTGGATAATAACAGCGATAAAGAACGTGTCTTAACGTCCGTTATACGAATACGTCCATATTTCACGTCCTGTCCCGGGCAACCCGGTTTATTTTTTAAAGTGAGAAAATGTCCTGGTTTTTAGCGCATCAATAGCAGTACACCGCAGGGGAGTGAGGGATTGACGCGCACACGCGCAGGGCATAAAATGTCCCGACACTGGGACACTGCGCGCGGCGCTGCGTGTCAGTCTGCAAGAAACATGCCGAATTGCAAGAGTCTGTTTACAAACTCCACCCCCCCCACCCCTGACAAACGGGAAGCCTTGTGCACAGTGTGCAAAGCAGCCACATATGTCCTGGTGTCCAATTGATATTTCACACAAGAGGTCTTTTTTTTTGTTAACTGGCTAATTTGTTAATTTTCTTTTTCAGTAGCTGATTGCTAATTAGTTCAATTGTTAATAATTTTTTTTCAAATAGGATACAGAACAGACAATATTTGGTTCATTACTGAGGGCAACTGAGTATCATGTGTTATTTGGAGTTGAATTTTATTGTGAAGTGAAGGATTTTTAGATGATACATTATTTCTTTCATTGTGCTTTTCATTCATTACAGGAAATGTTAACTTAAACATTTTGAATAAAATTACTATACATAATACTATAGAATAATTTTACTGAAAAACGGTAAAATACAAAATAATCGACCGATTAATCGATTATCAAAATAATCTTTAGTTGCAGCCCTAGTTAGCACGTTCGCCTCTCGGCACTAGAGATTCCCAGATCGAATCCCAATCTGGGTGGAGTTTCCATGTTCTCCCCTGGAGCATGGGGAACCCCACCGTGAACCTAATAGAGGATAAAGCGGAAGATAATGGAGGATGGATGTTATGATTCTGGCAAAAGCCCGTCTCCAATGCTCCTTGTATCCTGACCGGATACAGCACCCTTGCCAAATACTTGGTACCTACCTTCTCTCAAAATAAGTTTAACTGGATAAAGTACAGGATTCATTGCCAGCTAGTTTACAACAGTTCAAATATTTTCTCCTTAACAATTAATAAATACTAGGCATGATGTGGATCATTCTCCTGTTCCCATTTTGGCAACCTTCAAAAAATTTTATTGAATTTTTTTCCCTTTTTCTTTCCAAGTAAAGCTGACAGAAAATAGACATTATTTTGATGTTGTTTTTTTTTCTTTCACCAGTCTAAATTTCTTGACTTTTCACACCAACACGAGTTCTTTGGTTTGGTTAGTGTTATTAAAAACAACTATATTTTACGGTAATAAAAGCTTGTATGCCTACATTTCAGCCAGTCATTTGACTGGAACCTTGATATTTATGAGCTAAGAAGTAAGAGACTATTTACACAAAGCAAGTAGGCAAGTAACCGCTGTGCTCTTCATGTTGTGGAGAAGTGCAGGATATTAGACAGTGAACATGAAAGTGTGAAGGGTTGCTCGTTTCCAAACATCTGCTTCTCTGCTGTGACTCAGACCTCATTAAACTATAGACTGCATGCCAGACGTACGACTATCCACAAAGCTGTGTCATAAAACACTAAAACATTCACACAGCTATGAACATGTTAAAATTAGAGGATTACAGCAACTTTCTTTAATAAATACTTTAAAATTATGTCTGGGTTAAAACACCGGCTGCAGTTTTGATGATGCAGGTATGACTTGCATTCATATTACAAAGTGTGGGTTTGCATTACTTTTAATGGAAAAAAAAAAAAAAAAAAAAATTCAACAACATCAGAAGGTAATAAGTTACTGGACTGTGTTGTGTCAACTTCTGACTCTTTAACAGAATGTGATTTACTTTTCCACATACTTTACATGCATATTATACAGGCATAAGACAGTTAAGACATAAAACATAAGGCATCATCAGTGACTTTAGCTATTTACAGTATTCTATAAATTACTGTTGAAAACTCTTAGTGGTTAATCGCAATCTGTGTGGAGTTTCCATGTTCTCCCTGTGTCCATGTGGGTTTACTCCGAGTGATGTCACTCTCCGGTGTTATGGGAGTGTGTTTGTGTGTGCCCAGCGATAGATTGGCACCCTGTCCTGGGTGCATCTGCCCAGCACCCAAAACTTCCCCCTGGATGGGCATAGGGAACTCCCCGCAACACTAGTGAAGGATTACGCAGAATATAACGAATGAATAAATTAACGAAAACTCTAACGGTCATTCATAAAATGATAAACAGAGACATTTATTGTAGGAATCATTTAAAAAAAAAAAAAAACTACTACTGAACTGAACATAGTCCAGACTCCTGAAGAATGCCATGTAGACTCCATTTTTATTACACAAAAAGTATGTATGCTTTTAGTCTATTGTGTAGTCAAAGAAAGTTTTGGTAACATATAATACCACCTGATGTCAAAATTTATTTTAGTTATTAGCAAGAAGATTTCCTGATGTCTGGACGGAATAACATAAGCGGATAAGATGATCTAAACTGTGTTACTCTTAGACTTCTGGAGTAACAAACATATAATAAAGACTAAACATAAAATACATTAATTCAATTTGGTAAAAACATAAGTTGTAAAAGAAATTGTAATTGTCATATTGACAATATGGACAAAAACATTTAATCTGACCAGTGCAATTGCAAATTGGATGAGCTTAAAAACTGTGTAAAGTGAATGAGTGCAAAAAATATTATATTTCAGGTGAAAGGCGTCATGATGTGTATTAGTAGGGAAGGTGGGTGCAGAAACAAAACTCCTTTATTTTCAGAAAGAGAAGATCAGAAAGAACAAACGTTTCTTAACTGAACATGCTACTCAGCTGTTAGTTCAAGCCCTCATCCTATCCCAGCTTGATTGCTGTAATGCACAGCTTTCTGGTTTTCCAGCTTGCACATTTAGGCCTCCACAACTGATTCAAAACTCTGCAGCCTGACTTGTGTTCAACCAGCCCAAGCGAACTCATGTCACTCCACTGCTCATCCCATTTCAACTGCAGTGGTATCACAGTATGAGAAAAATCCATACCTTACAGGAAGGAAAAGTTAGTTTACTGAATGAACAGTCGAACAGGTCCAGCACTACTCTGCAAGTCATGGAAGCAGCCCTCCAGACTCAGTAGTGTTTACAGCTTCAACAGTGGTTCTGTTTGGACTACAAACACACCGGAGCCATCTCCTTCTGTTCTCAGAAGAACAGGCATTTTTCATTCATGAGGAACAGTTAAGAAACAACCTGCTTATCCAGAAAAAAAACAAATGCTGGATGCTTTTAAAGCAAGTTAAAAGGTTGTCTCATTATTTACATTTACAGGGTCAATAAAATTAAATTTACAGTAATTTTTTTAATACGAATGTTTTTTTCTTTCTGTTTCAGGCCAATCAATTGAAACAGAATTGAAATAGAAACTCAACTTATGCTGTGAGGATTTAAAAAATTTAATAAATAAAAATAAATAAATCAGCTGTGCCACTTACATATGAGCTCAACTAAAACATCGGTGGACTACATACTTAGGGACTGGAAGTCTCAAGCTATGTTCTGTGTTCAAATAAACAGCTCTACCGAATAATAATGGTAATAAGTTTAAGCTTGCAAAGTGAAACAGGTCTTTACAGAGGTCAAGTAGTCAAGCAAACAAAGTTTGACAGAACTAAATTAAAAAGTGCATCAATCGAAAGCTTTTTTGGCATTTTCTAAAATATAAAACACTATTCACTTCTTGCTCTGGCTTTGCCCGAGCTTGTGATGATGTTTCCCTCAAACATTGTAAACTTCAATTTATGCGTAATTAGTAGCTTTTTGACAAGGGTTTGTTTTTCAGAAAAAGAAACTTACTTTAACTAACTGAGAAAAAAATAATAAATATAAAGTTTCCCCTTGCATACAATAGCTTTAACCCTGCTTGACCACCAATCACTGGTGTTGCTGCTTAAACAACATAGAGTGGGTGAGACATCTTGAGTTGTTTCTTGGTGGTTGTCAAGAGTATATAAACCGCTGTAGGGTCCCAAAGAGTATGTCAAATATCATGGTTATCTAAGCAACCATTTGTGTAGGACACATACATTCGCCCTTATTAATAAAAAGATAATAAAAAGAGAGGTCAAATGAGGACAAAAACAAACTTACCTTATAAAGATATATTTGAAGATACATACACGATTAAATGTTTTCATACTAAGACTGGGGCAGCACGGTGGCTTAGTGGTTAGCACATTCGCCTCGCAGCACTAGGGACTCCAGGTTCAAAACCCCATCTGGGTGGAGTTTCCATGTTCTCCCCGTGTCCGTGTGGGTTTCCTCCGGGTTCTCCGGTTTCCTTCCACAATCCAAAAACATGTCAACAAGTCAACTCATTCATTCATTATCTTCTGCTTTATCCTATATTAGGGTCGTGGTGGGGTTCCCCATGCCCATCCAGGGGAGAACGTTTCGGGCGCTGGGCAGATACACCCAGGACAAGGCGCCAATCTATCGCTGAGCACACACACTCACTCACACAGACACGCACGCATACACACTCTATATGGGGCAATTTGGAGAACTCAGTTGACTTGTTCCATGTTTTTGGACTGTGGGAGGAAACCGGAGAACATGGAGGAAACCCACGCAGACACGGGGAGAACCTGGAAACTCCACCCAGATGTGGATTCGAACCGGGAATCCCTAGTGCTGAGAGGCAAACGTGCTAACCACTAAGCCACCGTGCCAATTCAAGTCAATTGAGTTCTCCAAATTGCCCTATATAGAGGGTGTTTGTGTGTGTCTGTGTGAGTGAGTGTGTGCCCAGCGATAGATTGGCGCCCTGTCCTGGGTGTATCTGCCCAGCACCTGAAACGTTCTCTCTTGGATGGGCATGGGGAACCCCCCCACGACCCTAATATAGGATAAAGCTGAAGCTAATGGATGGATGGATGCTATGACTGTAACAACTTAATGTTAAAAGTTGTCCATGTAGTCTACAGTTCTCAGCTCTCTACATCCTGGTACCTTGCCCTTAATGATTTCTTGATTGGAGTGAGCCATTAGTTCCTGCTTTATAGGTTTGTTCATGCAACCAAAAAAATCTGTGACAAGACTCATTCAACTTAAAAGTTTTGATGCAATGGGGCAATAAATGACTAATTAGCTCACTATTTATTAAATACAAATGTTGTGAGTAGTGAATGAAGAAACAGGTGAACTATTCCAAATGCAGCTTTAGTAAGATTGTCAAATAGTAAACTCTGACTGGTGTCGGTTTCTGTTTAGTACTATTGGAATTGTCTGTGATCAGGCCTTTAAGAAACCCCTTCTCTTTGTCAGTCAGTGTTGCAGCATTATTGCAGTCTTCATAAGGGAGAGGAACCTCAGACTACACTTAAATGTACCAATAATTAAAACTGTGCTAGTTTTGTTCATCATACAATTTGCAAATGTGACATTCTAATTGCCTAGAACTAGCCAATTATACATGATGGATTGAGGTACGTTAAAGTAAAAGACATTGGTGTGTGTGTGTGTGTGTGTGTGTAAAATGTGTTTTTGGAATTGTGGAATAAGTACGTTCCAACCAAAAAAAGGGACAATTTGAAACCCTTTTTCTTAAACAAGCACAAGCATATTTACACTGACATCTGCAGTCCTTAAAGATAAAGCAGTAAAGCTCTTAACTCATGCAGACAATCCTGGTCTTATCTAGACAGCATGAAGTGTATTTTAGATTTAAAAGTCTCTGGAATACAAGTGTGTTCCATTAGCTTAAGCAGAACGTACAACCCAGCCATCTGATAAAAAAAAGAAACTGAACACATCTACTGGAAATGAATATCCTCTAGACTGTGTGAACAGTGGGAGCGGAATTCACCCAAAATACAAGGAACTATTAAAATAAAAATGTGCTAATTTATACACAAAGTGCATATTATAAATTTGCTAAATGAATATACGGTGTAACCATGAAAGAGTACTTCTTATGCACGTTGTAAAACTGCTGGAAAATGTAAACCCTCAATACAGACAATGATTATTATGGTCACAATTACTTATGTGCATAGCATTAATAAGAGGTGTGACTGCTGATTTTCTGCTGTATTTTTGTATAAAAAAAGAACAATTATAAGCATAATTACAATATATTACAACCAGCAGGTTTTTCCTTTATACCTAATAAATCCGGCAATAATCGGGTAACATTGATGCACAGTCTTATGAGCTTTATGACAAATTTTGTCAATTTGCTTTGTGTTTAAAAAAATAATGAATGAATAAAAAAAAACTGCAGATTTACCGATACAGACAAGAGGTTTAAACCAAGTAAACAATTTAAATTTCTAAATGAGAATCACTAGGCAGAGGATAGTCAAGAAAACAAGGTTGCAATCCTTGCAATGTTCACAAACTGGTTTACAGAATAAGGAACTAAAGCTATGCAGTGAAAAAAAAAGGTGAACCTAATAAACTATAGCATTGAAGAGAGAGAGAGAGAGAGAGAGAGAGAGAGAGAGAGAGAGAGAGAGAGAGAGAGAGAGGTTAATAGTATGCATAGAGAGTCAAGACCAAATATTACAGTACGATAATATTAAGTGTACGGTTATGAAGTTTACAATTACGTGTGCTGCATAATGAGTGTTTCAACATTCAACATTCAAAACTGTTGAGTGTTGAAACACCCACATCCCACCCCATGGTATGTCTCTGGATTAGGCCATCAAGCCAAATTTATATCATCAATTTAGTTGAAAGTTGAACACTAGCTTTATTGATTTCTCCATTTTTTTAACCATTGCATGCATTAAATATCTAAATAAATTTGTCTTGATTTGCAGAGGTAAACAATTTTAAAATTAATTATTTAAAGCTGAACTAACATCCCAGCAGACAAACAAAACACAGTATGACTACAATTTGTGGAAGAAATTCAGTAAATATGAAAATAAAATAAAAGATTTCCTTGAATACATTCCTCCCAATGTTTCTTCCTTAAAAAAACAACTAAAACAGCAAGTTCTTGCCAGTGTCGCTTCAGCTTCAGTTGCATTCAGGCACGGAACACTGAATAGCTGCTTTAAAATTATGTACTATTGTAAAAAGCACTTTATAAGTAAATAGATACATAAATAAAATAATATCCTTTAAGACAAAATGAATGAAAAAAATTTAATAAATAAATATTAAAAATGGAAAAACAGACAGCCTTAAATAAATATAAATGGTTGGTTTTAATGATAAGAACACTAATAATGAAAAAGTGGAATCTTAATTATGTGAGGAATATTGATGATCAATTGAAATGCAGATGCATGATTTAATGCTATAAATTACATTCTGCATTATGTTACTGAGCATTTGCATAATCAAACCAGCTTTTCTGGATACCCACAAAAGATGCCATGACTAATGTCATGACAGCAGTTCTGAGAACCCCATTAAAAGAATAAACAAGGCACTTTCACACTCCAACAGAGGGTGTGTCCTGGCACAACTGTCCTTGTGTATGAAATACAACTGGTGTATCCAAACAGTGCAATCAGTGTCTCTGGGAATGGCTTCTGCTTCGCTATGTGCATGTGTTATGTACAGAGAGGCTGTAAGTAAAACTAAAATAAAAGCACCATAACTCAGTGCAAATAGTGTTGTGCAGCATAGTCATACAATCTCAGTGAAGAAATAAGGCATAGAAAGCAGTTAGTTAAAGAAAACAACAGGGAGGTTTTTTTTCTTAAACTTTTTCTTGGGTAAACAACAGATTATACCCTCTAGTATATTTAGAGAACTAGTGGGCCTAGTTTTTAAATTTCTAACTTTATTTATTCCACACAATATGATATTGCATGCACATTAATGTCACCAAAGCTAAGCTACCATTACAGAAATGTAAGAAAATGTAGAACAGTACTGAAGACATTTTAATAACTGCAAAGTATTTAACTGCAAAGTGTGTATCCAAGTAGATTTTTCTATTCATCAGATGAATGAATATTATTACATGAAATTTCTATTCAATGGGATAATATAATATAATATATTAGAATTTATACTATAATAGCAACCTTCTCCGTGCCAAATAATTTCTGTTACTAATAAAGCTAAATGATCGTCGGAAAGTGAAAAATAATTCAGCATTTTGTTCAGCATTAACTGAAGAATCAATTTAAAAAAGGAACTAAATTGGCACTGGGCAGCACGGTGGATTAGTAGTTAGCATGTTCATCTTTCAGTGCTGGGAATGCAGGTTTCCATGTCTGCGTGAGTTTCCTATGGGTTCTCTGATTTCCTCCCACAGTCCAAAAACATCGATTTAAAGTCAATGGAATGCTCTGAATTGCCCCATATAGTGTGTGTGTGTGTGTGTGTGTGTTAGTGAGTGTGTCCATCTGTCCAGCACACAAAACATTATCCCCTGGATGATCATGTGAAACCCGGCACTATTCTAGTAGAGGATTAGGTGGAAGATGATGCATGGACACTTACTTTCAAGTGTAAAAAATCTGTTATACTTGTGTATTTTTCTTTTTAAAAGTGCATACATGGTTAATAAAAATGCTGAAATTTAGACTCATTAGGAATATGTTGCCCAAGTGTCATAAAAAAAAGCTTAGCCTAGGAAAAGGACACTATCAAAAAAAACTAAGGTGAATCTAATGGATGGTGTTACTACTGAAAACGTACAATACCAACGTTTACCCACACACACATACTTGCTATACTGATCGATAGCAAAACCACTTTAGGCATAAAAAACAAACTTCCAACCTATTTTCTCACATGGTATGCAGGCACAGTCAGGTTCACACACCCACACACACAGAGCAAGCAGTAATCTACCAGAGAAAGTGTAGCCCATGTCAAACTGCTTTAAGATTATTTAAAATTAGTTACCCATCACTAGATAGAGTGAGACCCAAATTCTGTGATTCCTCTAGCTCGAAGCTTTCATTTTAGGATACTAACTGATCTCTTTATTCTAAAATTCAATGCAAATCAATGGCATAAATTTTATTCTTGTGCCAACTTCTTTTCTTCATAAATTTTAAAAGCAATTATTGCTCTATATCACAAGTGCAGTCTAATACATCTTGTGGCATTTTGACACTTTTTACTGTTCCCTTTTCCCTTTTTACGGTAATGTTGTACCACCAAGTGGCCCAGTGCTAATGTTTAATCCCACCCCCCCAAAAAAATCTGACATTAATTCTGACATACCCATTAAAAACAATTAACCCATTTAAAAACAATCAAGCCAGACCAACATACACATAATGATGTAGAATTGGTAGGATTTGTAGAAACAGAGAATGAATTCACATGAGAGATGGAGAATAATGACACCCACTTACCTAAACCAGAGGTGTAAATAGCCTTCACCGACTTTTTCATTTTGTAGAGGACACTACGATCCACATCTAAGGCCTAGACAAAAAGAGATATTAAAAAAAGTCAATTAAGTGACAAATGCTTTACAAAAGTATTTACAAGTCATTCTGTTATTTAAATGCCAAAAAGATAAAAATT
Organism: Corydoras sp. C115; assembly: GCA_019802505.1. NCBI lineage: Eukaryota > Metazoa > Chordata > Actinopteri > Siluriformes > Callichthyidae > Corydoras > Corydoras sp. C115. The sequence continues at coordinate 4,688,127 of JAFMOC010000006.1, read as the reverse complement.
TTAAAAAAACTATAAATAAATAAACTGGGTATAAATCACATACAAAACTCCATATTAAGTAGCAAACTCTAAAATGCATTATGTAATAATTAAATAATTTCTCATACCTCCACAGACCACTCTTAATTTAGTGCATGCTGTAACTGCCTTTAAAGAGGATTTCAATCTGCACTCATTGCTGGACACTTTCAAATGCTCCAGGTCATTATTGGGTCACACAATAATTGATTGTGGTAGAACCACAATCTATGACTGACACCCAACCTTCAGAGAATGGGCCATACAAGGAATTCCAATGTTCTTTTGTAGTCTTTAGATTTTATCTAAAGTTATGTTCCAGTCCTGATTGGCTGGGCCATTTTTCCAGCAATGACATTATAAGACAATAATCCACACCTATGACCACTTCACAGTCATATTAATGCCTGACATACAATACATGACTTCATAGACCAAAAAAGAAAATATTAATGTAAATAGTGAGCGTAACCGTTTTATGAAAAGAATACGGCACTTGAGGTTGTGTGATTATTATTGATTATTGTGAATAAATCATGAAAGAGGAATGACGCAAATCAAAAAGATTTGTTAACAATAATGCATGCCCTCTCATGCAATATTGCTTTATTAATCCATGCATATATTAGTCATCCAGTGGCAGAACCAACAAAACAACCCCAAAACATAATAATAATATCACTACATTTAATAGTAGAGACAGTGTTCACTTTATTTTTGTTTATGACTTATCTATTTTCTGTAAAAAAAACTAATTACAGTTCCTTGGGCTGTAAATGGCTGCCATTATATTGTGGATAAAGGAACATTAAGCTTTCTGTGGATGGACTTGTAGGTTTGACATTATACTTTTCCAGAATTTTGGTTTTCATATCCTTAGACACAGACGGTGGCTTAGTGTTCAACACGTTCTCCTCTCAGCACTGGGAATCCCAATCTGGGTGGCGTTTCCATATTCTCCTTTTGTATACATGTTTGTATGCATGTTGGCTCCAGGTTCTTCAGTTTCCTCCCAGAGTCCAAAAACATGGATTCAACATGTGGTACACATAGCCTGAACAGACCTTCCTCCATTAAAATAGGTTAAACATGATATTTGCCACAAACACATATTTAAAAAGCTTCACATGATGAAGGTCCAGTTATTTCCTACCATTTTAAATAGGTGCCAATATTTTATCCAGTCTGTTACTAAGGGGTCTGTAATGTTTTGTTTAAAAAAAAATCATGTGAAAATATTCATAGACCCCAACAAGCTTTTTCTTAAAACAGTATTGTCATTCAGTCTCTTTTTTTTTTAGATATACAGCATCTTGTCCTTATACTGTGTGTGGCTAGTGCTGTCTACAAGTAATTCATTATTCAAAAGCCTAAAAATAAGCTGAAACAATCTCCACTCCACATGTGGGAGAAGAAGCCAAGAGGCAGGTGAGCTTTCTTTAGAGAAAATGCCAAGGGCACAGCAGGTGCTGTCACTCATATACAAAAGTCTGTATACTTTAAGGAACACCAATCAATAACTGACTTTATAAATTTACAAACTATATTACAGCCTAATATTAGAGCACCCAATCTATATTAATATAACACATGCTTATTTTATTAATAAATTATTCATTTTACATCATGCTGTTATACAGTTAATATATTATAGAACTGTCTATGATTAATGAACTATATTCCATCCATCCATTATCTTCCGCTTTTATCCTATATTAGGGTCGCAGGGGGGATACTTTTTTGGGCGCTGGGCAGATACACCCAGGACAGGGCGCCAATCTATCACTGGGAACACACTCACGCACACATACACACTCTATATGGGGCAATTTGGAGAACTCAATTGACTTGATCCATGTTTTTGGACTGGGGGAGGAAACCAGAGAACCCGGAGGAAACCCACGCGGACACAGGGAACATAGAAACTCAACCCAGATGGGAATTCGAACCGGGAATCCCTATTGCTGATAGGCGAACGTGCTAACCACTAAGCCACCATGCCGCCTGAACTATTTTCCAATAAACAATTAAAATGCTCATATATTATATTTTTGTTTGTAGGCTAGGGCCCCATGGTGGCTTAGTGCCTCTCGGCGCTGGAGATTCCAGGTTCAAATCCCAATCTGGGTGGAGTTTCCATGTTCTCCCTGTCTATGTAGGGTTCCTCTGGGTTCTCTGGTTTCTTCCCACAGTACAAAATCATGGACATTTAAGATCATTTAAAATGCTCTATATTGCCCCATATAGTGTGTGTCTGTGTGAGTGAGTGCATCTGCCCAGTGCCTAAAACATTCTTCCCTGGGTGAGCATGGGGAACCCACCCCCATGACTCTAGAAGAGGATTAAGAGGAAAATAATGAATGAATGGTTGTAGGTTTCATAACTGTATTTTCAGGAACCATGTAAGAGGTGTGTGCAATTACAGTACAACGTGTGTCAACTCAAAGACATGCATTATCAATAATAAATAATAATGCATTATTAATGAGCTACAATTGTATATTTTTGTCCTTCTAGGGATTCAACAACTTAGGGATTTAACAGTCAACTAATACATATTTCTTCCTTATTATGGTTTTAATTTAGTAGCCACAATGCGATGCAGAACAGCATGTAAGTCCTTTACATTTGTGCTGCTCTGCTATTATAATATAATTGCCCCAGTTTTAAGTGACAACTATCAAAAGCTACTTGATCTCAGAATAATTCCAACTTAGCTCTGCTTCAGACCCAGATCAGCCATCTCTCAACATCATACACATTGCTGCAGTCTCTCATCTTCTTCAATTAACCTGTTCACAATAGTTATTTTCCAAACATGTCAACCAAGCCTTTTAGCTAAAAACACATTAGAACTGATCTTTGCTTTGTTGAAAAAGAAATGAGTAGAGTTACAAAAAGGAAGGCAAAAACAGACAATGGCTTTCTTCAAGTGAGTAACTAATGCAGCACAATGAAGGCTTTCTGAGAAAATAACAGTGTTATAAATACCATCCATCATCTTCCTCTTACTCCTCCAAATTACCCCATATATATATATATATATATATATATATATATATATATATATATATATATATATATATATATATATATATATATAGAGAGAGAGAGAGAGAGAGAGAGAGAGAGAGAGAGATATATATAGATAAATAAATATAAAAAATATATATGTGTGTGTGTGTGTCTGTGTGTGCCCAGCGATAGGTTGGCGCACTGTCCTGGGTGTATCTGCCCAGCGCCCGAAACGTTCTCCCCTGGATGGGCATGGGGGAACACTCCCCCCCCCCCCCCCCCCGCGACCCTAGTAGAGGATAAAGAGGAAGATAATGGATGGATGGAATTTACCTTTAATTTCTACCATATTTTTGGTCTAGGGCGGCACGGTGGCTAGCACGTTTGTCTCTCAGCGCTAGGGATTCCCGGTTCGAATCCCCATCTGGGTGGAGTTTCCATGTTCTCCCCGTGTCTGCGTGGGTTTTCTCCGGGTTCTCCGGTTTCCTCCCACAGTCCAAAAACATGGATCAAGTCAATTGAATTCTCAAAATTGCTCCATATAGAGTGTGTTTGTGTGAGTGAGTGAGTGTGTGCCCAGCGATGGATTGGCGCCCTGTCCTGGGTCTATCTGCCCAGCGCCCGAGACATTCTCCCCTGGATGGGCATGGGGAACCCCACCGCGACCCTAATAGAGGATAAAGCGGGAGATAATGAATGAATTAATTTTTGAAACCGGAGAACCCGGAGGAAACTCACGCGGACACGGGGAGAACATGGAAACTCCACCCAGTTCCTGGGATTCAAACTGGGAATGCCTAGCGCTGAAAGGCGAAGGTGCTAACCACAAAGCCACCTATTATACATACCAATTTATAAACAAAAAAAATAAATAATAATAATAATTAAAAAAAAGAAAAATCGACATGTAGAGCACAATATTTTTTAGAACAGTTAAATCACAAAAACATGCAATGCAAACTTATGGAAACCCATAGTGACCGTTGGTCCAAATAAGTTTGAACTATTACAAAGCAGTGAATGCATTGTGTCTATACACCAAAAAGCAAGAAAAGCACCCTCATGCATGCACCATTTTTCATAATCACATATATTAAAAAAAAGCTCAAAGCTCTCACGAATGTATCTCAGAGCAGATTAAGCTGATAGATGTTGCAGCAATGTACATTACCACAAGTATAAGGTTTAGTAGCACTTAAGCAATAGAGGGATTATCAGACAAATCTCTCTGAAACTCTATCCAGCAACTGTTATTTAGCATCACCTTAGACCTCGCTCAGTGCATTAAGACACTTGAAGTGCTACCCGATCTCGTCTTTACTCTTGGTTGATCTTGGAATTTAGCTGTAGGTATACTTAGACCTTCTGTCATGTGTCTTTCTTAAGTAGGTCCATCTTTTGGAATAAATTAAATGTTCAAAAGCAAATATCCTTCGGTCATACAAAATATATTTTTTGTGGATATATTGTTACACTATTGATATTTTGTACTTTGGTCAAACATAATTAATAAAATGTGTATGGTCCCCCGCCCTGTTCTGGGTGTATCTGCCCAGTGCCCGAAACGTTCTCCCCTGGATGGGCATGGGGAACCCCCCCCCACGACCCTAGTAGAGGATAAAGCAGAAGCTAATGGATGGATGGATGTATAGTCCCCTTTTGCACGTCAATTTACCCAATTACACCAAAAGAACTAAACAATAAACCAGCATAATGTGGCTTTAAAACAAACAACAACAAAAAACATTCAAAGCACACTAAATGTAACCATGTCATAACATTGATGAGTGATGTACCCTAACCATACACTTATGGAGGTTTGAAAAAACAAGCTCTGTCATAACAGTTTGGGGAAGGGTTTTCTTACAGCACAGTAAGATCAACATGGACTAGATGAGCCCCATAACAACTAAAACATAACATCTTGCCACTGTTGCTTCTGCTTGCTCTTTGGTGGTTTAAAGGCTTATATATCACTCTAAAGCCGCTTTGTAATAAATAAATTACTTAAAGTTGAGCAAGCAAATTATTCAAGGTCACAATTCCAAATATAAAAGAATTTAAAAAATTATAATAATTATATTAATTGCCCGGGTATAGATTGGTACCCTGTCCTGGGTACATCTGCCCAGTGCCCGAAACGTTCTCCCCTGTATGGGCCTATGTGACCCTAGAAGAGGATTAAGCAGAAGATAATGAATGAATAAATTTACATTAATATATGTCAATTATTATTTATCAGGTGGTAACACACATTCTGTGATGTTGTATTTTGTATTACAAATGAGTAAAAGATGATAAATAGCTTGCATGGTCCCAGTCACAATATTTCAATCACAACCCCTAATACCCAGCTCCTACCAGCCTGAAAAATACCCCCATGGAAACGAGTAAGTGAATTTGCACTAATATCATGACAACCCAGTTAATAACCAAGGTTATAAAATGGTTGCTAAGAGCCAGTTTAACAGTTTAAGCCTGGCCAGAGAGTTCTTTTAAACTAAAAGCATTGATGCTTACACTGGTCACAAAAGAGGCCAGGTTGATCATACCTCTCAACGTATTAAATACTAATCACAGACAGGTAAACAATGTAATGACCAGAGTGAAATAATTTTCACAAGCAGTCACCTAAAGGCAGCTGAAATAAAGAACAAAGTCAAAATAGCCTTGAGGTCCATCTGGCACATTCATCAAATGGTAAAACTACAAAGTGGTAATGCTGTCAGTTGAACACACATGGCAATTAACACCACTACGCTTGCAGACTGATATCCACCAAGTAAGATGTCTTGGGTGAGATCAAAAATGGATGGTGGCCAAGCAATAAACAAAAGTTAAGTGTGACAAGCTAAACCAGGAGCATTTCTCCTCCTCTTTCCCACACACACAGTTTGTACTCTTGAGATCACAGAATACAAAGATTCCCACACAAAAATAAAAACAATGGTTTAAGTACATAAAGACCTAATTGTGCCACACTGGTGTAAAAGGTTAGTATATGAATTCCACATTTTGAGTTGTTTTTCATGAGACAAAACTAAAACAATCAATTAAAAAGGATCAATCTAAATATCTTGGAAAAGATAAAATCAACACCCGCATGTGTTTCCAAGGCAGGTGTTTAAAACTTACTTAAATTAATTCTTTAACCCAATGGACCACAATATCTTATTTATAAGATACTTAAGATACTTATAAAACTTATTTCAGTTGAAGCATCCGAGTTTGCTGTCTTTTTTAAAAACCTTGCACATGCAAGTCGGAGAAAAGCACGGTAAAACTGGACATTAACCTACATTAATGAATGAGAAATGTTTTTAAAAGGAGCCTTTTTTGTTTTGTAGGAAGTTATGTAACAAGCAATGAATAAATGAGTTGGTACAGTGTAATACAGATAGACAATACAGAATATATAAACAGCACAGGGCATTTATAGAGGTCATGTTTATAACCAAGCAACCGTGTGTCACTCCACTGCTTATCTCTCTCCATTGGCTCCCTGTACCCTTACCGAGGTGCTAATTCTCACGCTGTAGAGTTCACCACCACAAAATGGTGGACCGATCTTCTCTACTCTGTCCGTAAGGCTGAGTCACTTAGCATCTTTATGAAAAAACAACACACATCTCTTCCACAAACACTTGCTATGGGAAAGAAACAGATTGGATAATGATCATGTTGGATTATACTACAGTGTAGCTGGTTAATTACTGACTTGTGTTGTTCTCTCATAAAAAATGTCAACTAAATAACAACACGTAAATGTTATGCTTTAATTCATGTGATTTTAACATTAGTATCGTGTTCATAATAAGATAAGAATTACAGAGAACTTTCTGGATTTTTTTTGCCAAATATGAACTCTGACTGTAGAGGTATAAAAATTCATAACATTAAGTATAAGATTCATATCTTGGTTTCCATGCTCAGTAGATGAAACAAGTGAATTTTCTTAAAGCATAATCCACCACAACTGTTTAAGCTTTAAAAAAAAACAGCTATGCAAACTAATGAATGTGTATATAATAATATGGCAGTTCCAACAGATATAAAATTGTGATGAGATTTTCATGCAGTATGACCCGTTTGTTTTTATGAAATTTACATGGTTATTAACACATTCTTTGTTGTTAACACATTCTACAAAAAAAATAGCACTCTATTCCTAAAATTATATGATTTTTTACCAGGACATACTAAAATAGAATTGGTAGATACATATAATAATCACATTACACATAATGTACCCCAATGAAAATTAGCTGGTATTTTTTATTTAACAAAAACTATAAACCCAAAATACAAAAGATGTGTTCACACAAAAAATGCCCACTCTTACTGCATCCATATAAGCAGGTAAGTAGCATTAAGCAGGTAAGTAGCAAACAGGTACAGCTATTCACATGACTTTGTTCAACAAGCATAAATATCTTTAATAAAGCAGAAGTTTGCCTTAAGTTGTTTGTTTGGCAGTGTGCTGGAGCATTCAAGTGTGTTAACACAACAGAGGAAAGAGGTTAGAGCTCAGCAACAATCTAAGAAAAGGAATTGTTTCTGACCATTCACCTGTGACAAATTTAAAGAAAATAATAATAATATTGCATATAATAATAATAATAATAATAATAATAATAATAATAATAACAACAACAATAATCCACCCTGATTCACCCCAAGAATAGACAATGTAATATCTAGAGATATTGTGAAACACTCAAATAACATTTAAGACTCTCTGGGCCGTATTATTGTTATTATTATCAGCCCTATATTCAAGTTTTTTAAAGTACAATAAAAAAAAACTGATTAAGTATTGGTTATGTAAGGTTGCCAGAGGACAGGGTCATTAATAAAGAACATTCAACATGACCTAAATTTTAAATATTGTGTCTGACAAAAATCACAACACTTCTGTATTACTGCTCTTTAGACAGGAGCCCAAAGTGCAAATGGTCAGCCATAATGCAGAGACACAATGTTTGGCAAAAAATATCTTACACAGGTAATCACCACAACACACTATATCGATTGCCAAACAGGATGATAGTGGGGTTTGTTTTAAAGCCTCAGGTGATGGGCAACTTGCAGTCATTGATTTAACCAAAAACAAGTCTGTATATTAGTATATTATAGTCAGCTGTAAGGCCAAAAACCTGGTTATACCATCATTTCTCCAGCAGAATAGATTAAAATAAATTATTTATTTTAAATCAGTCATAATTTAGACCAGTTTAGGCACAGTTCAAGACCAGACCTTAAGCCAACTGAAATGCTATGATGCAGCTGTGAATAAACAAAACATCTTGACACATTGTAAAAGACTGATAAAGTCATGCTAAAGATCAATTACTTTAAATTAATGCTGTTAAAATGGTTTTGCAAATTTCTAAAAAATAGGGTGTAAATTTTTTGTACAAATGATTTTTCCTTTCTGGCTTCATTTTCGTTAACATTTACATTTAGTCATTTAGCAAATGCTTTTATCCAAAGCGACTTACAAATGAGAGAACAACGCAAGTTTGTAAGTTACAGATTAATCAGCATTTTAAGCCAAGTTAGAAGGATCATTCTACAGTTTAGCAGTATAGAATGATATGGAGTGAGGATTGGCACCACAGTGAGTTTGAAGCACCAGGTGACATAGCTCACTAGAGTGCAGTCAACAAGGCAGAGTAATATCTTTGAGAAATAGATTGTAGATAAAAGTGTGCAGTAGGGCTGCTCCTAATGATTAATTTTCTATAGATATATCTAAAAACTATTACTCTAATGTGATTTTGTTTGAAATTGAAATGAATTCTTCAAACTAATGAAAAATAAAAACCTTTAATGTTGAAATATTTCCTTTTAATCAAACACAGTGCTCTTAAGGGCATTATTGTAACATAAAAATACTTTCGCATTAACAGGTTTATCAAACATCAAATATCAGCCACAAGAGATTTAATAATTCAAGTATAATATAAATCACATTAGAATGACGACGGAATATTTTTAAATGAGCCTTTTACTATTACTGAAATGTCTCATCAAAAATACTGTACAGAGGTAAAAAAAAAAATTCTCTCAAATATTCATTCATTCATTCATTCATTCATTCATTATCTCCCGCTTTATCCTCTATTAGGGTCGCGGTGGGGTTCCCCATGCCCATCCAGGGGAGAACATCTCAGGCGCTGGGCAGATGGACCCAGGACAGGGCGCCAATCCATCGCTGGGCACACACTCACTCACACAGACACACTCTATATGGGGCAATTTTGAGAATTCAATTGACTTGATCCATGTTTTTGGACTGTGGGAGGAAATCGGAGATCCTGGAGGAAACCCACACAGACACGGGGAGAACATGGAAACTCCACCCAGATGGGGATTCGAACCGGGAATCCCTAGCGCTGAGAGGCGAACGTGCTAACCACTAAGCCACCGTGCTGCCTTCTCTCAAATAGTTTTCTTTAAATTATTAAATCACCAGGTAACGAGTTGGTTCACTGATTGTACTTTGAGGCACATATGACATAACATTTAACGGACTACATGTTAACTATGTATTTTTTTGTTGACCATACTGTATATGCTGACATTCAAATTTATCTGAACGTGATATGAAAACACGGTGCATGAGCGATATTAAGAAAAGCTGCATGTATCTACACAGGACCATGAAGAAACTGTTAGTAATGAACTACTGATAATGGAAACACATTAAAATGTGTTAAAGTCTTAAAATAATATGCTAAGATAAGGAGAAAGAAACAAGTAAACCAAACATACAGCTCTGTTTTGTTGTGCAGACATCCAGGCATAGATGTTTGCGCTTTAAATGCTCGTGCCTAGAAGTTATACTGTTGTGAAAATCTCCACTTTGCAAATCTGACAGAGCACCACGTTGTTGTGATGTGTGAAGTGCTCCCACACTTTAGATGCACGCAGGTGATTTTTACCTGCTGCACTCCAGATAAATCCATCTTTTCGGTAGGGAGTAACCATTTTGGTGACGCGTCGACACAAGTTAAGTAAATCAACGTATTTTCAATATTGATTATGCCGACGTTGCCCCAGCTCTAGTGTGCAGGTCCCCAGTCTGTCCTGAATGCCAGAGGCCAGAGACCAATGCCTTATACTGAATGCTGGCAGCTACAGGAAGCCAGTGGAGAGTAATAAGTAGTGGGATAACATGAGTTCGCTTGAGTTGGTTGAAGAGAAGAGTGGTGAAGGTCATGGGGTCATGGACTAGCAATTGAGTAGCCTGTTCAGTCAAGAAAAGCCTTATTCTTCTGATATTATACAGAATGAATCTAAACTAATGTTTAAAACAAGCAAACATTTGTTGCATAATAATTACCATGACCATGCGACCCGCAATCATAAGCTAATTGGGACCCAATTAAAAACAGCATCTCATTATAAACATGCCTCAGTCTAGCTTTAGAATGTACTGTGTGGGGGAGGGGGGATTTTAGACAAGCTGCTCTGAAAGAAAGGTCACTGATGGATTAGAAGTCAAATGAAAGCATCATGTACTTTAATGCAACACAAATTATTCTCATCTTTTGTTTTTTTAACCATTGGAGGCCAAAATTGTCAAACTAAATGCAAGCAATCTGAGGTCTATTCTGTTTTCGCATGACTGTGTTCCTCTATATGTTGGCATTTATAGTGGAGAAATGTCAGTAGGCTGCAATAAACTCAAACACACTAAACACTTCAGAGCTTAAAACCCAACAGCATATCAATAAATACAAAACAATCAAAGAGAATGTCATCCTGGTTCTTCTAACTAAATGGGCAATTCCTGTCTGCAAACTTAGACATTTTGTGGAAACCCTAGTCAGATCAATAGATCTTTTTTTCTTTAAAACGATGGATTTAATATTGATGTTAATGGTTTTAGAAAGCCGCTGTGTCAGTAACTCAGCAAAAGGAGTGCACACAGGTCCTGCTCAAATGACATCATGCACCATCTGGACTACTTCAGAAACGGATAGACATAACAGAAGTTGCCAGACCCTCACCAGGGTTCATTATGTCATTCAATACCCCCATGAGACAAAAGGACTGCATTAAGTGTGAAATCACACGTTTATCATTAATTATTATAAACTGATGAAGAGAACACAGAATCACCAATTACATGCTCACATGTCAACATGGACATAAAAAGTTTCTGACTTACTTGACAAAATAAAGTCATGAATATTTTAATGATTTAATCAGCTAGTTACTTAAGCAACCATTTTAGCTCGTCCAGATATGGGTAAGCATGTTATAATAAGTTGGGTGGCCAACCAGTTAGAGACCAAGAGAAACATTTTTTACTGCAAACAGCCACATCATACACATGGGCACACATGACCATCATTTTATTCATTTTATTCATCATAACATCTATGAAAATACACAAATGCTAATAATTTATATGAATGGTAACATTAATTGTATTGCCAACAAATTTTGCATTTACACTGTGTAAACAGACCAATATTAAATATTCATAACTCACCACCCAAAAAAAACAGTATTTAAATTTGTAGACTTGGGTGTAAAAAAAAAAAAAAAAAAAAAAAAAAATCTGTATTACTATTTTAGTCACCTGAACTTGAACATCCTGTCTGTATGACTGCCAGAATACTGCCCATTTCTTGCTTACTAAACTTAGTGAAGCATTTCAGCCACAACTACACACAGACACCTAAATCTCACACACATTTATCATGCAAGCCTGTTTGGGTTTACACCATAGACTCTAGGTTTAATATTTTTAAACATTTAACATCTGTATCTTTAGCAAACATTACGCTCATTAAAATAAGCATTTTTGCTGTTCTGATATTCCATCCATCCATTATCTTCTGCTTTAACCTCTACCAGGGTCGGGGGGGGGGGGGGGGGGGTCCCATGCCAATCCAGGGAAGAACGTTTTGTGCGCTGGGCAGATACACCCAGGACAGGGCGTCAATCTATCGCTGGGCACACACTCACTCACACAGACACACTCTATATGGGGCAATTTGGAGAATTCAGTTGACCTTGATCCATGTTTTTGGATTGTGGGAGGAAACCGGAGAACCCAGAAGAAACCCACGCCGACACGGAGAGAGAACATGGAAACCACCCAGACTGAGATTTGAACCGGGAATCCCTAGCTGCCATTTTCTGGTATTAAACTTCCAAATTTTGCTTTTAGTACAAACATCTTTAAAAGAATTTGAAATATTTTGTATGGCTGCATTGTTTAGAGATACACAAAAAAAAAGAATGTTCACTTAATCAGGACTGATGAAGTCATGTCTATCCAGCAATGTCTTGAAATGGAAGTGCTGTAGACACTTCCTGGATAAATGCACATCCATGTAACTTTTCCATTTTTTTTTTATTCTCACCACAGGGCTGTTACTTGCAGGTGGTAGAATATTTTGGTATTTTTCGCTTATTCTCATACTACATAAATGATGTAAATATGATCAATACATGTAATTCATCTTTAAAGCAACAGAATGTTTGTTAGTAATGATGTATATTTGTTTAAAAAAAACAGTAGACTACTGGATACTGACTTCATGCATTTGCAAGTGGAACAGGTAACAGATTAATCAACAGATCATCTTTTATGGTGCATTTGTATTGGCACTAGAGATGAGAATCAATTGTTTTTGCAAATAATTGTGATTATAAATGTTACAATAATTTATCATTTCAGTGACTCAACATCATCATGGCGACATAAATTTCAACAGCAAAAAAAAAGTTTTATGCCTGTAGCCGGAATATAAACCCAATAAGCGCACCTTTACTCTTTTTTTTTTTTTCTTTGATTGTCACAATCATTTCAAATTTTGTGTTATAATGACCATTTTGTGTTAATCTATTCAGACTCATAATAATCAAAAATACATTTTCATTAAGCAGATGTTCGTTAGGCAGATGATTTTATTCAAAGCGACAAGTATCCCAACTGGGGCAGCATGGTGGCTTAGCGATTATCATGTTTGTCTCTCAGCGCTGGGGATTCCCGGTTCGAATTCACATCTGGGTGGAGTTTCCATGTTCTCCCCGCGTCCGCGTTTTCTTCTTGGTTCTCCGGTTTCCTCGCACAGTCCAAAAACATGGATCCAGGTCAATTGAATTCTCCAAATTGTCCCATATAGTGTGTGTCTGTGCGAGTGAGTGTGCCCAGCGATAGATTGGTGCCCTGCCCTGGGTGTATCTGCCCAGCGATCGAGACGTTCTCCCCTGGATGGGCATGAGGAACCCCCCGAAACCCTAATAGAGGATAAAGCGGAAGATGTTGGATGGATGGAAGTATCCCAACTTGGTTGGGGTCAGAACAATTACAGCACCCCTGGTATAACAAGGGTTAAGGCTCTTGCTCAAGGACCCACATTGGTAATGTCAGTGGACCTGGAATTTGAACTCACAACCATCAGATTGATAGCCGAACACCCTACCCACTTACCAGCTACCATGCCTCATATAATCATATGTAATACAATCTACAAACAACAAAAAAAATGTAAATTCATGTAGCTGTGCAATGGCCTCCACAGAGCCATAAGCATTACAACAATTTAATCTAATGTAACAGCAAAATGAGTCCAGACAGGATGGTTAAGCCCAGTCTAGCAAGAAATAGATATTTATAGAGTCATTTGCATTAGTCAGTTCTGAAAGAAGTTGTTCCCCAATAAAAACTATGTCTATTAACAACATGACCGAAGATGTTTTCATTTTAAGGCCTTCTAGCACTTAATTAGAATATACAGAAATTAATATTATAATAGTGTCCTGTGTGGTAATGCAGTAGGGGTGTGGACCTTCAGTAAGTTCTGCAGTAAGTTATAGTAAGTTCTGCTAAAACAATAACTAAATAAGGTGAAAGGAACAGGAAAAACATGGCTATTGTTGCTGTGAAAATTTGGTTCATTCCAAAAAGGTCTTTAAGACACCATTAAATTCACCTAAAAAAATTTATGTCATTTTTAAGTAATGACTAACTCTGCAATGTAATATACACTGAATAACTTAATTCAGGCTGTTCCATTCAGTGCCACACATCACATTTCCACAGAAACACTGTGACTCACAATACCGCACAAAGAAAGATAGTTATAGTTGACCGTACCAAAAAGAATTCTCAACCCATAAAAAACTAAAAAACCTAAAATAGACATAGTCAGCCAGGCCATTTCATACAACAGTGTTCGATCTGCAGTGGGTATTCATTCATTTTTGATACTTAAGAATTCCCCATGATACAACTAAAATATGATCCAATACTCAATATTTAACATGAAATGTTTTACGTTTTAAATAAATGAACAAGAAAAAGACTTTGATTGAGAATACAGAAATAGTGTTCTAATTCACAACAAGTTTCTTTTTGATAATGTTTATGTGCAATAAGTTTCAATAACAACGTAATAAAGTAAGTGTAATGCTTATAGTGCCGGTCGAGTCTAATCTAGGAAATGTGTATATTTATATATATTAAAGAATATATAATATTATATATTGACTATATTATGAATATATATTCATTCATTCATTATCTCCCGCTTTATCCTCTATTAGGGTCGCAGTGGGGTTCCCCATGCCCATCCAGGGGAGAACATCTCAGGCGCTGGGCAGATAGACCCAGGACAGGGCGCCAATCCATCGCTGGGCACACACTCACTCACACAGACACACTTTATATGGGGCAATTTTTTTTTGAGAATTCAATTGACTTGATCCATGTTTTTGGACTGTGGGAGGAAACCGGAGAACCCGGAGGAAACCCACGCAGACACAGGGAGAACATGGAAACTCCACCCAGATGGGGATTCGAACCGGGAATCCCTAGCGCTGAGAGGCGAACGTGTCTGTGCACCACTGAAACACAAATTTTTTTGTTTTTTTTAAGGCACGGACTTTGTGAGCAACACTGGTGTTTGGAGAACATGGAAATCTTTTTGTGGAAATCGTGTCCCATATTAGTTAAATATTTTTTTAAACATTTAAATATTAAATACAGTATGGTTCCATATTTTTCCTTCTCCCTCTTGTGATGCATAAGGGAAGTTTTAAGACAATATTGAGGTAGCGCCATCCATAGCTTTAGAGTAAGTAGTATGTGTACTTCAGAGCGCATGTTAAAAATAGGTGAATGAGAAGGGGGCAATATCAACGCATTTATCAGGTGGATTTAAATCGATTAATATTTATCCCCTATGATGCACCATCACATGATTAAAACCAGCTAGGAATATTGAACTCACAATTAAAAACATTTAGTTACAACTTCAGCTACAAAACCTTAATTACAAAAATATATACTGTATATATTTTCAAAATCATTTAGTCCTAATTCAGATATGAAGTTAGATCTCTGGATTTTCCTTTGGCCACTTACAGTCCAATAAAGACTAAAAAGATCAAACCAAGCAGCTTTTCCCAAAATGGTTTTAGCTTAACTGAACAAAATAATGATTTGAAAATATATATATAAATTAATTAAAAAAAAAAAAAAAAAACTTAGGGTGCAGTCAAAAATTAAATCAGGAACTTGCACAAGACTGTATCGCCACATTCCGGTTGTAAACATATCTTACATTGCACCTCCTGTGATGTTACTACTTTAGATGTGCATAGTGACAATATATTGTCAGTGGGTAAAACCATGCTGTCTTTTCATAAAAACAGGCAGGAACTTTCTAGAATCCATCCTATTAGTCAGAGAGCAAAGACAGAACCTGGACAGGTCACCAGTTATTCCTTTACTTCTTATTTGAACTGTGGAGGCACCTGGAGCAGCTTGAGGAAATCCTTGCAAACATATAGAACACATGAAATCATTTTTGCAAAGGATTTTGTTACCAACACCCCCCCTTTAAATCAAACCCAGGACTAGGGCTGCAACAACGAATTGATAAAAATGTATTAAGAAAAGTGTCGACAACGAATTTCATTATCGACTCGTGCCACAAGATTTACGCGTTACTCTGTTGTGTACAATGTTCTAACCACTTACGTCACCTGCAACGCTGAAAAAAATAATAATAAGAGCGGGTTGAACAGAACGAGGTGGAGCAGAGTTGGAATCTGCGAAACAAGTTTAACAAACTCTACAAATGAAACATGACCGACGCAGAAAAAAATCTTCGGCTTAAATCACCAAAACTGCAGGAGCACTTCACGCTTCACACAACTAAAGAACGTGTAACATGCGAAAATGATTTGACCTGCAATGAGCACCACGGTGATGATCCACCACCTGAAACCAAACATGTTGGTGTCACCGATGAGGATGAAAGAGCTCAACAGAAGAGTAAATCACTACAATATCTAGAGTTTCTTTAGTTTTGAAGTGAATCAACATAACGGTGCACTCACACTATGAGAACCGCCAGAGCACACTTCATGCTGTTTTTGATTGTTAACTGGATAATGACCGTGATGGAGACGTGACGTGTGTTACTTTTCATTTTCGTTTAATTAGCTTAAGCAGTGTTTAAATGTGCTTTATAAATACATACAACTTGTACACAATGGTGGTAATTAATGATCAAGCTTTAAATTTCTGACAAAGTATGAGTGAAAACACTACACTGTCTGAGATTTGTGTTTAATTGCTCTTTGGGCTACTTAGATGCCTTAAACTCATACTGTAAATAAAACCAGGCATTTATTGACCTATTTAATAAAGACATTTATTGATTTCCGATTCATCGACTAATTGAAAAAAATAATCAACAGATTGATCGATTATCAAAATAATCATTTTGATAATCCTAGCCCTACCCAGGACATCCATTTTGGGATGACAACAGAACCAACCAAACTTACCGAATTAAAATAAAATAAAAAGGTCCAACAGCATACATGCAACTCTTTAAGCAACAACCAACAGACTGGTATATAATTAGCATCTCTAATTAGATAATTTCATTTGTCATAAAGGCTTTATCTTTCCTTTGTTAAACAAGATCGATTCACACAGCACAGATCATCATTACCAACAGACAATACATACATTTCTAAATGCTTCCTAGATAAAAGGAGACAGGGAATGAAATAAATCTGCTTTGAGTGTGTGTGTGTGTGTGTGTGTGTGCGATCCATTATGGTGATTGCTTAGACACAAACCTTCTTTCTATCTGGTGGAAGACTTTAGAGACCATTAGACTAATTGATATGACTGTGTGGAGGAAGGGCTGAAAATGTCTCAGTTTCCATTAGAGGAAACAGACACAGACAGGTGTACTTTTACACATCAGCAAAAAAGAAAAAGATTCTCACTCACATTACTGAATCAGATACACTTACGCATTCAAAAACAACTAAGGGATGTTTAAAAAGTTAACCTGATTTGGAAGATAAGATTCCCTAACACTCGTTCTAGTACATCATTCTGAGAGGAGGGGAGAAACAAAAGCAGAATGCTGCAACTCATTTAAAAAAACACCATCTCAGCAACCAGTACAGTTTTTCTGCAGTCCTCTAGTTGGGTTGGGCTTTAAACACAGATTTCCCAAACCCAAATCAGGTCGTTGCGTAATTTGCTCATTCCTTGTTTGCTATTTGTAATTAGCTGCAGCTAATAATTATTCTGGGATCTACATAAAATATTGGGGTGAATCTTGCAATAAAACACACACATGCCCCAAGCAGTGGGCAACCTTGTGCAACCTTGGGCACCTGGGGAGCAATTAGGGTCATGTGCCTTACCCAAGGACACATCAGTCATAGAGGAAGTGGGAATTAAACCAAGGATCTTCAGCAGCCTCGGTTTGCTGACTACCTGGAAAACTGGATTGTTAGAAATGGGACCATTTTCTCAAAAATTAATAAAAAATCATTAAAAACTTTTTTAAAAAGTTGCTATGGATGTTTTTAATACCGTTGCTAAAATTTGAGAATACTGTATTTTATTTTAAGTATTTCATGGTCGAACAACAATTGTTCAGTCCTGAAATTGAAAAAAGAAAAATGCATCGCTGAAGTATCTGCAGTGAGTTCAGCTGTAACAGACGTTTATGTTGGGGTTATGTGAGGGCTATAATAGACTGCTTTCCCACAGTGTCATGAGACTGACCTGAAACACAGCTGACATAAGGTGAACAAACACAGCCTCTCGCAGTGCAGCTGCTGATTACTCCAGAACAAAAGTGAGCTGTTTAGCAGTTAACACAAGCTCATCATCCCCTTACTTTCTCTTTATTTCTCTTAACCAATATCAAAACCTCTTTAAAATGTCGATAACTTTAAAGACCACAGGACAAGGCACACTAGTTTGGTGTAGTTCAACTTTAACTGCTAATAAACCATGACAAAGCTTCTATTGTTTGAGCTCAGAGAGCAAATCAGAATGAACACACACACACACACACACACACACACACACACACACACACACACGATTGGGGAGCTCTGTAAACCTCTGTGAAAACCATTAAAGCAGACCTGCAGAGTGAACTCTCGACACCAGCAGCTTACACCAAAACTCAGATTTGCATAATTACATAATTGGAGTAATTAAAGCGAGCAGGCACTTAGTAGAGGCAACTGCCTCATGTGTTTCACATCACTATATGTTACAGCTAAAGCTCTACATGGGCCAAGAAGAAAAAACAAATGCCCTTATTATACATTCTCGCAAATGCTGCAAGAATCAACCATAGGGAACCAAACAGCATAGCGATGCAACTTTGTGTAATGCATAGTACATAAAGGTGAAATTTATCTCTGTTTTCCGGGAGTTAGTTTCTGAAGCATAACAGCAACTTCAAAATCAAAGTGATGATCTGTACAATTAAATTTGTGCTTAAGATAATACGCAGAATAATTAAAGCTTTTAAAAAGAACACATAAATGAACTAAATATAGATTGATCTGTAAACTGTAAACAACATTCACAGTTGTTCAGCACAAACACTGGCAGTCATGCAGCAAAGTAAACTAAAACGATTATCAGGTTGTGCATTGGGTTTCAGTTCCTCAAAACCTCAAGACAATATAAGATATTCAATGGCAAAATAGACATTTACATTACATTTATTCATTTAGCAGATGCTTTTATCCAAAGCGACTTACAAATGAGAACATCACAAGTCAGTAGTTATGAAGAAAACCAGCTATAGAATTATCAAAGCTGATCATTATTTTTTTTATATTTAAAAACAGGCAGGAACTTTTTTTTTATTATTATTTTCATTCATTCATTATCTTCTGCTTTATCCTCTATTAGGGTCGCGGTGGGTTCCCCCATGCCCATCCAGGGCAGAACGTTTCGGGCACTGGGCAGATACACCCAGGAAAGGGCGCCAATCTGTCACTGGGCACACACTCATACACACAGACACGCACACATACACACTCTATATGGGGCAATTTAGAGAACTCATTTGACTTGATCCATGTTTTTGGACTGTGGGAGGAAACCGGAGAACCCGAAGGAAACCCACACAGACACGGGGAGAACATGGAAACTCCACCCAGATGGGCATTCGAACTGGGAATCCCTAGTGCTGAGAGGCGAACGTGCTAACCACTAAGCCACCATGCCGCCTATTATTATTTTATTATTATTAATATATGCATATACATATTTAAACATACAAGCGGATCACTTTTTAGTCCCACTGTATTGCAATCTTTTAATTATAACTTTTATTTGCAGGAATGCTTTTGTAAAGTTTGGACACTAAGTTAATTCCAGTTTTAACAGACCAACCGCATTTGAAACCAAGCTTTTGCTTGGCATGTTGTAAATAAAGCCATGTGTGGGAAATACTCTGAGCCGAGTTTGAGTCTGTTTCCAAATTTCTCTTTTGCTGGCTGGACTGGAATTGCTGCATATTGTACTATACATGTTACAAAATTTCTGTAAGTTTAAAAGTGTTTAATAGCATACTGTATTAAGTGTTTATACTAGTGTGGAAAGGGTTTATGAAATCTTAAACTAAATAATCGCGGGGTCTCTGGAACATGAACACCGTGAGTTGGATTACATGCTCATTGCTTCAGTAATGGAATTGTTTTATTTTACATGATTCACATCTCGGGAGCAGATGATTAAGCATGCACACATTAACTCTAAAAAAGTTAGGTTAAGTTAAGGGTGTAGAGCTCATCTCTTAATTTTAGTTTCATCTGTTTTTGGTCTCCGTAAATTCCGTGAGGTTGTATTCTGTACAGAATTCATACAGAATACTGAGTAACATTACACTCCTAGTAGTGGATAGGATTTCAAATTTCCTAACAACTTGTTCAAGCAGCAGTGTCGGGGAGAGTTGTACAGGTGCATGATGTGTGAAATAATGATGTGCAGCACATTCATACATATTCGATAACTCCTCCAGAAACCTACTGCTTGGCTTGGAAAAAAAAACGTTTGTACTGAATGGGTCACTAAAAGAAAAGAAGGAGAAAAAAAAAAAAAAAAAAAAAAAAAAAAACCCAACCAACCCACAGACCTCACAGTAGAATAGCTTATTACTAGATTTCTGTGGGGGGGGGGGGTTAAAAAGTTCATAAACCCTCAGCAATGTTAATAATAATGAAGCTGACCTTGTCTGACTTGAGACACACAACATAATAAGGCAATGGTTTTTGAAATGTATTTAATCATTCCTAATTTTAAAATATAACCAATGTACACGCTCCCCCCCAACAAAATGCTGACAAAAACAAGCTTCGGTAGTTTCTGTTGTGCTTGATTTTAAATAACTTTGTCACAAAACTGCTTCTTAAATTAAAATCATCAATGGGGCAGGGGGGGGCACTTTATGAAATGTTGTACCAAGGATGAAGACTACTATAAAAGTAAAATAAAACTAGTATATTTCCCTAACAGATTTTTAAATGTATAAAATAAATGGATGGATATAACATGACGTCAATTGGACAGTAGTGACTAATGTTAAGGTAGCAGCGCTGCAGCAGGGGAATCAGAGATTATTAAATCAAGAGCCAATAAAAATTTTTATTGGAACCAGTCGAAACCAGAAAGGGCTAAATTTAGCTACCTATAAAAAACTGTACAGTAAGTAAAACATAAACCAGGTAATATATTCATTTAACATCATTACTAATATGAGTAAACTAAAATACTATGTGCGTAGTTCTCATTTTCCTTTATATGAGTCCGTTTAAAATACAGAGCAAAGCAGCAGTTATAAAGACTGTTATGGCCTTTAAAACTACAGATAAAAGTCTGGGGTGCAAACTGAAACAAATACCAAATGAAGACCACATGTGTTCTAATCTATTAAATCCACCAACACAGCATTTCATTGGATTACCATTTACTTGCTTTTTAATGGCCCTATAGATTCTATAGTTCAGTTGGGAACCAATATACTCCTGAAGTCAGCATAAAAGACTGTTATAGACCTAAAACATAAGTAGGATTTAAGAATATCACCTCCACATCAAATAGGGGTATATCAGTAATCACTGCATTGTGTTACTGTATTAGCAGGTTGTCACGGTCTTAGAGCGATTTGGTATCTGGGCACACCACACATTTTTAAAACCGCAAAATAGCTAAACGTAGACTCCTTCATCTTCACCCACCCCACCTATATCCACAGAGAAAAAAAGAAAAAAAAATTTGAGCATCTGATTTTACTTCGTTAGGTATCTTAAATTAGGCACAGCTAAAATGTTGATAATACTGTAGATGGGATTATTTCATACCCCGAGTGGGAAAACTGTAAATGTACGCAGACAGCTTTGCTAAAGATAGAGGTGTGAATGAATAAATTAAAAATGAATTTGTCTGATTAAGTGCGTTTTTCTATTGTAGCTACTTTATAAAGCAGCTAATTTCATACGGTCATTTAAAAAGTTGCATTTTTTAAGTCATAACACTGCCAGGGTTTGTTTGTGGTTGTCCATAAGAGGAGCCCAAAGGGTGATTAGTATTTGAAAGCCATGTAAAAGCGTATTACATTCTGAAAAGGTACGTGTACCATGACAGCAAAAATATTTTTTACTAAAATATATATTTTTTTTATTCCACTTTATGCTCCATATAGTTCTACAGGCAGGAAGTTTTAACCATGCAGTGAACACCCAGTACCAACGGTCAGTACCAACCAACTGGTTTAACCCAGAATAATTAAGTGAAACACTTCAAATGAATTTCAGTGACTATCACTTAACCATCAGTATTGCAGCTATATGGTTTAGTGACAATACAACAAGATTCGAGGGTCCTCTGGGAAATTTGTATTGCCTCTTGGGGTGATGGCAGCAAATCAAAGTGAAGAGATTATTAATGAAGTGACATCGCTCGATCGCTTCTATGGGTCTGAACGTAGCCCTTTCCTGGCACCCTTTTGCCTTTCTCCACATTCATAATCCCCGAACAAAAGCTGTTGACACCACTGACCCCTCTAGAGTCAATCCCAACCACTTTGCATTATTAAGAGGATGTCCTTAAGCCTGCAATTCTATTGGGACTTGAACAAGGCTTTAAAATAACTGAAATATCTATGGAAAACTCATAATGACCTTTCCGGGTTCTTTTCTCTGGTAACAAAGCATAGCAGCTGTTTAATGACCTTAAACTTATTTTCAAAATAAATTGTAAGCTTAATGTCCAGATCAAAAAACAAAAAAATGTCACCAGTATAATTTTATTGTAGTTTAGGGGACAGTATAACCAAAAGCAAATTCAATTTGTCATTCTACAGCCAAGAATAACTATCCCTCTTGAAAGGAGGAATGGCAATCCAAACATTTCAGGCTTAATAGTTGACAATTCTACACACCTGCCTAAAAGACAGACGCTCCAAAGCAGTTAGATGCATAATGCTGTCGTCCTTAATCCCCGTTCTTGGTGCTCATTAAAACTTTCCTCTCTCTCCCACCTGTTTCCTGAAACAGCTGTTCTGTTTTTACCCAGCTGGTGACTTCCTGCTATGAACTGAAAGGAGTTTAGGAAGCAAAGCATACAGATTTTAGTCTCCTCTTGACTATGCCTATGACTGGGGTGAGAGAGTTCTTAAAAATTTGATTTTAATCACCAATTTAAAAATAATTTATATTATGCACACTTTGTTTATATTTATGACCATTATAATATCATACCAACACATATGCTGTTAATTAATAAAAATTGACAAAACTCATTTATTCATCATCTTCTGCTTAATTCTCTACTAGGGTCGTGGGGGGGTCTCCATGTCCATTCAGGGGTGAACGTTTCATACGCTGGGCAGATACACCCAGGACAGGGCGCCAATCTATCTTTGGGCACACTCACTCACACAGACACACACACTGAGGCAATTTAGAGAATCAGATTTACCTTGAATATATGTTTTTGGACTGTGGGAGGAAACTGGAGAACCCGGAAGAAACCTATGTGGACACTGGGAGAACATGGAAATGCTATCCAGATTAGGATTTGAACCTGGATCCCCAGTGCTGAAAGGCTAACGTACTAATCACTAAGCCACCATGTCACCCTGTGAAGACATACTGTATCTATAAATAAATTATATTCCATAAACATCCATAAAAATATACATAAACATTTTTTTAAATGTATCCTTCATTTTCTAATCCATTTATGCTAATCAGGATTGCAGGAAATGCCTTACTAGACAAAGGTAGGGAAACAACCAGACAACTCTAACCCTAGCCCATCACTGCCAGTTAGTAAATTGTAAACTATTTAATAACATAATTAGTGTTTTGATTGTGTTTTTAACTGTACGTATTGAAAAGACACGCCAGCGATTTAATAAACAGTGTTATGCCAGCATTTATAATCAAACGTTATTCAAAACTGCAGGGATTACTTTGAAAACTTGAGCTCAATCAGATTATTTAGCTCTTTTTAGTGGTTGCAATGGATATGTACTTCATTTACAATCTAGAACGTGGATTTGAAATAAAATCAGTGTGGAACATTTGGTCAGCAACAACGATTCTCATCACAATTTGGCAATTATCGCATAATTGTGACAATCACACCCATGTTGCCAAAGCCTATGCAATACACGCCCCTCTAGAGTGCAGAAGTGATGCACATGGTTAGGAACACAAAGCTCAATTGTGAGGAAAAAAAAATCCCTCCTGCCTACCAACAAGCATTACCATTCCACACGGACACGGGGAGAACATGGAAACTCCACCCAGATTGGGATTCGAACCAGGAATCCCTAACACTGAGAGGCAAACTTGCTAACCACATAGCCACCGTGTCACCCTCAGAGAAAGCACACTTGGAAAATTAATTCAAAGCTAATAGCACTCTCAATACATTTGTAGACACAAGGCACCCATATAGATAAACACATTTTCATCTATTACCTACTAGTGTGCTTTTGGACTGTGTATGGATGCCATCACATATACATTCTTCACATTAAATAGATCTAGACCATTCTACCCTAAAATCAAATGCAGGACCTCGGTCCTGTGAAAAAGCAGATGATCCACAGTCCACTTAACCCCAACTTGCTACAATGCAAGGACCTATCTTATGGTCAAGAGTGCATAGACTGGATGCTTAATGCCCACTGATAGCACTGGATTCTGCTACAAAATGATGTCACAGAAACAGAGAGGGCATAAGAGCACCTTTGTTCACTCAGACAGAAAAATTAGACTGGAACACATCCAAAAACCTGGCAAGCACTTTATAAAAGCCCAGTAGATCTCTTCAAGTTTAATAATAGATGAGCCATTTTAGACATGGCAACCTGACAACCATAAAGTAATCAATTGACTATAAACCACGTTTATAAAGCAATAAACTAGACTTCCATACATCACTGAGATTGAGGGGCAGCTGCGAGCGGCTTAATGTGATAAATGTGTACGTTTTAATATTTAAAACAGGCAATATTTAGCCATTGGTAGTAACAGGTAGTGTGTTTAAAGATAAGCTAGTTTATAGAGGTGCATTCATAGTCACCAAACACGGGCAGATGTGTTCTTAATAATCTTAATGTAGAATCTCCTGGGTTCTAAAACAAATGTACTTGCAACAGCTTATATTTATACTTAAAAAATAACTAAGAATTGTTCAAAACCCTAAGTAGTCATCTGGGTTCTGAAGTTAAACCAAAAACTATACAAACATGTACGTACAGACCTTTTAACTCAGCTGCACCCACCACCTTTAGGATTAAGTGGAATTTTACAAGTGAGGCAGATTTTTTTTGTTTAAAATCATAGCTTGAACTGACTAATGCCCTGTCAAAAAAGGCAGCAAATCGTAATAATCTAAAGAATGGTGGATAAAGGCTGTATAATCAGGTTTCTCTATTTGCTTTTCGATTTAATGATACAATAAAAAAAAAGCATCGCAACTCCAATAATTTTTGGTTCTGTTTTTAGAGATTAGTTTTCATTATTTGGTCTCCATCATGCACACTTTTGTCATCATTAGATGAACCATGTAGATCAGTCATTAAACCAAACAGTCTCCTCCAGGTTTTCCCAACGACTGTGAATTGATAAGACTAGGTGTCAGTCACATCTGACGGGGACAAGCAATGTTACAGAGTATTAAGCCCAGACTTTACAAAACACACAGAATGATATAAGATCTCCTTTGTTGCTGGCTTAGCTACCTCCGATAATAGCATAAAATAACATCAAACAGTGTAAGAAAAAAGTGGAATGACAGAACCCCAACAGAAGCATGTCGAACAGGACAATACATCTCCAGTAGGTAAATGTAATAAATGGCATGTGTGATATGGGAATACAAATGTCGATTGGTTAATTAGCAGCACTAAATCCTGGAATATGCATAACTTAAAAAATAAATAAATAAATAAAACCTTATGTATGTACACTTTAAAAAAAAACTAGGAAGTCAATTTTGGGTGAAATACCAATAAATGTATAAATGTAAAATTACAAAATCAACAAGGTTTGATGAGAATCATACCAAGTCACAGTTCAGTTCACTGGCTACAATTTGAAATGTCAGCACTCCATCCTCATTAAAATGGTCTCATCAAAATCACAAGTAAGTCATTTTATTTGTTTAGTTTATGCACAGCAGCACTTACAGTTACCTATTGTGGTATATAATTACATGTCTACACTGTATGTATTCACATCTTTGGAGAAGATCTTGGATAGGTTTGAGACTGTGGGACTGAAAAAAAAGTGAGAGGAGAAGCCTTGGGGAGGTCTCAGGGTAATACTTTAAATAGTATCTTCTGTAGATAATGGGTTTTATAACAGCAGCTTTATATTAAGTGGTCTTTCAGTGTAATTGCTTTACACAGAAACAATTAAACTAGAAACTTTAAAAGGTACTCCAGAACATTTTAATAGCTACGCCTTTTCTCAATTATAGGGAGGGAATTGAGTAGATAGAACCATATGACTAATAAACCATATGACAAATGACTAATAAAGATAAGTAATATTCCTAGAAGAAGAGAAGTAAACAAATAAAATAGTGAGTTGACAGTTTAAGCGATAAATGCACACTATTTGACTTAAAGTAAAGTTTTATCAAGTATTTTACACTTTTTGATTGAGTAGGTTTTAGACTTCATACAATAAGTGGAAGCATTTCTTAGGTTCTTTAATGGCATATAAGGGACACCACTGCTGGTCTAGTGCCCTCTGTGACTACACAGGGTTTACTACGAGACTGTCTAAATGACCAAAAAATGAAGCTTTAGAAGAACTGCAAACATGTAGGCGTCACTAGCTGGTATTTAAACCCACTCAGACTCATAACCACAATGCAAAAATGGCCCACAAGAGTAGGAAAGGCAAAAACAATCATTTAGCTCCAGGCCGGACTTCCTGAGGGCCTCTGGAATAGAGCTGCCACGGCAACATTTTAAGGTCACTTTTAAAAGTGCAGCGCAGCAGGAGCAATGCACTACATTTTAGTTCAAAGGACAGGTGAGAAAACTGCAGTTATTTATAGCATAATAACTGAGAGACAAATGCTTGTTTGACTAAAGCGCAAAACTAATTCATACTATTGCTAAATATTTGTCATGTGTCATTAAAGCCAACTTTGTGCAACTTAGCACTCTGCATGTGTTTAACTTTACACAGGTGGGGAAAGAAATTAAAATCATATGAGCAAAGCAGACACAAAGTGCCAAAATCAATTACTAACTAATATCTAGGGAATTGAAGTCACAAAAAGTAAACCTGGTGCAATACACGTTAACAGCGTTAAGTCAAACTAGTATTAACATAATGGGCCAAAAATAAGTCAATCCACCTCTAAGTCAGCATCATATCCGTGTAGTCACAGCCAAATCAACAACTGTGTAAAACAGAGACAAAGCATGCCAGAACATCACAAACAAAGCTGAGATTCTAGTCATGTGACTAAATTCAGAGCAGCAACTTACTACCATGTAAAATCAAAAACAGTGGTAGCTTTATGGTGCTTGCGTGTCACTAAAAAAAAGGAAAAGGCACCTCTTTATGCCTTAACTATGTAATCTTTATGTAAACGGGACAAGCAACCGGCATGATTTTGTACACTTGTGATTTTGTGATTCATATATTGCACACATTGTTTCATCTGTACATGAGGCAGATGTCTAATACAAACAGTTATTCTATTTAAATGGAGCGGAGAAGTTTGATTTGTGATTAGATAAAGACCAAGTGGTTCTCATAAGCATGTGGGCTTGTGCAGAGTTACATGCGGCCCATTTCATTTACTACTTAGTGCACTTAACTACCATTGTTTTACCTTAAGTAGTGGCCACAGGTTTGATCAGTTTCTGTGAGATTTTAGGGATATGCTAAATACTCTGCAAACAGCACTAAAAAAAACTGACAGAATAAGTGGAAAGACCTAATGACTTACAGCAAACAATAATGTAATTAATAACGCTGTATTTATCTAGTTTTACGTAATGATGTTATTTTTCCGCATCGAGTCGCCAGAGCCCAGAATAAGGGCACGAAACAGACATCCATCTTCCATGATTTCAAGCTTCTGTTGACAGAATAGACTTATCTTATCTCAGAAGAGACAGTTTAAGCTAGCAGGTCATAAAACAATAATCTCTTACCACACTGACAGCACCTGGCATTTGTGGGGGGGCAGAAGGATACATTATTAACAGCCCGGTTTATAGCATTAAATCAATATTAATTTATCAGCCTGTAGCAACGTTTGCATCTGCAACCACGGCACTTCAGTCATAAACTACAGATGGTGATGCCTCAGGTAACTGCACTCAGAGGATTAGAATAGCACAGAAGTACTGCGCTATATATACAACCGCACTCCACCAAGGAATAAACATCCCTACCCTACGGTAGTTAGAGTGAGATCACTGATTAGGTGTTAAATAAAGGTATGTGCTTTACCTAGACAGCACTGACATATGTAATTACTGATAGATGCTCATTAGCATCTCAGTCAGCAGCTCCTTGGCCTGAGTGGTTTAGTACTGAACATAGAATTGACAGCGAGTATTTAAGAGAACTAAAGCATTTAAACATTTATTTTGACAATGAACAATCCAAGTTCATCACATCTGCACTAGATAAACGAATCCCACAGCGTAATGACGTTGGTCATTCAGTCAGCCCTTAATTCACTCAATAACATCATGTCGCAGAAGTGAGTGGTGGAAGAGGCTCAAAAATAAATACTGAGTGGCTTA
This sequence comes from Corydoras sp. C115, assembly GCA_019802505.1. Lineage (NCBI taxonomy): Eukaryota > Metazoa > Chordata > Actinopteri > Siluriformes > Callichthyidae > Corydoras > Corydoras sp. C115. The sequence goes on along the minus strand of JAFMOC010000006.1, from coordinate 4,659,475 downwards.
CAAAATAAATAAATGAAATAAAATGTCTATTGCTGTTGTACACGTCCTGTTTGTCAACACCAAGATCCTTACATTTGGGTTGAAACTTAAACATGTTCTCATTTGTGTAACAGCATGACTTATTTTGGAAACTCTTTGCTATGGATATGGTCACTGCACATTGTCTTCTGGCCCTGTCAGGCTCAACCTGCACTTTCATCAGTACACCATGGGTGTGTCTAAAGAGATTGCACTCCCTCCAGAAATACAAGAGACCCCCGATACCCCTTCAACCTCAATGAAGCAGAGTGATGTTTATCACTGCCTGTAAATATGACAAGGTTCAAGGTCATTGCAGCTCAGCACTGATGCTTTATCACACATTTCAAATAGAGATGACAAGACCTATACCGTGGTTCTGTTATCAACACACACTTTAAAAACACAAAATACACTTGGTCAACATTGCTTACATGCATGAATTCATAATTAACCTACATGAAGACAAAATCTCAGCTTTGATTATGAAGTGCATGAATCCTAGAATAGTCTCAGCCTTCACAGTACTGTATGTAAGTTCATGTTTATATACAGCACAGTCAAAAGTTTGGATACACCTCCTTCTTGCCACATTGTATATTTTCCTCACTTGCCATATACTGTAGATGAACTTTAGAGTTTTACAATTACATACTGTAGTACATCTGTTTTTTGTTTTATTATTATTATTATTATTATTAGTCCCCTGTTGGTTTTCTGTTCTCTGTTGGTCAGGACCATCACAAAACAGGTATAATTTGGGTGGTGTATTGTTTATTATCAGTTCTGCAATGACACTGATGTGGTGAGGGGGTATTAGTGCAGATGTGCTGCTGTAGTTTCATTTAAACACCTCAGTGACACTGCTGGGATAAGAATAATGCACCAACCAAATAATACCTGTTCCATGATGCTACCATAGTATGTATGTAGCACACTTTACAATAGTACATTGTCTGAAAGCAACTTTATAAGCATACACAAACCTTCCTAAAAAGGAAAAAACTGTTTGGTGTAGTTGGTTTTTAAGATGAAAAAAAAATTGTGAGGAACAAAACTCGGTGGGGTATTCCTCCGCCTTGAGCGGCCGGGCAGCATTAACAGTGCAGGGCAACAATGTACACATTGTACTGATAATGTACAAAATAATGTAATTAGCTGTTAGCATGAGCGAAAGATGAAACCATCCATAACTAATCATTAAGGAAGACTAATAAGGGAAAGTACTGGGAGTTCACCACATCACAACTGACGATAAAACAAAGACAATAACTCACTTTTGCTTACCAAAAAGGGGTGCAACCAAATCATGAGAATCATGAGAAAGTTGTAGGTTGTAAGACCAGAAGAGGTCTTGTATCTCGACCAGTCCTTTTAAATTCATTGATCTACTGTCCTCCGCTTGATCCTATACTAGCGTGGCAGAGCGGTTCCTTATGCAGAGAACAATACGGGGGCTGGGCAGATACACCTAGGACAGGGCGCCACTCCATCGTTGGGCACGCTAACTCACTCAACCACTCACACACAAAACACACACTTTACAGGGGCAATTTAGAGCACTCAATCCATCTTGCATCTATGTTTTTGGACTGTGGGGGGAACCCAGAAAACCTGGAGAAAATCCACACAGGCACGGACACTCTGAGAACATGGAAAGTCCATCTAGACTGGGATTCGCCGAACCTGGATCCCCAGAGCTGAGAGGCGAACAACTTTACTAATCACTGGATCAAGTGCCACCCCATTCTAAATCTTAAATCATATTTTAAAATTGCTAGTTTGAATAATGCTTTTCAAATAAAAATGTCATCCTCTTCAAGGTACAAACTCAGTATAAATGTATGGCAATAAATTTCCCATTTAACAATAAGTTAGGTTCAAAACCAAAGAACCTTTTATACATATCCATAGAAAATTTCATATTTAAATGATGCCTGGGTGTATCTGCCCAGCGCCCGCAACGTTCTCCCCTGGTTGGGCATGGGGAACCCATGACCCTAAACATAGGATAAAGAGGAAGATAATGGATGGATATTTCTAATATTAAAAATGTAGTTGTCCTTCTGGTTCATCATTCACATGTAATACTGAAGTTGAAGGACTGGACTGTGCAGGTCACTGACAAGCTGAGGGCAATAAATTTCCCATTTAACAAAAAGTTAGGGTCAAAGCCAAAGAACCTTTTATACATATCCATAGAAATTTTTATATTTAAATGAGGCCAGTAACCAAATATAAGGAAAACGTGTGTGGTTTTTTTTATATATTAGTAATATAAAAAATGTAATTGTCGTTGTGGTTCATTATTCACATGTGAAACTGAAGTTTGAAGGACAGGTCTGTGCAGGTCACCGACGAGCTGACTAAACCATTTGTTTATGGATAGTCTTTTGTGCACTAGGGTGTAATATTGCTGAAACAGAAGGGTGTTTTACCCAAACTGCAGATGCAGTGCTTAGTATGTCTAAATTGTCTTTGTGTGCTACTGCAGCAGCGTTAACGTTATCCTGCAGGGAGGCTAAAGCGGCAAACCATAAAAACAACAGAGTCCATATGCTGAGTGAGGTCACGTGTTTAATGTGAATCTATTTACGTAGATATAGATATATATATATATATATATATATATATATATATATATATATATATATATATATTTTTGGGACAGGTATAGAAAGGCACAGTGTGATCGAGCATTTAACAGGGCAAGAAATCAACCCCCGTGAAACAACGTGGTAAAGATGTGGGTTGCAGAGAGCAGGTCTGAAGCGAGAATAAAGCTGCTGCTGCTGCTAATTAACAGATAAAGCTTAACGGCAGACCTTCAACAAAGAACCGGCGCGGTCTGTCCCACCTGATCACTGATCCGCCCGCCTGCCCGCTAAAGTTCGCTTTGAATGGTTCGTGTGTCGGAATGAGGAGAGTGCTGCCAGGAAATGAGAGCGTGGAACCCGGAGGAATGAACTCACCTCTTCCAGAGCAGTCACCGTGTTCCTACAGTGCGCCATTCGCGTGGTGAAGTTCGAGGCCGTGGGCGATTTGTAATCTTCGTTCGTTTCAGCCACGAACTCCGCCACTGTGATCTGGTCCGGCATTCTATATTCCTTCAGGTAAAGCCCGCAGTAATCCGACAAAGACTATGGGTGACCGACGGGCGATTCAGTGGCAGAGAGTCGGAGCGTCCCGGAGCGCGATCATTGCTGCATTATGAAGAAAGAACCCTGCGGAATATAAAGCATCGGCGGGGAAATCATCGCTGGTTCCTTTCCGACTTCCTAGACTTTGTGTGTTAAGAGAGGACCCTCCTTTCGATCAGTTTGCGCCCCGAGTCGAGCGACAGCTGGACGGCAGAGCTGCACTTGCAATCCGCCGGTCAATTCACTGAAAGCACCGAAAATTGACAAAGTAAAGGTGGAGGCGATTCAATGGAAATGCACGAGCCAATCACAGACAAGAACGGTCAGGTTCCCAGCCAATGAAAAGAGGGATGGGCGTGGTCGAGTCGCTAGCGAAACAGTGGGAACGTCGTCTGTTTTTTTTTAGGTGGAGACAACCGAGGCAAATCCCTGGCGCCCTAAAGCACACAACCCAGAGCACTCAATCCACCTTAAATCCATGTTTTTGGACAGTGGGAGAAAGAACCCGAAGAAAACCCACAAGGCCACGGAGACGCTCGAGAACGTGGAAAGTCCACCTAGATCGGGATTCGAATTTGGATCCCCAGAGCTGAGAGGAGAACATGCTAATCAATAGACCAGGTGCCAGCCCATTCAAAATCCTACTGAGGATTTAGGCAAATCGTTGGCCCCCCAAAGCACACAGCCCAGAGCAGTAAATCCACCTTAAATCCATGTTTTTGGACAGTGGGAGGAAGAACCCGGAGAAAACCCACATGGCCACATAGACGCTCAGAGAACATGGAAGTCCACCTAAATCGGAATTCGAACTTGGAAGAGCTGAGAAGAGAACATGCTAATCAATACACCATGTGCCGACTCATTCTGAATCCTACTGAGGATTAAGGCAAATCCCTGGTGCTCTAAAGCACACAGCCCAGAGCAGTCATCCATCCATCCATTATCTTCTGCTTTATCCTCTATTAGGGTCGCCGGGGGGTTCCCCATGCCCATCCAGGGGAGAACGTCTTGGGCGCTGGGCAGATACACCCAGGACAGGGCACCAATCTATCACTGGGCATACACTCACACAAAAACACTCTATATGGAGCAATTTGAAGAATTCAATTGACTAGATCAATGTTTTTTGGACTGTGGGAGGAAACCGGAGAAACAGGAGGAAACACACGCAGACATGGGGAGAACATGGAAACTCCACCCAGATTGGGATTCCAATTGGGAATCCCCAGCGCTGAGAGGCGAACATGCTAACCACTAAGCCACCGTCCAGAGCAGTCAATCCACCTTAAATCCAAGTTTTTGGACAGTGGGAGAAAGAACCCGGAGAAAACCCACACGGCCACGGAGACGCTTGAGAACATGAAAAATCCACCTAGAGCGGGATTCGAACTTGGATCCCCAGAGCTGAGATGATAACATACGAATCAATAGACCATGTGCCGGCCCATGTGTGTGTTCTGAATCCTACTGAGGATTTAGGCAAATGAGGCAAATCCCTGACACCCAAAAGCACACAGTCAACTAGCTATTTTCAAATTTTCAAGATTTTATGATTAAGGGGGGGGTGGTTAATAAGGAATTAGGGGAGAGTGGGGTTGTTAGGGGGAGTTTTGCGAGTTTTTAAATAAAGTGACTTTAATGCGAGGCCATGACAGTAATGCTTCCAACGAAAATATTTCAGAATTGTGGAGCACCCTGGGAACAATTACTTTGGATCAGAATTATAGTATTTAAGAATTATAGTTTTCTAAAAAAAAGTGGCAAAATCAGTAAATTGTGCCTTTGGAGAGAACACAATGAGATAAATTGTTCCTTTAATTATTAAATGTGCTTACCCCTCAATGAGGGTCTAATCTTTTCAGGATAAGTAAAATGACTGACACTTGACTGACAAAAATGTGTGTTGACATAAACAATTTCTTCTGTGGTTTCCTAGAAACAAGGTAGCACAACTTCCCCGCTGGCACAAATCGCCCCACTTTTTTCTACTCAACTCAAGGAAAATTCATGGGATTCGTGAGAAAAACACATTTACATTTACATTTAGTCATTTAGCAGACGCTTTTATCCAAAGCGACTTACAAATGAGAACATCACAAGTCAGAAGTTATGGAGAAAACCAACTATACTGTAAATTCATCAAACCTGATTGTTATTTGATGCTGCGCCCCCCCCCCCTTTTTTTCACTGCCTCATTAGTACTTTGTTGCATCACCTCTGTCTTGTAAAACAACTTGAATTCTGAAATGGACTTGACCGATGACAATCAATATTCTTCATCAGTCCAACTCCAGCTGTCACTAATTGCTGTTGCCAGATCAGCTTTGCAGGTTGGAGCCTTGTCATTGAATGTTCTTCAATTTCCACCAGTGGTTTTCAACTAGATTTATATTCAGACTATTTGGTGGTTCTGCCATTGACATTGTATGTCTTTCTTGAAGAAAGGTTTACATGTCATTTGCCCTATGGCAAGTTGTGTCATCAACTTGAAAATTAAAGTCATCACGAAGCATTTTTTCAAATAATGAAATATGAAATAAATGTAACAAAATAGATGTGGTGGGCGGCACGGTGGCTTAGTGGTTAGCGCTAGGGATTCCCAGTTCGAATCCCAATCTGGGTGGAGTTTCCATGTTCTCCCCGTGTCCGTGTGGGGTTCCTCCAGGTTCTCCAGTTTCCTCCCACAGTCCAAAAACATGGATGAAGTCAATTAAGTTCTCCAAATTGCCCAATATAGCATGTGTGTGTGTGTGTGAGTGAGTGTGTGCCCAGCGATAGGTTGTCGCCCTGTCCTGGATGTATCTGCCCAGCGCCCGAAACGTTCTCCCCTGGATGGGCATGGGGAACCCCACTACGACCCTAATAGAGGATAAAGCGGAAGATAATGAATGATTGAATGAAAATAGATGTGTAGATTTTGGCATTTATTAAACATGTAAAGACTGTCATCTCCCAACATTCAGCCCAATATCAACAATGATTCAAGGATTTTTATTGTCACTAGTGACTGGGAATTTGCATGTTTTCTTCAGACAGGCATCTTTAAAAATTCCTTTGGACCAGCACTAAATGAAGATACCAACAATGAAGTCCATGGTTGCTTTTCTTTTGACCACTGTAACCTTGTTCTTTTCTTTTTAGATGCGAATGATAGCTTTTGTTTGGTTTTTCTGTTCTTATATCTTTTACATCATCTTCATTTTACTGTCTCTTGTGTTGGAGCCATGATTCATGTCGATCCCTTTTGTGCAATAACATGATGTGAGCTCTTTTTTAATTAAAGGCTAATTAGCAGATTTAATCCAATGAAGGTGTTTTGTGTTATAAGAACAAATTACACAGTAATTCAACAATTTTTCTCATAATTAAGTGATTCAATATTTTTAACAGTTTGTTTCTTACTGCAAGAGGTTTGGAATTTGGAAAAAATGCTTTGTGACATGTCTGTGTGATTCATTTACAAAATTAATCAATTGAATTATTAAAATCATATAAACATGCCACAAAACTAGCTTTTTCCAAAATTCCAAGCTTTTGGCATTAAGGATAAAAAAGGGGAGTTGTACTGGTTTATAAATAAAAAGACTTTAAAGCAAAGCCTTGATAGTAATGCTACCAACTAAAATATTTAATAATTGTGGTGCATCCCTGGAAACAATTACATTGGATCTAAATTATAGTATTTGAGAGCTTTCTGAAGACGTAAGTTGTAAGTAAGTTGTGCCTTTGGAAAGAACACAAATATTGCCATTAATTATTCAGTAATTATTCAATCAGAAACTGTAATGTTATATAAAGCTAGACAAATTCAATAGAATGTGATGTGATCTCTTTTTTAATTTAACATTTACATTTAGACAGTAGGCAGACGCTTTTATCCAAAGTGACTTACAAATGAAAACAACACAAGTCAGTAGTTAAGGAAGAACCAGCTACACTGTAGATTTATCAAACCTGATAATTATCCTGCACCCCCCCCCCTTTTCTATATATATCAGGTGTTTGTGAAAGAGATGTGTCTTCAGTTTTTTTAAAAGATGCCAAGTGACTCTGTGAGTTAATATTTTATATGATTAAAAAATGATCATGAGCATGTTTTATACAATGAATGCTATTGGAAATGTTTCAACATTTTTTAAAAAAAAAATGTTTTTTATATAAAGCATGCTGCTTTCATATTTTAAAAGAAACACTCTTTAATTATTTAATACTCTAAATTAGTTTAACATTTATGGTTGATTCTGCTCAAAGGCCAAACAGTTGTCACTGGCAACCCTGGGACCCAAATCTTCAACCTGGTTTCGCAGTATGCTTTAGGGTGGACTGTTTTTTTTTAAGGTTTTTATTTAGGAGATTTAATGTTAAGACAGTACACCGCTGGACCATTTTCCCGACAGGAATAATTACTACCAATATAGGTAAAGACCTTTGTTCACGTTAACTGAAAATCGAATCCTGAACTTTCTTGCTGTAGGGCAAAAGCCATCACCGCTGCACCGCTGCGCCACTAAGGCCTCAAGAATCGGAAATTAAAAGAAAACACAATTATTGATTATTTTGATTATTAAAACACAATTTAAATTTCAATAACGGCACATATTTACAAAGTACAATTAGATATTACAATTACAATACTTAAAGTCTATTCTTTGTACTTTTATCAGTTAAAACCAGTTAAAATTAGTTGATTTATAAAATCACACATTCTTGCTTTAACCATTTAAAAAAAATCATATCCTCTTAGTTAATGAAAAACATGTGAGGCAACCATGAAATCTCAAAAAAATGTAATCTTAGCTTTGTGGTTTTCTGATATTCATAGTGATTTATGGTCAGTTAAGGTACATGTGTAATACACAATTTAACTAGTAATGTATAAACACATGGATGGATAAATACAGTATAGTGTAATTAGATATTGGTCTTCATGTTATTTATTGCGAGAATAGTGTTATGCAGGAACATTAAGGCAGGCATTATGCTGCCCAAACCAAATGCTAATTAAAATGCTAATTAAACGTGGGGCACAGACTTCAATAGTCATCTTAACAAAAGCAAACCATCTAAATTTATATTGGACATTCATATCACCATTTCCATAACATAGGGACGTTTAAAAAGGAAAAGCATCAGCCACTATTTATACAAGATATCCATCACCAGATTGAAAAATTAAATTAGTCCATTATGGATTCTTTATTCAGCACAGCATATAACAATACGAAAAGGCTTACTGGTCTTTGTACCCAATCAGTGTAGGCCTAGCCACAGCAAATGATTCAGTGTAAAGTGTTTGGTATTTTTCTTCTGTGCTGTAGAAATTCTGCTGATGAGAACTTTCGAACCATTCAGTTGGGGCAGGGCAGGCGCCATTGTGTTGCTTTTGCATTATAGAACAAAAGTGACTGTGGTCACCCATGTAGCTTTAAAATGGATTCTTCTTACCCAACAGCACTTAAGAGAGCTTGCACTATTATATAAAAAGCAGTACAGAGCTATAAGTAACAAATCTGTCATCTAGTAAACTAGACAATGCTAAATGTACCTGGCATTACTGTGAATACAAGAACATAGATAGTACTACTTTTTGAATTATATGCATATGACCACTTTATTAGGTACACTTATCATATAGATGCAATTGTAGCACTACAATTACAGACGGTTATTTAAGGTCCCCCCGGATCCCCACAGGATAACCAGCAGATATTTTTGGGAGGTGGATAATTCTTAGCATTGCAGTAAATTTGACATGGTACTATGTTACTTGTGTGTTGTGATTATATTAATGGAACAGATGCACTACTGACACTGCTAGACAAAAATATTTACTGTAATATAACTAACTCTGTCTAGCTACAATTTGTGTTTGATCTTATCATGTCAGCATAAAAAACAACATTAACATATCAGTGTCCCAGCAGTGTTAAATGTCCAGAATATCGGTTCTGTGATAATGACCAATAACAAACAGAAGAAAGAGGACTAGTAAAGTGTGTAAAAAACAGATGGACTACAGTCTACAAAACTACAAAACAAAGTGCATTTACACAGTTAAGAGAAATAGACAAAATGAACAATAGGTTTTGACACAAGGAGGTGTATTAAATAAAGCTGGCAGTGAGTCACAATTATTTTTTATAAAAACTTTTGTACGTAACATTGTAAAAATATTTTGATATTAGGGATATGAGGGTACATCACTGCCAATAACATGGGTCATGTGCAATTGTGTGAATGTGTACTAGCAATTTAATCAGCCTGATTCTGTGCATGCTTTAACAATGCTTTACGCATTTGTCTGCAGTCCAGATTTGTCTTATTTTAAAAATATATACACACAATCAGTACATGGCGTCCTGCACCCAGCCAATCAATGATGAGTCTAGCTAATGTTTATTGTAGATCAGCATTGTACATCAGTGTTGTATCATACAATAATTGGCAAAACTTATTAAGTGTAATTAAAAGACAAGAAAATTTAAAAACAGTACATGTAAACATTGATGCCACCGTTTTTTTTCTGACAGTACTGTAAAAAATGTTACAAGAGCATGTGTCTTTTAAATGTAATGGAGCTGTAAATGACCCAGTACAGCATAAAGAGGGTGATTTGCATGCCCACCCCTCACATACCAATTTCCTTCCTTGATGTGTTAATTCCAAAAAAGGTATAAGAGCAAACCACCATCACCAAACTAACCTGTTGCTCAGTAACACTAAAGCAGAAACCCATTTTAAAAGGCTTTTTAACCACAACACAACTATATATATATAAAATTAACCCTGTTAGGGTGCATTGAAGAGGATATGGCAAGTAAATATGGTCCAACATGATTATCTATCTTTGTTCTTTATAGAAAAGATGACAAATATGTTCTTAACATGGAATGATATACCTTAATGCAATTGAAATAATAAAAAAGAAAACAAATGTTTTAGATTGTTAAAATGTCATATATATTCTCAGCATCATGCATGTTAATTCTCATTCAGGTTTGCACACAGTTTTATAACCACAAGTGTGGTTTATGAAATAAGAAATGTTTACAGCTTATAGTGGTTGAAAAGGCTGACTAAAGGCTGACTTCCTGACTATCCAATCAGAATGTGAGAATATGCTGACATAAGTGCACATGCTAGAGGGCCCTGCATCACCAACTCAAAATCTGATTGGTTGAAGCAACAGGTTAACCGACACTTATTTAATGTTACCAGGCCCCAAAATTTACTGTGATGGTCATGGGCAAATGATTTAACTTTGGCAAACAATAATACTGAAATGTGATTGGTTAAATGCTTTAATAAGAAAATACAGTCTGGAAGAGGTGCAACCAGAGAGAACACTATGAATGGATGCAGACAGAGCATTTGGAATTATTTAACTAATATTCATGGACAAAATATATTTAATATCAGATATTTTTAGGCCTTCAGAGAAGTGTCTAAAACATGTTTAGTAAGTAGCTAATGTACAGGTTTCTACACTCATCTCATCTCATTAACTGCCCCTTAATCTTCTACTAGGTTTTCAGGGGGGTTCCCCATGCCCCCCCCCCCAGGAGAAAATATTTCGGGCGCTGGGCAGATACACCCAGGACAGGGTGTTAGTCTATTGATGGACATACACTCACCCACATAGACACACACACCCTATACAGTAATTATGCCACCCACTATACACAGCGCACACACTTTAGATAGGAGCAAATTAGAGCAGCCATGTTTTTGGACTGTGGGAGCAAAAAACTCCACAGTTTGGGATTCGAACCTGGATCAGCAATGCTGAGAGGTGGATCTGATAATCCAGTTTTGATACTGGTGAATTTATTGTTCATTCATTCATTATCTCCCGCTTTATCCTCTATTAGGGTCGCGGTGGGGTTCCCCATGCCCATCCAGGGGAGAACGTTTCGGGCGCTGGGCAGAAAGACCCAGGACAGGGCGCCAATCCATCACTGGGCACACACTCACTCACACAGACACACTCTATATGGGGCAATTTTGAGAATTCATTTGACTTGATCCATGTTTTTGGACTGTGGGAGGAAACCGGAGAACCCGGAGGAAACCCACGCAGACACGGGGAGAACATGGAAACTCCACCCAGATGGGGATTCAAACCGGGAATCCCTAGCACTGAGAGGCAAACGTGCTAACCACTAAGCCACCGTGCTGCCTGAATTTATTGTAATGGTCAAAAATGTGAAAAGGCAAAGACTGTATGATTGACATGTTTATTACCAAGATTTCACACACAGGAAACAACACCCTCTCTTCTCATACCACAGATGTGAATCACACTTCAAATTTTACAGCCATCACTATAAATCATGTTATTGCTTGGAAACAGGCCAGAGCTTTATCATCAAGTTGATTAGTTTTTTTTTTTATCAAGTTTTTCATATGGTGGGCGGCACGGTCGCTTAGTGGTTAGCACATTCGCCTCTCAGCGCTAGGGATTCCCGGTTCGAATCCCCATCTGGGTGAGTTTCCATGTTCCCCCCGTGTCCGCGTGGGTTTCCTCCGGGTTCTCCGGTTTCCTCCCACAGTCCAAAAACATGGATCAAGTCAATTGAGTTCTCCAAATTGCCCCATATAGAGTGTGTATGTGTGCGTGTGAGTGAGTGTGTGCCCAGCGATGGATTGGCATCCCTGTCCTGGGTGTATCTGCCCAGCGCCCAAGACGTTCACCCCTGGATGGGCATGGGGAACCCCCCGCGACCCTGATATAGGATAAAGCGGAAGATAATGGATGGATGGAAGTTTTTCATATGGCGTGAAAGCCAAAACTATTCAAATACTGCTTGATTAAAAACTACAGTAACTTAACCAAATGCACACGTACCACATGATGTTTTGGAATATAATATTTGTAAGTCACTTTGGATAAAATCCTCTGCTAAATGACTAAATACAAATGCAAATGCAATCTTTTAAAAGAGAGGCTGAGGTCGCCAGTGGCTGAGATTAGAATAGCCACAATAGTCGCCACCCCAAAATTTCTTTCACACCATTGTCTGTGGGTTGAGTGTTGTACCACTTTGCCTTTCAAAGGGTTTGTCGTTGGTGGTTAACACTTTTTCCAGTCTCAACCCAAAGACATGCTGTTAAAAAACTTGATACTAAATAACCTGTAGTTATTTATTTGCGTGATGTATATATATAGTGATACTAAATAACCTGCAAATCTTTTATATGGTTTGTCTGAAAACACCTAATTATGTGTCATTAATACAGGTTGTTGCTTTAAAAATGGTGTACAGTAACTAACAGCTTCATTTTTGTATTTTAATGAAAACAGTCTGTTTTAAAGGGACACATTATATAATTCAGTCACTTTGAATTAAAGTAGACAAAGATAGAAGCCAAGGTTTGGTGGTTTGCTTAGAACATTTGACTATATAAAATATTTAACTTATAACAATATAAAAAAAATAACGTAATGTATATGTGTGTAGCTTATTTATGATAAATTAAACCTCCAGCCACATAAACAATTTTCCCCCTAAGATAGTACTATCAGGCGGCACGGTGGCTTAGTGGTTAGCACGTTTGCCTCTTGGCGCTAGGAATTCCCGCTTCATATCCCCATCTTGGTGGAGTTTCTTTTGTTCCCCCCGTGTCTGCGTGGGTTTCCTCCGGGTTCTCCGGTTTCCTCCCACAGTCCAAAAAACATGGATCAAGTCAATTTAGTTCTCCAAATTGCCCCTTATAGAGTGTGTATGTGTAAGTGAGTCTGTGCCAAGCGATAGATTGGCGCCCTGTCCTGGGTGTATCTGCCCAGTGCCCGAAACATTCTCCCGTGGATGGGCATGGGGAACCTCCCCCGCGACCCTAAAATAGGATAAAGCAGAAGATAATGGATGGATGGATATTACTATAATAAATACTGTCTTCAGCAAAGAGCACGTATATATATATATATATATATATATATATATATATATATATATATATATATATATATATATATATACTACAATACAGGTACACAATACTGACAACATACACATGTGCACTTTGCTGAAGACAGTCTGTGTGTGTATATATATATATATATATATATATATATATATATATATATATATATATATATATATATTACAACATTTAATCATTTAGCAGATGCTCACAAATGAGAACATCAGGAAGTCAGTAGTTATTAAGAAAACCAGTATTATATTTATATATGAGAGAGAGAGAGAGAGAGAGAGAGAGAGAGAGAGAAAATTGTCCACACCATACACCATACACCATACACCATATACCATATTACTTGATATTAGTGATTATTTATTTTTTAAAAACGATATACCGGGAAGTAATTTGAGCATAGACACATGACGTAAGCATTTAGTTTATATACTGCTCAACAGTCCAGAAGGAAAATCGAGATCCTACTGTGGACTGAACAGAATTTTTACTAGCAGACCACATGATGGCGCTGTTTGACTTGATCGGCCACACAAACAAGACCAGCTCAATGAAACGAAACCGTGAAATTTATATTTCTGTTCAGTTTCGCCAGACGTGTTTGTATATTAATGTATATTAATTATTTGCATCCATCCAAATGTATTGAGCTTCATATTAATGATATTCGATATTCATTTTGTTAAACGATGCATTGTCTATTATGGGATAAAAATATTGAACGGTTTCTCTGTAATAATGAAAAGCATAATTCTGATTATTCTTTAAAATGTGATAATACTAGAAATAGTTACCCGACATACAATACTTTGAACTTTTTATAATACATGTATTTTTATGTAGAATACTGCTTATACGATATCAGTAGAAATACCTAATTGCAAATGTAGCATTATTATAACTTTAAATTACTGTTAAATTACTATTAGCAGGTTAATGGGTTAAAAGGTTTACTTTTAAAGCATTTATTCTAAGCGTCTGCTTAATCCTCTACTTGGTTTGGTGGGGGTGTGTGTTCCCTGGGGAAAGTTTACTGGGGTGGGGGGTTACTAGGTGTATAAGTGCTAGTTTCGGTAAAATGTGAGTATAAACTCAGTTGAAGTGCATGAGAGTGTTACAGTTCAGGCTGATGTACAATATTAATTCATTCATTCATTATCCGCTTATTCCTATAGGGTCGCGGGATGGTTGCCTTATGCCCATACAGGGGAGAAAGTTTCGGGCGCTGGACAGATATATCGAGGACAGGGCGCCAATCTATTGCTGGGCACACACTCACTCATACACTATATGAGGCCATTAAGAGAATTCAATTTACTCTTGAATCCATGTTTTTGGACTGTGGGACGAGACCGGTGAACCCAGAGGAAACACCCACATACACACAGAACATGGAAACTCCACCAAGATTGGGATTCGAACCTGGATCCCCAGCGCAGAGAGATGAATATGCAAACCACTAAGACACCATGTCATTCACCAGGACACCATTAATTCATTGTCATGACTTGTCACATGGATAGACAGTTGAGGTAAACAGGGTGCGGTTTAGCCCGGCATTGGAAGAACAGGCATTAAAGGTTCTGCCAGACATCCAGGAAGTGGAGCATGAGTAATGCTGAATATAGTCCTACTGTGACATTTCAGAACAAATGCACCAGTCAACAAACCAGGTCATACCTTTTGAGAGTGACACCAATGCAGAGGAGAAATGATTGGAGGTATTGGCAGTGGAACAAAGCACAAAGGCATAAGTGTGTCGTGTGAGGATTTGATCGGAAAGGCTTTCTTAAACACACTAAGAATGAAATGCTCAAGAAAGAATGTGTGCCTCACCCTGAGGCTGCTGGCTGATGTGAGGAATGCAGATCCTGCGGACTAATTCTATGTACATTACTTAATGAGATGTTGACAGGAGCACAATATATGTCAGTGAGACATATATCATGGACATGTCACATGTCATACATAGTTACACATACATAGATATGTCAATATGCTTGGTAAGAAAATGTTGCGAGTCAATAAGGTTTGAGTAAGGTGCATGCATGCTGGCTGGTTAATGGGACTAAACCACAATGATTTTAAGGTCACTGGAGATGGATTTAGAGCACACTGTTCCACTGGACATCAATGATGATGCCACTGGGGATCAATGCATTGCAATCAGTGGTTAAACCTTGACCCTGGAAGAAGGACATCCAAGATTGGTGGGTAAGGGTAGATTCATTACTGGCTGAGCGACACCACATGAATACACAGCGCCGTGCAGGCAGTGCACCCTAATCCAGTGTAGAGCATAGGACAGGTAGATGCTCTGGCTTAAAATCCTGGCAACATGCAGAGGCAAGGAAATCATTTCCCCTTCTTGTGCCATTTGTGGTTTGTAAATTTAAAGCAAACCAGTACTGACTGGTGGTACCTCCTGGTTCCATGGACCAGACTGAAGCGTAAGGGGGAATTGGCTTTTGCAGTGCAGGCACCTAAACTATGGTACATTCTGGTATGGTCTTCCAGTAGATATTAGACTCTCAGAGACTACATTATCCTTTAGAAAATGTTTAAAGACTCACTTTTACACCCTAACAATTTCAGAGTATTGATTGAGAGTAAATGGGGCTGAAATACTTCATTCATTCATTCATTCATTCATTCATGGAAGAACATTTCAGGTGCTGGGCAGATACACCCATGGGGTGCCATAGGGTGCCAATCTATATAAAAAGATCTAGTCAATCTCTAGTGCTATATAAATAAATAAATAAATAAATACATAGACAACATAGACTGAGCAACATCATTGTCAATAAAGATTTTAACCTTTGAAGTGGTTTAGGGGTAAGTGATTAAGAAAAGTTGTTTCGGGGCACTGTGGCGTTAGGTCAATAATATATATTGTTGGGGCCATATTTGGACTTCAGCGCTACTCATTTGCACATAACCAGAGTGCTTTGCACTGTGCACTTTTGTGTTTAGCCTATCACTTTGTTTATTAAGATGATTAATGAGGTTACTGCAGCATATGTGCACTAGGTTATGTAAATTGTAAGCATCAACTTACTTTAAGTGCATGAGAGTGTAACACATTAAGTTTGTATCAAATAACTTCACTTATGTACTGCCTTCTTAAACATGCATACGTAATAAAACAGTGAACATAATTAATTAATGTCTTGCCTCTTTTGTGACTCTGTTGCTACAATTATTGGTACAAAGAAACGTGACCATATTTCTCCTGTCTTGGCTTTGCTACACTGGCCTCCTATCAAGTACAGTATCCAGTTTAAAATCCTACTGTTTGTTTTTAAGGCAAAAGGGTGATCTGGCTTTTTCTGTGGAACTCTTTGCTTTATGAATTCAGGTTAGTGTTGTCTATTGAGCAGTTTAAATTGTGTCTAAAAACTTACCTTTTTTCACTTGCCCATGGCTGCGATTGATAATTTAATCATCCATCCATTATCTTCCGCTTTATCCTCTAATACGGTTGCAGGGGGGGGGGGGGGGGGCACCCAGGACAGGGCACCAATCTATCGTTGGGCACACACTCACTCACACAGACACACACAAACACACTCTATATGGGGCAATTTGAAGAATTTTTGGACTGTGTGAGGAAACCGGAGAACCCAGAGGAAATCCATGTGGACACGGGGAGAACATGGAGAACATCTCTACCCTACTTGCTAACCACTAAGCCACTTTGCCGCCCAATACTTCAATCAGTTGAGTAAAATTTAAAATGTGGTTTATGGTCTATGTCTGACTTCATTTATTTATTTACTTGTTATTTTTTACCTGACTAAATTGTACGTTTATATTAATCTGTAAATGTAACTTAGCCCTATTAATCCATTTATTGTCAATTGAACCTGTTGTACAGCACTTTAGCTTTGGCGATTTTAAAATGTGCTTTATAAATAAATTGAATTAAATTGAATTATGACAACGCATTTAGAAATGTTAGTTTGCAATAGTTTTCAAGAAAGTTTTGATTACTCATTAAAACTATTATGATTTTGTAATTATTTGGTTCTGTAGTCTTATAAAATCGTAGTTTACGCAAATAGTCTCAGGTTGGGCGGCATGGAAGTCTTCCTGAGGGGACGGGCGCATAACTCCGCCCACTCGGGTTTCAGTCAAAAACTATATGTACTCCCTTTAGAAGTGCACTACTGCCGCTTTAAAGTGATACATCAGACACTGAGCGCAGGGCCCTACGTATCTGTTGACGTGAGGATTGCGATTCGGTCTGTGGTTATGTAGCGCTGTTGCGCCAGTGACAACTTAGTGATAAGCACTTTGTTAGGACAGGCGGAGCGCTGGACGGAGAAGAGAGAAGAGGAGCGGAATCGGAGAATTTGGGAAATTGCTTTGATCCGTCACAGAGATCGTAGTTTGGGATTTAAATAAACGGATATTAAACCATGTCTACAGAGACGACGTCTTGCACTGGCTCCACTTTGCTGCAGCCGCTCAGCGACGTGATCGACCTGCCGCTGGATCAGGTTAACTGACACTTTATATAGAACCAGACGCGTATACATCATAACGGACTCACATCACGATCGCGACTCGAGCAGCGCCGATCAGCTGTCTACACAACATAAAACTACAAAGATCTTCACCCATATTAGCAAACTAGCGTCCGGATTCAGAACAATTGGTAATGTGACAGGATGTGTTAAGCTTTCAGAAAGATCTGAGCTTTCTGTATAAGGTCATAAATCTAAAAAACACAATTTGACGTTTAAACACATATCACATAATCGGCATTTGTTATTTTAAAGCAGTGGGTCTGTTTATCACAGCTATCCGATTTGTTATTATGGGCTAGATATTAGAAATGTGGATAGGAATTGATAAGTTGGGTAAACTGTGAGTGCCTTGGTGGCTTATTTGTTGGTGTTAGAGAGGAAAAGAAAAGGATGAGGATAGCTATGGGCCTCCTGCAGTGTTGTTTGAGTCTGTTGTCTGACTTTATAGATTAAAGCCTGTTCATGTGCGTATGTTTACACAGGGCTGACACTTAATATTAGGTGTGGAAGCCTGGTGCTTGGCTGTTGTATCAGTTTCACTCTGTATGTGGATGCACTCTGAAGGTATACTTGGCTTAGTGGGGTACCAGTCTGGTTTTGCCAACCGGAAACTGATGGCTTAGTTTATTTTTTTATTTTAATATCTCTCATATAATTTTTTTGTTGTTTATTTTCACACAAGTCATATAGTCAGTGGACACAAATGAACCACCATGTGCTCCTCACTATAGAGGAATTATTGAGCTTATAGTTGACTAGTGAACTATTCTCAGCTTGGCATTTGTGCCAGAGTGGCAGCACCAACCATCTCCCTGAGTTCAATCAGTTAAAGTCATACAGCTGTTTATCATTGGTTTTTACTTACACAATTCTTCTCTTCTAATCGTCTGCTTAATCCTCTGGTAGGGTCGGTTTGTGGGGGTGGTGGTGGGGGGGTTCTATGCTCAGCCAGGGGAGAACGTTTCAGGCGCTGGGCAGATACACCCAGGACAGGGCACCAATTCATCTGGACACACAAACACTCACACAGACACACACACACACACACTATATGGGGCACTTTAGAGCAGCCAATTCACATTGAATTCACGGTTTTACACTGTGGGAAGAAGCTGTGAAGGCACGGTGAACACCTGGATCCCAAGTGCTGAGAGAGGAACGTGCTAATCACAATGCCTTTCTGTTTTATAAAAATCCACAAAAAAATTAAGTGAGAGCTGTTTATTTGTGTGGTTTGCTAATGCGTAATTAAATGTGAAAACTCATTTTAGACAACTTCCTTTATCACAACTGAATATTAATGAGCAAGCAGTATGTTCAATTTAGTCTTTATTATCTTTTGAGGAATTTAGATTGCAGGTGGGTAAATGCATACATCACATATAGCACATCCTCAGACAGAACAGTGATACCAATTAATTTACAATAAAAAATGCAAAATTAAATAAATAACAGCAAATAGAAACAACAATCACCTAGCCATCTTGTTCGACAGAATAACTGTACAGGGGACAAAAGCATTCCTAAATCTATTACAGCGAATCTTTGGCAGTCTGTATTGAGAGCCTAAAAAAGAAGTTGAAACTTAACATTTAGTGGATGATCTGCAGATGCAAAAATGCTTTCAACCGTATTTAGTTGAGGGCTTTTATGAAGTTCTACTAAGTATGATATTTGACACCCTATGACCTGACTACTGGTTTTAACAATACTTCTCAGAAGATCCTTTTTAGTAGTAGTTAAATTACCAAACCAATTTGTAAAAGCAAACGTTGAAACCATCTTAAAAAAAGACTTATGTAACGAGACTAAAATAACGTCATTAACTTGGAGCACACCTTAAATGTACTAAGCTTTTTTTCTCTGTTGACATTTCTTGTATATCTTGTTTGTGTTGTGATCAAAACACAACTTATCATCAATAATAGTGCCAAGTTTGCAATATCTGTTACTTCTTTGTTGCATTATTCTTCTATGACCTAAATTCTCTGCAGATTATTAAGACATGTATTTGGGGGTAAAATATAAAGAGTTTTTTTTTTGTTAAGTCTGTCATCACCATTTGTTACTCTGTTTTCTTTCCCAGGCTGAGCTTATTATCATGTCACGGTAAACATTCTCTGACATGTGATGGCAGAATCATTCAGGCCTCTTGTAGTTTTTCGCTGGGTGTGTCTGTTCAGGTTAGATTATAAATAATGAAAAGTGCCTCAGGTCAGATTGGCTTTTGCCTTCATGCGACCTTATTGGCTTTGTGTGGTATTGCTGCTACATGACAACCTCCGTTATTGGCTTAAGTGGGTATTCATTTAGGGTATTGTTTTAGTGTTATTTCATGTTTTTAAATAATAATAAGATTTTTTTATCTGTCAGACACCACATTTCTGACATTTCTCCATTCTGTGTTAGATTTAGCATCTGAGGACGAATGTACATGCCACTCTGACCTTACGTTATGAATTTTTACAGTATCAATTACATGCTTGTATTCAGAGTGCCATACAGTGGCAGTTATAATGCAATTAACCTGAACAATTAAGGGTTTCACAGTGACATCTTGGTACTGTACTGCTTAATCTTTCATCTTTAAGGCCATCACTGGGCCACAACAGCCCTAAAATTGATGCATCTGGATTTAGTAGTGGATTTAGAGTAGTAGTAGTAATAATATTAATACATTTATTTAATTATTATATATATAACTAGGGTGTGGATGCCTCATGTGACAAAGGGTGGGAAAAGACCCCGGACAGGTAATCTGTCATGGCAACTACACAGACACACACAAAGTTACATAGACATTTGCTATAAGGGAAAAATTGTTATGTACATAATTATTATATACATGATAGGAATTTCCTCATACCGAATATTAGAGCAGTGAAACTTCACTCAGAAAGAACTTTTCCCTGCCCAAGAATTGAACCTAGGATATTCTTGCTGTGAGTCGAGAACAATAACCACAGTTCTACCACATCCCTGTAATATTACTACTACTACTACTTCTTCTATTAGTACTTCTACTACTACTACCGCTACTACTAATAATAATCATAATAAAAATATTAACAATAATACATTCAACCCCTTAAAACAAAAACATTAATTAGGTAGAAACAATGTTTTAAATAAAGACAGAGTAAAACAGTTACAAAAAAAGTGCTGAATACTGTATGACTTGAAAGTACAGTGGCAGCACTTTTCAGAGCGTGAAAGGGACAGAATCTGAATCAGGTTATTGGCCAAGTATGAAGTAAGAATATGCAGACAATATAATCATATGCAATGTAAAAAAAATGTAAACATAAGGTGCTTGGTGTAGTGTGCACAATATGGTATTGCGAGTAGCATTTACCCAAAATATGGTATTGCGAGTAGCAGATAGCATTTGATGTTAAAAGTATGGATATTTCTAACAGTGATTATTTGGGGGAATGAAGCTGTTTGTGTGCGTGCAGGTTTTTTTTGTTCAGTGCTTAGTAGTGTATTATTAAACACACCTAAGTTACATGAAGGTGAGACCATGCTGGACTTAAATATGTGTAGGACTATTTATTGGATGGCATTAATAAAATAATAAGGTGTAAAAGGGTGTGTATTATTGTAAATAAATTACAGTTAAGAGGTGTTATTAGGCATGATGCAAAGATGGAGTAAAGTTACTGAATTTGTGATTTGTTCACAATAATGCACAATCTTGAGTGCCTTATTGCTTTTATAAATTTGTTACACACACCATAATAAAAAAAAAAGTTGAATAAAAAAGGTTTGATTAATAAATGCATTTATTGAAGGCAAAATCATCTTTAAACTGGTCTTCCGCGACATAATCTATCACATAATCTGTCACTTTTATAAAGTGACCACTGCTTGGTGAGTTTTAGGATACCTGTTTTCTCTAACAATCAAAAACTGTCATCTAGTGGCCATATCACAGAACACAATTAATTAAAAAAACTCATTGGGAATCAGCTCACCTTATATTAATAAAGCTTGTTTATATTAATCTTTATTTTCTGATTTAAAGTATTATATTGCATATCACACATTAATACAAATGTGATGTGATCAGAGGTGTGTATTTTTGTCAATAATGTCACAAATGTCTCAGCCAATCAGATTTTAGGACCGGAACTACCTGTTTTATAATAATCATTGAAAATGTTAATTGATTATTGGACTTAATCTAAGCAGAGTGTTTGGTTAAATTAAGGATTCTGACTGTTGAGAGAAGACCAGTTAAAGGGAAGTGTCTAAAGGACTGGCATTGTTGAACTCTGATATTTTAATCATCAGACAGCATAGGCGGGATGAGTAATTCTACAGTAAATAGGCTAACTGTAATTAGTGTAGGTTGGCCTGCAAAGCCAGTGACTCAGCATATCTGAGTGCTGTAATGGAAAGCGATCATCCACTATTTCAGCTGTGCTGATCAGAGCCAGTGCAGAAGCAATGCTATTAAACTCAGAACAGGCTTGTGGACGTTTGAGGTTTTGGTCACTCACATGCAAACAGAACAGGAATATACCTAGCCACCCCCACCCTGTCTCTAGAATGTGGGGAGAGAATGTCCCACTACTGAATGAACTACAGAAGCTTGAGCTACAGAACAAAAACCAAAGTACTGACAAAACCTTTATATTTTATTAAATTATTTTCTTCTTTATTACGGACTACATTTGTTGTTGCATTTATTTTTGCATATTTCTTGTGCGGTTCATTAATTTGTAACTATAATTAGGAAACCAATTAATTGATGGTTATCTATCTGTCTATGGGAGCCTATTCGCGCCATTAAAAAAATAAAGAAAAGAATCCAAGCATCTAAAGCATCGAAGTCATTTTGTTGAGATACTAAGTAGTTATATTTTTTAATTATTTTGAATTTGATTTTCTTTCTCTCCAGTGCAGCCTTTAATTACAGCTTAGTAATGACCACAAACTGCTCAACACTGTAATATACAAGTCCAATGTGTGCCATTAAATGAATCTTATCAACATGCCATTTCCTCAAAATACCGACTTAGTATCTTAAAATAACAACTAAGTATCTCAGAATAATGAAATAGCAATTTACTTGATCATGACAAAAAAATAGTAGTGGCAATGGGCTTCCATTTACATCTAGTCCATTAGCAGATGCTTTTACCCAAAGCATCTTATAAATGAGAGAACAACACAAGTCAGTAGTTAAGACAAACCAGTTACACTGTGAAATAATTAAATCTGATTATTATCCACCTGTTTTTTTTTCTTATCAAGTGCTCCTGAAAAAGACGTGTTTTGAGTTTTTTCTTGAAAATGCTGAAATTTTCAACATTATAGACAGAGTTAGGTAGATCATTCTATTAATTATCAATCTTAAGTAAAATAAAGTGAGAATTAGCACCACAGTGAGTTTGAATCACCAGGAGACATTAATCACTAGAGCAAAGTGAACAAGTCTGAGTGTATTTTTAAGAATTAAGTTTATGGGCAAGCTTTGAGACCTTTTTGAGGGCTTGAACTAAGTAGCATGTTTAGCATGTTCATGAGTAGCATGTTTAGTTAACAAAATGTCTGATCTTCCTGATGTAGAGAAGGAATTTGCAGGAAAGTTTTAGTAATATGATCAGATAGTTTAAGACGTGTAAATTGTGAAACCAAGTTTACGGACCAAGTTGGTTGGAGAGATTGTGAAGCCATCAATTTGGAAAGTCAGGTCATGATGGATTGAGCTTGAATAAAGAGAAGCTATATTTTTGCCAAATTTAATTTAAGATGACAGGCCAAACAGATATGTCGGAGAGGCTAGTGGATATCCAATTTGAGATAGTGGTGTCTTCAGGGGCAAAAGACAAATGAGGTGTGTTGTCAGCATAACAGAGGTAAGAGAAACCCTGCGCCAGAATGACGGCGCCCAGCGATGTCATGTACAAAGAGAAGAGGAAGGGACCATGTACAGATCCCTGAGGAACGCCAGTGAGTACATGGTGAGAGTTAGAAATCTCCCCGTTCCATGACACTTTGAAGATACTTCCTGTTAGATAGGAAGGAAACCATTCAAGTTTTGTAACAGAAAAGTCTAGTTTAAATAGAGTGAAAAGTAGAATCTGATGATCAACTGTATCAAAAGCTGCCGAAAGGTCCAGCAGGATGAGGACAGAGGATTGAGAGTTAGCTTTGGCAGATTTAAGTGAGTCAAAAACAGAAAGCAATGTTGTCTTAGTGGAGTGACCACACCTAAAACCAGACTGATTGGGATCAAAGAGGTTGTTCTGTGTAAGACCTTTCTAGATTCCACACATTCAAGCATTTTTGATAAAAAGTGTAGAAGTGACACAGGCCTATAACTCTTGACCAGATTTGGGTAGAGCGTTGTTTTTTATAAGTTTTTGCCTCCATACCACCAACTATAGCTTCTATAGATATCCCTTAATGTTTTTTAACATTTATTCTAAAAAGTATGTTAAATCCATACACCTCACTGTTAATGGATTTCTGTCCTTAGCTTTAGTTTACACAGAGCTGTGGATCAAAGGCTGCACTTGTAAAAGTGCCATCGAGTGATGTACAATAAGGAATCACAATAAATGTATTACCTTAAGCTAAGCTATTCCACTGGGATAAATATTTAAAATGATTTTCATTCATTATCTCCCGCTTTATCCTCCATTAGGGTCGCGGTGGGGTTCCCCATGCCCATCCAGGGGAGAACGTCTCGGGCGCTGGGCAGATTGACCCAGGACAGGGCGCCAATCCATCGCTGGGCTATTTAAAATGATAAATAATAAAATAATAAAATGCATATTTACACTAGTAATAAACAAACATAGTAATAAAACATGTTTAAAGTATGTGTCAGTATTTTAGTTTGTAATATACATGTTTAGATGGACAGAAAGGTTTCTTTGTCTTGACGTACAGGATATAAACATAAACTTGTTCTCCCTGACATGAAAAACACACTTGCTTTGATCATTGTTTTAACAATTGTGTTGCTCATTATGTCTTTCTGATGCCTTTGTTAATACTGAGAACAATGCCATTGATTCACCAGGAAATTGGAAGTAATTGTCCTCATAAACTACACATGAATAAAAATACAAAACAATATAAAACAACAGGTTAGTATTTTTATCATTTTTTAAAACCTGTTACTGCTGTTTGGCATCAAATTATGCAAGTAAAAAATGTAAGGGTTCACAATGTAATCAATTTAACAAAGGGTTTGAGTCACTCGTTAGACTACTAGACTACAGGCACTGGGTGGGTCATCACTAACCTAATGTAATCTCTAAGCCAGTTTCATTGTGTTGCTCCTTTTGGTGATCTTTGAATTTCTAAACAGATTAAAAGATGCTTTCTTAGCGGACTTTTAGAAATCAAAAAGGATAATCAAAAGAAGGCTGTGAAGGGCCAGATCATCAAGTCTAATTGTAATGATGGTTAACAGATAGCAAACTATTAAATATTAGAAAAGAACAAGAGCAGAGATACAACTCAATCTCACATTATCATAGCAATAGAAATCTGATATCGAAAAATAATATATATATATATATATTTTGAACCTGAATCCCCTTAGAGGCAAACATGCCAACCACTAAGCCACTGTGCTGCCTGATATTTTAAAAAGTTTTGACAAAAAACATTACGTATTTGTTCCACTACTTTCAATGAAGGGAGAACTTTTGTTGCAGTCACCTTTATTGTCATTCTTGTAGTTGTGTGGATGTCAGGGCAGTGTAGTGGTTAAATTATGATGCTGCTACTGATGATGATAGTAGTATTATGTTACATCATTCCTAAACTGCTGGAGCATTTACAGAGGAGTCATAAGCCAATTTGCATAACACAACACAGTCTCAATATTAAGTTGAGTGAGGAGACAAATAAAAGTATGGAGAAAAACTGTACAATATATCGCTGGGCACACTCACTAACACAGAAATACTTGCTTATTATCAGTTTCGTTTTATTTATTTAACATTTTTTAGAAATGAATCATTAAAAAAAAAAAGAATGATTCTGCCTTAAGTCAAGGAAAGGTCTGTCCCTTTAAATTCTCATAATTTTATTTCATTATGTAATGTTACATTTTATTTGTAAATTAATTTAAAACTTATTTTCTCTGAAGTTGAAGAGTTTTATGGTAAAACCTTCTAAATGTGCCATTTGTACCCTGTTGTATATTACAAATAGTAATGGAAATGTCCTAAGTCAGTCAGATATGGAGTTGTGGAAACTTGAACATTGATGTGATATTAAAAACTGAGGTTTCACATGGATGTGGAATACATTAGAGGCTGAATCATTTCTCTCAGATGAGTGTTAACTGAACTTAGGTCATTAACATGTTAGGACTAGAAGCTGAAAATACAAATTTAGCCCATCCTCCCCCAAACAAACCAACTAATTATATGCCTAAATACAGTATTATATATTATATATTATTATATATACACAAAGTATTCTTAGCATTTTAATCAATTAATTGATGTAGAGAACATTTGCATTCAGCATATTCTCATTTTTACTTACAGAAAAGTGTGAACTGATGAATAATAGAAAGCATGAATATCAGTGCCAGAATTATATAAGCTTAAGCTGTCTCAGAAGTGGTGTCACTCTAAAGCTGTACCATCTCTATGGGTTACACATGGTCATCGTCAGTGCTGCAGTTTCTAAGGCAGTTACTAAAATATTGCATAAAGAAAGATTTGCTGCCATCCCTCCTCATACAGAAGAATAATTTGATGTGAGATTAGTGCAAATGATTATAAAGTCTATAGACACATCACAAATTAATTGTTTCTTCAATAAGTGCTCCTGAGTGAGTGCATGGATTAGAATGTTGTCTGTGAGTCCAAGGGAGAATAAAGAAAATCACCTCAGCATTCATGTAGCTGCCACAATATCCAGAGAAATGACGTGCTGGAATAAAATGCTTTTCTCAAAAGATTAAAATAATGTGGCTTCGAGATTCAGCTTTTCAAATGGAATTTACAGTAATAGAACTGTTATAATTATAATTGGTTTTTGTTTGCATATGATAAATGTGTTTTTAAGGTCACTGTTCATGTCACAGAAACTGTCAGTTTTTGCAGATTCTTTCCGCGCAACATCAGAAAGTTCAGACATTTCTTAACTAAACATGCTACTTAGCTGTTAATTCAAGTCCTCATTCTATCCTGGCTTGATTACTGTAATGCATGGCTTGTCTGTCTAAGCCTGCACAATCAGGCCCCTACAACTGATTCAAAACTCTGCAGCCCGACCGGTGTTCAACCAGCCCATGCGAACTCATGTCATGACTTATGTCACTACTCATCTCTCTCTATTGGCTCCCTGTAGCTGCTTGCATTCAGCGCAAGGCACTGACTGGCCTACAGGACAATCTCTAGATCTGCCCCCTCTTACCTTTACTCTATATTTCCAAAGTACATTCCAACTTGTTCACTTTGCTTTAGTGTTGAATGGCCCCTGGTGATTTAACCTGATCGTGGGGCTAATTCTCACTCCGTTTATTTCACCACTGCTAAATGGTGGAATGATCTTCCCAACTCTGTCCGTATGGCCATGTCACTTGGCGTCTTCAACAAACAACTAAAACACATATCTCTTCCACAAATACCTGAAAAAATAAAAAATAGGCTTGTTTGGATCATGATCAGGGTTGATAATTCTACAGTGTAGCTGTTTTTTACTTAATGACTGACTTTTGATGTTATCTCATTTGTTGTTCACTTTCGATAAGAGCATCTGATAAATGATTAAATGTTAATGAAATATAACAGTATGTGGACAAATTCATACTGTGGAATTAAAGCCAGTATATCAATCAAACATCATCAATTTGATTGTATAAAATTTTATATGAAATTAATTATATAGCCTTTTAGCCTTTACCATATATAATTAGTACAACTAATTGTATTTTCTGTTTTAAAGACAAAAAGCCCTATTTTAGCGATCTTTGGTGAGCTGGGTGTTATCGTGAGGAAAGAAAAATGATGCCCTGTGTGCAAAAGGCATGTATTAATTCTCTTAATTATTTAAGAATGTGTTTTGGGCTTAATGTACAGTAAACCTATTAGTGTGTGTCACACCTCCTAGGTGTGCCAGTCGGTGTGTGCCATGTCTCTGGAGTAATAATTAGTATGGGATATTTGTAAATTCCGTCACCCAGACACACCACTTTCATGGGTATTTAAGGAATTGGGTATTGCGTGACGGCGGTGTTGCTTCCCTATAGTTGTGGTTCCTTTGAGACAGTGCTGAGTTGGTGTGATTTTTTTTTTTTTTTTTTTTTTTTTTTTTTTTTTTTTTTTTTTTTTTTTTTTTTTTTTTTGTGTTCACTTTGTTTTATTTTTGTTAATTTTTCTTCCCGCTAGTTGCACCTTCACCTGAGGTGTCGAACATGACCTCCGCCCCATCCTTTGATTCTCTTTACTGCCAATGTGTTCAGCGGGAATCGCTGGCACTCTTCAACGACCTGAAAGCACGGGACTTGCCGTTTGTTAGCTCCGTTGGATGCTTGTCGGTGCTGCTGTTTTTGTTAAACTTAATAAACACTGCCATTGTTGGAACCACGACCATCTGCTTTATTTCATACATAGAAGGCATGACCGGTATGACGAACCTGGTGCACTCTGACTTTTTGTATATTGCTATTTTATTGGCGCAGATTTGAAATAGAAAAAGAAAACTGTTTGAAAGAATTGACTTGCAACATCTGCACACAAGCAGTAAGCAACAAAAATAATAATGGTGTTGGTATTATTGTTCTAGTACCACATTAGAATGGCTCTGTAACTGTCCTTTTGCATTATTGGTGCTGATGCCATGGGGAGTTACTGACTCAAAGTTATGGCAAAGACAAGCCATCACTGTAGCACCCTTAAGCAAGGTTGAGCAAACTCTCCTTGCTTCAAGAACATGTATCATGACAGACTCTTTGCTTTGACCCAAATTTTTGAACAACCTGGGTTTGTTAAGAAAAGGCTATTGTAGCCAGCCATAAGATCTGTTTCTGTTTGTCCAAGTTGGTTGCTTAGTAACACAGTTTGAGTTTAAGCCCTCCTGCCGGAGAATGTGCATGTGGAGCAGTGTCTACAAACAGAGCTGTTTACTCTGCTTTGCTACATAAAAATGTCTACCTAACCTAACCTCTGTGCATTTCAGTTACTGTACACTATATGGTTAAATATAAGTGAACCCTTATAACATTACGTTTTTCATAAAAGGAAAATTTGGGCAGCACGGTGGCTTAGTGGTTAGCACGTTCACCTCTCAGCGCTAGGGATTCCCAGTTCGAATCCCAATCTGGGTGGAGTTTCCATGTTCTCCCCGTGTCCGCGTGGGTTTCCTCCAGATTCTCCGGTTTCCTCCCACAGTCCAAAAACATGGATCAAGTCAATTCTGAAACATTCTCCCGTGGATGGGCATGGAGAACCCCCCCTCCCCACCCCCCCCACCCCGCGCCCCTAATATAGGATAAAACAGAAGATAATGAATGAATGAATAAAAAGAAAATTTTTAAATCATAAGGTTTTAATATGAACTTCTGTTTCTATGACTAGCATGGACGTTTAATCAGAAACCATACTATTGGATGTGCATTAGTAGGGTTAGACAGTGAGTCAGGAATGAAAATGCCTGCTCATTGTTTGTGTATCAGATTACATCAGATATGTTTTTTACACAAAACCAAGAAACCATCAGTCTTTTCTCAAGAAGCCATTGTGATGCTTTAATAAAAAGGGCCTTTCGATTACAGTATTGTGAAAAAGTCCTAAGTCCCTGTGAAAAGTCTATTTATATAAAAGTCAACAGGTGTAAAATAAAGTATAAGAGGTCATTTTAATTTTCAATGTTTTCATTTAGTCATTTTGATCTCGTCCTCATGATGTCTAATATTAAACTAATTACGATGTCATTATTCATTCATTCATTCATTCATTCATTATCTCTATTAGGGTCGCGGTGGGGTTCCCCATGCCCATCCAGGGGAGAACGTCTCGGGCGCTGGGCAGATAGACCCAGGACAGGGTGCCAATCCATCGCGATGTCATTATTAAAATCTAATTTTACCAAAAAATCAACTAGTTTTGCAAAATAGTAAATCTTTTTTACATTTAACTTTATTTATAAACCATCTATTCAGTTGAATTTTGTCCTGTACTGTACTGTACTGTAGTACTTACTTTATAGGAAGCACTTTGTCAATGTCAGTGTATGCATTTTAAAAAATGATCCCATGTTATGGACAAGAAGTTCAATTCAGACCATGATAAACAACCCCATATTTACATTTCACTACCACTTGTACTTTATTGCCGACATTATGTATTCAGACAGGTAGTGTTCTACCATGTGCTATATACAGCCAGAGTTGTCTATTTGATTTTCCGATGAGGAAATTTGATTACCTCCTTTAAAGAGATGTTTGCTCACAAAGACTGATGTTCCAGACAAACAAATTATTTTGTTTCCCCTTTATAGAGAACTGCTGAGAAACACTGCAGTAACTTTTGCATGTAGGTACAGATAATGATAATGCACTTGGTTTCTGTCTCCATAAAGCAGCACATTCTATCACAAAAACAGAAAAGAATATTTTGTTGGTGGGTCTTATTGCATTACCAAGTATAAAGTTGATAACGTAGTTCAACAGGATGGAGCTTTTTTGCTTTTACATAGATGGTTCACTTTGATGCAAAAATTCTAAGCCATATGTGTTTAAATTACCAAATAAAAGCAGTGTAGATGTATTGTGTGTGTGTGTGTGTGTGTGTGTGGAGTACACTGTATGCCATGCACACATGACAACTGCAGTGCCTTCATTTTGGACCAGCCCCTTCTCGGATTCCTGCAAACAGTACAACTGTTAATTTATTTCTATTAATTTTATATATGGCTTTTTGGGATATACGTATTGCCCTTCATTCCGGGATTTGCAAACAGTACAACTGTTAATTTATTTCTATTAATTTATTATATACGTATTGGTGTTTTTTTGGGAAAAGAAGTAACCAATTATGTGCACATCTAAGTTGTAACTCGCAACTCGTGAATACAACTTGCCTGTGAACTTTAGTTCCGCCTTGTGTTTCTTGAATTTACAGTGTATTCTATGTGTGACTGCATGTATCGAGCCGCTTGCCCCATACCGTGATTCACCTACTACATAACACTTTAGTTATCTAAAGCTATATATATGGATATGGATAACTTTAGATATCCATATCAGAGATAAGGATATCTAAAGTTATCCATATCTCTGAAATTCTTCATGAAAAAAGATTCAGATTAATATGATAAATATCCATCCATCCATTATCTTCTGCTGTCCTGGGAACTTGGGAACTCTCCACTTACCATATAGATGAAGTGTGTAGTTTTACAGTTACAGACTGTAGTATATCTCTTTGTTTTTTTTGTCCTTCTCCGGTTGAATCTTTGTTCTCTTTTGGTGAAGACATTGTTTCAGTGTTTCAGTTAATTCAAAACATATTATTAAGCACAGAATATAAAATTTCGTTGGTGTTCTTACTGTATTGGCTCTTAAGTTTCAAACATTTTGAAATAATAGGCTGACTGGATTCATGTTCCTTAGAGGAAACATGTGTTGGACCTCACCCTCCATGGTGAGTATTATTTAAAAAACAGATGCCTTATGGGTGAGAATTGGACATGACTAAACTCGTATGACAAAGAGCGTAAAAGAAGGAATGTAATGTTTTATCAGAAGAAGTAAAGTTCCTCTAAAATTATAATTCTGTCACCCTTCTGGCAGATTTCCAAATTTTTTATTCATTAGTATTTGTCAGTACATATTAGGAGTTATAAGGATACTTTAATATGACAAAAAATGTTATATATATCTTAGTTTGTGTGGGTGTGTGTAGATCTTCATAGTCTGCTAACAGTTTCATATTTCAGTCACCTGACAGCTATAACATAATTGCTTTAGATTTACTGTCACTTTATGTTATGAGATTGATTGCAGTATTCTTGTTCCAGTCATGGGAGCATTAAAAGACATCATGAGAGAGTCCTTAGTGAATAAATCATTATGTGGTTGATCTTGAGTTAAAGCTTTGATCTAAGCTCTAAATGAATTGGATTTAAATAAATTGTCTTAAGGCAAGACAACTTTGTAACGCTGTACTTTAGCATCTAACAACATATCCAAGTACACAATGAAAAAATATTTTTGCCAATTTCTATATATTATAATAATTTTTATTTCTTCATTTTTTGTAAAAAGTGCAAAAGTATATTAGATGTACACAACATTTGACTGAAACCCTGTGGAATTAATTTTCTGAATTTATTCATTAATTATCTTCCGCTATATCCTCTATTAGGGTCGCGGGGGGGTTTCCCATGCCCATCCAGGAGAGAACGTTTTGGGCGCTGGGCAGATACATCCAGGACATGGTGCTAATCTATCGCTGGGCACACACTCACTCATTCACACACACACACACACACACACACACACACACACACACACACACACACACACTATTTTGGGGCAAATTAGAGCATTTTATTTATCTTAAATCCATGTTTTTTGACTGTGGAGGAAACCCCACATGGACATTGGGAGAACATGGAAACTCCACTCAGATTGGGATTCGAACCTGTTTCCCCAGCGCTGAGAGGAGCATGTGTTAGCCACTAAGCCACTGTGCTGCCCAATTTTATGAATTGTTAGTTGAAAAAATAAACTCAACACTACATACCTGAGTGACTGCTAAATCCTATAAACTAAATGTATTAGATGGCATGGCAAAATATTAACTATAATAAGACACTAATGAAAAGTAACCAGTGCTTTCAGACTAAACAAGTTCAACACGACAAGCTTTAATTTGATGTAAAGTTATTTGCAATTAGAGCTAGTCTAAGCTTACTATACTGTTACTGAACAAAGCTCACTACTAAGGCCCTGACGTGCTGGCTTTGAGGCATGAGTTTTGATGAGAGGTGGATTGAGCTTCAAGCATTGAAGGCCGTGAACATGGAGTATACTTAGCACTTGATTGTGGCCGACCTAGAGAGAGTGCTGCCATCGTCTCTTCTTTAAAGTGAAGGCGGACTACTATTAATGTGGAGCACCAGTGGATAGGAGAGAGTGATGGAGAGAGAAGTGGTCATGTTGTGATGGAAACCCCCAAGAGACCTTAAGATGTTTGACAGTCTTATAATATACTGTTCAGTGGAGGTGAAAGTTCCCTTATCTTATACCGTCCAGCAGTTAGTCATGCATAAACTTCCCTCCTTCTCTTATCAGCCACTCAATTTTATTTATCTCACTGTACCTTTCATTTTAATTACACGTGTTAGGACCCTTAAAAAAATCCTGTAAACATGACTCAGCAATTCCCATTACAGTATTACTTTTTTAAGCTATTAACATTAAATTAAAAACATCTCTTTCAGTATTGATTATGATGTCATTTCTTTTCTAAAATATCTAAGCTTAGTACAGCTCTGCATCCTGTCTGTTAAGACCATGGGATTTATCTAATAAAATTTTATATCCTGGAGATAAAAGTAAAAATAAAGGAAAATCATACAGTTTCTAGCACACATTATGTCAATTATATCTATATAATTATCATTCATCAACTTAATATTATTCATGTCTTGCAATGCATTGCTTGCTGGTATTCCAGCTTACTTGTTCAGGCCTCTACAGCTGATCCAGAACTTGTCACCTTGCCTTTTGTTTAACTAACCCAAGTGAGCTCATGTTACTCATCTCTCTCCACTTGTTTCCTGTAGCTGCCCGCAATACAGGGCACTGCCTTTGGCCTACAGAACAATCTCTGGATTTTCTCCTTCCTACTTACCCTCTGTTTTCCAATGATACACCCCCACTCATTTACTGTGCTCTTATAACAAATGTTGATATAATTCTCTACATCCTTCACCGCTGTTAAGTAGTGAAATGATCTTTTTAACCAAGGGTGTGTTTCACGATGGAGGGTAACTTTGAACTAACATGGTATGATGCCTCAGTAAACTTACTAACCTCTGAAGTAACAATGTTTCCTAAATGTGTTGTACTTTGTTCATAACACAGTAGTTCGAACAGTGTTAGAACCCAATATTCGTTTGATGTGTTTGACAATCAACAACTAAATTTATTAAACATATTAATCATAAAATAATATAATAGTAGACAAAAACAAGAAAACATACAATAACTTTAAGCAAGCCCAATACATTTATAGGCTAAATAATAATAATAAAGGAAAAAAAAGAAAAGAATGAACATGTGAAAACATAGTTATTGATAAGAATTGACATGCTTTAACAACGTCTCTCAATGCACTGGAATAAACGTGTGGACGTGATGCATTCCTGAATAAGATGACGTTTCACAAACACCTAGACCTGAGATCGAATACCGGTCACAACTGCGTCATTACACCCCCCTAATTACATGAATGGGCTCAGTGATTAAATATTGACTTGTTAAATCCCTGTAATTATTTCCTTGTTGTCTCTTTCAATATATGTTTGTAATACATTCATTCATTCATTCATTATCTTCTACTTAATGCTCTACTAGGGTCACGGGGCGTTTCCCATGCCCATCCAGGGGAGAACATGGGCAGATACACCCAGGACCAATCTTTTGGTGGGCTCACACACTCACACACTCACACACACACTCACTCACACACACACACACACACACACACACACACACACACACACACACACACACACACACACACTTTATGGGGAAAATTAGAACATTATGTATTTACCTTAAATCCATTTGTTTTGACTGTGGGAGTAAACCAGAGAACCTGGAGGAAACCCACGCAGACACAGATTGGGATTCAAACCTGGATCCCCAGCACTGAGAGATAGACATGCTATCCACTAAGCCACCGTGCCACCCATGTTGGTAATACAGGCCTGTAAATACACACAGATACAAATGAAGACCTGTTTAAAGGGCCAGTCTTCTCCAGTTCCATGTGCTCCTTGGTTCTCAGTTGGCAGGTCTTGTTAAGTAGCAGTATAGCTTAGTATAGAGCAGGTGGGAAATCTGCAATCTCCAACTTCAATGACTTGATACCCTGGAAGTTAGCTTTTAACCACAGGACTACTGCTATAGTTCCAACTCAGTTCAATGACAGTGTTTGTGAACATTTAGTAGAAATAGGGTTTTGGAAAACACTTGCATTATCTTTTCTGCACCATTTCAACCTTCAGTTTAGCTGGTTTATCCTTAATGTACTGGCTTGTATTGTTCATTTGCTTGCTTGTGAATTTCCCCATTGTGGGACAAATAAAGGTTTATCTTATCTCATCTTAAGTCATGGATATTTGCACATAATCTTAACCTCATACATACACTACTGATCAAAGTTTTTGAAGAATGTATTATGGACCGATGATTTAAAATTTATTCATCATCGAGGAGGCTCTATGTAATAGGCTCTGATCTGAGGCTGTTGTGCTGGATTTAGGGGCATGCAATACCATCTTGTATTCACCTAGGTGGTCAGGGGTTCATCCTAAAACAAGATAATGATCAAAAACATAAGTTCAAGTTATGCCAGAACTACCTCAGAAAAGAAAGAACAAAAAGGGAACACATTTATGGGAACTAATGCAACAGAATCGCAAAGACTGTATGAAAATATTCGATTTCTGTTGTCTACAGAATGCCACGGTGTTGGTTCAGATGTTATAAGTTGGCTACTTTTGATGAGTCAAAAGTTTGGGAAAAAACCCAATATATTTTCAGTCTATAGATTTCATGATTTTTAACTTCAATTACTAATTTGTAGTATGTTTTCATTTACTTTGAGACATAAAACTGAATAGTTTCTAATAAATAACTGGAAAAAATAACGTGTTCTAAAACTTTTGACCTGTTGTGTATATATACAGAGATTTTTCCCCTACACTTTATGTCTGATATTTGGTTGTTGTTTACTTGTGGTGCAGTTAAAAGTCTCTTTCTCTCTCTGCCCCATGGTAGCACTAAGTGACCGCATGAGTAATATACATATACTTTTGTGTTCAAATCTAATTACTGCCAGCATTACTCACTTCCATATAGATACCAGTAGATAAGTGCATCTTTTCTTGGCAGCTGCAGTACAAATGGAACAACACAAAGCAGATGAAAGCATCTAAAGTATGCTTTCCTCTAAGCACAAGGCCTCAGATATTCAGCTTGTGACTTGCTATATTATCAAACAAAGATGTGCTGCATTGAACCTCACCAGTATTTATTTTTTGTCATTTGCATAATTAAGAATATCTGTACAAACCCATGTTATTTTTTTCCACAAACTAAATTTCGCAGATTTGAACCTTAAATGGGTGTGAAGTGAGGTTACACGATTAAAACTGTCCTATAGAAATAAAAACTGGATTACTTTTTCTTTTATGTGAAACAAATGAGGTCTGTAGGTTCCTGTTTGGAAGCCTAAGATGTTACAGAAAAAACAGTCATGGACAAAGCTTTGCTTAATCCTCCACTAGGGTCACGGAGGGGTTCCCCATGCCAATTTAGGGGAGATTGTTTCGGGCCCTGGGCAAATACAAACAGGATAGGCACCAATCTATGGACACACACTTACACAGACACACACACACAGCCACACTCTATATGGGGCAATTTAGAGTGTTCAGTTTACCTTGATTCATGTTTTTGGCCTGTGGGAGGAAATCGGAGAACCCCAAGAAAACCCATATGGACACGGGGAGGATATGGACACACCACCCAGATCAAGATTCGAATCCCCAGCGCCAATAGGCGAATGTGCTAACCACTAAGACACTGTTAATTCAATTTCTTAATACATACAGGTTGCTTTATTGGTAAAGTAAATGCTTGTAACCATGGGGTTACAGATTAAGTGTTTTTTTTTTTTTTACTGTTTAATGCAGCAGCTAATGGCGAAGGGAGCTACAATCCAGCTTAAATATTCAACAACATAATGCTCATCTCTTTTTTTTTTTTTAGCTCTATCAATGCTTTAAATATTATTGTTGCTTGCTTACATATTATTCTAATGAAAAAGGTTGAATTTAAGCCTGACTCTGCCACTGGTCTGATTAGGTAAATCCCTGACAGCATTACGTATGACTGATATGAGAAATGTATGGTGTAACAAGTCTCATTTTGCTGCAGGTTGTGCATGACATTGTTGATTTTTAAGAGCGAGAGAACATCCATTTCTTTCTAAATGAAAACTGTAATAGGTCTGAACACTGTACAAGAAGGTCATAGCTAAAATAGCTGCAGCCACCTGGATAGTGCTAAGATAAAAATGGCAGTATTGGGTCAGAACCTGCATGACGTAATAGCTCTCAGGCTTAATTTAGCATCTCAGCTGAAGGATGACCGGCTACAACTGTGATAACTGGGAGACAGAATATGAAGGCACAGGGAGAAAGAAAGCTGCCCAGACATTTATTATGTTTTTTTCCAGATTCATCTCTAAATTCAGATCACTGACCTTCTATTTATTTCTCTAAAAGCATGGAAACAAATGGCAATAGTAGTCTGAGACATTTCAATAATGAGCTCATTTCTAATCTTGTCCATCATTTTTGCTCCCAATCAAAATATTGCATCTTCATTTTTTGTCACTCACAGCTCCAGCTCTTGCTTTTCGAACAGTCACGTCTGTAAGACGTACAACAAAGCAGGCTAATGGAAAAACGGAGCAGTCAGTATTTATTTGCAGTATTGTAGTATTATTTACAAATCACGTCTTGTGGAATACCTTTATTGTTTTAAGCAGTCACTTAGTACTTTGGCTAACAAATCCTTCTTTTTATTTGACAAGGTATAATTGTAATTGAACAAATATATGTAATAGATGAGGGAGTCCACATCTCCAAATCACATCAGCTCACATGTTGGTGTAAAGAAATCATTGTTTTTGAATGTAACATGTAGTTTTGGGCAGATACACCCAGGACAGGGTGCCAATCCATCGCTGGGCACACATTGGACTGTGAGAGAAAACCTACACAGCCACAGGAAGAATATTTTTAACCAAATCGGGATTTGAACCTGGATTCCAAGCACTGAGAGGCAGAGGATCTGGCAAATTTTGGCTCAATGAAGGACTGTTTTAATAATCTTTACATGTGGCTAGATAATGTAAATAGTTTTCTTGTCTTTATCCTGATATCCTGATCCTGAAAGTTTTATGCCCGGCATCTTCTTTCTGCAGGTCATGTAATTAAAATTTACAAACTCAAAGCTGCCTGGCAATAACCAACATACTGCTAATAAGAGGTAACATAGTACCAACTGAAAAAACAAAATAAGTTTGCTGGTCCATTAGACTCTATTCTTTACACCAGCATGTAAACTGATGTGCTCAGTAAAGCTGATACTGCTATGTGTGTAAACAGGTGCTATAGTGGTTTGATTGGCTTCATTTTTCAGCTTTATTATTTGGTTTGTGGGTGACTCAGATGAAAGTAAATGGAGGATTTCAGCATGCAGTGAAACATTACCTATAATAAGAGCCTTTGTTAGCTTTCGCAACACTGGGTTTAAATGTACATTTGTGAGTCAGAACGATTTGATCATAAAATAGAACAAGCCTTTTTTTTACATCAACGGAATTCTGAACTTTGTTTTATAAGACATATATGTCCAGTATTGGTTAATAAAATGGCTTAAATGTCTTTAAAAACTATACCTTTTATGAGAATAAGGAAATCATTGTTACATATAGCACAATGTTTTTTATAATCTGTTTCATGTATGATATAATATTAAATATTTGCTAGTACAACATATTTGGCTTATAATGAAGACTTGTAGCATTGCAATTTCTGGAAGTCTAAATGAATTATGAACATGGATTCAAGGTAAATTGAATGCTCTAAATTGCCCCATGTAGTGTGTGTTTGTGTGTGTGAGTGAGTGTGCCCAGCGATAGATTGGTGCCCTGTTCTGTTCAGCGCCCGAAACGGATGGACATGGGTTGGACATCTCTTTGATGGACATGGGGACTCTACTGGAGGATAAAGCGAAAGACAATAAATTAATGAATGAAATAATTATCCATATCTGCTTATAGTTATGCTCACAAACCATATCTTAGAAAGGAAGTGGTTCCCCTTAATGAAAAATAGATGTTTAGGAAAAACAAAGACTACTACTTTTGGTCTCCCCCACTCAAAAATCTGTTATGCTTACTGTGCACAAATATAAGAAGTTATTAAAAAATATTAAATTACACAGAGGGCGGCACGGTGGCTTAGTGCTTAAATGGTTAAGTGGTTAGCACCTTTGCCTCTCAGCGCTAGGGATTCCTGGTTTGAATCCCAATCTGGGTGGAGTTTCCATGTTCTCTCCGTGTCCGGGTGGGTTTCCTCTGGGTTCTCCAGTTTCCTCCCACAGTCCAAAAACATGGATCAAGGTCGATTGAATTCTCCAAATTGCCCCATATAGAGTGTGTTTGTGTGCATGTCTGTGTGAGTGAGTGTGTGCCCAGAGATTTGGCGCCCTGTCCTGGGTGTATCTGCCCAGCGCCCGAGACGTACTCCCCTGGATCTCCCCTGGTATCCTAATAGAGGATAAAGTGGAAGATGATGGATGGATGGATGGATGGAAATTAGACCAATGACCTGCAGGTCCACGGCATACCTGAACTGATCCGTTCTATTTACAGTGTATTTAAGTTTAAGTGTACAGTGGCATATACCATCTAAGAGCAAAAAGTGTTACAAAAATTGGTGTAAAAAGACAGTGTAGCACATGCTGCACTGTGTTAAATTCTGTCTGTTACTACACTGTCTTTACTTTCTTAACAACATATCTGTATTGTTTTTTATATAAAAAATAACTTTTATAATATAATTAATTTCAATAAACTTTTTAGACACACATGGTTTGTAATGGATAGATTCCTCTACTAGGTTCCTCTACCCTGTGCACACACTATATAGAGCAAATTTAGAGTAGCTAATTCACCTTGAATCCATGTTTTTGGACTCTGGAAGGAAACCAGACAACCCAAAAAAAACAACTACACAGACATGGGCAAAAAATAGAAACTCCACCCAGGATTTGAACCTGTATCCACAGCGCAGAGAGTGGTTTGCTAAACACTATGCCACCACACCACTTATTTAATAAAATAATCATAATAAAAGCAATACAAAAATACCTTGGGACGGGACATGCCATTCCAACTACCATTCACAACATAAACTACATCTTGGATGACGCATGACCCCAAAAATCAAACCATACTGTATATTGGGTTTCATGACAATTACAGAGGTCATCACATCAACACTTTTAAAGCAATTTAGTATTAAGAAGCATATTCAAGGGATTAGCAGTGTTTTTACCAAAACATTAAGCCTCTGATCTATTGTCCAGTAACCTGACCACTAAGTCACCATAATGCAAGCATGCAGTTGCTTTTCTTTTCTTTTTTCAGTTGTATCTATTGAAAACATTGGATACACAGTAAAGCAACAAAGCCCCTAATTGAATAATTTTCTGATTAGAATCGATATCGATATCGACGCTAAATTAGATCGATAGCGTAGGGGCAATAAATACTGTGCTATATTAAAAGTCCGAAAAGTCAGACAGTTATATAACGCTAAATGTGTAATTTAGTCAAATCAAATATGTGGAATGTGAAGTGTGAAAATATCAAAATGCATTTAAAAAATGGCTAAAACTGATTGATTATAAAATTGATTATTCACAATTCATGTTGGCTCTTTCTCAGGTGAACTTTGTGGCATGCCAGCTCTTTGCACTACTCACAGCCTGCTGGTTTCGACTTTATTTGCATCCCAGCAAGACCAGTCCTTTTATACGCCATGTGGTGGCTACACTGCTGGGCTTCTACTTGGCTCTCTTCTGCTTTGGCTGGTAAGAACGAGTATTGTTTTATGGGGAACAAATTTCTATCATGCGAGTTCAAATTAATCTGCCGCAGTTTGCTATGTCATTTTTAGGTTTACATTATGTGAGAACAACACAATTAGTAAATTACGGAGTAACCAGCTGAAAGACAGTGTTATTAGTCATGATCATTTGCTGATCTGGTTTGATCTGTTTTTAATTGAAAAAAAATACAAGTGCTTGTGGAAGAGACATGCCCTAAAGTTTTTTTTTTTTTTAAATACTACATTTTTTAGGATTACAGACAAAAATGTGGCATTAGAATTGGTTCTGGGGTGAGATTGAGGCTCCTGGTGGCAGTCCTCACCCCTGTGTTTCAGTTGAAGGCTGCACTGCACACTAAGAGAAGTCAGACAGTGCAGTGATGAACACTCAAATGAACCCGAGGTGTGAAAATGGTAAAGAATAAATGTGCCACAGAACACAGAGGTGAGAGTATAGTGTGGTATAAATACACAAACTAATTATCCAAACAAGCATGAAGTTAATTAACTAACATGAACCAAATGAGAGAAGTTAATTTGCTAAAACAGACAACAATAAACTTAAACAAGGTAATCAGAAGCTAGTAAGCTAGTAAACTAATAAGACGAATGAACCAATGCAGAGGTAATTAACTAAACAATGCCCATCCAGGGGGGAAGGTTTCAGGTGCTGGGCAGATACACCCAGGACAGGGCGCCAATCTATCACTCACTCACTCACACAAACACATTCTATATGGAGAAATTTGAAGAATTCAATCGACCATGATCCATGTTTTTGGACTATGGGAGTAAACGGAGAACCCGGAGTAAACCCACGCGGACATGGGAGAACATGGAAACTCCACCCAGATTAGGATTCGAACCGGGAATCCCTAGTGCTGAGAGGCGAACATGCTAACCACTTAACCATTTAAGCACTATTTCTGAGATTCCTATTTCAGATAGACAGTGGAATCTGATGATGAAATGTTCAAAAAGTCTAAAGACTTTAAAGGTTAAGAAAAAAGATTTTTTCTAACACAAGACTGGAAGCATCAAAATGGTTGTTTTGTGCAAGAAACCTTGACACCTGGGTTGATACCACATGTTTTAGTGGTTTTGCACAGAAATGTTGAAATGGCACCTGATTTGGGTTAAGCGTTGTTTATTGAGCAGCACTTCAACCTTAGCCTGTTTGAAAGAATCCAGTAAAGTACCAGTGGTGAGTGAGGAGTTAATGAGGTGTGTGAGCAGGCTGGAGGAAGTGGGAATGTGGTCAGATTGCCGGAGAGAAGAATCTTGGAGACCTCTAGCCTAAGAGAACAATAGAAACAACTGCTGCCATGATGATTAAAACCTATTTATACTTTTCTCATCCGTGACTACAAGTACTTGGGTCCACGTGAAATACATTTGGCCTGACTTGCACATGTTGCGTAGTATAATAAGTTATGAATTTATTTATTTATTTAGCACATTTCTAAAGCCAGGTCACATGTCCTTTACAATTACATAACATAACAAAATTAATACTTAAAATTACAATCACAGATACCTAATTATTACACACACAACAGAGAAAAATTGACAGGTATTTCAGCCCCATTTACTTTCAATCAAAAAGCCAGGGTGTAGAAGTGAGTCTTTAAATGTTTCTTAAAAGATAATGTAGACTCAGTGAGCAAGACGGTTCCACAGTTTAGGTTCCTGCACTGCAAAAGCCAAGTCCATCTCATGCTTCTGTCTGGTCTGTGGTACTTGTGTCTGTCTGGTCTGTGGTACATTGAATAAAAGATCTCATGGATTGATTACTTGTATGCGATGTCAGCAATTCACTAATATATTTAGGTGCCTCTCCATGAAGAGCTTTATAGGTAAAAAAAAACAAATTTTTAATTTAACTGAAACCAAAACGTCTGGTTTTAGTCAAAATAATGTTTTGCAAACTTTATTTGTAATCAGGTTTAAATTTTTAAAGCTTCTGATCTTAAACTTAGTCTCTTTTAGTGTTATTGCTCAAAACATGGTATTCCCCAACCTTGATTGAATCTAATACTTTTAATAAGGTTTTAAATTGGCTGGGTCCATTTTGGCAGTCAGAGTGCAGTGGGATGTTCAAATCATGTCCCAGTAGGCTTCGTTTCTATAGGCTGTACTTGTATCAGCTTGACCTAGTAGTCAACAAACATATATGGGGAATGACAACACACACCGGTGTGTATAATCAAATATAAACTGTCTATGTGACCATGACCTGCAATGCACAACCAAAAATGTGGCATACTTATGAAAAGTGTCTGGAATATACTTAAAATAAAGTAATTGTTCTGTTATATGTTGTGTTGTGTTAAAGCAACAATCTATGTCTAACTTGGGACGACCGGTTCAACTGATTACATTCTTATTTTTTGCATCACCGTTCTGATGATCAAGATCACGATCACAATTTAAACTGGGCATTTGTAGAATCAGGCAAACATGAGGAACAGTGTGTTTTAGAATAATCTTCTTAAATTAGTGTAATTTATTTTATTCAAAAAACAGATGAACAATTAAAGACACAGCTGACCTAAATATTTCTCACGTTTTCTATTTCCTCTCCAGCAGGTTAAGACAAATCCGGTTCTGCCAACTGTATCAGATTTATTCTAGCAGAGGGATTAGTGCCCTTTAGCTGAATGTTTGCCAGCTTCTTAAAAAACTGTTTGGTCAAGTGATAACCTCTGCTAAGATTGATTTTATTTTGTCATGTCAGTGTGACAAAGGTTCATTGTGACACACACATGCCAGCCCTTTATTATGAACTTGTGTCATATCATAGACCACCAGTGATGAAGGTACAGATCTAGAACTTTGTGTTGATCCTATGGATTTTACAAAATAAGCACTGCTTATCGTAATATTCATTGAAAAGTCTTTGGCAGGTGAAACATTTCAGATTATCTATAGATGTGTCTGGAATGAAGACTGGCCAGAAAGTACAGACTCCAACTGCACATTCTGATCTATTTATTTCCGTGTGCTTTTAGACCTAGTTTTTAAAATCCTGATTAGATCCAATTTGCTATCTCCTTTTGGGAGACTAAATGTTATTTTTAATAAAATAAGTTTCTTAGACAATTAAACATTAAACATACCCATGTTAACTATAAAGTATTTTATTTGAAGCCAGTATATTTGTACTCTTACTACAGCAGGGTTTCAGTAGATATTTGCTCACTTGGCTGGTTAGTTTCAGCAGCAGTCTAGACGTTAACGGTGACCGTGCTATTTTTAAGGAATATATGGAGCATGTAGTGTTAACTTAACATGTTCTAATAAAAAAAACAAAGAAAGAATAAAAAAATCAATTTCCACTGCCTGTGCCAAAGTCTGGACAATCACAAAAATGTATATATATGTTGTTACAATTGGGGGGCGCAGTCCGTCCAAAGGTGGCGCTGTGCGGTGCTATGTGCGAGCAAGATGCACTCGATGCTAATAAGCGAGCCAGGCGACCAGGTAAGCAGCAGAGATGTGTTTAATAAATGAAAATGCAAAAAACAAAAACAGAACCGAAACGATCGCCAACGCGACGCAGAACAAAACAAAGCACATAATCTCCCAACGTAACTTAAGCATAACGCATGTAATTCTGGCCTGCTGACTCAGGGAGCATGTGCTCTTTAAGTGTAGTCAGCAGACCACATGTGATTAGGTAGGACCCAATCCCAGCTCACGGGGATGGGCCTACCTATGGGAACCCCGAACGACCAAATCCAAAATAAGGAAATCAGGGGGGAGTGGCATAGCCCTCCCAAGCCTGACATATGTACATGTACAGGGCGGCATGGTAGCTTAGTGGTTAGCACGTTCGCCTCTCAGCGGTAGGGATTCCTGGTTTGAATCCCCATCTGGGTGGAATTTTCATGTTCTCCTAATCCTCCCACAGTCCAAAAACATGGATCGAGTTCAATTGAATTCTCCAAAGTAACCCCATATAGAGTGTGTTTGTGTGTGTGTCTGTGTGAGTGAGTG
Source organism: Corydoras sp. C115 (assembly GCA_019802505.1). Classification (NCBI taxonomy): domain Eukaryota; kingdom Metazoa; phylum Chordata; class Actinopteri; order Siluriformes; family Callichthyidae; genus Corydoras; species Corydoras sp. C115. The sequence goes on along the minus strand of JAFMOC010000006.1, from coordinate 4,614,933 downwards.
TGTGCCCAGCGATGGATTGGCACCCTGTCCTGGATGTATTTGCCCAGCGCACAAAACGTTCCCCCCTGGATGGACATGAGGAACCACCTTGCGACCCTAATAGAGGATAAAGCAGAAGATAATGGATGTACATGCACACTGCCTGACCAAATTAATGTCACTTACTCTAATATTTTGTTGGACCGCTTTTAGCCTTGATTACAGAATGTAGATTCACTGTGGAATCAATATTGACCACTACACACTACACAAACATTTCTCTATCTCCCAAAGGTTTGTTTCATGCTTCCTGAACCACTCTTTTAGAATTTAAACATGATGAATCCTCGTAATTTCAAGAAAGTTGAAATTAAACTTTCCACTAATCCACTAATTAAATAACCTGATTGTTCAGTATATTCATGTTCTCATATTATCTTATTCTTTGGGCACATTGCAATGTTCCCATATTTGTAAGTCGCTTTGGGCTCCTATCTCCTAAATAACTAAATGTACCATAGCTGAACCTAGACCATACCAACTGTAGCAATTCCATATCATAGTTATATTTATGTTGTGACTATTTTTTTGGTCAGTCTGTGTGTGTGTTTGTGTGTTTGTGTATACTCATTTGTAAACAGGTTTCTATTTTTAAAGCTTCAGATCATTAACTTATTCAATTATTCATTCATTATATTCCACTTAATCATCTACTCGTGTTGTGGGGGGTTCTCCATCCATGCCCACAGATATACCTAGGACAGGGCACCAATCTATCGTTGGGCACATACTCAGTAATGCTGACACTTACACACAAACACACTCCATGAGAGACAATTTAGAGCATCTAATTTACCTTGAATCCATGTTTTTTGACTGTGGGAGGAAACCACCGCAGACACGGGGAGAACATGAAAACTCCACCCAGACTGGGATTTGAACACGAATCCCCAGCACTGAGAGGCGGACGTGCTAACCATTATGCTACTGTGCCACCAATCTTTAACTTGTCTCATTTTATTACATGAGTTATTTCTTTTGTTATTGCTCAGAACATGGCACTCACTATCTTGATTGAATCTTATGCTTTGAAATAGGTTTGAACTTAGCTAAAGTTTGCTGCAGAGTATTGGCAGTCATAGTGCAGTGGGATTGTATTCTAGTAGGCTTTGTTTCTACAGGCCGTTCTCATATCAGAGTGAGCTAGTAATACGTGTCTCTCCTGAGGCCTTGCAGCCGGTTTGAGTCCCACACTACTTGATGAAGTAGTTAAATAGAAAGATAGGAGCCCAAAAATAATTATATATTTTAAAACCCACATTGTGCCTTTGTCTGTAAAATTTGTAAAGCTTTGTCTTAGTCCGTTATCAATTTTAAAGGATTTGGTTGCTGAGGGACATAATATGAAGAATAAGATGGATTTCTGCAGTAAAATGCCACTGTGTGGTGTGTGATGTATGTATTAAGTGTTGTCCTTTATAATATTGTTAAAAATGATAAAATATCCATTATTGTCATACAGAAATGGTGAGATATTGGATAGTCAACCATGCATAGCGCTGCTTGATTTAGAGTATGTTAGTGTGTCTTTGCAAATGTAGAGATAGTAAAATTCAGCCTTATAGGGAGCAGAAAGCCCAAAAGGCATGTATTAATTCTTTTAGTTGTTCTTTGGTGTGTTTTACATTTACATTTGGTCATTTTAGCAGACACTTTTATCCAAAGCGACTTACAAAGCAAGCACAGGGTTGATGCAGCATTTTGGATGTGGGGAAATGAGGGTTAAGGGTCTTGCTCAAGGACCCACACTGGCAACTTCAGTGGACCTGAGATTTTAACCCACAACCTTCAGATTGAGAGCCCAACACCCTAACCACTGAGATACCACGCCCTACCATGAGGGTAATGAAGGTAACCTGCAATAAACCAATCAGCGTGTTAGTTCAGAGCCAGATGCGGTCTGACTTTGGCAGAGTGCTATAACCCATGAGGTTTTTCATTTCATTGCGGATCGCGAATACAGAATATAATATAAACTATGTATATGAAATCTCTGTGCAAATTTATTGACATTTAATAGTGTTCAGTGGCTATTTAGCAGTTATTAGCATTGAACACACGCATATTGACATTTCACTGCCAAGATTGCAATTAACGTCTGACTGTTGACGTCAGTCAATTTGTTAATTGTTAAAACACCAATTTGTTTTCAGTCAGTGCTGCACCTGTGTTTTCCTTTGCCAAGATATCAATATAGGCAGAAATTTACCTGAACACACCTCATTTTGAGACTACCATTCCCATGAGGGTAGATATATTTCCAAGCACCTTTGCTCTTTAAACGATGCAAGCGGAAGGTGTGAAATGAAAACACAGGGTGTAAGATGGTGTTGGTGGGGTATAAGGTAGAAATGAGGGGAACCCCTCCTGACCCTAGCAGAGGAGTAAGTGGAAGGTAATGAAAAAAGATGAGTTTGATGCAGTTTAATTCTCGATAGTTATTTTTATTGCTCATTATTTTTCAGTCATTTTCTCGGGTTCTTCCCACTGGTTCATTTTCAATGGGTCACGTTTGTGGAGGAACAAACAAAACTTCCCCCCATCTGTGAATAAGATGTTCTTGAGGCCCATCATCTCATTGTCAAATACTGGCAAGGCAGCAGTTAATGGCTGTTAAGGGCTATTTATAACAATAACAACAGATCAATGTATATGGCCCGCGCACCTTAAGTTTGACACCTATGCTCTAGACAATCTGGTTTCTATTCAGATACCAAGAACATGCTGGTATGCAAATTAAAGATATTAAATTGAGATCTTGTTCATGTTAGTATATTGCTACTTGCTGTCAAGATGTTAAACTAAATTCACATAAAAAAAAGAAAATGAATCCACCTACAACAAGGTAATGTCCATCATTCTCTCAGTAATGCACTTCTTTTCAGAAAGCAATTTGTTGTAATTTCGATGTTTAATCAGCTGTCACTGTTTAATGTATATTGTATAAATTTAGCCCAAATCAGTGCGTGGTCCTGTCTGTCGTGTAAAATTACAAATTTATCACATTTTTTTTATTTAAAAAAAAACAACCTCCGCTTAGCCCATTTACCCTATTCATAGCTGCCCACTCATATACATTTTCATGATTTTATTTATCTCTCTAAATTAAAATCCAAAATAAAAATTGAAGCAATCAAAATTAATTTTACAGACACAGTTATGGAAACAGCATATGTAATTTGAATTGTATGGAGCTTCCCAACAGCAGCTTATGTAATGTGGCTGTCTGAAACATGTGATCGTGGGCAGGGAATCAGCATTCCTCTCTAGTAGCTTTTTTAACCCCAGCAAGTATTGTTTTGATTTAGCAGTTGAAACTGTAATCACAAATTCCATCACACCACCAGAAGCACAAGAAATAGCTGAAAGATTAAGTGATGAGTTGATTAAATGCCTGAAACATGTTTTTGTTCACAGATCTCATAGTTAAAAAGGAACCACACTTGATATAGAGTCTGCTTTTAGATGCTTCTTCAAATGTTCTAATAATGAAACAGGAAGTTCATGAAATTGAGAAGTGCTTTAATGCACTGAACACAAACTTCAAACATTCAACCTACTCTTGCATTATAAGTTTGAGAATGCACAAGGCCTTTTCTGCCATGTCATATGAGATCTGCACTGGAGTGGCTATAATACATATTCTGACATTCAAGATTCAAGAAAATGTTATTATCATTTTATTATCATTTATATCATTTATATATGTGGTACATGAGACAAAAATGAAATTATGGGTCACGGACCCCGATTACCCTGTTATTTTAAAGTTATACAACCACAACTATAAATATAATATAGAATATTCAACTATAAAATACTATATATATATATATATATATATATATATATATATATATATATATATATATATATATATATATATAATATATATATATATATATATATAAAATATACTGTATAAATATGAAAATATATAAAATGTAGTATACATGATTCATACTCTCGGTGTCTGGCACTTAAAAACAGCACATCAGTCTTGAGATGTTATATATATATATATACAGTATCCTGTCAACAGAGACTGAGTCATAAGGTCATTTAGCACACACTGTTACCTAAAGCAACTTACAAGTATTCCAACATAGTGGTTGGGGTCAGAACACAGGAATAGAGCAATCAGGATTAAGGCCCTGCACATGGTAACTTCAGTGGACCTTGATCAGTCATCAATAAGTGACAATAAATTGTCCTGCATACCTAGAGCTCTGATATCAATAGTAATTCACTACACAAATGTTATTGGTTACAACAGACAGATTAAATTGAAACAAAAAAATATAATTAAAAACCAACAGAAGTTTTTATATCTGTCACAGGTGCCTGGGGCACCTGTCCCTCATTTGTGTTATTCATGAACTCCGTTGGGTGATTGGTTTATTTTGTGCACGTGACTGGGTGTTTTTTGTATTTAGTTTCCGTCTTCCATTTTCCCGGTGCACGTCTTTGTATGGGTTTATCCCGGTGTTAGTCGCGTTTGTGTTTCCCCCTTTCTGTTGGTGTCCCTACACCATTTTTAATAATAAATCCTGTTCTGTTTTTATGCCCGGTGTCTCTGAACTCTCCTTCCGCGTTTGAAGACGGTACGACGCTGTGCATTTTCCCCGCACAGGTTTTATCCGTGTTAGCATTCACAGGTGCCTTGGCGTTGCGCATTCTCTCCGCGCAACCGTGCCCTGTGGACGCTTTCAGGCACAAGCGGCGTACGCGGTTCCCCCGCGTAGCCGATCTCCCGGGGAAGACGAGCGTCTCTAACAGTTTCATTTACATTACATTTACATTTAGTCATTGTATCACTGACAATTGCATATGACCGCTATTGTTGATTTAACATTACTGTAATTGCATTAAGATATTTCAACAAAAATATATAGATGAGCTGTCCCTTTTAGCAAAGTATATAAAACATTATTAAATAGGTTTACTAAATTAAACATATGTCCTCTTTTAAACATATTAAAAGCATAACAAATGTGAAACGGGAAATGACAATAAGATTAATTTGTGTGTCAGAAAAAATAACCTTGATAACTGCTAGCTATTTAAAAGGCCATTGGCCATTTCTTTACCATAACTGCAGTAGGCAATGCAAGCACACTTATGTTTTTAAATTGTATTGCTACTAAAATGCCTAAACCTGTATGATCATACAATACAATGCAAACTTTTCCCCAAAAACCAGAAGTATAGTATTTGGTCTCATTTTCTGATCGAGATATCAAAACATTCTTATTATGAGTTGGTGATGTTGCAGTTTTCTCTCCAGTCCAATATTATATTCAAGGTTTTTGTCATCATAATTGTACTTAAAGCATTTTTAAATTGATTTTAATATGCAGTGAATTACTGTATATAACCTCTTAACAAGGTTATATTTTCCAATATAGCAACAGATATCTGCACTTTTAAAATTTGACTGCTTTGTAAATAGAAATATCAGAATAAATTTTTGAAATGGATCTGTTTTCATGATAGAATGTGGATATTAATCCTCCATGTAACCATCTCACTTCTAGAAATGTAGATTCTACTATTAACAAGTCCATCCATCCATTATCTTCCGCTTAATCCTCTATTAGGGTCATGGTGGTGTTCCCCATGCCAATCCAGGGGAGAACGTCTTGGGCGCTGGGCAGATACACCCAGGACAGGGCGCCAATCTATCGCTGGGCATACACTCACTCACACATACACACTCTATATGGAGCAATTTTGAGAACTCAATTGACTTGATCCATATTTTTGGACTGTGTGAGGAAACCGGAGAGCCCGGAGGAAACCCACGTGGAGAACATGGAAACTCCACCCAGATGGGGTTTCGAACCGGGAATCCCTAGTTCTGAGAGGCGAACGTGCTATTCACTAAACCACCGTGCCGCCCTAACAAATAGTCATTGACAAGTAATACTGACTTTTTAAAAAAAACACTTTTCACAACTTCTTCAGTTATTATTATTATTATTATTATTATTATTATTATTATTCACATTCTCAGCAGCAAAAGTGACAGTAATTTGGAAAGTTAAAAATATACATCTTAATATACCTATTAAGAGAAGTACTTAAAAAAAAGAAAAAATATAATAGAAATAAAACTCAGTATACCGGTGTAAGAGGTGCCTAGGGCACCTGTCACCTGTTTTGTGTTTCGTCCCGTTCATTTGGGTTAATTAACGTTCTGTGCTCTTTAGTTTAGTTAATTAACTCCGTTTTGTTATTGGTTTGTCTTGTGCACGTGATCGGGTGTCCTTTTGTATTTATGTCCATTGTTTCGTGTCTTTGGTGCTGGTCGTGTTTTCCTTGTCACATAGTCTTTTATGTACCTCACGCTTTTTGGTGCACTGCACCTTTAAATAAATCCTGTTCTCGCTACCTGCGTGCCTGGCTCCCTTCAGCGCGTTTATACGCCGGTTTTGCGCGTCCGATGCGCTTCCGCTTCTGCCCGAGGTAGACTATCGTGACAGAACGACCAGCCAAGGAAATTTGGGGAGTCCAGAGCCCAGGTAAGCTCATTCTTAAATTTTTCTTTGCGGGGGGCGTGTAGCCTCGTACTCGCGGCGCGTTCCGCTGTGTCCGCGAGTGCGCTGCTATGCCGCCGTCCCGGAGCCGTAAGGACGGCCCGAATTGTAATGTAATGTCTATGTACGATTATGATTCCGATGATGAGTGGATGTGGAGGTACGGGTACGAAGCGCTCTGCGCTGAGGAGGGCCTGGACTTGGTTCAGGTGTCCGATAGCGAGGGCGAGTCGTACCTGTATGGGCATATTCTGCCCATACGAACCCTCCTCAACTCTGAGGAGTTCTGGACGGACGCTCCGGTCCAGTTTGTTAAACCCCACGCGGCGAAATCCAGACGCAGAGCGCGCCGGCGCGGTGCTAAGACGCAGCGCGGCTGCCGAGCGCGGTACGTGTTCTGCGGGGCAGTCACGTGACGCATCCGCGCCGGACGGTGCGAGGGGGCGGGGGCGGAGCCAACACTCGGGGGGGTAAATGTGGATCCGTGTCCCCCTGTCTCGTGTGTCCAGTCCGTCTTCCCCACGTCTGATATGTCAATGTGTTTGGGCAATGCGGGGGGTGTGTATATGTTCTGTGTCCAGGATGGAGCGCCCGAGGTGCCGGCCGAGGTCCGCCCAGTGTGCGTGCCCGCCGAGGTCCTGCGAGGGTGTGAACCCGCAGAGGTCCGCCCAGCGTGCGTGCCCGCCAAGGTCCTGCCAGCATGCGTGCCCAAGGTCCTACCAGGGTGTGAACCCGCAGAGGTCCGCCCAGCGTGCGTGCCCGCCAAGGTCCTGCCAGCATGCGTGCCCAAGGTCCTGCCAGGGTGTGAACCCGCAGAGGTCCGCCCAGCGTGCGTGCCCGCCAAGGTCCAGCCAGCATGTGTGCCCGCCGAGGTCCAGCCAGCATGCGTGCCCGCCGAGGTCCTGTCAGCACAAGAACCCATGTCCAGGGGCGTCACGCCGCCCGTACCGAAGCCCAGGGGCGTCACGCCGCCCGTTCCGAAGCCCAGGGGCGTCACGCCGCCCGTACCGAAGCCCAGGGGCGTCACGCCGCCCGTTCCGAAGCCCAGGGGCGTCACGCCGCCCGTACCGAAGCCCAGGGGCGTCACGCCGCCCGTTCCGAAGCCCAGGGGCGTCACGCCGCCCGTACCGAAGCCCAGGGGCGTCACGCCGCCCATCCCGAAGCCCAGGGGCGTCACGCCGCCCATCCCGAAGCCCAGGGCCGTCACGCCGCCCGTTCCGAAGCCCAGGGGCGTCACACCGCCCGTTCCGAAGCCCAGGGGCGTCAGGCCGCCCGTTCCGAAGCCCAGGGGCGTCACGCCGCCCGTACCGAAGCCCAGGGGCGTCACGCCGCCCGTACCGAAGCCCAGGGGCGTCACGCCGCCCGTTCCGAAGCCCAGGGGCGTCACGCCGCCCGTTCCGAAGCCCAGGGGCGTCACGCCGCCCGTTCCGAAGCCCAGGGGCGTCACGCCGCCCGTTTCGCAGCCCAGGGGGCGTCACGCCGCCCAGCCCGAGCAGCAGGGGCCGCACGCCGCCGCCCAGCTCGAGCAGCAGGGGCCGCAGCCGCCGCCCAGCCCGAGCAGCAGGGGCCGCACGCCGCCGCCCAGCCCGAGCAGCAGGGGCCGCACGCCGCCGCCCAGCCCGAGCAGCAGGGGCCGCACGCCGCCGCCCAGCCCGAGCAGCAGGGGCCGCACGCCGCCGCCCAGCCCGAGCAGCAGGGGCCGCACGCCGCCGCCCAGCCCGAGCAGCAGGGGCCGCACGCCGCCGCCCAGCCCGAGCAGCAGGGGCCGCACGCCGCCGCCCAGCCCGAGCAGCAGGGGCCGCACGCCGCCGCCCAGCCCGAGCAGCAGGGGCCGCACGCCGCTCGCCACGCCGCCAGGGGGCGTCCGCCTCGCCACGCCGCCCGATGTGGGCGTCCACCGGACCACGCTGCCAGAGGGCGTGGCCCACTCCTCGTCCGACGGGGGCGCCCGCCTCGCCACGCAGCCACTCCGTACGTGGCCAACTCCGCGCCCGACGTGGGCGTCCACCTGACGTTGCAGCCAAAGGGCGTTCGGCACGCCTCACCCGCAGAGGGCGTCCACCCGAGGGCGCCTTCCAAGCCCCGCTCAAGGAGGGCGGAGGACCCCCCCCCCCCGGGACTGTTTTTTTTTCTCTTGGTCGCGTCACTCCGTTGTGCGACCGCGGGGGCGGGGGTAATGTAAGAGGTGCCTAGGGCACCTGTCACCTGTTTTGTGTTTCGTCCCGTTCATTTGGGTTAATTAACGTTCTGTGCTCTTTAGTTTAGTTAATTAACTCCGTTTTGTTATTGGTTTGTCTTGTGCACGTGATCGGGTGTCCTTTTGTATTTATGTCCATTGTTTCGTGTCTTTGGTGCTGGTCGTGTTTTCCTTGTCACATAGTCTTTTATGTACCTCACGCTTTTTGGTGCACTGCACCTTTAAATAAATCCTGTTCTCGCTACCTGCGTGCCTGGCTCCCTTCAGCGCGTTTATACGCCGGTTTTGCGCGTCCGATGCGCTTCCGCTTCTGCCCGAGGTAGACTTGCGTGACAACCGGTATACAGAATAAAAAATAGACTGCTGTTTGACAAGTTGGCTTACAGCTGAAACAAACATATTTTGCCACAGTTCTACTGGGATGAGGTTTTAAAAACCCAGAAGGTGGGAGGATGAATTTAATTTTGATTATGTGTGCTCAAAATATTCTGTGAGGCTCGCAGGTTCTACGCTGATTTATTCGTTGCATATATAACATTGCAGTTTTCAGATTTAGCATATCATTTTAAAGTAACAGCGGGTAAGCGTTAAATGTTTAACTCACATTTCTTCATAATATCACTACATACATTGTCTAAATATATCATAATAAATAATCGGATTTTTATGTAGGCCTATAGCATTTACTCATCTGTAATTAAATTCAGCAAAATGGAACCAATTCATACAATTTTGCAAAGATTTCATATTAAATATGATCCTTGTAGAGAAAGTGTTATTATAAACAGCACAGGTGTTCAAAGTTTTCCATAAAGACTGTAGTGTAATATATGTACAATCGCTCTGTGAGGAGTCTGAGACAGTGAGTGAGCATCTCATGTTGCTGTCTCATAATGAACATCTTTAACACTTATCCCTTTGTGATGAATAAATGGTGGATAATGGATATTTGGAGCGATATTTGTAATACATATTTGTAATACATATTTTTTGTAAATTTCTGTAAAATTGACATGTTTTATGCTTTGTTGCAGGTATGCATTACACTTTTTGATTCAGACTGGGCTCACATACAGCATCATTATATTTACAAGTGTGGAGAACATGCACAGGTAAGACAATCATGTGTTTAATGCCATGTGTTATATGTATGCTGCCCCATGTTTATGCATACTGTGTGTTGTAAATACAGCCACTCATGCTTTGTAAGCTAGAAATATTTGATTAAGGTGTATCTGATGACAAGGTTTATGCCTGGGTGTTTTGGTGCAGTTGGCATCCATATTTTGGCAGTGTGTCAGGGTCAGAGCAGAGTGTCCCAAATAAAAACCATGTTCTGTTAAGACCCTTGGCATGTTAGATGGGTCATAGTGACAAGTGACTGCATAATCAAAAAAATCCCTTTGAAGAGTTTTAGTTTTCATTAAGAAATTTGTTCACTGTGGAAATTTGTGCACCATGGATATATTAACCACAGATATTATATTTTTAATAGCGATTTAAGTCTTAGCAATTAGATAATGTAGTGGTTTCTACACAATTGCGAATGGAAGATTTACTGGCTTCTACACAAAAATTTTACTGAGTATTTCTGTCACTTAATACTTTTTACTTCTACACACTACATTTCAAAATAAATACCTGTACTTTTGACTCCAATTATACAGCTAAGGAAATTAAAATCAGAATCCTATTGGTTGTTAAAACTGGAAGGTGGAGTAAACTCGTGATTGGATGGATGACAGGCAAAGACCAATCATTATTTAACCATGCTGGCTCAACAAACAAGTCTTGTGAAATAAGATAAGGTTTTCTATGTGTCAAAGAATGAAGTGCTCAAGGCGGATAAGAATTCACCATCAAATGTAAAAAAATAAGTCAATGAGTTATCATGTATTTTAGGTCCATTTTCTATTTAATACATTTTATTTGCTGCAATTTTTTAGCTGGTGTTCTAATGAGTTGTGCTACCTTGTCGAAACATGCTGCCATAGTGTTTTTAACTGGCCGTGTACTTTTTATATGGATGGTTGCTTAAATAAAACAGTAGATCTGAGTTTTAATTATAACTTTTTTTGAGCACCAAGCTCTGCTAATTAATGGTAAATGTAAGGCCCATCTGAGGGAACTTTAAAAATGTTATGCTTTTTATATTAAGCTGACGTTTGATTTAAATTTTTAATGGTGTCCTCTACTGTATAGCATTACACTAGGAGACTGATGATGATCTAGCCCTAACATGTAGCAGCACTTTGAGTTTACACAAGCTATAAATGAGTTGAGTATTGTATTGTTCAATATTCATATTCAGTACACTGATATTGTTATTATTCAACCACTGCTTTGAAATTTTTTTTTTCACATTAGATCATTTAATATGTCAGAGCCTATTAATATACAGATATGTCAGATCTTTACATGGTTTTTGATAAGATTCATTTAAAAAGAAGTTTAAAATGTTTACTGCATGTTTTCATGTAATGGGGCTTCTGCACCATTGATTTGAATAAAAAGATACACTGTCAGAAAGTGTAATTAGAAGTGATTTCAAATACATGTAGGCGCATGTACTTTCATACTTCTACTTAAAAATAATCTTACTTTTACTTATTTAACAATATACTAATACTTTACTTAAGTAAGAAACTTCAGTACTTATATATAAGTATAATGATATTAATTAATAAAAACTATTTCGGGATGATAACTTTTGCATTGCCTCAACTCAAAATCTAATATAGATGTTTGGTAAACTTGAACATTAGATTTAACGGGGCACAACAGATCAGTACTAGGATAATCTTACCTCTGTGATGTGCCTAAATAAAAATCAAGAATATCAAAGTGTTAAGTGTTCCACTTAGCTTTACCTCAATCCAGGCTCTTAAACCCATTCTACTGCACATCTTAGATCCTCCATGTGACTTAAATAGTGGTCTTTTTATATTTATAGTTTTGTTGTAATGTACTAGTATTAGGACAACATGCTTAATACACAGTTAAGAAACCTATGATGCATTTGCACATGCTTAATTGCACATCTGGGTGGGTAGCTGTGTGTAATGTTTACTGCCCTCTCTTTTCATGCTCTGCTGCTCTTCTATGTGTGCTGAAGGGTTCCACACAAAATGGGAAGTGTTTTATACAATGAGGTACAATGGGAATAGAAAGGTTTTCAGTATCTCCACTTCTTTTTAAATAACTGCTTTTATTATTCTACACAATGAATCATGAAAATTGAACTACAAAAAGTATTATTCCATTTAATAGAAAACTTGCAATGACATAAAGCTAATACTTTGGATTATTACTAATAAGATATTTTACTGCAGTTGCCTAGTGAATTACATAACAAAGTTTAATATATTTACTCTGGAAAAAAAAGGTGCCCACGTTTCGAGTGCAAGTAATATAACTGATCACACTTAGCGAACCAAAGAACAGGATTTCTAAGCAGCTTAGTTATTTCTTTGATTGGTAACCAATTAACTATTTAACATGCTGTAAATACTGTTGTGGCAAATAACATCAACCGGTCAACTGGCAATGCACAGGTGCTCCTTATATGACTTCTGACTTAGCAATCTTTTATTTGTTCAAATCCCTGTTTCAGAAGCCAACAACTGTCTAAAGACAAAAGCTTTTCTTACAAAATAAACACAATGTTGCTGCATTGCCTTCATCCACTATTCATTATCTTCCACTTAATGCTCTCCTAGGGTCATGGGGGGTCATTTCAGGCACAGATACACCCAGGACAATGCGCAAATCTATCGCTGGGATCACTCACTCACACAGACAATTGGGGCAAAAATGGGGCAATTTAGAGCATTCGATTTACCTTGAAACCTTCCATGTTTTTTTGGACTGTGGAAGGAAACCAGAGAACCTGGAGAAAAACCACACGGACATGGGGAGAAGATGGACTCCACTCAAATCGGGATTCGATCCTGAATTCCCAGCGCTGAGGGGCGAACATTCTAACTGCTAAGCCACTTTGCTGCTATATCCTAGTGCATTAAAAATTTAATAAAAGTTTAATAAAAAGTGGAAGTGTTTAATAACAGTCTTCCTCGTTGTAAATTCTTTAGGCTGTATGCATGAGAGTAAGTAGCTGTCCAGAGCGGAAAACACTCCTACATTCATGCACAAGTAAAGCCTTGGTACAGCTCACCCCCAAATCAAATCTGAACACCCATCAGCAAAACAAAAGGCTTTTACAGTGAAGCAATCACTTGATAAAGAGAGCCAGTGTTGATGGTGGTGTCTTTGAATACCACTAGTGGGACTGGTGACATCTTCAGCTGATACTGTCAGAAATGGAGCGATAAGAATCCACTGCCAGCATTTCCTTCTTACTGCTGGAATCTGGGAGGACTGAGCTGGTTCCACACAACGGTTTTTTGTCTTCAAGATTCTTTTTCTTGGGGTGACTGAGGCCAATGTTATGAACTTGCTGCTCCAGTATCATGTGGCTTTAGATGTACCTGATCTATCTCTTTTGGATCTTTTATTTGAAAAAAAAAACCCTGGTAGAAGTAGAAGCTGTAACATTTTTATTTTGTCATAACTATAGCTTTCTAAAACCCTTAATGAACCTTATTTATCCTTTAGTCAGCATTCTGCATTCTGGTGAAGGAATTTAACAAATATATGTGTTGACTCATAAAGCCCAGAAGATATTTTAAAGGAAACGTTGTTCTCAAATTAATTAACAAGATTAACTTCCCTCAGTATGAATCTAATCTCAAAATATAAATTACGTGGCATGGCATGCTGCTAAAATATGTGGGCTTGCCGGACCTAACCATGTGAGCCAGAACCACAAGTGACAAAAAAAAGTTATGTCATAACACCAGATGATGTATCATCTGCACATGTGACCCCTACGAACAGAAACATACAGCTGTGGGCAGTAAGATGCATTCAGGAAACTGGCACAATGCAAGACATTGTAATGTCCATGAGTCAAACAGAAGCTATGCATGCTTATTTAGTAGCTTGACGCTGAAAACTTAATTGTAGCCAATAACAGGTGCATCTAAGCCATATAAGGTCAGCGTTGTCTACGCCAATGAATACGAAGCATAGCTAGAGGAAATAAAGCTTCTAGCCACATTATAATAAGAACACATAAGTTAACTTTTGCCATATATTCCTTTATTTAGCAGAGTGTCAGCAAATGATTTCTGTTCTGTTGTTTCTTTCCACTCAGATACTGCTTTGTGGTTGCACTAGGATACCTCACTCTGTGTCAGATCACCCGTGTCTATGTTTTTGACTATGGCATGTACTCAGCAGACTTTACTGGGTAAGTTCTGATGGCTTATTACTAAAGCTCAAAGAAAATTGGATGGCAAATTTATTATCTTTAACTTGTGCAGTACCAGTTAAAAGTTTGGACACGCCCCCTTCTTGCTCCATTGTCTATTTTCTGCACTTACCAATTACAATTTACAATTACAGCCTGTAGTACATCTGTTTTTTTGTTAGTCCTCGGTTGTTCTCTATTGATCAGGACCATTACAGAACAGGTATCATTTGGGTGGTGTATTGTTTGTTGTCAGTTCTGCAGTGACACAGATGTGGTGAGGGAGTTTTAGTGCAGCGGTGCTGCTGTAGTTTCATTTAAACACCTCAGTGAGGGTCATAGGAATAGGATAGGCTGGGATAGGAATAATGCACCAAGCATATAATACCTGCTCTGTGGTGCTACTATTGAGAACATACTTTAGAGAACAGAGGAAAGTGGACTAACACAGTATGTACTGTACAAATAGATGGACTATAGTCTGTAATTATAAAACTACAAAGTCCATCTGTACAGTAAATAAAACTGATAATGATTATGAATAATAAGTCAAAAAGAATGTGTGTCCAATTTTTTGACTGATACTGTACATAGTCAGTGAAAATGAAGTTTTAGCAGATGTTTTTGGGGTTGGGTTGATGGGATTATATTTCTGTTTTCTGTAAAAGTAATTTTCTTATTATAGTGTAAATAGTTGTAAAACTATGTTTAAAGTTTGTGAAAGGTGTATTTTTGCTTTTATAATAGCACAGCCTGCTTGTAATTACACAGGTACCTTTTGGATCTGCATTCCAGTCCATTGAGTTGTTTTTAGGAAAATTCCTATTCCAATTCCAAATTTTCTTTCCGAGTAATTTAAATAAATCATCATGTTTTCAATTTCTCATTAAGGACTAACAGAACTGATTGCGATCTTAGTTTTTTTTAGAATTTGTATACCATTCTTACCCAATTTCAAGAACTATTCATTTAAAATATTAACGGCTGTCTATTTCACTCTTATTAGGCCCAGTCAGAATATATTTGGTTATATTTGTCAATGTAAAGTCTGATTGAAGCTCTGCCACCATTCTGTTTACATTTTGTAGTATATTTCACATCCAGCTGGTGAGGAGTGCATGTGTGTGTGTGGCATCTAGTGGCATTCATCCATCCATTATCTTCCGCTTTATCCTCTACTAGGGTCGCGGGGACGGGGGGGGGGTTCCCCATGCACATCCAGGGGAGAGTTTCAAGCGCTGGGCAGATACACCCAGGAGAGGATGCCAATCTATCGCTGGGCACACTCTCACTCACACAAACACACTCTATATGGGGCAATTTTGGAGAATTCAATTGACTTGATCCATGTTTTTGGACTGTGGGAGGAAACCGGAGATCCCGGAGGAAACCCACATGGACACGGGGAGAACGTGGAAACTCCACCCAGATTGGGATTCGAACCGGGAATTCCTAGCGCTGAGAGGTGAATGTGCTAACCACTAAGCCACCCAGTGCCCAGTGGCATTCATAATCTGTAATTTGAAAAATAAGTTATAATAAGAAATCTTTATCAAATGAGTTTCCAGAATTTGAACCTTTCAGTAGCCACTGCTCCTAGTGTCTATGTGTTGACCAGCAAGTGGATGACTGCTGACTCCTGATTGTCTCCCAACTATGTAGCACATGTGAACAATACAAGGAAGACAGATTTGTCTTGGTGAATGCCACCCCTTTCACACGTCCTAAGTTCTGTTGCTACACAGACATACACACTCACACACTCTGTAGTCTGTTAGCTCATCGGGCTTATAATTTATTTCAAGCACCAGTGTCCAAGGTTTGAACCTCATTGGGACATGGTGGAAAAGTATGTCCCAGTGGCACTTCTATGAAGTACCACATATTATTGCTGTCAATCTTATTAACATAAATAAATAAAATTCATTAATTCATTCAAGGCGGCACGGTGGCTTGGTGGTTAGCACGTTGGCCTCTCAGCACTAGGGATTCCCGGTTTGAATCCCCATCTGGGTGGTGTTCCATGTTCTCCCCGTGTCCTTGTGGGTTTCCTCTGGGTTCTCCGGTTTCCTCCAACAGTCCAAAAACATGGATCAAGTCAATTGAGTACTCCAAATTGCCCCATATATAGTGTGTATGTGTCTGTGTGAGTGAGTGTGTGCCCAGCAATAGATTGGCGCACTGTCCTGGGTGTATCTGCCCAGCGCCTGAAACGTTCTCCCCTGGATGGGCATGGGGAACCCCACCGCGACCCTAGTATAGGATTCATTCACTCATTATCTTTCACAAAATCCTCTAGTAGAGTCATGGGGGGGTATGTTTCCCATGCCCATCCAGGGCATACTATCGCTGGGCATATTTACACAGTACAATTTAGAGCATTCAATACACCTTGAATCCATACTTTTTGAACTGTGAGAGGAAACTGGAGAACCCAGAGGAAACCCACGCAGACACAGGGAGAACATGGAAACTCCAGATTGGGATTCCAACCTGAATCTTCAGCGCTGTGACGCAAACATGCTAACCACTAAGCCACCATGCAGCCCATGTTAAAAAGTTAATACATATATTTATTTTATATATACAGTACATGTAATTTGAAACTCATAAACATAAACATATCCCACACTATATCGTGCTTTCAACCTCCTCCCCCACATCATAACAGAACCAAGATGTTATTTGCTTATTTTGCTTGGTAAATTAAAATTGATTTCTATTAAGCACATCTCTCACTGTGCACTGAGCCTTTTGCATCTATTTCCATACACACACTGAATTCTTCCTGATAAACCCTGCACATGCTATAAATAAAACTTGTGTGCAAATCTGAACATGTAGTTTATAAGTTTACATACAGCTTTAAAGTGGAAAGTCTAATAATGGCATTGCTAATTACATATTTCTGTTGCTGCTTAGATACATGCTTTTATAGACATCATCCCCATATAATGTGTAAGATTCATATAAGTCAGGTAAAATTGTATAAATTATCTTTATATTGGTCAATAATGGCATTGACATATAAAATGTTTAAATCTCGTATAAATATCCAATAATTATACATGATTAAATGTAAAGGTTAATGTTAAGCAGTATATTTAAGACACATTTTTTGTAATTAATGGAAAACTTTATTTGAATGGTGTGTTTTGTTTCATTCTGTTGATGATTGCTGGTTTGTCATGGATCTGTTTCTTGTATAAAAACAGGTTGGATGTTATTTTACTGAGCTCATCATGTGCCTGATTTTGCATAGCAAAACATCTGATTAAAAATCTATTTTTAATCATTAAGCCTCAAACTCTGTCTCAGCTCAACTGGAACTAAATGCTTTTTATATTATTTTTCTATCTCACCGGTTTTTATATATTTAAAAGCACTCTCAGCATCTCTTGTAACTCAATGCTTCAGGAGTCACTATTGCAGTGATAAGGATGTGGTTCCACTACAACATTCCTTTCTTGAGACAGTGATTTCTAAATGCAGATCCCTGAGAGTGCTACTCCAATATGTGATAGTTTGACTAAAAATTTACACATAATTGTTAAAACAATAAATTTATAAAAGGTGTCGCACCTCGTTTCCATGATTTATTCACAATAATACACAACTTTGAGTTCCTTTTTACTTTTATAAATCAGTTGCAAACACACTTTGCTTTGATTTGTTTGATTCATAAATGTGTTTATTGAGGGGCAAAATTGATAATAAACTGGTTTTCCGCAATGTGATCTAGTCCAGTTTTTCAAGTCAACATCGAACGTAACAGGATACCGGCTTAGTGCTCATCGTGAATTGCCTCACTGTTTGTATTCAACTATATTTCTATTGATGGTAGATCATTTAAAATAATTTATTGGATATCATGCGTTGATAGGAATGTGAATCGGTTATTGTGACATTATTGTCAATATGGTCATAGCAGCTCAGCCAATCAAATTTAGGGCCGGAACTGCCTGTCTTTTAATGGAAGATACATTATCTACATGCAGTTTACAAACTTTTATAGATTTTACATTAGTTTTTAGGATTCTTTGATCTGAGCTTTTAGTTATGTGTTATGCTGTGTTATGCTATTACACACATATGCTGAACAATCTGTTATCGTGCATTCTATACTTTTGCTCTCTATTTTTTTCTGAATTTCCCTCCAGACCTATGATGGTAATCACCCAGAAAATCACCAGTCTGGCATTCGAGATTCACGATGGTGAGTGATAGTTTAACTGCATCAGTCCTTTCATGAAACAAATCTGAGTCACACTCTTTTTCTTCCTCAACTTGCCTTTTTAAACCTCCCTTGGCAGCGGGTGTCTATCGGCTTAACAAAATATGCAGCGGCTCTTTGTGTGGAGACAAAAAAATGAATCAATGATGCAGAATATAGCACTGGCTCTCCTGATTCTTCAAGCTATTTCATCCATTGTGTTTAAACCTGGGGGACAGCCATGGCATTGGCTCATGTTTTTAGAAATGATGATGCATCGATGAAATAAATTACCATGATGAATCGTGCAGGAAGAGCTTGTTTTTAGTGGTTAAATTTCACTGTGACCTCATACAAATTGAGTTGTTTCAGCATTTCTTTATTTGTTTTGTGCCACATGCTTTGCATACAGTCACAGCCAAGCATCAATGCCAATAACTCGCTTACTAAGCATTAGACTAAGATGATGTAAGCAAAGAAGCACTATCAATTGAACAGCTAACATACAGCTGTAGGAATTTCTTCAGGTTTTTTTTGCAGGTGTGTATCACGAGGTACTGCTAGAAAACTTTGGGAACATAAATTAAAACAATATTGGACTCATATTGGAACCAAATTTGACAAAGTCCTATTAACCTGTTCGTAGCTAAAAAACCAAATACATACACAATTTGAAATGTGTTGCACTTGATGTATTTATTTGTGTTGGTCATTAACTTCTAAACTTTTTATTATTGTGATAATTAAATGCCCCATATCGCTACATGCTAATAACTGCAAACTTTACTTAACGCAGTGTCACAAAGCTACATTGTTTTTTTAGCTTAATAACTATTTTTGAGAGGCTCGCATGGACAGGGTCTCCCCCTAGTGTCTCAGCACAGTTGGCACAACTTGTCATGGATCTTGGAGCTTTTCTGTTCCCCCTCCTCCTGCTTATTTCGTTATGTGTGAATGAGGTATATGTTAGTGCTTCATCATGGTGGTAGGAGTGATGTGCAATGTAAGCTATGATTTTAATTGTAGGGGTCCTGTTATTGTGCATGTATGGTGGTAGGTTTGGCATATTCCCAGAGGAATTTTTGGTTCTATAAATATAATTTTTTATATATTTAACTTTTGAATTATATTATTTGCTTTAAACACTATCCATATTTTATTATTAGTATGGTTTAATTCTGGTCATATTGCTCATTTGAATATAGTACCTATAGTTAATAGTGTTTATATATACTGTATGTGTCTTTTTCCAGGTCTAACTAAGAAGGAAGAGGATCTCAAGCCCAGTCAAAAGTATCTTGCTATCAGGTATGTGGGACAGGTATGTTTGTACATAAATAAGAAACAAGTGTGTCAATAAATACTACCACATTTTTGCTTTTCTGCTTGGCTCTTACTCCATAATGAACTTATGGCCTGTTTTATATGTTCACTTTTGTTGTGATATTTATTAAATTATAATAATAATAATAATAATAATAATAATAATAATAATAATAATAATTCATTCATTCATTCATTCATTATCTCCCGCTTTATCCTCGATTAGGGTCGCGGTGGGTTTCCCCATGCCCATCCAGGGGAGAGTGTATCGGGCGCTGGGCAGATAGACCCAGGACAGGGCGCCAATCCATCGCTGGGCACACACTCACTCACATACACAAACACACTCTATATGGGGCAATTTTTGATAATTCAATTGACTTGATCCATGTTTTTGGACTGTGGGAGGAAACCGAAGAACCCGGAGGAAACCCACGCAGACACGGGGAGAACATGGAAACTCCACCCAGATTGGGATTCGAACCGGGAATCCCTAGCGCTGAGAGGCGAACGTGCTAACCACTTAGCCAAAGTGCAGCCCCTATAATAATAATAATACTTATTATTATTAGTAGTAGTAGTAGTAGTAGTAGTGGTAGTAATAGTAGTATTGTTATAATAATAATAATAATATTTTTTATTTTTTATTATTATTATTATTATTATTATTATTATTATTATATTTATACACAAATTTAAACAGTGTTTTTTGAGAGTTCTCTGGTTTCCACCCACTGTCCAAAAACATGGATTCAAGGTGAATTGACTGCTTTAAATTTAACAAATTTACATCTAAAATTGCCCCATCTAGTGTGTGAATAAATGTGCAATGTGTCAATCTATCACTGGGCACACACTCACTCACACAGACACACACACAAACTCTTTATGAGGCAATTTACAGCATTCAATTTACCTTGAATCTATGTTTTTGGACTGTGACTGTGGATCATGTTTTGGAGAACTTGGAGGAAAGAACTTGGAGGAAACCCATGCGGACACAGGGAGAACATGAAAACTCCACTGAGCTCTGGAGTCAAACCTAGATCAATAACACTGAGAGATGGACTATTAAACACTAATCCACCATGCCGCCCTATTATTATTATTATTATTATTATTATTATTATTATATTAATATTATAATATTAACTTACAAATGTAGACCAGTATCACACAGTATAATATGGATTATTCGGCATCAATTATAATCCATATTATACTATGGATACGGCCTCAATGATTAGCCAGTTTTAAATTAATTTCCTTCTCTGTACAATATATGCTAAAACCCCAGATTGCCTCCATATTCTGATTCAGAAAGTGGCAGCTGAGGCTTCTTTCTACCATGTTTAGGGACTAGATGCTTGTTGCCAAGCAACGATGGGTCCCCATTGCATTCTGGAAAGAAAATGGGTGGGTAGCAGGGTGGGGGTGTCAGAGACAAAAGGAAAGGAGGTTAGCATAGTAAATTTATTAACTGCAGTACTTAGCACAACAAAGGCCTCGGTCCTTTTTAGCATTAGAGACATGAATAACACCCTGATGCAGATAACTGAAATACACAAAATTCCACAAACAGACTGATAAAGAAAGAAAACGCAGTTTTCATCTAAGCTCTCAAAATTCAAAACATTCTCTTCAGTACTGGCATAGACTGCACATTCTTTGGTATTACAAGAAGAATGGTACTCTGCCTTTGCCTTAGCCAGATGGTTATTTTTGGCAAAATACTGTGTCTCTATGTAATAATGATATAATGTTTGGCATTTAAAGTAATGTTATAAGCTGAAGTTTGCTGTAAGTGTTTTAATAACCGCGGTCACAGATTAATGGATCTGCATTTTTAATCATGTTTTTTGTGTATGTTTCTCACCTTCTAGGAAGATGCCCAGTCTATTAGAGTATTTTAGTTATAACTTTAACTTCATGGGCATCCTGGCTGGTCCTACCTGTTCTTATAATGACTACACTGCTTTCATTGAGGGCACAGGCTACCAGGACAGATACTTGGAGTCTAATGGCAAAGGGAATGGCAAATGCAAGCAGAGTAACCCCTCGCCTAAGGTAGGATACGTTCTACAGCCATGTGTCTCCCTCTGCTGGCTCTAATGTATGACACTCAAATTAAAAACACTCCAAAACGAGCTTTTTAGATGTAGTAAAACTTGGAGGTGTTGCCTTATTTTGCCAAAACTGTACAACCTCAATTACACAAGTTTGATTTATTATATTTATACAGCTTTAATTGTACTGGTCTTGGTCTCACTGGGTAGCTATTTTAAAGGTTTATATACTAAACATATTTCAGGTACAGTAACTGTGTACAATCTTAAGGAACTTTATTGTCTCTAGACATTGTCACTTCAAAATTTGGAATATTTTACTTTGAGATATATTTTACAAAATATTTTACATGGTTTTATTTAAGTAGATTTACAAAACATCGAATGTGCCATTAAAAATTTTAATTAGAAATGGTAAATAAGGCCTAAAAATTTTTTTTTTTTTTAAAATACATTTTTTTCAATTTATTTCAAATGAGCCCTTACAGTGAATTATAATTAAACAGCTGTTTACATATTGATGATTTATTATTTATTAAAAAATGTATCTTGTTCTCACCAAAAGCCACAAAACACAGTTACAATAGCAATGTCTTTTTCAAACATCAAAGACTTCCATCTATTTAACCCAACCATGCACACTGGTCCATTGGAGGAATAAAACCTTAAAGTGCATCTAAAGGATAGGTGTCAAACTCAAGGCCCGATATAATACAATTATATCTGCTTGCAAGATTATTATTAAAGGCCAGGCAATATGGTTTTTTGTACCATTAACATATTTCCAATTTGTATGATTTTAACAGGAATATTTTAATGGAAAGCAGAAATATTTAAAGATATTTAAAGTTGAAGTTTTTTTTTCTAAAATGGCCCAAAAGCAAAGAAAACTGAATATTTTGTGTTTTGGTCTCTGGTGCAATTGAGTTTGACACCCCTGATCTAAAGTATATGGTACATAAAGGAAGCAGATTTACCCAATGAAGTCTATGCTGGCAATTTAACTATGTTTTCTGTTTATATTTAGGTACTTTTAAATAAGTAGGATTTCATGTTGGACTGTGTTGCATGTGAGATTGTGTCAGATGTGTAATTTACTATGTATAAGCATTACACATGAGAAATAGGTTTCCAGGATGCAGGTTAATTGTTGCTGCTTTTTGTTTCAGACAGCTGTGGTGATGAAAATGGCAACCTGTGCACTTTGCCTAGTGGTCTACCTGACATTCTATCGCTTGTGTCCAGTGGAGCGTGTTATTGATGACCCCACCATCAGTCTGCAGCCATTTTACACTCGCATCCTCTACCTCTACCTGTCTATGCTTAGCCTGCGGCCAAAGTATTACTTTGTGTGGACACTAGGTAAGTGGGGCACAGTTCTCAAAAGAAGTCCCTGTGATTACTTCTCACGTTTAAAATATGAGTTAATGCTTGTATCAAGAGTTTTTGCCTGCTCGAACCACAAGTTGCATTTCTTTTTACAAATTACAATGTTAAATGACATGGCCAACATAAATTCAATTTTTAAAAACAATATTTAACATGTATATGTAATGTCACAATTCTGTTTTTACAGTATGTGTATATACACTGCCTGGCCAAAATAAACACTTCTTGGTTGGTTTCTTTGGACTTTCTTCAGCTTTGATTATGATGCTTATATACTGTGGCATCGTTTCCACAAGCTTCTGGAATATCTAATTTATTTCTGTCCAGAGTTATATTCCCGCCCAAGATCTTGTATTAGTGATGGGAGTTTAGGACCACTGCATAAAGTCCTCTCCAGCACATCCAATAGATTCTAAATGGGGTGCAGGTCTGGACTGGTTGCCAGAGGTGGATTGGTTGCCAATCCGTGTGTAAAAATTATGTCTCTTGACCGCTGAACCACTTTTCCCAATTTGACCTTCTGAATCAGATTAATATATATTCCACGAGAACATGATGTGTCTTTCGACATGGTTGTTTAACAAATGAGAAGCTACTCACTGGATCAACTAGGATTAAATTAATTGTTTCCCACAAAGAAACTCTTACCCGTTGAACTAGTTAAATTAACATGGTGACATTTTTTTGACGACGCAATGTATATTTTTTACCTGTGTTTTTTGCAAATGTAATAAAGAAGACTAAAATTAGATCAAATTCAGTTGTAGGCCATCTCTAGGTGAGATACGACAATGTTGCCCCAATGCCAGCAGTGGCAAATTACATAGTTAGTGGTGGCCCTCATTTGAAAATTTGGCCCACAGAATGTTCACAGGACACATGAAATTATGGACTTGCTATGCTATGAGAGTTCCAGAGAGAATTTGTAGAGAATTTTCAGATTTCAGAATACAGCCTTTGCCATGAGGTTGTTAAACTACTAAACTAAATGGGGAACTAAGAAAAAAACTAAGAAAAAAGAAAAACCCATATTTTTTTATTAGAATCAATGCATTATAAGGTCTTTGACATAAAACTTTGCACATTTTATTTTACCCCAGTTGTGATTATGTCTGTTTGACTGTGTCATAAGGATTGTTATAGTAAATCCCTTCCAGTTAAAAGTTATTGTGATTTGTTTACTTTACTGCATTTCAGCTGATGCTATCAACAATGCAGCAGGTTTTGGCTTTAATGGTTACAACAAAGATGGAACTCCAAGATGGGACTCAATATCAAACTTAAGAATACTGGACATTGAGGTATAAAAACTAATTATATATTTTTAAATATAGCTCAGTTTTTATTTATTCTTAAACAAACAAAATAAACAAAACTTGTTAATTTTTTTCTTCAACTATCAGTTGGCCACTAGTTTTAAGACGTTCCTTGACAACTGGAACATTCAGACAGCACTTTGGCTAAAAAGGTAACTGTGCAGACTCTACTTTTTGTCTTTACATTTTGTGGTCTATACTAATTTATGTTCGGTATGTTGCTCTGCAGAGTTTGTTATGAGCGCTGTCCATATCACCCCACAGCAGCCACCTTCCTGCTTTCTGCCTTATGGCATGGAGTATACCCAGGATACTACCTCACTTTTATGACTGGCATTGCCATGACACTTGCAGCACGGGCAGTAAGTAAAAATGATGAAAAAGGAGAAAGAAGAACGATGTTGTCTACAACACACAAAAGAGATAGTCGTAGATACAGATATTTGAAAAAAGATACACAAGCTTTTTAAAGAAAGATAAGACAATTATATATATATATATACAGTATATATATATATACAGTACCAAAAAAAAAAGTTTGCTCCATTGTGTTTTTTCTCCACTTACCATATAGATGGACTTTTGTAGTTTTACAGTTAGAGACTGTAGTACATCTGTTTTCTTTTTTTTGTTAGTCCCCTGTTGATTCTCTGTTCTCTATTGGTCAGGACCATCACAGAACAGGTATAATTTGGGTGGTGTATTGTTTATTCTCTGCAGTGACACTCATGTAGTGAGGGGGTTTTAGTGCAGCAGTTCATTTAAACAGCTCAGTGACGCTGCTGGGATAGGAATAATGCACCGATCAAATACCTGGTCTGTAGTACTGCTGGGGTCATTAGAGAAGAGAGTGAAGGGAAGTACATAGTCTTTTACAAGAAATGGACAATAAGTGTAGCAGGCAAAGGAAGAGTTGTAGAAGTTTATCTGGTACTGTGTGTGTGTGTGTGTGTGTGTGTGTGTGTGTGTGTGTGTGTGTATGTATATATATATATATATATATATATATATATATATGTATACGTATATGTGTGTGTGAATGTATATATTTATATGCACTTTTGTTTTTGCAGGTGAGACACAATATAAGGCAACACTTTCTGGGTTCCTCTACACTTAAGCTCATCTATGATGTGATCACGTGGGCCAGCACACAGATTGCTATAAGCTACACAGTGGTACCATTCGTGGTTTTAGCAGTTGGACCGTCGCTGAGGTTTTATTTGTGAGTATCAATAAAGGACAAGGTCCCCCCTCCTTGGTAGCCTATAAGATATACATAAAGAAATATATATTCTAATAACGTCAGGTATTTTTTTGCCATTTTATATCCTGACCCTGTATATTCCCACACCTGCTTTTTTTTCTCTCAGTGGATGTGGTTTTCAGGTTCTGACATGCTGTCCTGTCACTTTCTATTTCCTTCTGTCACAGTTGTTGTTTTTTTCCCCACTTATTTTAGATCTTGGTACTGCTGTCTTCATCTCGCATGTGTGGTACTGGCCATAGCTCTTCCTGTAAAGCGCAGAACGTCTCAGCAGAAGATTCAGGAAAAAATAATCCAGTCAGTGGATGAGACCAGTACAGACAGCAACTTCAACCAGAAACAGAAAACTTCATGAGGACTGTCCAGCTATCCCTGCACATCCTGATGTGTGGAGAATTCTCAAGGCTGAGAGGCCAAATGGCTTTCTCCCTCTGAACTAATCACAATGGGATGTTACTAAAACACAGATGGGCAATAAATGTCAAACAAAAGTGCTCTGCAGGAGTCAGCGGGAACAGTGCTGGGGTGAATCATGCCTCAAAGGAACCTCTAATGGGTTTTGACCAGTTTTGGTGATTTAATTCGTCAAAGTAAAGGGATAATGAAAGGAATTAAACGGGCCATAATGGAGCTAAACAAGTACAAACAAATCTGATGTTGCCTTAAAAACTTTCTATCATCGATCTAATGCTCAGCAGAGTGGTGTCTGATAAAGGAACACTTGCCACACTGAGGCCAGCTCTCACAGTACTTAGATGGTTTTACTAATCATCTTCAGTTCGACAGTGTTCTTTAGTACGGCAAATAAAAATATCTGCTGTTTAGTGCCAAATACTCATAGGCCTTAGGTTCTTGACAAGTGTTTGTTTTGTATGGTGTCTTAATTAGGTCTGTCTACTTCTGCATTTGTCTTGGTGTCAGCAACCGTATTTGCTTGAACTTAATTCTCTTAAACTGCAGTGTGTGATTTAGAGGCATGATATCGGCTACAAATAAATAACAAATAAACTGAACACTTCACCAGACCCGTGTGGTCTGAAAATTCACCTGTTCTTATGTAAACATAAATCATTCTTTCTAAGCTTATGAACAAACAATGATTGAAAATTACAAATCCTTATTATTAATAGTATATTCTATTTCCCCTCTGAATCCTACACACTGCACCTTTAAGGGCTTTCTGTTAGTTTTCCTTTGGTTTTATGATGAGTCATTATTATCTGACATCACATGGGGTATATGTGGCACATCTTTTTCATCAACAAGCAGCCTTTATATTGCATTGCAATGCAACTGTATCAGTATTTGTATCGTTTATAGTGACCACAGAAAATTATAATCATATCTATAACTGCTTTTTTCATCTAACAGCTCTAAAGCAAGACCGTTAATTTTTTAGACAGGATTTTTGCATTTTGGATGACAACCTGTTCTAAAACTACAATAAGTCTACAATACAGTACCAGTCAAAAGTTTAAACACACCTTTTTTTTGCTCCACTTATTTTCCATGTTATATGTTCCACTTACTGTAAAGGTGGACATTGTAGTTCTACAATTACAGACTATAGTCCATCTGTTTGTGGAGTATAGTAAATACTGTTTGTCCAGTTTACTCTGTTCTCTAATGATCAGGACCCCAACAGTAGCACCATAGAGCAGGTATTATTTGGTTGGGGCATTATTTTCACTCCAGCAGTGTCACTTAGGTGTTTAAATGAAACTACAGCAGCACTGCTGCACTAAAACCCCCTCACACATCACTGTCACTGCAGAACTGACAATAAACAATACACCACCCATATGATACCTGTTCTATGATGGTGTTACGATCTGGCAATGCCACAGCTTGAACAGAGTCCAGAGCTGAAGGTGGTTTAAAAGTAGTCCTTACTGCAGAAGGCACAGGGTGAAATCAGACACAGACACTTTAAACAATGTTCTAACACTAAACACTGGGGAAGGCAGGGTTTTTAAACATAAACAGGGTAGACCCTTGGCAGGAAACACAATTGAACTGGATAGAACAAGAAGATTTACCAGGTAATAGGAATTAATTAGACAATAAACACTCACAGTGATACTCTATAATAGCGCTGATGGACCATTCCGGATTACCAGTAATACCACCAGCGGCCGGTAGACAAATGGTCCTGACCAATAGATAACAGAGAATCAACAGGGGACTAACAAAAATAAAAAGAAAACATATCTACTACAGTCTGTAATTGTAAAACTACAAAGTCCATCTATATGGTAAGTGGAGAAAACAGTCAACGGAGCAAGAAGGGGTCGTACCCAAACTTTTAACTGTATAATGTTCCAACAACGTTTTGTATCTTCAGACCTTGTATGGAAAGTATTGTCTCATACTTCCTTGTTAAAAAGGTTCAAGTTAACCCTTTAATGTCCTCACCAAGAAAAAAGCAAAGGAAAAATTATTTATTTCTTTTTTTTATATGTTTGGGGCATTAATAAAAACAATTGGTGTTTTTTTTAAAATAGACTCCCCAGTTTTCAGAATACACACCTCTACCAAACGGTTGAGCAGGACGTTAAAGGGTTAAGTCAAGTTTTGCAGCAAGTTGGTCTCTTTAAAATTATACACTGATATTTTATTTTACTGGATACATCCTCGGTTCCGTAAAAGATCATCACCTTCGTATTCTTAACATACTGTGTTGATTTTCTTAAGTGTCCTGAGTGAAAGTTGTACAACCTGTCTAACTTTTGCTGGCTAATGGAGCGAGGTTAGATTTACCTGATGGTATTTATTTTTCCTTTATAGTCAGTTGAAAAGCCCCCCTCTAAATTGTACCTGTTTCAGTTAAGACATAAGAATATGTTAAAAAATTCAGTTCTAGATTTGAGAATTTTCTACAAAGACACTGTAAAATATAATATGTTCTACTATTGTTTACTAACGTTGTCCATTGAT
The DNA here is from genome assembly GCA_019802505.1 of Corydoras sp. C115. Classification (NCBI taxonomy): domain Eukaryota; kingdom Metazoa; phylum Chordata; class Actinopteri; order Siluriformes; family Callichthyidae; genus Corydoras; species Corydoras sp. C115. The sequence goes on along the minus strand of JAFMOC010000006.1, from coordinate 4,586,336 downwards.
ACAGGATTTTAGCAGCATTTAGTTTAACTCCTGACCAAAAATGTTTTTTTTATATTTAGTGTTGAATTAATATTAAGACTTTATATTTGTGGGGCCTGGAGTTTCTACAGTGTTATCGTTAGTATGCATCTACTATATATCTACCAGATCTATCTCTGGGCACACTCACTCACTCACACAAACACACTCTATATGGGGCAATTTGGAGAATTCAGTTGACTTTAAACCATGTTTTTGGGCTGTGGGAGGAAACCTGAGAACCTGGAGGAAACCCACGCTGACATGGGGAGAACATGGAAACTCCACTCAGATTGGGATTCGAACGGGGATTCCGTAGTGCTGAGAGGCGAACATACTAACCCCTAAGCCACTCTGCCACCCTTGAAGAGAACCAAATGAAGCAAAAATATTACACTCACTTATGAAATCATTGAGGAAAAATATCCAGTATTATTTAATATGGCAATGGCAAATGTATGTGAACCATTAAGATTAGCAGATGATTTAAAGGTGAAATTAGAGTAAGGGGTTTTTAAATCAATGGCACGATGAGTTGTAAGTAGAGTCTGTTAAAGACTAAGCTTCTGAACACTTTTTTTGAAAAGTAAATTGTGTGCAAATGCATGCTGATATGTTCCTGTAGAATTTGTTTCTAAAAGAACTTATTGTTATATCGGTGATGTTAAGACGATGTTACCAATCAGGCCCAAAGTATGAACCTAACACCACCCTATTCCCAAGATTGTGGAGGTTTATGCATGAATGTTATGAGTTTTTTTGTCTCTAAACATAACACTTCTTATTTGAACCAAAATTGGCTCTTTTGATCCCATTAGTGAGCAACCCAGTGGCTTAGTGGTTATTACGTTCACCTCTCAGCACTAGGGATTCCCGGTTCAAATCCCAATCCGGGGGAAGTTTCCCTGTGTCTGTGTGGGTTTCCTCCGGGTTCTCAGTTTTCCTCCCACAATTCAAAAACATGGATTAAGGTCAATTGAAATTACCCCATCAATCCAAATTACCCCATATAGAGTGTGTTTGTGTGTGTGTGTCTGTGTGAGAGAGTGTGCGCAGCGATTGATTGGCGCCCTGTCCTGGATGTATCTGCCCAGCGCCTGAAACCTTCTTCCCTAGTAGAGAATTAGGTACAAGTCTAAGATTTTGGCTTTGAATTCATTGCATTTTGTTCTCTTTTGAAAATTGGGTGAAGAAATATGGAAAATTCTAAAGGGTCCCCAAACTTTAAAGCAGCACTTCATTATTATGAATATAAATTTAATTTATATAACAATCATAGTTATGATAGTCTTTCTATTATAATAACATCAACATTCTTAGTACAGCCTTAGCAATGCAACAAACAAACAAGTCAGTAAGTGATTATGACCATATACAGTATATGTGAGCCATCAATGACCAAATTATCATGATGCAGATTTCCATAATGCATTTTGATTGTACAATTAGTAAATTAACAGTTTGACTACTACTACTGCGTAATAACTGTTTTTCCATTTTATAGTAAACAGTAAGACAAAAAAATAAAAATAAAAACTCAATATGCTTGTGATTGGTGTATCCACCAGCAAGCAGGAAATGTCTCACAATTACAGATAACAAAGCCCTCTTTAGAAAGAGGATATGATTGATTCAATTACTGTCATTTTTTGCTTTTTTGTGTGTTTTAACCCCTACCACTTAACATATAGATGCTGTTTGTATAACTGTTATTACAAACAGTTATAAAATAGACAGTTCAGTTAACATTTATAAAATATATAAAAGTCCAACTGTTCACATCAGAGCAGATATTATTTGTGTGACGTACTGTGTGGACATCACCCAAAGTGTTGTGGGTGTAAGTTGTGCTTGTATAAGTTGATAAATGATGTGTCCTCTCAACTGTGCACTCTGTTTCAAGGTATTTGCTTTTTAACCCCCCTCCCCCCAACGTCACTGTCTGCGTAGCATATTTTACTATGGTTTTAATTTGAGACAAATTAAAAATTTTGACCAGGGGCTCTGTTGACACATCTATACGTTTCACTGATTGTTTAAAAACTCCCACAGCTCTGTAGGCATCACACAGTAACTAGCTCCCATTTACCATATCAATGTCACTGTGATGTTGAAAATGATCCACCATGCAGATAAGTCCTGCTCTGTGAGGGTCCTGTAAGGATCCTAATCATAACAGAATTGATTTCAAAGAATGAAAAAAAAATCTGACCGGTGGAATTATATTCTGTAACTGTTACCTGGGATGTGCATTAATATGATAATCAGGATGGCAATTATATGATTTACTTTTAATTTACCATTGTAGCATATTGGTCAGAAATTATAGTCGTTTTTAATTTTCATTTTTAAGTCATTTTTAATATTCAGATTTATTATTTTGACAATGTGCCATTGATTGATTTGATTAAATAATTTGTATTCACTGCAGCTTTTGGTTACAACAGACTCTTAAAAATGTCAGGGGATTTTATCCATTACTTTTTGTAGCCTGTTTTTTTTTGCCTATTATAATCATTTCTTCTCTGACATCATTTAATTAGGAAATATTTTTTAATAAGATTTTTTTTTTTTTTGCAATATTTGCATTCACACAATTGTGGTCCCTTGCTTCTTTACAGAATCTCCTCATTGTACCTCAGTATATATTAAAGTCTTCCATGTGTGTTTTTGAATTTACTCAGAATTTACTGCCACCTTGGTAGGAAAAACAAACACATGATTATTGAAATGTGTGCGTGTGTAATATATGTCTTGTACACTTTTGCATAGATGAATAACATTGTGATTTATATGGGTGTTATTGTATGCATGTGTTTGCACAATGCATCATCCATAGGAAAATTAAATGTAGTCGTCTGTTTCCATTTTTGTGTAAAAATCCATTTTGTTTCTTTGCCCTTTGCAAACCCTGTTTGTAACAGCTATATTATTTACTTGGGTGTTAGGAACAAAGGTATAAAGCTGCCAAGTGCACTTAGAAAGTTGATCCTGTTTCAGCTAAAGATTCCAAATGTTATTTAAAAATGTGTCTTTGACTCTATAAGAACTAAGAGCAGTTTTCTTGTAGAGTTTCTATATGAGTAAAATCTTTAGTTTCAGGGGAAATATAATAGAATTGCTCTCTCCAACTTTACCAATATGATAGGCTAATGTTATCCGGCTCGTCAAGAACTTTCAAGCAAAATATATGGTGTTCACTTTGAATATACAGTAAAACCCCATTTAAATGTCCAGCTTGATTAAGCTGTATTGTTGTTCATATCTAAAACTGTGCTTAATCTGATATTTATGAAGCTGAGGTGTCTGGCCAAATGTCTCTTCATGGTGAAAGCTCACTGACTTAATTAATGAAGTACACCATAAATATTGTAACCATTCTTGAAGCCTTATGACATGTTAGATTCAAATATTATTGCAACCTTAAGATTACCTTGCGCCTCAACTTAAGATGGCCACAAAGATCCCAAAAAAAGTTTTCATAAGCAAAATGTATTAAGCAGTTAAGTGCAGCACTGTTGGACGGGTAACACATTCATAGTTGGATTTAAGGCAAAATGCTTTTAAATTAAAGTGCCAGAAAAAATGTATCCTTATTTGGCCTTTTGAAATATCAGGCTAGTAAATAAAATCAGCAAAAATTTAAGTTGCATTTCGTTGTGTGTTATGAATTTTAGACTTAGATACTTAGATAGTGATAGTGCTGCTTAGATAACCAAATGGAAAAAGACATGAGCAAACGTTTAAAGGGTATAATCAGCAAATCAATGCAAATTAATGTCCGAAGTGCCAAATCCTATGTGGCGGCCATTTAATAATTAAATCATATTAACTGTGTCTATATTAATATTGCTGCAGGGTTAGAGGTTGTTTACTAAGGAATGATTAATTGATCAAAGAAAACATTTCTTTTTAACTTAAGGACACTAGGAAAGTTCTTTTGTTCAGGTATTTTTGCACATTTGGTTGGAATGAAGTGATTTTATGTTGTAGACAAGCTTACAAATACAACGGGATTATTTGCATTTGCTCTTGCTGGCAAATCTATCAGGTATTAAAAAATAAGATCAATAAATTAGTTTTCTACTGACTTCTTGTTTTTCCTGTAATCCTAACCTTTAATTTTATTTCTTTGCGCTTAGGCTAACTAAAAAGTTGCAAAGATGCAATAGGGGTTTCAATAAATAATCACTTCAAACCAAAAATCCATACTGCATGCTAAATTATTATTATTTTTTTTAGAAAAATCCTTAATTTAAAATAAAAATGGGTTTGTCTGTGGCAATGCCTTAGAAAATCTTTACAAGTGCCTTTTTAAAATTAAAGACAGTTTTTATGAAATAAATGAACATTAATGGAAATTTCTCTCCAGTTATGTCAAAAGTAGAAATTGTATTCAAAGCCAACTGAAATATTAATGATAAATTCGCAGACAACACTAGATACTAAATATATACAGTGACATTCTGAAATTTATAATTAACTTTTAAAAATTGTCAATGTCCATTGCACAAAAAGAAAAAAAAAATTCCTGGGTGATTGCAAACATTTAAAAACTACTGTAATATCACTTTATTTGCATACTGATTAAACTTGTGAATGAAAATAAAGTAAAAAAATAAATAATTGAACTTGAAAATCTAGAATGGTCCACATATGATATTCGGATTTAATATATTCGTCTTTTAAAACTACTACATTAGTACATGAGCTTTACACTTTAAAACATTTCCCACTGTCAGATTCTTGCTGCTGCATGTTATATGTAGTTTATTCAATTTGTCCTGCAGAAACTGTTTATATATATTTTACCATGATCATATTTAGTTGGATTCATGTAATGATTGGTTGCAGTTTGGGATGTTGTTAAAATTGTTGGTTAAACATCAAGTGCAGTTTTGACTTCGGTACTTGAATGATTTTTGTCATTATTTTGACGTTTGTTTTTGTGGACTTCATATGATAACATTGTACTTTTTTAATGACCTGATGATTGAGGAACACTCTCTTGTGTTTTCTAAGCACTGTGATTTTAGTTAAAATATTTAACAGATTGAACATGGAATGTTTTTCTCATCCTGTATTTTATCTTGTGTTTGAAAGTGATCTACTGATTAAACCAGCTGATGTGTAAGAGTATATGTGTAGTGGAAAATCATTCCAGGATTGACCTTTCACACATAGAGCACAGCAGGAGTTCACGGATGTGTTCTGTCCTTGTTTGAAGATGTGAAAGCTGAGTAGTTCATAACAAGTATAAAATCACTGGTTTGTACTTTACTTATAAACAATCAAATATAATGTGTGACTATTGTGATATGTCCTTCAAGCAAAAAGTAAAGACCTAAAATATGATATTGCTTTGAATTTTTCAACCATGGGCTCAAATGGATTTGATATTGGTGCGGGCAAATGAAAATTAGATATGCATTAATTTATTTATTCATCTTCCGCTTAATCCAACTAGGACAGGGCGCCAATCTATCGCTGGGCACACACTCACTCACACAAACACACTCTATATGGAGCATTTAATTAATGTTTTTGGACTGTGGGAGGGAAAACCCAAAGGAAACCCACACAGACACGGGGAGAACATGGAAACTCCACCCAGATTGGGATTCGAACCTGGAATCCCCAGTGCTAAGAGGCAAACATGCTAACCACTAAGCCACCATGTCACCCTAAAGTTAGATACTATTGATGTAAATGTTTACTCTTACACATACAGCTTTAGTGGCTAATGAACAGTGAATTCCAGGTTTGCAGAAAATGTGTGTTAACTGCTTATATCCTGGTAAATTGCTATTTTAAATGGTAACTGTGGAATTATTAAATTTGGGTTCAGATTTTTGCAAGTGATAAACAATATATATAAAGTGGTATAATCCTGAGTTATAAACAAAAACACCACAACTGTAAAATGTTGCTATACAGTGTAATTTAATGAGACAAACATGCACTGAAATGAAAACCACTGATGAGATCAAAGTGTTGGCCACTTCAGGTGTACGGAACAGTTGTCAAATATCAGTTGTAAATTAAGATGTCGATGAACTACAGACCAGCTTCTTCTAAAAACTTAAGACAAACAGACTATTTGTTATTCAGTCATTTCCTTTTCTAATAGTATGGACTAATTATCACTATAATACCTATGATCTTTGTGTGCATGTGCTATGGATTTTAAGATGACCTTCCATTAATAAGCAGATCACTAGCAGGAACCTACTTTAAGGCTTTTTTTCCTTGTGTTTGGAGTTTCAGATGATATTTGTTGCTCAAGGACCCATATAGATAACTTCAGTGGACCTGTGATTTTATCAGAATCAGAATATTTTATTAATCCCACAATAAATTAACAACAAACTAAAAGTACTAAAAATACTCAATTAAGTAAAAGTAAGTGAAAGTAAAGTGGCATGTGAACAGTATGTAATAACTTTTAATTTAAAAAATGTAAAATATATTGCTGAGCATAGTCCTGCAGATGTTGAATGACCTCAGACGTCTTAAAAAGTAGACGACTTTGGCCCTTCGTGTGGAGGGTTTCAGTGTTTTTAGTCCAGTCCAGTTTACTGTCTATAACACCCCAAGATATTTGTAGAAGTTAAATCCACAACCTTCAGATTTACAGCCCAAAACCCTAACCACTGAGCGACCACCATATTTCACATGTTTAATAAAGCAGTACAATTTCTAAATGGTAGATTACTTCTTTTATACCTTTGTTAATGAAACTGTTATATCACTGACCAGTTACTGGTATCTCGTCCTATTCAACATCCTCAGTAATTCTTCAGTCTGCAAATTATCATCTGGATGCTGATACTCAACAGACACTTGACACCGGAAGCAATGTTTCATGCTAGTGGAGTAGTTTAAAGAGGAAACTCAAGTCATTTGATACATGTTGCCTTGGTGGAAAAAGTCTGACAGCTGCTGACAATGCATGATGGTGTCTTAAAATGGCCAGTCTGTACATGAATTAAGTTACTGATTCAATTTCAGTTACTTTACAATAAAAAGGCACATTTTTTTATATTTAATACAAAAATTGCTATATTACAGAGAGCTAAGGATTTAAGCTCCAGCATCTGAGTCGATTTGAATTTTTGTTATCCTACACTAAGTTTTGTTTAGTTTTTTAATGAGGAACTTGAAGGAGTTAGCCCAAAGTTAGCAGTGCATTTTATGTTCTTGGCAAACATGCTGTCAACAAATATTTTCTTTCTTTATTGTACATGGTAAACATATAGTAAAACTAATTTCAGACAAGCATACTCATTAATAATGATCAAAAATCTTTCATGCATGTATGCCTGCTGTATTTAAATGAATCCTTATGCAATTTAATAAAGAATTCTTAAACTTAGTACTAAAATTTAGCAGGTGGAAGGGATTTAAAATATTTAAAGATCATTTAGCAACATAGTTTTCCAACTAAAGTATTATGTGCTATTTCTCTCCCCACCGATGGATTGGTGCCTGGGTGTATCTGCCCAGCGCCTGAAACATTCTCCCTTGGATGGGCAAGGACATGGGCATGAGGACCCCCTCCCCCGACCCTAATAAAGGAATAAGCAGAAAATAATGAAAACAAACTATGGTGTTCAATTTGCATCATATGGTAAGTGCAAAATTAAATATTTTGTAGTTATACAAAACAGACATAGAAGCACGCACACACACACCTCTCCCATTCTGCAGATATTGTGCACTATGTTAATGCTTGCACTGATTCTGAAGTTGAGCTGTGTTACACTAAGTTTTATGAATACTGGTTGGCAGATAGTTGTTTTATTATAGAGTATATATATATGTAACTACTGCAACGACATACAATCAACATTAATAAATGAATTGCCATTTAATTCTCTTCTCAGTAAGAAGCTCTACTCAGTAACTGCTACATGTGGCTTTCTAACTTTGAGTGTAAATAGCTTGCAATTTCTATGCAAAGACATGAACTTTTATTTCCATGCATTTAACTCTGTTTAAGAGCTGAATATAGTAGCTGTGTAGTTATGAGAGTATATGCTGATAGGCTATGATGAGACATTTACCTACAACAAGAATCTCATTCTGCTTCGTGTCAATAACTGGTCACACTTACCAGAAGATGGCGCTAAACTCATTCATTCATTCTCTTCCGCTTCATCCTATATTAGGGTCGCAGGGGGGTTCCCCATGCCCATCCAGGAGAGAAGGTTTCGAGCGCTGGGCAGATACACCCAGGACAGGGCGCCAATCTATCGCTGGGCACACACTCACACTCACAGACACGCACACAAACACACTCTATATGGGGCAATTTGGAGAACTCAATTGACTTGATCCATGTTTTTGGACTGTGGGAGGAAACCGGAGAACCTGGAGGAAACCCACGCGGACACAGGGAGAACGTGGAAACTCCACCCAGAATGGGATTCGAACCGGGAATCCCTAGTGCTGAGAGGCGAACGTGCTAACCACTAAGCCACCGTGCCGCCCTGGCGCTGAACTAACTTGCAATAATTTAACCATAGCATATGATAAAAGCATGTTTTTCAGCATTTACGTTATACATTCTTATATATGTGTAGTTTCCATAGTTAATAATAACCAAAAAATTAAGTTTATTGTGCATTATGACATCTCCTTCGTGGTGCTGGAGACTATATCAACTTTTTTTATTATCACTGAATTCTTAAACATTGTTGCAAAAATAAAAGGGTTGTAGATAATTGTTAATATTTGTTCATATAGTAGTAGTAGTAGTTGTAGTAGTAGTAACAGTACAATCCTCATATAACATAAGTGTGACATCTGGGCATGCTCCTGATGAGATGGTGAATGGTCACCTGAATCAGGGCATTATTAAGCTAAAGGACAGTCTTTGATGTGACTTGGTGGTATCTTTAGATGCAATGATACATAAAGTCCCAGAGGTTCTTAAATGGATTTAGGTATAGAGAATGTGAGGGCCTCATGTTCTATAGCATTAAAGTTTTCATCATCCAGGAACTGCACCAGGAGGAACCCAAGGTCCACTGCACCAGTGGAAGATTAGTCAATGGCTCTGAGGATTATATTTTGGTACCTAACAACATTTTGGGTACCATTAGCTATAACCTGGATGATTGTGCATCTCTGCGAGGATATGCGTTTCCAGACCACCAAATGGAACCAGTTTGTAAAGGACGCTGAATAATTTTTTAGGCAACATAACCTTCACAACAACATCTTCAGCCTCTTTCAAGTCTGTTACATGTTCTCAGTGTGAACAGGCTCTATGAAAAGAACAGGGCATCTGGTAGACCTGTCAATTCTAGTGATCTCTGGAGAATGCCAATTAAGCTGCTGGATTGTGAGTACAGGTCCCACTAGAGAATGTCGAGGTCTCCTGACGCCATCAGAAGTCTGTTTCAGGCAGATTGTTTGGAAGCATGCACACCAATAGCCAGAATTTAAAATCACTTTGTAGGGCTCTGGCAATACGCCTCCTGTTCTTTCTCATTTAAAAAAGCAGATACTGGTCCTACTGCTGCTGGGTTGATGAGATTGTACTGTCTGGTCTTTCTCTTCTCGTGTATCTCCTTCATGCTCTTCACACTGTGCTTGGAGACACAGCAAACCTTCCTGCAATAACACATTGTGTAAGCATGTGCCATCCTTGAGGAGCTGTTATAACTGTGCCTCCTAAAAAATGCAACCAGTTACAAGGACACTAGAAAAATGCAAAACTAGACAAAAATCAGCAAAAAAGTATAAGGAGAAAGTAATTGTATGTGGCCACCCCCTGCAGAGCCATTCTCTTTTTTGGGGTTGGCTTTATTTTGCCTCTCTGGTGCACCTGCGGTCACTTTCATTTCAACCAAAGCAGGTGAACTTGATTTACAATAGTTTATGCTTCCCAACTTGCAGAGTGATCTACCTGAAGAATATCTGAGTGTTTTATGCTGTAATAATTAAATGTTCCATTAGTTGTTTTAAACAGTGCCATTTCAGTTTGCACTTTTCAATGCAGTGACAAATTGTGTTAAGTGGCAATCATTTTCCAAAGTACTTTAAAGCCCCATTTGGTACGTATATCATTATCAGATTTCATCCCATTTTGTCATCCTAAATGTTTTCATGATAGTGTTTATGTTAGTTGCAGGTCTGTGTAGGTTTTCTGCACAGTTGTGAAATGTGTTTTTGAAAGTTGTATAAAATGATTACAATTATTTTTATAACATAAGCAAATCATTTAGTATGTGTATTCAGAGACATGTCTAACCTGTTTGAACTGAGTACTCTTAAAATTCAAATTAAGACCGATTACAAGTGAGAGTTCACTTGATATGTTTCACACTGACAGGTAGTATGTAAAAAATGTGCTTTAGGTTACACACAGTACACATGCAGGAGCATTTATGCCATCTCTTTCTAAGTAATTTATTCCTTTTCAGCTTTAACATCGTTCAGTCCTCTTGAGGAATGTTCTCTAAGATTTTGAAGTGTGTTTGTGAAAACCTTGCTTGCAGTATCCATTCTAGTTCATGCTAAAGGCAATGGTGTCAAAGACAAAGCTGTAGGAGCAGGTCAAGTTCTCATCTTATCTGATTATTAGATACACTCGGGACCGGGGGCCAATCAATCACTGAGCCCAGTCAAGTTCCTCCACACCAAATTGATTAGCAACAGAGTTTCTGTGATGGTCGCTATCTTGGCCTCTTTTTTTTTTTTGTTTTTTACATCAGAATCAGAATACTTTATTAAAGGGAAAATTGCAGTTTTCACAGATGCCCCATTTATAGCGATGTGATATATACAAAGCAGAATGAAGAAGAAAAGATAAAGCATAATAAACAAATTTAGGTTAATGTATTATTAGCAATATGATTAAAGTACAAAAATACAAAAAATACAAAAAAGTAATACAAATAAGATAATAGATAAAGAAGTGGATGCAAGTTATATTTCATTAATTAATTAATTAATTCATTATCTTTTGCTTAATCCTTTGCGCAGAGGTTCCTCATGCCCATCCAGAGGGGATCGTTCGGGTGCTGGGCAGATACACCCAGGACAGAACGCCCATCTATTGCTGGGCACACACACTGTAGACATGGTCAAGACAATCTCCTGCAGTTCAAACCGAGCATCAGTATGGGGAAGAAAGGTGATTTGAGTGCCTTTGAACGTGGCATGGTTGTTGGTGCCAGAAGGGCTGGTCTGAGTATTTCAGAAACTGCTGATCTACTGGGATTTTCACGCACAACCATCTCTAGGGTTTACAGAGAATGGTCCGAAAAGGAAAAAACATCCAGTGAGCGGCAGTTCTGTGGGTGGAAATGCCTTGTTGATGCCAGAGGTCAGAGGAGAATGGCCAGACTGGTTCGAGCTGATAGAAAGGCAACAGTGACTCAAATAGCCACCCGTTACAACCAAGGTAGGCAGAAGAGCATCTCTGAACGCACAGTACGTCGAACTTTGAGGCAGATGGGCTACAGCAGCAGAAGACCACACCGGGTGCCACTCCTTTCAGCTAAGAACAGGAAACTGAGGCTACAATTTGCACAAGCTCATCGAAATTGGACAATAGAAGATTGGAAAAACGTTGCCTGGTCTGATGAGTCTCGATTTCTGCTGCGACATTCGGATGGTAGGGTCAGAATTTGGCGTCAACAACATGAAAGCATGGGTCCATCCTGCCTTGTATCAACGGTTCAGGCTGGTGGTGGTGGTATCATGGTGTGGGGAATATTTTCTTGGCACTCTTTGGGCCCCTTGGTACCAATTGAGCATCGTTGCAACGCTACAGCCTACCTGAGTATTGTTGCTGACCATGTCCATCCCTTTATGACCACAATGTACCCAACATGTTGGGTGGGTTAGCTCAGTGGTCAGGGTGTTGGGCTATCAATCTGAAGGTTGGGTGTTCAAATCCCAGGTCCACTGAAGTTAACAGTGTGGGTCCTTGAGCAAGACCCTTAACCCTCATTGCTCCAGGGATGTTGTGATTAACCCTGTGCTCACCTTGTAAGTCGCTTTGGATAAAAGCGTCTGCTAAATGACCCAATTTAATTTAATTTATTTAATTTTTAATTTAATTTAACATCTGATGGCTACTTTCAGCAGGATAATGCGCCATGTCATAAAGCTGGAATCATCTCAGACTGGTTTCTTGAACATGACAATGAGTTCACTGTACTCAAATGGCCTCCACAGTCACCAGATCTCAATCCAATAGAGCATCTTTGGGATGTGATGGAACGGGGGATTCGCATCATGGATGTGCAGCCGACAAATCTGCGGCAACTGTGTGATGCCATCATGTCAATATGGACCAAACTCTCTGAGGAATGCTTCCAGCACCTTGTTGAATCTATGCCACGAAGAATTGAGGCAGTTCGGAAGGCAAAAGGGGGTCCAACCCGTTACTAGAATGGTGTACCTAATAAAGTGGCCGGTGAGTGTATATATATATATATATATATATATATATATATATATATATATATATATATATATTTAAATATATATATAAATTTAAATATATTACACTTGTGTCAAAATGTAATTGCACTGAGTCACGTAATGTAAAGGTTTTACATTATTATTATTATTTTAGAGTATCATTATTCTAAACAGGCAAATGTGTATGAAATTACAATTTCTTTTTTAAATAATATTATGGTGGCACGGTGACTTAGTGGTTAGCACGTTCGTCTCTCAGCACTTTCCCGGTTAGAATTTCAAACTGGGTGGAGTTTCCATGTTCTCCCCGTGTCCGCGTGGGTTTCCTCCAGGTTCTCCGGTTTCCTCCCACAGTCCAAAAATATGGATTGAGGTAAATTGAATGCTCCAAATTGTCCCATATAAAGTGTAATTGTGTGTGTGTGTGTGTGTGTGAGTGGGGTGATGGTGGCTTAGTGGTTGGACGTTTGTCTCTCAGCGCTAGGGAGTCCAGGTTCATATCCAAAATCTCTGTGGAGTTTCCAGATTGGGTTTACATTTATATTACATTTGGTAATTTAGGAAACACTTTTATCCAAAGCGACTTATCAAGCGAGCACAGGGTTAATTACAACATCCCTGGAGCAATGAGGGTTAAGGGTCTTTCTCAAGGACCCACATTGGGCACTTCAGTGGACCTGGGATTTGAACCCCCAACCTTCAGATTGATAGCCCAACGCCCTAATCACGGAGCTACCGCATGGGTTTCCTCCGGGTTCTCCCACAGTCCAAAAACATGGATCAATGTCAATTGAATGCTCCAAATTGCCCCATATACAGTGTGTGTGTCTGTGTGAGTGAGTGTGTGCCCAGCGATGGATTGGCACCCTGTCCTGGATCTATCTGCCCAGTGCCCGAAACATTCTCCCCTGGATGGGCATGGGGAACCAACCCTTAGTCCTAAATCCTAACAAATGGATTAATATAGCTCAGTGTTGCCAAATTAGTGTTCGGTGGGTGGATCTTCACCAAAGTCCCGCCTACAATCCCATCAATCATTAGACAGAAAGAAGGCGTTTAAAAGTAGAAAAAATAACGGAGTTGGGTTTCTCTCTGTAACACTGCGGTCACAACGTCACTGCAACATGACTGCACCGCACCGAAGCCGATACTAAATCATAAGTTCTTCTCTTTCTAGCGGATTATTCTGGAACGCTGGGGACACACAAATAAAATGTAAGTAAACTCTCCTAGCAATAATGCAGTATTTATTGATTTAACTAGGAGTCGGAGCCTCCAGTCGAATAAAACCGTCAACTATACCCTGACTGCAAGTTTAATTTACTAGTTAACACGCTGTTGCGCTTCGAACAGCTGAGCGTTGCTGGGGGTGGGGGGTTAAACTCAAACAGTAATAGTTGTTGTTTAAATTGTAACCTGTAGGTTTAAAATCTGTTAAAACACTAAAAAGCGTAAAGCCACACATTAACTTGCCATGTAGCTGCGTGCAATACACCACACTGCACGAATCAGTCCGTGTACTTCCATACTGTTAAGAATGTAAGTATGAAGTATGGAATGTCAAAAAACCCAGCGTCACGTGACCCAAGTAAAACACGTGCTTTTGAATCAAAATGTGTATGAAATAATTTAAAAGCCATTTTTTTTAAATGTGTGCTTATAAGCAAATTATTTTGTCAGTCTGTATATTTGTAATGTGTTTGCACTGAGCACTCTCAAAATTCAAATTAATGAGGACAAAAAATTGCAAGCAAGAGTTATATTGTTATAGATTGTAGGTTCTCTTGTGATGTTTTCACCAGGTAGAATTTGTAAAAAAAAAATTGCGGCAACGTGGCTTAGTGGTTAGCACGTTCACTGGATGGAGGTTCCATGTTCTTGCCGTGTCCGTGTGGGTTTTCTCCGGGTTCTCCGTTTTCCCCGTTTTCCCCCCACAGTCCAAAAACATGTATTCAAGGTCAATTGAATGCTCTATAAGGCGGCACGGTGGCTTAGTGGTTAGCACGTTTTCCTCTCAGCGCTAGGGATTCCCGGTTTGAATCCCCATCTGGGTGGAGTTTCCATGTTCTCCCCGTGTCCACGTGGGTTTCCTCCGGGTTCTCCGGTTTCCTCCCACAATCCAAAAACATGGATCAAGTCAATTGAATGCTCCAAATTGCCCCATATAGAGTGTGTCTGTGTGAGTGAGTGTGTGCCCAGCGATGGATTGGCGCCCTGTCCTGGGTCTGTCTGCCCAGCGCCCGAGACGTTCTCCCCTGGATGGGCATGGGGAACCCCACCGCGACCCTAATAGAGGATAAAGCGGGAGATAATGAATGAATGAATGAATGAATGCTCTATATTGTCCCATATAGCGTGTGTGTCTGTATGAGTGAGTGTGGCCAGCGATTGGTGCCCTGTCTTGGGTGTTTCTGCCCAGCACCCGCAATGTTCCCCTCTGGATGGGCATGAGAAACCCCCCCACAAACCTATCAAATGATTAAGTGGAAAATAATGGATGGATGTGCTTTACGTCATACACTATATATACAAAATTATTGGGACATCAACACATCACAGCTGCAGGAGCATTTATGACATTTCTTTTGAAGTAATTTATTCCTTTGCAGCTTTAACAGCTTTCAGTCCTCTTGAGGAATGTTCTCTAAGATTTTATAGTGTGTTTGTGAGAACCTGAGAGGTACTTGCTTGCAATCTTCATTCTGGTTCATGCATTTTTTTGGTGTCAAAATCAGAGTTGTATGAGCCAGTCAAGTTCTTCCACTTCAAACTTATTCAACCCTGACTCAGTAAATCCTGCTTTAGGCACTGGGTCACAGTCATGCTGCCACAGAAAAGGGCCTTTCCCCAAACTGTTCACACAAAGTTGGAACCATACATCTCTCTGCCAGGTCTCTGCCAAACACCTGAATTTAGTGATTAAGACCAATACTTCTGTGCACACAGTCTACCTTTGACATCAATGAGGTAAGGCTACTTTTAAATTCTGTTTTATGTTTATAAAAAGCTTCTTGCAATGAAAGTGTTTACACAGCTTTACAAAATGAACCACTTATTACAGGATTTACACAAAAAAGAGTAACAAGAGACAGATATCATGCAACAGGCAATCAAAAGATAAGATTGGCATAGGCCGGTAGATTTAAGCTATTTCCAGCAGAATTATCTCAAACAGCAAATAGGATACTAAATCTAACAAAATATTATAGGGTTGCAGTTTGGAATAAAAATAAGCTTGATGTCTCAACACCGCTACTTGATTTGAGCAGCAACACCAGTGGTTGGTGGCCAAGAGTGGGAATCCTCAGCATGCGATTGTCAGTACATCGTTTTGTTTTGTGCTTGTTTTGGTTTGGATATTTCACTTTAGTTCCGTTTTCCTCGTTTCCGGATGTTTTAATTCATTTCGTGGCTGTACTTAATGTAATAATTTTATTATTTAAGCCATCCCTGTTCTCTCATCTGCGAGAGAGCTTCAACTACGATACAGGTCCGTTCAGTTTGTGATGCTTTGGTTGATTCACTGGTTTAATAATAAATCTCTTGTTTCTGGAACCTGCTGCCTGTTTACGTGTGTTCATCGTTACAGTTACCCGTACCTTGAAGTAATTGTGACAGCTATTGTGCACAGGGGAATCTTCTATTTAGGTGATGTGGAAGTTGTTTTTATTTCTTTTTGCTCTCTGTTAGTTAAATAAAGTCTTACTTAAAAAGAAACATCAAGAAGCAAACAATTGCAAATAAATTGCCATTTA
Organism: Corydoras sp. C115; assembly: GCA_019802505.1. NCBI lineage: Eukaryota > Metazoa > Chordata > Actinopteri > Siluriformes > Callichthyidae > Corydoras > Corydoras sp. C115. Next base: position 4,570,119 of record JAFMOC010000006.1, on the reverse strand, counting down.
CACAGTTTACAGAAAACAGCAACACAAGCCACACAAGGAAGGGGATCGTTTAATATAATTTGTAAAAACTTATAAGCAAAATAATGTATGTAATATAAATCAAACATGCCTTTTGGTTTGTGTTTTTATATTTTTAATATTGAATTTTTAATATTGTATGGTTTCACCAGATGGTAATAATACCACTAATAATACTGTTTTATTCTTTTAATACTGTTTTTTTGTATGTTCTATAAATAAAAAAAATCCCAACGACCCTGACATCAGTGTACAAATCACTTATCAGTGACACTGAGACCTGTTCAATGTTCTTATTATAGCAAGAGGAACTTGTTGTGACACAGAATGGAAACAGCAATTCAGCAGCTGCATTCTGAACCCACATGCTTATTTTAGCTGATGGTTCATATTTTCAGTAACGTTTTATTATTGTATTTATGTGTTTGACCTTCAGAGGCTAAACTGCTGTTTGGCTTTACAAGTGATTTTTAAAAATGCTTTATGTAAATCTTAAGATAACTCTTTCAAAAAGTGTTTAGAAAGAAAATTGGACTTTTTCATACCTTTCTTTACCTGAATCACCACTTCTCACATATCAGTCAGTCATCCAGACAGCACAACTGTTTATCTCTTTAGCCAGGCAGTGGGTTCCTTTTCTTGTTCAGGCTGTGGGACTTTTGCTTCTATATAGGACTGACTGTAAGGCATTAGATGTGGGTAAAATGTTGCTGTGGTTGTTGCCAGATGAATGACAAAATCACTACATTTTTGTTCTTTTGACTCTCCCCCCTTACCCTTGTATGAATAGATCATTTGAAATTACTGAAATATTTCGAAACCCTTTATGTTCAAGGTATGTTCAAGGTAAACTGGATTATTATTATTATAACATTAAAAACATTTTACACCTTTATACATATTTAGCTAAAAACATTTTTTATTAAACGTTTTTAAAAGCATTTTGACAGTTAAAATAGTTTGAGCATTGATTGATCCTCCATGTCTTTTCTGCTGTTCAAATAGCAATGTCCATAATGACACTGTTTATTTAGCTTGTTGTTGCTAAACTTTACTAGCCTGTGCTGAATCAGGACTTAATTTACATCCAAAAATTTATAAAAATGCACAGACCTACCTATTTTTTATTTTTATTTTTTTTTACAAATTTCTAGAAAACAAAGAAAAATGAAAGTTTTCCAAGAAAGATGGACATTAATTTATTTATTTATTATCTTCAGCTTAATCCTCTACTATGGTCATGGGGAGGGGGTTCATCATTGCCTATCCAGGGGAGAAAGTTTTGGGCGCTGAACAGTCTAATCCAATCTATCGCTGGGCACACACTCACTCACCCAGACACACACACATACACACACACAAACCCAGTCTATATGGGGCAATTTAGAATATTCAATTGACCTTGATCCATGTTTTTGGACTGTGGGAGAACCCAGAGGAAACCCAAGTGGACATATATACAACATGGAAACTCCACCCAGATTGGAATTCAAACCTGGAATCTCTAGTGCTGAGAAGCGAACGTGCTAAACACTAAGCCATCATGTAAATTTATCCCAAAAGATAAATATGTTTATCATATTTAAGAAATCACATAAAAATAAAAAATCTGAATTTGTTGTAGTAAAATAATTAAAACTTATAATTGCTTATAAATCTGATAATTTATGTAAGGTGCTTGTGAAGTTAAATTTAAATACTTAAATACTCAAGTTTCAACTTCATATGTCATTTATGCTCCATGTTGGGACATGTGCACATAGAAATTCTTAAGGTGAGGCATCAGGATATAAACTCTACATAGAAGATAAAATGAAATACACAATATTTACATATGTATGCACCAAAAAAACCCCCCCACACACATATATATATATATATATATATATATATATATATATATATATATATATATATATATATATATAAAAACTTAAAGTGACTTAGTGTAAAGTGACTTAGTAAAAAGCAGGAGTGTGGGAGTTTTTAACTGTTCATTTTGTTAAGTAGCCTGATGGCTTACGGGTAAAAACTGTTTATAAGCCGGGTTGTTTTGGCTGGGAAGCTTTGGTCCCCTCTGCCTGATGGCAGTAAGGTGAACAGTCCATGTGCTGGATGACTGCTGTCCAGCTGGATCCTGCAAATCTTCCTTGTGCTGCGGGTCTGGTAGATGTCCACAAGAGCAGGGAGTTTATTTTCAATTATGGATTCAGCTGTCCTCACCACCCTCTTCAAGGCCTTGTGGTCACAGGTGGAGCACCTACCATACCAGACGGTAATGCAGCCTGTGAGGATGCTCTCGATGGTGCACCTGTAGAAGTTGGTGAGGATAAGGGGTTGGTGACCAAATTTCTTAAGCCTCCGCAGGAAGAAGAGGCGCTGACGTGCAGTTTTCACAGCAGTGCTGATGTGATGGGACCAGGTAAGGTCCTCAGTGAGGTGGATGCCAAGAAACCTCACACTGCTGACTCTTTCCACTGCGGTTCCATTGGTGTAAAGAGGAGCGTGACTCCCCTTCTGCTGCTTCCTGTAGTCCACGATGATCTCCTTGGTTTTGCTGACATTGAGACAGTGGTGGTTCTCAGAGCTCCACTATGCCTGAGCGAACGTAGGGTTTAACCGGAGCTCTCATCAGTGCAGCCATTCTGCGGCGCACCGGAACCGGAAGTAAAATACTGATTCATAATATGCACCAGATTGGAGTCTGCATGTCCTCCATGTGCCTTTTTTATGCCAACAATGTAAATAAGCAGTAAACTAGAGACAGTTATTTTTTCTAGCTATTAGGGGATTATGTATCAGTGCAATGTAGTGCCAGAAGGAGAAGTGGGGCAAATTGCAAGTACATTACATATTCTGGCGCATTGTAGGAGTTTTGTAGTGGACTGTATAATCAGCCAGGATTACCACAAAGCATTTCATCACCAGCTTTAATACGAAATGGCTGACACAATACACTATATTTGTAATAGGGGTACAGCTTCTTTAGTGGAAAAATCTGTACAAATATATGTAAGTTTTTGTGACAAATGTCACCTGAGTAATTTTTTTAATTTTTTTAATTTATTTATTTATTTTTTTTAAAGAAAGGAAACTATTAATGAAGATTACACATCATCACACATCACGTGCAAATCATGCTTGTTTTTTATTTTTAGTGTTTGGTTTATAAACAGGTTATGTGCAGAAGTTCTGGTCTGGAATTTTTAATCAGATTTTCCTTTAAAATAAAGGGAACACTCATAACACATCCTAGATCTGAATGAATGAAATATTGTCATTAAATACTTTGTTCTGTACAAAGTTGAATGTGCTGACAACAAAATCACACAAAAATCATCAATGAAAATCAAATTTATTAACCAATGGAGGCCTGGATTTGGAGTCACACACAAAATTAAAGTGAAAAAACACACTAGAGGCTGCTCCAACTTTGATGTAATGCCGTTAAAACGAGTCAAAATGAGACTCAGTATTGTGTGTGGCCTCCACGTGTCTGTATGACCTCCCTACAACTCCTGGGCATGCTCCTGATAAGGTGGCGGATGGTCTCCTGAGGGATCTCCTCCCAGACCTGGATTAAAAATTAAAAACTCCTGGACAGTCTGTGGTGCAACATGACGTTGGTGGATGGAACGAGACATGATGTCCCAGATGTGCTCAATTGGATTCAGGTCTGGGGAATGGACGGGCCAGTTCAGAGCTTCAATGCCTTCATCTTGCAGGAACTGCTGACACTCCAGCCACATGAGCTCTAGCATTGTCCTACATTAGGTGGAACCCAGGGCCAACCGCACCAGCATATGGTCTTACAAGGGATCTGAGGATCTCATCTCTGTACCTAATGGTAGACAGGCTACCTCTGGCGAGCACATGGAGGGCTGTGCGGCCCTCCAAAGAAATGCCACCTCACACCTTTACTGACTCACTGCCAAACCAGTCATGCTGAAGGATGTTGCAGGCAGCGGTTCGCTCTCCACGGCATCTCCAGACTCTGTCACATCTTTCACATACTCAGTGTGAACCTGCTTTCATCTGTGAAGAGCACAGGGCGCCAGTGCCAAATTTGCCAATCCTGGTGTTCATACCATCCTCATGGAGTCAGTTTCTAACCGTTTGTGCAGACACATGCACATTTGTGGCCTGCTGGAGGTCATTTTGCAGGGCTCGGGCAGTACTTCTCCTGTTCCTCCTTGCACAAAGGTGGAAGTAGCGGTCCTGCTGCTGGGTTGTTGCCCTCCTACAGCCTCCTCCACGTCTCCTGGTGTACTGGCCTGTCTCCTGGTAGCGCCTCCAGCCTCTGGAGACCACGCTGACAGACACAGCAAACCTTCTTGCCACAGCTCGCATTGATGTGCCATCCTGGATGAGCTGCACTACCTGAGCCACTTGTGTGGGTTGTAGAGTCAGTCTCATGCTACCACGAGTGTGAAAGCACCACCAATATTTAAAAGTGAACAAAAAAACATCAGCCAGAAAGCACTGGTACTGAGAAGTGATCTGTGGTCCACCTGCAGAACCACTCCTTTATTGAATGTGTCTTGCTAATTGCCAATAATTTCCACCTGTTGTCTATTCCATTTGCACAACAACAGGTGAACTTGATTGTCGATCAAGTGTTGCTTCCTAAGTGGACAGTTTGATTTCACAGAAGTTTGTTTTACTTGGAGTTATATTGTGTTGTTTAAGTGTTCCCTTTATTTTTTTGAGCAGTGTATAAAATTATCCAGACTGCATCATAAAAATAAAAGTGTAATTATTATTTGATTGGTGACAGGATTTGGTTACTTTTTACTTCCATTACTAATTACATGCCTATTAGATTTATATCTATGTGTCACACAGCAGTAACAAAAAGATGACAAAACAAAGATAAAAGATCATCAGAGCAAATGAACAAAAAGCTCACAATAAGTAAAACCAGCAGGGCCAGAAGCATTTGCAAAGACAAAAGACACTTATGCCATTACTTTACTGAATATGATCATTTGAAAAAGCAAAAATCAAAAGGGTAAAGCTACTGAGAGACAATAAATTTTACAATAGACATTTGGAAAAGCTATGAAAGGAAGCAGACAGACCATTTGGAAGTATTCATGGACAAAATAGAATTAACATCAGTCTGTGATTCATATATTTGTAAGGCTAGCAGAGAAGGCCCTGAAATCCCTCCACTGATATATGTGTATATATATTTTTTAATTGAATAAAAATGTTAGTGTGCGCTGTTAATTGTAGTTCATAAAAAGAAAAAAAATCTTATTTAGATCAGACTAAATCTAATCTACACTGATCTAAAAATAAAAAGCGATGCATAGCTAATGAAAATGTGCTTGATGCTTTTTTACAATATTAAATTATTACCAACAGATTACAAAACTAAATATGTATTATAAGAATTATTGGAATTCAGATTTACCATTTTAGGGCGGCACGGTGGCTTAGTGTTTAGCACGTTCGCGTCTCAGCGCTAGGGATTCCTGGTTCGAATCCCAATCTGGGTGGAGTTCTCCCCGTGTCTGCGTGGGTTTCCTCTGGGTTCTCTGATTTTCTCCCACAGTCCAAAAACATGGATCAAGTCTATTGAATTCTCCAAATTGCCCCATATAGAGTGTGTGGGTGTGCCCAGCGATGGATTGGCACCCTGTCCTGGATGTATCTGCCCAGCGCCTGAAACGTTCTCCGCTGGATGGGCAGGGGGACCCCACCGCGACCCTACTAGAGGATAAAGTGAGAGATGATGGATGGATTTACCATTTTTTAAAAACTGCAGAATATGGATATGTTTTTCATAGCTATCAAAACTGACTCGATTTAAACTGTAAGTCCTTTAAAAACAGTCTGCTCTCTGTCGTTGATGCAGTAAGTACATATCTGGCTGACTAAGGGACTAGCAGTATTACTACCTGTTTCCTTTCTTAATGTGTCACTGGTGGCATTTTTTTAATGGCTTTTTTTCATGAATGTACTCGTTATTTACTGTATTAACCAACCTATCTATTCAGGGTATACATATCAGTGCACTCTTTGTGTCGGTCCCAAGCCAGTTACTATGGAAATCCATTTCCGCCAATTAAAAAAAAAAAAAAAGGCAAAAGTATCTCAGAAATCTGACTTAATAACACTTCAGACTTAGTAAGTCAGAATTCTGAGATAAAAACTCAGAATTCTGAAATATTTCTACCTTTTTTTTTTTTTTTTTGGCTTAATGGCAGAAATGGGCTTCCATACGTTACATATTTATGAACTAGTATTTAGTTAAGGGTCTCGCTAAGAAACACTAACATATTTACTTTAATGAGATTCGGACCTTGTAGGCAGCCACCATTAGTTAATATTATGTTACTGTAACATGATTAGTGCCTCAAGGATTGTAAGAGATTGATAATATTTTTTTGTTTCTGTAGTGTTTACATTTCTTTTCTTTTTTTTTTTTTTTTTTTTTGGTGTTGTCATCACTAAGTGTCCAAACAATTGACCTGCCATTTTTCTTCGTAACAAGCTATTCAAATTCATTCATTCATTCATCATCTTCCGCTAAATCCATAAGGGTCACAGGAGGGTTCACCATGCCCATTCAGGGGAGAACGTTTCGGGCGCTGGGCAAATACACCCAGTAAAGAGCGCCAATCCATTGCTGGGCACACTCACTCTCTCTCTCACACACACAAACACAAAACAAACTCTATATGGGGCAATTTAAAACAACATGGGGAAAATATGGAAACTCCACCCAGATTGGGATTCGAGAAATTGGGATTCTGAGAGGCGAACATGCTAAATACTAAGCCACCGTGCCGCCCGCTATTTAACTTTGACATTTTCCATATTTCAGACTGGGGAGTCATGTGACACACATGATTTTAAGTGGGCAGTACATAAACACACAGGAAAACATGAAAATGATTTAAACAAAATACGAAACATGAAGACGAAATAAATGACATGGACAAACTTCATCTGTATGTCAGTTTAGAGAGGTAGTGTTATGACTAGTGATCGACCAATTAATCGGCTGACCAATTCGGGTCGAGTTTTGGCATTTTTAGATTATCGGCATCGGCTGATATATGAGCGCATAAGGCTGATATTTAAACAATGCCTACAGGCAACACTGTGGGCAGCTCCGTCATTCTGGCTCAATGAGTGAATACAGTCATTTGATCTAACTTTTGCTTAGAGTGACCCCTAGTGGTCTTTCGGCAGAATGTCACTCAGTGCTCAAGGGAATGGATCGGTGTGTTGAAACTGCTCTACACCTCATGAGAGAAAACGGTTTCTCTTTCAACTCTCAGTATTTGTTACTGGCTGCTCTTTATAATGTATAAAGTGTTTACTGTCTGCATAATTAGAGCGATTGTGTTATTTAGAGAGAAAATGCCAATAGTTTTATTTGGAACTGTAAGCTTAGCAATCACTTGAACAGCTAAACTGGTCAACTAATACTAATTAGCGCTAGCTAACGCTATAATAATGTTCCGGGATGCTATTTGTAACATATACAGTGTTTACTGTTTGTATAATTAGGGCGAGTTGTATAATTAGGGCTAGCTTACAGGCAGTGTTGTGCCAGTTCCCAGCTTTTCTGAACTAGTTCATGTTCAGTTCATACATGCTCAAAGTCAACATTTCATGTTCAAAGTTCACTATTTTAATTCTGAACTAGTTCAAAATTCAGTTCATTAAATTTTTTTTCTTGAGATATTCTAATAAGTACTTTTTTTCACACTACAAACTACAATATTTGTTTGTTAATATTTTAAGTATTTATGTAAATTAGCTAAATTGGCTCATTAGTTCAAAAAGTTCATTGAATGTTCTGTGTGCATTGTGCAATGTTCATCAATAAATGTTCATTCTAAAAAGATGCTGCTATCTGCTTATGTTTAGGTACACTGAAACTTTAATTAATAATGTGTAATTTAAAGTTGTATGTTTTTAATATTGCTCTCTGTATTACAAAAAGTAGAGAAGACAGGGATAAACTGTGTGATTACTTTTGTGTCTTGTTTATTATTATTATTATTATTATTATTATTATTATTATTATTCTTTATTAGTTGCAATAAAAACTGGTAATATCGGCTTTATATATCGGCCACTTCTGTCGTCTAAATATCGGCATCGGCCATTAAAAAACCCATATCGGTAGATCACTAGTTATGACTGGTCATAATCTCATAGTGGCTGTGTGATGTGAGTCATTAGATGAGTGATAGAACAACAGCATGTGCACTTGGTCTTTTTTTTACACTGTTTTTTTTTTAAATTCTGATAAAGGTCTGTGGTAAACACTGATATTGGTCTATATATATACTGTCTTTGCACAATTATTACTTTGTTGCCCATTATGTTTCCAAACCCCAAGTACTCTCATAACAGCTAAGTGCTGCTTTTCTTCAGAGCGGGATTGTTCAGTGTTGATTTTGACTCAGTGGATGCTGTTTTACACACAAGGTGCATGTATCAGACATGCTGTATGCAGTGATTCTCTTATTTGACTAAATAATGATAAATACATTACAGAAGATTAAAAAATAGAAAAAGTATAGATAACATGTACAAGTAGCTGATCTTAAGCAGTTGGCTGAAATTTGCCAGTTGTTGGCTTGAACGGCCAGGACTGGTGACCATGATCAGTCTCATATATCTGATTTTGTGCTGATCAAATTACACTAATGTACTCCACAATGGTTCATGTCATGCAGCACACACACACACACACACACACACACACACACACACACAAGTTTAAGATGCAACTGTGGACAAATGTAGATACACAAGTGTGTGATAACATTTAAAAAAAATGTGTGTGTGTATATATATGTATATGTTCAAAAGTATTGAGCCACTTATACATTTCACTTACAGAGGATTTTGTGACATTTTAGGGTGTGATTTGGCCCTTGCACTTTGAGCTGTCCTCAAATGTAAGAATCTTAACTGCAAAATGTATAATGAGTGAGTGGTAGCCAAGTTATTATCCCAGGTCCAGTGTGGGTCCTTGAGCAACCCTCATTGCTTCAGGTGTGCTGTACCAATCCTGTTCTCTGACCCCAACCAAGTTGGGACATTAGTAAGTCCATTCATTATCTCCCACTTTATCCTCTAGTAGGGACGCGGTGGGGTTCCTCATGCCCATCCAGGGGAGTTTTCGGGCACTGGGCAGATAGACCCAGGACAGGGCGCCAATCCATCACTGGGCACACACTCACCCACACAGACACACTCTATATGGGGCAATTTGGAGAATTCAGTTGACCTTGATCCATGTTTTTGGACTGTGGGAGGAAACCGGAGAACCCGGAGGAAACCCACGCGGACACGGGGAGAACATGGAAACTCCACCACCCAGATTGGGATTCGAACCGGGAATCTCTAGTGCTGAGAGGCGAACGTGCTAACTACTAAGCCACCGTACCGCCCTGATATTAGTAAGTCGCTTTAGTTAAAAGTCTCTGTTAAATAAAAAATAATAATAATTAAATGAGCGTACCCACATACATGTACTGACACTTTACTGCTTGAATTCTTACTGGTTTATTCTGGTGAATTGTGAGGTCAGACACTGATGTTGGACGAGGACCTGGCTCACAATCTGTTCTAGTTTATTGCAAAGGTGTTCTCTGTGGTTGAGGTCAGGAAACTGTTTGGCCCAATTATTGTCTTCTAAACAAAATCCTCTTCAACTGTATCTTAATAGACCTTGTTTTGTGCACTTGGGCATGTCCAAGTCCCCAGAAAAGTCCCTTTTCCAAACTGTTCCCACAAAACTTGCAAACAGACATTAGTCCAAAATTCATGGCTGTGTGCTTTATTTTTCACATTTGTGGCATTGGGACCGAATTAAACATTTTTATTTACTGTTGACACAATAAATGTGTGTCATTACTTTTGTCTAGGAGTAAAGTCAAGCAAAACTTTGCCCTTGCCAAAACCAATTTAATGGTTATATTGGTACCTACAATGAGTTATGAGTGAATTTCAGCCATAGCAGAGGCAGATATTGATATTGATATTTAAATTCTCATTAAGACTTAATAATAATGCTGCCATCTTTAGGCAGAAAGTCAAACACACCATTGGGTAAAGCCATGTTTCTAGAATTGGGTAAGACAAAAAAATGGATTTGGGCAAAACTTTGTAGTTGGAGCATTTCCAGTGAAAAGCACAACATCTCTGATTGGAGAGCATGACTTAATAGAAACATGGAAATTAATTTATGAAACCATTCATGTGATAATTCAGATTCTAGATTAGATGCGTTTTTATGTCTATTATAAACTGCAGCCTTTTTTATTTATTAAAATATTTTTAAATATGAAACCAAGTAATTTTTTAGCCACAATACAATATTTTTTTTTACTTTTTTTCAGTAAAGCTTTCAGAGTTGCTTTTATAGTGTTTTTGGATCTTATTTATTGCTTTAACATCCATGCTGAAGCATCATGAATAAGTCATGCATTTAATGTATCTTGTATTTGAAGAAGGGAGGCGTGGTGTGGCGTTGATGTATTTTGGAGAGGAGGGGCACACGAAGGACAGTTGTTACTGTCCGGAAGATAGGAGGAGGGGCAGTAATCCCTTCAGGAGGAGAGAGGCAGGATGTTACTCTTTCATCCTGAATGAAGCTGGGAGTGACATGTTAAACCTCAGTAGTTAACACATAATCTGACTGACAGTGTGAGAGCATTAGGAGCACTTGCAAAAAACTTTTACTAGAGGTGAGTGGTTCTAAGCTTTACACTTTATTTGAAATCTCTGGATTATTCAACCTGTACCTCTGTACTGTGCTCTTTGTATTCAGTAGAGGGGGTGTGGGGGTGGTTAAAATTGAACGTTGCTCAGTCTACACTAGGCTGGGGGACTCTTTCGATCAGCTGATTGGCCCTCGCTAGGCATTATGATTGCACTTAGTCTAGAGGGAGCAGCTGCTCGGGGGTGCTTTGGGGGCACTAAAGGGTGTGTCAACAGTTCAGACCTGCAGACAAAGCCTGTACAATATGATATGCTTTCCTTTTGATGTGCTTACATTTAGGTGTTTTATTATTTAATTCAACATATTTTGTAATTATACTGCTTTGTAGATTTGGCAAATGATTAATTTACATTTTTTAATTTATTATTACAAGTAAAACTGTAATTCGGTACAGCTTTAATATTCTGAATACCATAAAAAATGGAAAAGTAAAAAAATGGTGCACGTGGGAATAAAATTAAAGTCAAACTGTAACTGTAGTGGAGCTGGGTAAATTTTACAGCTTTGACTACCAAATCAAAATGTTATTTTAAAAAAGCCATGCTGGAAATCAGTGATTTAAATGTAGAGGCAAATTAAATATCCCATATATTCTCTTTATAAGGTTTATCTCCTAGTTTCTATAGTTTTAGCACTTCTACTTGTATATACTTATATACGCACATTGTTCATCTACAATTACAAAATGAAATCCATCTATTTCTCTATTTATTGTACATTGGTGGTTTTATTAAGGTGCCAACACAGAGCAGATTTTATTGAGGGTGTGTTGGTTTTGAGTTATTCTTGTATGACTAGATCATGGAGGTGTTGCTGGTGTTTTTGGCCAGTGTTCACTCACTATTCATTCTGTTAAACATATTTACCATATTGCTTTAGTATGTAGATGAAAAATAATGAACAGTGGCTCATTTGTTGCTGCACACTTTGAGTTAGCCATATTCTAATCCTTAATCACTGCTTACAGGATGCTGGTGGTTGTACATTTTTGTTTGGTGAATTATTAATAAGTATCACATAAATGCTAGAAGCACTGCTGTATCTGATCCACTTATACTAGTGCAACGCATGCTAACACACCACCACCATCAGTGTCACTGCTATCATAAGGATCATCCTCCACTCAAACAATACATTCTAAGTGGGGGTCCTGACTTTAGAGAAGAAAGTAAAGAACTGGCTTTTGTGATATTAAAATTACAAGATGAATCTTTATGGTGAATAAGGCTGATAAAAAAATAAGGTGCCGAAATGTTAACCTAATAAATTGGCTAGTGGGTATATAATATGAAGTTAATAATTCATACAGTGCTGTCATTATGGCAAAACTATGACATACATTTAGCCTTCTGTATTTTGTCATGTCAGTGTTATAATGTTAAAATAAAAAAAGTTGATTTTTTTGCCATCTTAATCAAATTGTAAGATAAAGCCAGAATAAAAACTGAAGCTGCATCATGAGTCATGATGAGTGGCAATCGATTGCAGCGTCTCTGGTTTGAATCTTAGCTACAGTCACTATAGAGTTTTGTGCATGTTCTACATGTGTCTGAGTTTTCGGTCTGTTTGGACTCGACTGGGGTTTTAAGATGTTGATTAAGTGATTGACTTTGAACTGCTAGGCCTCTGTATTAAAGAAGCAGATGAAGTGAGTGCATGTTTAATAAAGTCAGTAATTAAGTTGCTGAAAATTGCAGTTAAGAAATTTGAATAGCTGACTGTGGTAAGTTCAAATCAACGATGGAAGAGCTCAAAGTGCAAAGTGCTAAACAACACATCTAAAGGGCTGAGTAACATTTTTGTTGCTCAGAATAGAATAAAGAAGGCTTGTTTTACAATTATTTATTTGTAATTATTTAAAAGATCTACGATAAATAGTTTTTTTGCCTGGAATTGTTAAGTGCATTAAATTTATAAACCAGAGTTTTAGAATTAGTCTTTAGAATCCTTACAAAATACTTAAAAATGCTTATGAGGTGAATTGATTGTTAAGAATTGGACCCTTGAACTCTTATTGACTCGCACAGTGTCCCTTAGCATTTGTTTTGCACCAGTGAGATACTTTGCCTGTGCTATTTTTTTAGGATTTACCAGCTTAAACTTAAGTTACATGAATGACAATGTATCTTCAACAATATGCAACAACATTTCAAATAGTTGTACACCTTGTAGGTTTCGTCCGGGTTCTCCAGTTCCCTCCCACAGTCCAAAAACATGGATCCAGGTGAAATGGATGCTACAAATTGCCCCATATAGAGTGTCTGTGTGAGTGAGTGTGTGCCCAGCAATGGATTGGCACCCTGTCCTGGGTGTGTTTGCCCCCCCCCCCCCCACACACACGTCTCTAGTAGAGGTTTAAGTGGAAGATAATAGATGGATGGATGATTTTATTGGAATTTTTATACTTTCACGTTAATTTACCTCTTGCATCATGGTTTATTGTTGTTAATACTTTATAATAGTATTCAAGTTAACTGATGCGTCTAATTTTGTCAGTCGAGTCTTTAGAAATGCAGGTTTGGGGTTGCAAAAATTAGCTTAGGTTAAGCCTTTTTTTGCAGCTATGTCAATATTGTCTTGTTAATATGTTGGGAGAAGTTAGAAATTCTATTCAACATATCTTGTTAAGCAATGACCTATCATTGAAAAAATAGCATAATGGACTTTAAATCATTTAAAGTCAATCAGGTTTTCTTTTTCATCAGTAATGATTAGGCCACAATGCTCATTTCTTATCATTATCTTATCATTATATCTGTGTTGCAATGGAATTAGGTCTTTGCCTGCATTCCTCATCATTTTGTGTTTAACATTAGTCCATAGATGTCCATAGCACTTAAACTTTACCAATAATTATTAAAAGATAATACAGTATGACATGTTCTACAGTGGAGAAGCAATGGGTTATAAAGTAGGTGCAAATACATGGCCTGGGGTTGTAAGAAAACCACAGCTAATGGGTTTAAATCTGCAATGGTTGGGCCAAACATAGAGGGATGAAAATTAGTCTAATAAGGCAATACATTTAACTTCATTTGAAGCTGTTTTTGTTTTGTTTTTTTCCAATATTTGGAAAAGAACATGTCCAGATAAAATTATAGATCCTACACTGCACTGTATTTTTTTCAAACAATATAGAAATTAATGTTGTGTTATAGTGTTAATTATCTAGAAACCATAGATGTGATAATAAACTGTTAAAACAAAAATGGGTATTCATTCATCTTTTATCTTCCGCTTTATCCTCTATTAGGGTTGTGGGGAGTTCTTCATGCCATTCAGGGGAGAACGTTTCGGGTGCTGGGCAGATACACCCAGGACAGGGTACCAATCTATCACTAGGCACACACTCACTAACACAGACACACCCTATATTGGGAAAATTTGGAGAATTCAATTGACCATGATCCATGTTTTTGGACTGTGGGAGGAAACCGGAAAACCCACGTGGACACGGGGAGAACATGGAAACTCCACCCAGATTGGGATAGGAACTGGGAATCCCTAGTGCTAACCACTAAGCCACCGTGCCGCCCAAAAATGGGTATTGTAGGTAAAAATTGAGACACATTGCTAATGTGTTGACTGTATTGGACAATGTACTGCAAGAACTGTTTATGAAACTAACTAATTTTGTTTGTTATTATGTACACTGATTTTATTTTGCTTGTTTGCTTTGACAATTTTTTTTTTACTGTTTTTATTGCTGATTTTAGACCTTAACTTAAGTTAACATTTTTTTTAACTGTAAATTTATTTATTGTTTTTTTAGAGAAATTTTAGTAACTTATTTTATATGGGCTTTAATCTTAAAAAAGATGCCCATCCTGGGGAGAACGCTTTGGGCGCTGGGCAGATATACCCAGGACAGGGTGCCAATCCATTGCTGGGCACACACCCACCCACAAAAACACAAACACACTCTATATGAGGCAATTTTTGAGAATTCAATTGACCTTGATCCATGTTTTTGGACTGTGGGAGGAAACCCACGTAGACACGGGGAGAACATGGAAACTCCACCCAGATTGGGATTCGAACCGGGAATCCCAAGCGCTTAGAGGTGAACGTGCAAACCACTAAGCCACTGTGCCGCCCATCTTTAATCTTAATAATGTAAATAATTTTTTAGATGCTTTACTCAGAAAAAAATATTAGTTATTTAAGCTCTATCTATTAAAGCACACAACAGAGATCATTGATATATTTGCTTACTTTACCTTTTTTTCTCTTGTAGTGTGCAGCAGCTCTCAGGGACACAGCATAACCATGGACACAACAAGCTCTCTGAAGATGACTGCTCTAACCTCTCAAAGCATTTTCTGCCACATAGAAGAGGAGAATCTGCTGGCAGTAAAAGGTTTCTTGGATAAAAACCGCGATGTAGACAGCCGAAGCGATGTAAGTAAGAGGGGAAAAGGAAAGATAATGTGTACAATAGAATGCAAAGGTAACAATTTCAGTCTATAAACTGTACAAATCATCTGACGTTATGCTTCGATTGAAACATTCATTTATTTCTCATAACTTTAAAGCTTTTTTAAGGTAAAATTATTACATAAGATTCCTTAAACCTCATATGCCGATGTACCAGCACTTCTTCTGACTAGTTTTTATATGGAAACCCAATAAACTTTCGATGTCCCTGCAGCAAATTTGTACCAAATTTGGGCAGACTCACCCAGGACAGGCCACCAATCCATCGCTGGGAACACACACCCACACACGCACACAATTGCGTTATTATACAGTTGTGATCAAATTTATTAAACCTTAAATGCTGCGAAGGGTTTTATGGAATTCAGTGCACATTTGTAATTGTGTTCATAATGAAATCTTACAAGGACTTGTTAAAGAACTAAATGCAACTAAGATAGCATCAATTGTTTTTGTCATAAAGTATTAAATGGCCTTTTTGTGATTTCTTCATTGACACAATTATTCAACCCCTTTACAACTACCACTCATAAGAACAGAGGTTCATTCCAGTGTTTTCAATCAGGTATTGAAAACACCTGTGGATGTCAACGAGCAGCAATCAAGCATGATAAGCACCAATTAGGCAGATTTAAAAGGACTGTGATACTCAGCTCCTTCTAGACATCTACTGGTGTGTTTACAAGCATGGTGAAGGCAAGAGAATGGTCCCAGAAGACAAGAGAAGAGGTTATTGCTCTTCACAAGAATGGCAATGGATATAAAAAGATTGCGAAGTTGTTAAATATTCCAAGAGACACTATCGGAAGTATCATTCGGAAGTTCAAGTTAAAGGGCACAGTGGAAACGTTACCTGGTCGTGGCAGAAAGAAGATCCTGACCGCGACTGCTGTGTGCTACCTGAAGCGTAATGTGGAGAAAAATCCCCGCGTGACTGCTAAGGAACTGAAAAAAGACCTGTCAGATGTGGGCACTGAAGTTTCAGCTCAGACAATAAGGCGCGTACTGCATAACGAAGACCTCCATGCCAGAACTCCCAGGCGCACCCCCTTGCTGACTCCAAAGAACAAGAAAAGTCAACTGCAGTATGCCAAAAGTCATGTGGACAAGCCACAAAGGTTTTGGGACAGTGTACTGTGGTCAGATGAAACTAAATTAGAACTGTTTGGGACAATGGACCAGCGCTATGTTTGGAGGAGGAAGAACCAGGCTTATGAACAAAAGAACACATTGCCTACTGTGAAGCATGGCGGGGGGTCAATTATGCTTTGGGGCTGTTTTGCTTCTAATGGTACAGGAAAGCTTCAACGTGTGCAGGGTACCATGAATTCCCTTCAGTACCAGGAGATCTTGGAGGAAAATGTGATGGAGTCAGTCACAAACCTGCGGCTTGGGAGACGTTGGACCTTCCAACAGGACAATGATCCGAAGCACACATCCAAGTCCACTAGAGCATGGTTGAACATGAAAGGCTGGAACATTCTAGAGTGGCCATCGCAATCACCAGACTTAAATCCAATGAGAACCTCTGGTGGGACCTAAAGAAGGCAGTTGCAGTGCGCAAGCCTAAGAATGTGACTGAACTGGAGGCTTTTGCCCATGAAGAATGGGCTAAGATACCCATAGGTCGCTGCAAGACACTTGTGTCAAGCTATGCTTCACGCTTGAAAGCTGTCATAACTGGAAAAGGATGTTGTACTAAGTACTGAAAAATAATGTCACTAGGGGGTTGAATAAAACTGATAATGATGTGAGCACAGTAAAGACATTTGTGGTTATTCCATCATAAATATTATGTTATATTTGTCTAATTTATAAGTGCCTCTTTGATATAATTGTAAATAAGATGACTGAAATGATCCAAATCAATGTCAAACTGGCCAAAACACTTTATTTCAGTGGGGGTTGAATAAATTTGATCACAACTGTATTTTTATTATGTTACAGTTAAGTCATTTAGTAACTTACCTTTTGATTTCATCTGGGAAGGACCACAAACAAAAAAATCCAAAACCTTTAAATATCCAGATTTCATTTCCAATGAAAAGTTTTAGATTTAAAGGTAAGTTGATAATACAGATAAAATACAAAATTATATAACTGCACATGGTATATTTATTGACATCTATAATTTATTATGTCATTATGTGTTGAAACTGTGCATGAATCAAAAAGAGTTAAGGTAAAATCTTTTATACTGAATCATACTGATATTACAATATAGTATCAATATACAGTATATCAATACAAGTCCAGTGAAATGGTTTAACATTTTTGTTTTTATTGAGCTCACAAGCTGACAATTATTTAAATCTAAATTTTGTATTTCAAATATATGCATTTCATAAGTTTTTTACTTCTTTTAAAATTGCAATTTAAAAATTACAACTTTCAGATAAAAAAATTCTGATAAAAAAAATAGTTTCAAATCTCAGAAATATAAATTCAAACTTGAGGTTAATCATCCGGGCCTCCTAGAAAAAGTAAAAGTTTTGAGCAAATTAATGCGACATTTAACCTATTGGAGTGCTGCTTAGTGTGTTTTGCTGTTGAAAATGAAATATAACTTAAATGCATGTAAAGACAGAGTGCTCAGAATGAATGTGAACTAAAAGGTCTAAAGGTGATGTATGTGTGTGTGTGTGTGTGTGTGTGTGTGCTGGT
Source organism: Corydoras sp. C115 (assembly GCA_019802505.1). NCBI lineage: Eukaryota > Metazoa > Chordata > Actinopteri > Siluriformes > Callichthyidae > Corydoras > Corydoras sp. C115. The sequence goes on along the minus strand of JAFMOC010000006.1, from coordinate 4,552,238 downwards.
GCATTTATCAAGAAGTGAGGCAATGGCATCAAACAAAGATATCAAGGAATATGTGATGTGAAAAAGCTTGGAGCTCAATCTCGTTCTTTGGATCTCTAAACTGGGAGTGCAGTATTGATACCTCAGTTAAATAAAAAAAAATTTACAAGTAAAAAGATCAAATATTTAAAAATATTTATATATATATATAAGAAATATTTCAAATATACAAAATTCAAATCATATATTATTACTTAGATCAGCTTTTGTGCGCCATATGTTTTATTTATATATATATAAAAATATATATATATATATAATAAAACATTTTTATTTGTTTTAAGCCACCGGCGGCTTAGTGGTTAGCACGATCAAGTCAATTGAATTCTCCAAATTGCCCCATATAGAGTGTGTCTGTGTGAGTGAGTGTGTGCCCAGCGATGGATTGGCCCCCTGTCCTGGGTCTATCCGCCCAGCTCCCCTAATAGAGGATAAAGCGGGAGATAATGAATATATATATATATATATATATATATATATATATATATATATATATATATATATATATATATATATATATATATATATATATATTTATATTAGGGGTGAGCTGCAATATTCGCTGATTCGACGATTCGATTCGGAGAACCGTAGTCGACTATGAACCTCATAGTCGAATGTACCATTTTGACCACATGGGGGTGCCCATGGCTGCTGCTAAGCATTAGTTTTTACATGAAATGTCTTTGTTTTCGTTATATATATATATCCTTTTGTCAAATAAAATCATCCTAATTTCTGTTAATATTTTTTTTAAATGATGTGTGCGCTTTAACAATAGGCTACACATTAATAAAGCTCCCCCTGCAGTTAGTTGCACATTCCAAATGAGCAGAGCTGAACAGGGCCGTTAGCATCTACCGGTGTATTTTTCAATGATGGCTATGGCTACTAAAAAAAGCTTCCAAAGTTTGGGAATTTTTTGAAAAAGATAAAAATGAACCCAAGAAAGTAAAGTGCAATTTACAGTGCTCTAGAAAAACAAGTAAAATATTTAAAAAAATCTTTTTTAACACCACGCCATCTTGTGGTGAAATTTTAACTGATTCGACTATCAGTCGACTATAGGGAAAATCTGACTAATCAGATTCGACTATGAAAATCCTTAGTTGAAAACACCCCTAATATATATATATATATATATATATATATATATATATATATATATATATATATATATATATATATATATATATTTTTTTTTTTTTTTCTTTTCATTTTTGTGTTTTATGGCGAAATTGGCTAATTAAAACAATAAGCCCTATTTTACTAAATATGATAACTCACTTTGTTAAGCTACTTTAACATATTCCTTCTCTGATTCAGTAATGATTAAATTCTGAGACTTCAGTATGAGTCCTACAAACAAATTAAATGTTTTAATGTGGGACAAATAAAACTGTAAAACACTAATTTTTATGTTTATTCTCAAAAAAATTATTAAGGGCACTATAAGACCTGTGACTGTGAGTCCAGTGTAGTTCTAGGTGTATCCAATATACATTTGTTCAACATTTTATTTTTTTCTTCAGTAATTGGGTGACATTGTACCGCAGTGGTAAGCCCTTTTACCTTACAGCCAAGGTCCTGGGTTCGATTCCTGCTTAAAATGAACAAAGGCCCTTTCTGTGTGAAGTCTGCATGACCTTCCACTGCCTTTGTGGGTTTTTTTGGGGAGTCCAGTTTCCTTCCAAATCCCAAGACATGCCAATAGTTAAATTGGAGATATTAGATTGCTCCATGACTGTATTACCTGCTATGAACTGCTTTCTTTCAAGAAACGGATATTGGTGCTGTCCAGACAATAAACTCCAAATTAAACAAACAAGCAAGTATGCATTATGATGTACATTCATAGTGCTTCTGACAGTTTGGTTTAAATTTCCAAGGTGCTACCTTTCAGTAGTACTAAATTTATGTAAGTGTTCATCTTTTTAAAATGTAGCTTTTGTTCTATGAGCCCCAAAGCACATTATTCTCTTTATGATCATTATATAAACCATGTATTCAAATACAAATTTTATGTATTATTCTCATGCGATATAAATTTTAGCAAGTTCTTTTTTTTTTTTCTTTCTTCTGACCAGATTCTAAAACTGACTAGACGTTTTTCAATGACAATAGAATACATCCATCCATCTATCCATTATCTTCCGCTTTATCCTCTATTAGGGTCGCGGGGGGGTTCCCCATGCCCATCAAGGGGAGAATGTTTCGGGCGCTGGGCAGATACACCCAGGACAGGGCGCCAATCTATTGCTGGGTACACACTCACTCACACAGACAAACTCTATATGGGGCAATTTGGAGAACTCAATTGACTTGATCCATGTTTTTGGACTGTGGGAGGAAACCCACACAGACACGGGGAGATCATAGAAACTCCGCCCAGGTTGGGATTCGAAACGGGAATCCCAAGCGCTGAGACGCAAACGTGCTAACCACTAAGCAACTCTAGAATACATCCTTTAATGAAAAAAATAAGAAGCTGCTAATTGCATCTGTTAAAATAATTTGTTGCCAGCTGAATCAGGTGAATCACTGGGGTAATGAGCCAATCAGAGACGTCCAAACAGTGTTTAGTTTCTTGAATATAAAACAACGCATTTTTTGACGAGCGATGTTTAATCAGTGATGCTTTCTTTGTTTTTTTTGCTCAGAGTGGCCAGACGCCTCTCATGGTGGCAGCTGAACAAGGAAGTCTGGACATTGTACAGGAGCTCATCAGGAGGGGAGCCAATGTAAACCTGGATGATGTGGTACAAACTCTTCCATATTGCACTTCTTACATTGTGCACCAGCCAGGGAAACATTAAAACTAAAAGCCATTGTTCAGTCAACTGCAGCTAAATGTATCATTATATTTGTGCTTACATATATTTTTACAATATTACAATACTGCCTTTAAAGTTCTAGGCTTTTCTATGATTTATTTTTTTTGGTTGCCAAGTAATTGGATACGAAATTAGCCAGTGTGAGTTTTTTTTTATTATTGTGGGATTCCTGACAGACAAACCATAAGAGAAAAAAATCTGGTATCTTTTTTAAAAAAATGGTAACTTTTTTTCTTACAGCCTAATATCAATTATCATTACGTATCATCATTTAGGTGTAAATGTATATTTAGACAATGTAAACAGCATTCAGATAAAGATACAAAAAAATGGTTCTGGAAATTAATACAATTATAAAAATTTTTTTTAAATGCTTAAATATGTCTCTACTAAATTTCGTGCCTAATATTGTCAGAATTGTTTTATTTTAGTCAAATTATATAGTGATCTGCAATGCACTGCTTTTTTTACGGTTATCCACACATTTTTAGAGGCATTTACTTCTGTGCTCTGACTTGGCAACTCACGAACTAAGGTGATTATAAATGCTAGGCATCTTTTCACTGGCAAAGCCAAATCCCAAATCCCTCAACTTCAACATGAAATTATTTAAATTTCCACTAATACATTTTTTGTTTAATAACATTGGCGTGGTTTCCAGTCCCCGAAACAGAGAAATACCTTTAACCCGATTTTCTCAAAAAAAAAAAAAACTTTTTTTTTGTAATTTGTAATTTTCTGTATTTAAACAAGCAGCTGTGGAGTAGATAGTTCAAGAATTTTACAATACAAACATGCTTTTGTGGATAAAATGAATTTTATTATTCTATTTAAAAATAAAATGTCATTTTTGCAGACATAGTCTGAATGTAACTAAAGGACAGGTCTGTCATGAATAACATTACTTTCACAGTTTAAGGCTTTACATTCCCAACACTGACATGAACTAAGATGATTACAATGATAAAGAAATCCATTGTCCAACATCAAGCAGCTTCAAACTTGAATTAGTGGCTAAGCACATGCACGAGCGTAAAAGCTACATACAATAATAATAATAGGTTTTTATTTTTAAACAATGCTTTTGTTTAGCTCATTATTTAAAGCACCTAAACAATTGCAACTTTGTTCAAGTCAAATTTTGTTTAACTGTGCTGTATAATAACAATATTAATATTAATAATAATAATGATGATACCTATTATTAGGGTTGGCATGGTGGCGTAGTGGTTAACATGTCTGCTTCTAATCAGATCCAGGTTTGAATCCCGATCTGTGTGCAGTTTCCTTGTTCTCCTCTTCTCCAATGGTTGTTTTATGTGTTCTTAATGTAACATTTACTTTACTTTTACATGTGTACTGTGGGTGCTTAAAAATAAAAAAAGACCCGGCATTTTATAACGTAATGAGTGGTGTCCTATTTTTTTGGGAATGATTTAAAACCCTACCCTACCTAGTTCTAGTTGGGCACTACAAAACTAGGGATAGGACCAATGGAATTAAATTGGGAATGGACCTAAAGCGGCTTATGAAGGCCTTTTTTAATGACTTGACCCAAATATGTCTGAATTATGTGAACTGTGTTTAAACAGCATGTGCTTGACAGAAAACCAAGTGGTTGTAGGCCACAAATTTATAAAAGAGTTCCTTAAATGTCCTCTCGTTGTTCTCTAACAAATGTTTTGAAAGCACTTGTTGAGGTTTAAAGTGTTAAGAAACCACATTCCTTTTCTGTTATTAGGAGAAAAACATCAGAAAAAGAAACTGTTAAACCTTTGCAGAAAATCCTAACCCCTTAATATAATACATTTATTATAATAAATGTATATTTTTATCACCGTTAACATCGCTTACTTTATTTACATTTGACCACTATTAAATCCCCAATATTTTTTACCCAATTAGTTTTCTTAAAGTCTTTCCGGTGCTTTAATGTGATCTCATAGTGGGTGGACCAGCACTAAAGTGCTACATTTAACTCATAATATCAGGTGGCTTGCAGCGTTGTGTAATTGGCATGCAAAACTGTGGTTCAGCAAATGACTGGGTGATGACATGCATTCATACACACCCTGGTCTCACAACTGTAAGCATACAGTAGCTTACTCTTTGCTGAGTTGCTTTACTCATACAGTTTGAGCACTCATGACTACTTGGTATGACCATTTGGTAGGTTTTCTTTCTTTAGAAGTTGTTCAGGTTCAGGTATGGATCAGCTAGGTATTTATGTTTATGCTTCTGTGTGACTTTTTGCACCTAGGATTGCTGGACTGCTCTGATATCTGCCTCTAAAGAGGGCCACATTGAGGTGGTGAAGGAGCTACTAGCCAACAATGCCAATCTGGAGCACAGAGATATGGTAAATAATCCCTATCTAGTACAACATTGAATGTTTTTCTGCTTGCTGCATTTTTTTTAACAAAACTTAAAACTACGGAACTGTTAGAAACATTGCAGAAAAAGTATTTATTATTTTATGTGCTTTTTTATGTGAATAAAACCTCAACAACTTTACTTACCTCGTACCGATTTCTTTTTCTTAATAAAGTCTTATTTTATTTAAGGCTTTAGTTTGGAACTACATTTATATCTCATCAGAATATATTCAGTGTTTGTGCACATGAATGTTATAATTCAGTATGTTATAGGTTATCTGTTTTTAATGTTATGCCATTATTTGCAAAAGCTTAAGAGTAAGAGAGTTTTGGCTTTTTATTTTTTTACCTGTTAAAATTTTTTAATTAAAAATGTTTAATTAAACATGTTAAACACTAGTAAAATACAATTAACATTTAACATTCTAATGTCCTAATATTGTTTGACAAAACAGATTGCTCTATGTTACTTTTGTTTAAATTATTGAATTATAACTATAATGGTGTAGAGCACAACAAAATAATTTATTATACTCACTACTCTGTAACTTGTGCAATGCAATAATTGCCTTGGCAATAACAGCTGAGCTTATTGTTGTTTTCATTATGTCTTACCTCATTATTGTTATGTCAAGTCCCACGAGTAAGCGTCAAATGAACAGAGGTATAAGATAATGTGTACTTTATTAACAGTGTGAGGTTAAAAACCTGGTAATCAGACCGTTGCAGACTAATAAGAAAAAACAAAAGGCAAAGGGCTGGTGGGCAAATGCAGCAGAAACGGGTCAAAACTAAAGCATTCTAAAAATGAGGGACGCTAAGAAAAGATTGTAAAACAATTAAAGCTTGGCTTGATCAATCTCAGACAAGAAGGGATCAAATTAATAAGACTGATACAGAGGGTTGAATCAAACTACCTGACTCAAGCTGGAAAATTCAATTTATTGGACTTTTGCATAACGACCCTGGATTACTTAAACGCTCATTTTTAATGTTGACCATTTTTAATATTGACCAAGATCTTATTTAGAAACTTACCTGCAGTGGGGCAGTGCAAGATTTAGTTATGGTAACTTTTGGTCAAATGTTATGTATTAACACTGAGTAACCACATCTCCGTTAGTCATTCATTATAGGCTTTTTTATTTTATTAATCAGTGTAATTATTTAGCAGTGCATAAATTTGGCAGTAAGTATCATCAGAATGAATTTAGGATTTTATCAGAAACTCAGCCTACATTATTTACAGGAGAATATTTGAAATATATAAGCTTGGGCTATTTTATGCAGCCATGCTTTGTATTTGCGTCTTATTGGAGGTATCTCTTTGAATTAAATGTTTTACTTATGTGTCATACCTGTTTATTTACTGCAACAATGTTGTTTGAGAAAGTGTGTCATGGTGCCACATTGTCGGTAGCACAATGCTAATAATAACAGCGTCTGCAGTAAACCTGCAATCTGAGGAAAACTGAGTCAGACAGATTTTGGTTAAGGATACAATCCAAACATAAATGTCTCCTGTAAAGTTATTGTCACTAAAGATGTGTGTGTTGTATTGTTATAGGGTGGCTGGACTGCTCTTTTGTGGGCATCATATAAGGGTCGTGCAGAAGTGGCCAGTTTACTGCTGGAGAAAGGTGCGAACCCCAACATCACTGGACAGGTACCATCCTCTTTATTAGAGCATTTTGGCACTCAAACCATAACGCACAGCTTTTTGTATAAAACTAGGAATTTGTTTATGATGCTATTTTTTGAGTGATGGCTTTTTAAAAAGTGACATTTGAGAGGTGTGTTTTTAAGGTAAACGTGAAATGTTTTTATTTTCCTCTACAGTACAGTGTGTATCCAATCATCTGGGCGGCTGGCAGGGGCCATGCAGAAATTGTCAGACAACTTCTGCACCATGGAGCTAAAGTTAACTGCTCTGACAAGGTGACCGCCATAATTGATCTTTTCATGGATATGTTGCTAACTTGTTATGTATATAAACAAAGTCTTTTAGATTCTCTAGGATGTGATGGGAATTTTAGTCCCACAATGTAGTATGTTGACTATGCATGTGGAAACTTTCAGGACAGCATGCTTTGTATAACAGTTGAGTAAAGTTAATCTTAAAACTAAAATGTGAGGGGTTTCATTGCAGTGTTATCTGACCACAATAACTTTCAAGTGACAATAATAGTGTATTGTCATAATCTGCCAATAGCATTTAATAATCTATGATGTTTATCTATAATAATTATGTCTACCCTTAGTCAAAATACCCAAGAAGATGTTTTTTTCAGCGTTGTTTGATATCTTTTCTCTTTTCTTATCTTTTCATCAGTATGGTACTACTGCATTGATCTGGGCAGCTAGGAAGGGCCATTACGACTGTGTGATGCACTTGTTGGAGAATGGCGCCAATGTGGATCAAGAAGGAGCGGTGTGTGTTGTGTGGTTCATGACTTTTATACTTTTGGTTATTTTTTCGTAATAATTATTAAGCTTAGCAGGCAGCTTTCAGGTAACACAAATTAGTTTTTTTTTGCATAATCGGTCCATTTAAATGTTAAGATATTCATTTAATTTAAATACATCTGGTTATACTTTATTAAATCCATCCATCCATTATCTTTCACTTAATCCTCTACCAGGGTCAGGGGTCAGGGGTGGGGGGTGGCTATGGGTTCCCCCATACCCATACCCATCCATGGGAGAATGTTTCAGGCACTGGGCAGATATACCCAGGACACACTCGCTCCCACACACACACACAAACACTCTCTATATGGGGCAATTTGGAGCATTCATTTTACTTTCATCCATGGTTTTGGACTGTGGGAGGAAACCGGAGAACCCAAAGGAAACCCACATGGACTTGGGAAGAACATGGAAACTCTACTGAGATTGGAATTTGAACCAGGAATCCCGACACTGAGAGGAGAATGTGCTAACCACTAAGCCACCATGCCGCCCAACTCATTATTAGGTTTTAGAAAATGATTATATTTTCGATTAGACATATGCAAAAATAAAGATGATACTGCAATTTTCACATGTAGCACTGCAAATTTAGTGGTATATTGTAAGGCACTTTCATTATTAATAGACATTTTAAAGAACTGTGAATATGACCTGTTTTTATTTTAGAACTCCATGACTGCTCTGATTGTTGCGGTGCGTGGTGGCTACACAGAGGTGGTGAAGGAACTGTTAAAGAGGAACCCTAATGTTAACATGACCGATAAAGATGGCAACACAGCACTGATGATTGCTGCCATGGAGGGCCACACTGAGATCGTGCAGGACCTGTTGGATGCAGACACCTACGTCAACATTCCTGATCGGGTGAGGAACTGTCTTTACCTTGTCTTCAAAAATTCCTGACAATGTTGAAGTATCATATGACATTGTATTTTAATTGATCTTTATTGTTTTGTAGAGTGGAGACACCGTTCTGATAGCTGCAGTAAGAGGAGGCCATGTGGAGATTGTCAGAGCTTTGCTAAATAAATATGCTGACATCGATGTTAAAGGCCAGGTATTTCATTTACTGTTTTGATTTGAGTTTTCATTACCCTCCACCATAATGCTAACATGTGTTGAAGGACCCCTGATTTTTTTGTGCTTATATCTATATATCTATCTATAAAATATATCTATCTTCACTGAGAATAGTCCTAATATCTGCAATGCAATGTATTTTTTTTTTAAGTGTATTTGTAGATGTTTGTTAAAGCAAATGGTCTATCAACTTAAATACAATTCATGTTAAGAATGTACAAATTGTAAGCCACTTTACTAGACTGTAAAAATGTCATTTGCATAATTATTCTCAAATACTAAAATGAATGCTATAATGGCATCAGTACACATCCAAATGTTAAGGTTGGATAAACATGTCAAAAAATATAGTAGTAATAATAATGTTATAATGTATAATGTGGGAAAGTGATCTATTTTGCCTACTGTGCTTACACATTTAACCTATCTGTGCAATGAAACACACACATACACACTAGTGAAGTAAGCACATTTGCCCTGAGTAATGGGCAGCCCGGGGAGAAATTGGGGTTAAGTGCCCGAGGGCACTTCTTCCATAGTCCTTGGTGGGACTGGGAATCAATTTTATCTCTACATTTAATCTCTGCATTGCATGTTCAGTGTTACATAATGTGACATTAAATCTGTAATTGGGCATTTTTTTGTTTACAGGACAGTAAGACTGCCCTGTACTGGGCTGTTGAAAAAGGTAATGCCACTATGGTGCGAGACATTCTGCTGTGTAACCCTGAAACTGAAGCCTACACTAAGGTAAACGGTGAAATTCTTTCTGAAAAAAGGTTTTTGTTTTAGCTTTTGTTTTGTTCATATACAAAAACACTTTTATATCCTCTTTGGAACCAACCCATAGACTTGCATCCTCTGTAATGGACATTTGTTTTACATATTTTACATTGCAAGAAAAGGGCATTCCAATTCACTTTCATTAATTATTTTGAATGAATCCTTGCTAAAAGCTTTTTTAATAGCAAATCTGTGTATCATGCCTTTCTATATTGATACTGTCTGTGTCTACTACTGTGTTGTAAATAGGAAGGAGAGACTCCACTTATTAAAGCCACCAAAATGAGGAACATTGAGATTGTTGAGCTGCTTCTTGACAAAGGAGCAAAGGTGTCCGCTGTGGACAAGGTAAAACCATATCTTGGGTCATATGTTAGGTTTTTTGTCATATATTCATTACTGACAGACACGACCATGTAAATAGAAAGTAAGATTATATAATTTTCTATTTTGTATCTTTCGATAAGCTAGAATTCTAGAATTGAGTTTTACAATGTGCTACATAAAATGGATATGTAATACTTTTTGTGTATAAAGTCATTAGTTTTAAATAACTGGTAAAATGTTTTGCTTTTAGAAAGGAGACACAGCCCTGCACATTGCTATCAGGGGAAGGAGCAGAAAATTGGCCGAGCTGCTTCTAAGAAACCCTAAAGATGGCCGACTGCTATACAAGCCCAACAAGCAGGGGGAAACACCTTACAACATTGACTGCACGCACCAGAAAAGCATTCTCACCCAGATCTTTGGAGCTAGTAAGCTATTTCTTTGCCACTTTACTGCCTTAAATAGCTCAAAAGCTATGGTCATCTCCAGAATATTTATAGATGCACTGTGTAAACAAAAGTACTGGGACACCACGCTTTAAACTAAATTTTGAGTTGTTTATGTGACCAGAAGAACATTTGTGAGGTCAGACACAGATGGATGAGAAGGCCTGACACAATCTCTGTTCTAGTTCACCCCAAATGTGTTTGATAGTTGAGAGTGGAAATTAGGTATTTTGTTCACCAAATTAATTAATCCATGCCTTAATGGAGCTTTCTTTGTGCACCAGGATACAGACATTCAGAAACAGAAAAGGACCATGAAATATTTTAAATTGGAAGTTTGCAGTTGTACAAAATCATAACTAGGAGACTGATTTGACCTGGACACCATTAACACTAATTAAAACATGCGTCCCAATAGTTTTGTCCACGTTGTGTATGTGGTAAAATTTCTGGAAAATTGTGCTGACTTTCTTTCTGATTTGCTATAGAGCACTTGTCCCCTACGGAATGTGATGGGGACATGCTGGGGTACGACCTGTATAGTAGCGCTCTGGCTGACATCCTCAGTGAGCCCACTATGCAACCACCAATCTGTGTAGGTCTATATGCCCAGTGGGGCAGCGGCAAGTCTTTCCTCTTAAAGAAACTGGAAGGTAAGAACAACCAAGAATGTGTCCTTCCTCGTGTTAATCTTCTGAAGAGAGTTTCCGTAATGAACAACTCTACGTTTTCGAACACAGATGAGATGAAGACTTTTGCAGGCCAGCAGGTGGAGCCATTGTTCCAGTTTTCTTGGTTGGTAGTGGCGTTGACGCTGCTGCTGTGTGGCTTTGTGGCTGTGATCCTTGGTTTCTCAGTTGATCTTCGACTGGCGATTGCCGTGGCTCTCAGTCTGCTTGCCCTGCTTTACATTTTCTTTGGTATGAAGCTCACATATTTTTTCCTCTATATACAATGCAGTTTGGAGTTATGTTTTATTTTAAAACTTTCCCACAGCTAAATATTGTGGTTTAGGTTAAGTAGGAAGCCTAAATCTAGGCAATATTTGTAATCTTTGTAATTCACTTAATTTCACTTTGTAAATAGAATGTAGACTGAAAGGGCTAACACACTTCCAAATAATGAACATAATAAGTAACAGTTAATGTAAAACGTGTCATAAATAAATAATATAAAGTTAAATCTAATATCAAATGACCATGATTTTCTAGAAGTTTATCAAAATTACTAATAAGCCTTGATTCGCTTGAGTTTTCTTTCAATGAATAATAATAATAATAGGGCGGCATGTGGCTTAGTGGTTAGCATGTTTGCCTTTCAGCGCTGGGGATTCAGGTTTGAATCCAATCTGGGTGTAGTTTCCATGTTCTCTGTGTCTGCATGGGTTTCCTCAGGGTTCTCAGGTTTCCTTCCACAGTCCAAAAACATGGATTCAAGGTAAATGGAATGCTCTAAATTGCCCGATATTGTGTGCGTGTCTGTGTGAGTGAGTGTGTTCCCAGGAATGGATTGGCGTTCTGTCCTGGGTGTATCTGCCCAGCGCTCAAACCGCTCTCCCCCTGGATGGGCTGAAGGAACCCCACCAGGGCCCTAGTAGAGAATTAAGCGGAAGACAATGAATGAAATAATAATAATAATAATTTGAAAAAAATTCGGGCATCACATAGCCCCAAAAAGTCATCCCCTGGATTGGCATAGGGGAAATCCCCCCCCCCATCTTGTCCCAATGACCCTAATATAGGATTAATCAGAAGATAATTAGATAAAATGAGAGAAATTTCACACAAGGAAGAATTTTTTTTGTCACCTCAGCTTGTGCTTTGTGGGTTCAGGCTTAGAAAAATGTAAATCTATTTAGATAAATCTAAGTATCTAAGATAAATAATCTTACTTAAATAAACTATACCAATGTACAGCAATAACATTGCAACAATCTTATCCTAGAACTCACATTTCATTTTTTTCATAATAAATATGTATTAAAATAATTTAAATCAAAACTAAGTTTAGACCACATTCAGCGCTATCCTAAATAAGTAGCTGTTGCTCCAGGCTGTCTTCATTTTGAATTGTTACTCTTTTTAGCAAGAGGAACAGCTTTTCCAGCAAATCTTATTATATGAATGAGTAGCAAATATTAAATGTGTCTGTAATTTATGTGTTTGTTCACCAGAGGGCACTGTTGCATTGAGTAAAGTAAACTAGCAAAACTGCATTTGCTTGTTTTTTTTTTTTTTTTTTTTAATGCATGCTTACAACAACGTTTTTCTTCTGAACTTGTGCTTATGTGCAGCGCTTGTATATTTTGGTGGGCGGAAAGAAGGCGAGAGCTGGAGTTGGGCTTGGCTCATCAGTACCCGACTTGCACGGCACATCGGTTACCTAGAATTGCTGCTCAAATTGATGTTCGTCAACCCACCTGAACTGCCTGAGCAGACAACGAAAGCACTTCCTGTCAGGTACTGAACATGAAAAATAATTTCAGAGAAACTAATTTCAGAGAAATTTCAGAGAATCTTCTAAACATTGCTCGAAAGTGTGTAACCCTTTTAGAAATGTTTATATTTATGCATGATGCATGACCAAAAATTTAATCAGAATTTCACACAGGCCCTAAACCCAGCTGAACCCTTTTCTCCTAAATTACTGTAACTCAGCAGTGTTTGTGGGGTTTCTGATATGACCTGCTTGCTTTTGATCCGTCAGAACACTTCTATTAGGGGTTACGATTTTTAACGTTCAAAGCATCTATATAATATCTTGTATATGTATGTATATAAATACATAATGTGAAAGTCAAACCAATCCACTCAGTTGTTTTAATTACTTATTGTGCACTTCTGATGTGCACTTAACTACTGTAGGATTAGCAGGTTCTACCAGGTTTTACTGTCTAGTTACTAACAGCTATCATTATTTGCATATGTTTAGGTTTCTTTTCACAGATTACAACCGCCTGTCAAGTGTGGGTGGGGAGACCTCTATGGCTGAAATGATTGCAACGCTGTCTGATGCTTGTGAGAGAGAATTTGGATTCCTGGCTACCAGGCTGTTCAGGGTTTTTAAAAATGATGAGACTCAAGGTGTGTCTGTTCTTCTTATCATGAGTTTCTATACATCAAAACTGGGAAATGGTTCTGAAGGGGGTTGTTGCCTTACAACATGAAGGTCATGGGTTCAGTAAAACAACGCTGAAACTCAGTGAAACTCATTGGACACCAGGACTTTCCCTTTTGTTCCATGCATTATGTGATGTTATAACTGTATGTCTACACTGTAGATTTTTTTTCGAGTTACAATTAAGTAATTGTAAAATTACTACTGTCTGCATTAAAAGGGTAAAATTGTGTGCTGAAGCCTAATCCAGCAATCATAGGGTTGGAAATTGCCTGAAGAGATCAGCAGTCAATTCAGTATTTTCAAGCACACACAAATTCACATCTGTGAATCCTAGCCTGTCCTGCTTGAAAATTAAACACAGCTTTTCCTTCTGTGAGGCATCTGTAATATTTGGTAAAGATAATGTTAAATAATAATTATTATTTTAACATTGATATGTTCAGTAAATAGACAGTGCTGTTCTGTGATAGGTCAAGCATCATGTCAATAATATTTCTATTTTTGGAAGTATGTCCTGACAAATTATGTTGAATGCAGTAGAATCCTAAGCAGTTATATTTAGCTTTTTAGCAGATTAGGTATAGACTTTTATTAATAATAATAATAATAATAATAATAATAATAATACATTTTATTTATATAGTGCTTTTTGGGACCTCAAAGATGCTTTACAACAAAAACAAAAGAATATAACATTAATAAAAAAAACATGAAAAATAGATAATAATAATTTCAAAGATAAGGAGAAAAGCAAAATTAAAATGCACCAACAGAAATACAGAATATCAGTTACAGGGCAAAAGCAAGCCTTAAGATGGGTTTTGAGGAGTGGCTAGTACACTAAAGAAAGTAATTTTTTACTTAGTTAAATTAATTATTACTGCCATTTGACATGTAAAATGTTTACTTGTTTAATCATACAACATCACTGTTTTGTCTTCTGCTTCTCAGGAAAGAAATGGAAAAAGACCTGCTGTGTACCGTCCTTTGTTCTTTTTGCTGTCACTCTGGCATGCTTGGTGACGGGCATGATTTTGCTTGCAATTTTTAAAGTTGACTCGGCTAACGTAACTGTGAGGGCAGTGCTCGTGGCTGTAAGCAGTGTGGTAGGCCTTGCTCTGCTGCTGAACTGCAGGACCTGGTGGAAAGTAGCAGACTCGGTGCTCCGCTCACAGAGGAGGAGACTGCATAGCGCTGCCAACAGCATGAACAGGCTCAAAAATGAGGGCTTTATGAAGGTAAATTCTGGAGGTCCTGCAGCGTAAAAACTGTTAACTTAATATGGTCAATATGCAGTTAATAAAAAGGCTGACAATGAAGCAGCAGACAATAAACCTGGCCTGTGTGATCCATCAGATCTAGTATATACACCTAACTGTATAGTGGTTATAACATGAAAGAATTCTTTTAAATTATGAATGCATTGTAATTCTAATATGTGTATAATAAAAAAAAACATTGCAGCCAAGTATGATTACAATACTGAGATTGCATTAAAAAAAAAAAGTAGTTAATGACTTACTGTGACAGTCAAAACTTTGGACACCCCCTTCTTGCTCCATTGTCTATTTTCTCCACTTACCATATAGATAGACTTTGTAGTTTTTACCTTTGCAGACTGTAGTACGGCTGTTAATTTATTTGTTAGTCCCCAGTTGGTTATTTGTTCTCTATTGGTCAGGACCATCACAGAACAGTTATCGTTTGGGTGGTGTATTGTTTATTGTCAGTTCTGCAGTGAAACTGATGCAGTGAGTGGGGTTTAGTGCAGCAGTGCTGCTGTGGTTTCATTTAAACACCTCAGTGACACGGCTGGGATAAGAATAATGCACCGACCAAATAATACCTGCTCTGTGGTGCTACTATTGTGCCCGTGACCATTAGAGAACAGAATAAAGGGTACTAACACATTATGGACTGTAGTCCACAAACAGATGGACTACACTTTATGGTAACTGAAACTGATAAAATGGATAATGTGTCTAAACTTTTGACTGATACTGTATAAACATCAAGTCCTTATCATAGACATTTATGAAGTTTGGGGCTTATGTAAACTGACATGCTGGGCATATCCATTTGTAATATTGATATATGTCTGACCACTATGTTTTGTAGTGTGTGTGTACCTCTTCAATAGCACAGGGATGGTGTCATGACAAATAAATAATTTAATTTAGAGTTAGTAGTATAATGCAAAACAAAAGATACATTGCTTCAGTCCTAAAGAAAAACAAAATCTAACCACTTTCTAGGAATACACTCTGGCTGTTCTGTAATCCCTCGTTTAAAGCTGAATAGTGTATATTATATTTGGGATCTCATTTAATATCTTGTCCTTTTTACTATCTAGGTGCTTAAGTGTGAGGTTGAGCTCATGGCTAAAATGGCAAAGACTATTGATGGTTTTACTCAAAATCAAACTCGGTTAGTTGTCATCATTGATGGTCTGGACTCATGTGAACAAGATAAAGTGCTGCAGATGCTGGATACGGTACGTGTGTGTGTGTGAACCTTCTAGACTTTTTTTATTTATGCACTATATTACATTTTATTCATTCATTAATTTATTATTTTCCGCTGGGGGTGGGGGGGCACTGGGCAGATACACACACAGTGCAGGACGCCAATATATTACTGGGCACATTCACTCACACAGACACACACAAATACGCATGATATGGGGCAATTTTTTAAGCATTCAATTTCCATGTTTTTTGACTGTGGGCGGGAACTTAAAGGAAACCCATGCGGACCTGAGCAGAACATGAAAACTCCATCCAGATTGGGATTCAAACCTAGAATCCCAGCACTGAGAGGCGAATGTGCTACCCACTAAGCCATCGCCCTATTACATTTTAGACTTGGCAATTTATTTTTTTAAGGTAAATACGGCACTAAATATTTGCACTAATTCATTGATTAGTTCTAGCTCATCCTTCTAAAATAAGCAACTTTGATTTTGGTGCTTTATGTCATTGAACAATTCTTTTGAATGAAGTTTGAACTTAGGGTCCTTGTCATTGCTCTAGGATCCACATTTTTTTTTAAATGCAGATAACGGACAGCAGCTAACATTTTTTTTAGAATAAGCAATTCAAAAAAATGTACAATTTAAAATTCATTGCTCCATCACTCCATACACAAATATATACATGTGTGTGAATGCGTTTGTGTGTGTGTATGTATGTGTATATCAAAATTCTTGTCATGTTTACTCTTTCATGATAATCATTGAGTGAAATTTTAACTGGATGGTAAGCACTTTCATCAATTTCTCATTAACATACCACAACCACCCGGTAGATATCAGAGTTCAGTGTGCAAAGTTTAGATTTCCTTTACCCAGCTGGAGTAATAGAATTTCCATTAGCCAAACGTTATTATTTTGGGGATATAATCTCCTTGTTTTGGCAGCCCACTCTGTTCTAATGAAACCCCCCCCCCTCCTTCTAGAACACCTGAAACCAGAAAACTCCCTTTGTTGTCCTTTTGTGGCTCAGTTAGCTGTGCTACATTTGAATGAAAAAGGTATTTTTTAACTAAAAGTCTTAAATAGAATAGTAATCAGAAATATAACGATTGTTCCATTTTTTTACATGTCAAAAAGGAAAATCATGATGAATTTAAATGTACTTTGGGCCACACACAAGTGTTTTGTCAATAACTTCAATACAAACACATTCTGGTGTCTGAATGTCTAGCAACATGGACTAGCAACAGTCAGTGCTAAACTTCATTCATTCGTTATCTTTATCTTAATCCTCTACTAGGCTTTGGGAGGGGTTCCCCATTCCCATCCAGGGAAGAAGGTTTCGGGCGCTGGGCAGATGCACACAGGACAGGACACCAATCTGTTGATGGGCACACACTCACGCAAACACATGCTATATGGGGCAATTTAAAGTAATCAATTTACATTCAATCCATGTTTTTGGACTGTGGGAGGAAACCCGAGAACTCGGATGAAACCCACGCGGACGCAGGGAGAACATGGAAATCACACCCAGATTGGGATTCGAACCTGAATCCCCAGCACTGAGAAAGTGCTAACCACTAAGCCACCATGCCACCCTGGGCCAATAAACATTTTCATTATTATTATTTTGTGCAAAATTAGCGTCGTGTGCTTACTTTTGTCTTGAAAATCCCCATTTCCTTTCTTTGATTTATTTTTATTATTTTGTCTGTTTGTTTGCCAGACGGCTTAGTGGTTAGCACGTTCGCCTCTCAGCACTAGGGATTTCCGGTTCGAATCCCCATCTGGGTGGAGTTTCCATGTTCTCCCCGTCTCCGTGTAGGTTTCCTCCGGGTCAATCAAGTCAATTGAGTTCTCCAAATTGCCCCATATACAGTGTGTCTGTGTGTGTGTGAGTGTGTGCCCAGCGATAGATTGGCGCCCTGTCCTGGGTGTATCTGCCCAGCCACCGAAACGTTCTCCCCTGGATGGGCATGGGGAACCCCCCCCCCCCCCCCCCCGCGACCCTAATGTGAATGAATGAATAAAATTACAAAACAGACGCTAATACAGACGACGGTGTCTGGCAAACATTCAATCTTTAACTTGTCATCAATTGTTGAAGGGAACAAACAGAATCACAAACAGAAAGATTTAAATTTAAACAATAACATCAAGTAAGAAAATTGAATGACGTATCACAAAAGTCAAAATTACATTTGCTTTTAACTAAATCAAGTCAAATCACATTGCTCAAAAAAATTTCATTAAAACAAATTAGTTATGGCTGGTGAAATCTCATTGAGGCTTTAAAGAACTTTCACAGTACATGATCTCACAATGTAGGTCTTGTTCAGTAGGCAGCAGTTGAGGTATAAAACCTTTGACACCTGATATTGATGCTAATGTAATTTCCAGGAAAGCTTATATGTTAATACAACACAAAATGGATGTCAATTTATCATATTGCCCAGCCCTGGTGTATACCTTAAACTATTTGGAAACCTGTTATGAAATTGATGAACATCTGTGCTCTGTAATCGGTTCTAATCAGAATCAAGTGCATTCACCATATGGCCTGCTTCAGAGTGTATTAGAATATTTCCTGGTGTTTGGTCAATATTGCATTTAGCTCATGGTACCATTTTAAGAAACACTCCTGCGGAATTTTACACATTTAATCTTTATATCTGCGTCTCTACAGGTGAGGATCCTTTTTTCCAAGGGTCCCTTTATTTCTATCTTTGCTAGTGACCCCCATATAATAATCAAAGCCATCAACCAGAATCTGAACAGTGTGTTACGTGACTCCAACATCAATGGCCACGACTACATGCGCAACATCGTGCACCTTCCAGTCTTTCTCAACAGCCGTGGCCTCAGCACAGCCAAAAAGCTCAGCATGGCCACGCCAGCCAACGGGGACCTGCTTAGCGCAGAAGGTAACAATGTGAGCTGGTCAACAGTCAAAGTGCGTTATGACTTTCCTGAACTACTTTTCAGGGTCTCTATTTTTGTGTTGCAGCATGGCATGAGGAAATGGACAGGAAGTTCCAGTCTCAGAATAGTCTTGGTGAGCAGGCCAAGCATGGCAGCAAGACAACTCTGAACCGAAGGGTACGATTTGAGCAACCCATTCAAAAATTTAAGCTGTACAGTAGCGTAAACAGTAGATTGTTGGTTTATGTGTATGTTGTGAGGCTGACGAGGTGGAGGGAGGTGCTGTTGGAGCCCCTGGGTGTTGTAGAGGATCGTCTGTAATTGATTTAATGTCTGTTTATCCTCCCCGCTGAGATGGCATCTCTTAATGACAGGGTGCAGCAAAGGGGCTCAGTGACAAAGCTCTGGCATGGCCAGTGTCTAGCGGGAGGCTAAGTGTCTCTGGTATTCACCCTACAATCACCCTCATTTGTTTGCCTGGTTGATTTATCGGCCCACTTTTCATTTCGCTGTCGGGGACATGATCCTTTAGTGCCACCTTTGCTGCTGGTGCACCTGGCAGTTGTCCATCTTATGAGGGTATATGTTTGTTTTGTTTTTTTTCACAAAAGCTCAGCCTTTTTTTCTGCAGTTTATTATAGAATGAGGCTCAAGTCTTGTATCTCGTTAATAGTCAGGCGGCTCTTTTGAAATAAACTTAATGAGTTTTGATTAGTGGTCTTAATGATGGAGTTTTATGGCATTTGGTGACTGAAGTCACAAATTCAGTTGATTTATTATTTTTTTGATAATGTCAGTTATGACAGAATAATGTTTTAATTAAAATAATTAGTGGTTAGCACAATCGCCACTCATCACTGGGGATCCAGGTTCGAATCTCAGTCTGGGCGGGGTTTCCATGTTCTCCCCGTGTTGGCGTGGGATTCCTCCGGGTTCGCCGGTTTCTTCCCACAGTCCAAAAACGTGGATTCAAGGTAAATTGAATGCTTTAAATTGCCCTATATAGTGTGTGTTTGTGTGTGTCTGTGTGAGTGTGTGCCCAGCGATAGTTTGGTGCCCTGTCCTGGGTGTATCTAGGCTTAAACTATCTGCGCCTAAAACGTTCTCCCCTGAATGAGCACGGGGAACCCCCGGTGACCCTAGTCACCAGAGGATCCTAGAGGATTAGGCAAAAGATAATGAACAAATGAATGAAAAAGAAACAGGTTCTATTTGTTATTTATCTGGTAATTTGCCCCAAACACAAAGGACTCTCGAAATCTTCAAGAATTTATTGGGTCATTAAGAGTCACCGACTTTCTCATGTATAATAGCACCATACACTCGGTCATAAGATTGGCATTAAAAACATCAAAGTGCTTAGTGCAATATCTTTCTGAACTTGTGACCAGGCTTCTGTTCCCATATTATACTCATGCTGGATTATACAGGCGTTGATCAGCAGCTGGTAAGATTAGTTCAGCGTGCCAGTCAGTTTCCAGACAACAAATATGCCCATGAACTGTTTTGGAGGACACAAGGTCATGTAATTTAGAAGATTTGTGAGCTAATCAGCAGAATGTGATATTGTTTTATGCAAAATGTAAACCAAACTTATGGCATGAATAGTGTTCATTACAAAAATACAGAAGAGATTTGCCTAAATCAATAAAGGGTGTGACAGGTTGCCACATAACCTTTTAATGGTACTTTTTAAATAGTTTAAGAATTTTAAAAGTGCTAATTGTTATAGTTTTGCATTTTTTTCCACATTCTTTTTGTATACAATGCAGAGTCTTGTCTTAATCATGATAGGAGACAGACCAGAACTGCAGGCAGAACAGTCAAGCACATACTATGAAGTCAGTCACATGTCCACAAATCCACGCTGTTGTAATTAATGCAGAATGAAGTCTGGTATTGTCCTGTTAAAATAGACATGGAGAAAGTGAAGCATTTCTAGATGTCTTTGCAAAATAGCAATATGAACCTCTGTATCAATAGTACATTCACACACACACACACACACACACACACACACACACACACACACACATATATATATATATATATATACACACACATATATATATATATATATATATATATATATATATATATATATATATATATGATCTACTTTGTATAGATCATTCATTCTGTAACCACAATCTCAGAAATATTGTGTGCGTTTTTTGCACATTTTGTTGGTAACATGCTAAATGGTCTTTTTTTTAATATATATATAATATTTCAATATTATACATGTTTCTATTATCAAATAAGCATCATTATTTGCATTTTTCATGTTGTAAATTATAGTTGATGGATAAAAAAGATTTCCAGATTAAATAATTCAAAAATTTGTCCCTAGGGAAATTCTTATTTTTATTATTTTAGCTTTTATTGCCTTTTTAAAAAGTATTCCATCTTTTCATGAAATAGGCTGTGGACATAAACATTTTATTCTGTAGCTGTGAATGAACAAAACAAATTCGCTTTACAACTGCCCAGCTTAATGAAAGTGTTAATATTCATAATATTTTTGAATGTGCATTGGTCTAAGAAATTTGGACTCTTAATAACATCTTCCTTCATTGGTATAATTCACAATTCCATCTTCCATCATTAATGGTAAGCTATTTTGAACTAGATGCAGTAAATCATATCCAAAACATAAAACTAACAAACTCATTCATTCATTATCTCCCGCTTTATCCTCTATTAGGGTCGCGGTGGGGTTCCCCATGCCCATCCAGGGGAGAACATCTTGGGCGCGGGGCAGATAGACCCAGGACAGGGCGCCAATCCATCGCTGGGCACACACTCACTCACACAGACACACTCTATATGGGGCAATTTTTGAGAATTCAATTGACTTGATCCATGTTTTTGGACTGTGGGCGGAAACTGGAGAACACGGAGTAAACCCACGCAGAGACGGGGAGAACATGGAAACTCCACCCAGATTGGGATTCGAACCGGGAATCCCTAGCGCTGAGAGGCGAACGTGCTAACCACTAAGCCACCGTGCCGCCAAACTAACAAACTATTATAATAAATAATAGCTAAAACTATTCTAATTATTAATATTAATATTCTTATTTGTTTTATTTTTCTATGAGAAAGATTAGTGTTTTCAAACACATTTTTATTGATAAAATGAGTAAACAAAAAAACTAGTTTCACTAATAACTAATGTGTGTGTCGTCTTAATGTGTGGTGTATAGGACACTTACCGGCGGCGTCAGATGCAGCGGACCATCACCCGCCAGATGTCCTTTGACCTGACAAAGCTACTGGTTACTGAAGACTGGTTTAGTGATATTAGCCCTCAGACCATGAGAAGACTCCTCAACATCGTATCAGTCACAGGTTATTTGAAACAACTTCTTACAGAATTGCGCAATGGTGAAAAATACATTATGAAACAATATTACAGCTTTGTGAGTGGTAAAGCTGTATAAACCTTTCTTTTTTAAATCTGCTGTAACACCAAATTGCTTGATTAAGGTCCTTCTAGAGCTTTTCTATTTAATTAAAATCAGAACTTTTGTCATTACAAAACATTATCATTGTTGCCTTTTAGGTGATCCCAGATAAGCAGCCATGTACTTTTTTGAGGGACAGTGACTTTTTCTTTGCATCCCAACATTCTCCTGATGGTGAAGTCATGAATGTTAACAAGTCAATATAAAATTTTTATGCATTTTATTTGCTTAAAAGTTACCTTTTTTTACTTAAATCTTGGATCTCATTAATAAAAATCATCAAGGTGTGTAATATCAATCAGCTACTCCTGGAGAGTGTAATAATGGTCTTGAATTGAATCTGTATGGGATTGATGAAATCCAGGCTCCTTTAAGTTTATTACCTTTTCTCCAGCTTAGTCAGCATCAATGAGGTCATAAAAATCAACTTGGTTCATACCATGATACGCTTCCATAGACAAATGTTGTAAAGATCAAACATCCCAGTTATTAAAAATAATAATAACAATAATAATAATAAATCAGGAAGCCCACTCAAACGTGACTGTCATCCCATTAAGTTAATACATCTGCCGCAAATTTCACCTTTAAATTATCTGCTGATCTTAAACGTACTCAATCCCTCTGACTAGATTGCTGGAGTCCAGAATTTTTAGAGCTGGTTGTGTAACCTTAACGAGTATTAACAACTCTTCTTCTGAGGTCCTCAAAAATCTCCTTTCTGTTCGCAGACATGTAAATGTCTGACTTTTATAGACCACTGTTCTTTAAAAAAAAAAAAAAAAAAAACGGTCTATATTGTAAAGTCGATGACAGTATGAAGGGTCATATGCATCTATAATTTAATTTTTATGTAATATGTTTGTGATATGACATGTTTTAGAGTTTGAGTATAGCTTGCATTATCCTGCAATTGAAATTCAAATAATGTATGGTCACAGGGCGCCTTCTCCGAGCCAATCATATCATCTTTAACTGGGATCGCCTGGCATCATGGATCAACCTAACAGAGGAGTGGCCTTACCGCACATCCTGGCTCATCCTCTTCCTGGAGGAGAATGATATCGTCTCGGACCAGGTCACTCTCAAAAATATTTATGAGAGGTAAATTTGCTTGCTTATTTTAATCATGTACTGCTGTGAGAAATGAGAAACATTACTTGGCAAATATTTATAGTTAAAAAAAAAGTAAATGATATAGCTTTCATACATACATCACATTATTCACAAAGTCGGGCATGTTGTAGTACACATTTCTTATTCATTTACATCTGTTTGCCTTATCAATTCGCTGCAGCCTTCATCAAGCCCTGTAGGTGGCAACAGAGAATGTTTGTTCATTTTAAATTCACATAATATCTCCCAGCTAAGGAAGACGCCAGTAGATGTGTGGTAGTGTAAAGGGAATTGTTATTTATTTTAGTTAATTATTGGTAAAACACAATAACCCAGATTATACATTGTGCCTGTTTCATGCCAGGCTGCATAATTATGTCTTGTATGAGATATCTTTTTGTGATTGTGTTTCAGATTTGCACTAATTTCTGCAGTTGTAGTAAAATTCTTAAATAAATGTACGTGTGCAGAATTAGAGTGGTGATGTTAGAAAAACAAATCGAGGAGAGATCAATGGTTCGCTGGTCTGTATGCTGTCTTGGAAACTAATTTAAGAGATGCATGCCTGTACCTTATGATAAAGTGTTTTAGATGTACCTTTTTTCAATTAAATTTTGCTTAAATGCGCTGAGGTTAGGGTTAGGGTTACCTGTAAGGAATAGATTGTGTGTGTGTGTGTGTGTGTGTGTATGTGTTTATTTGTGTGTGTGTGTGTGTGTGGAACGAGCTGCTGTTGCCCAGGGCTTGGCCTTTAAAGGTTGCTTTCTGTCACACTGCACAAGCATGCTGTGACTCCCTAGGCTGTGAAAGTGTCAGAGTGCCTTAGTGTCAGCATCTGCTCTCTCTTATACTGCCTGATATTCTCTCTCATTCTCTTGTTCTTTCTATTCTTAACTCACCTTTTTCCTGTAGTGCATTGACATACCTGATTCCCCATCACCCAAATCTATCACAAGTCACGAGCAAAACAAAATCCTCATTCCTTATCATCTTTAAAAATACTTAAAAAAAAAAAAAAATCACAACCCAGTCCGTATTTTCATACTGTGCTGCACAAAATTTAGGCAGATTAGATGTTTTTTTTTTTTCAGAAACTTCTCCTTTAGTTTCATATTACAGCATGACACTGAGCTCAAACAATGTGATATGGTTTTACATCAGAAAAATAAAGAAACGCGATCAGGCAGGAGGTGGTTTGGCATTCACAAGAGCTGATAAAAACCTACCAAGTCAATCTTAGATTAAGTAAAAAAGCATGTGAGAGCTAAAATCTACAGAACTGAGCAGCAAGTTTTAGAACCCACAAGCCATGTGAAGTACATAACACAAACATAACCCTAAGAAATGATGCTATTTATAAGTCTAATTGTTCATTGTTTAATTTCTAAATATAATTAGAATTATAGATATTCAAATTTAATTTTTAAATTTATGAAGTCTTAATTAGGGTCATAAGGTGTAATGGAGCCTGTCCCAGCACTCATAGAGTGAAAGGTGGGAAAACACTGGAGTGGTTGCCAATCCATCACAGGGCAGCCACATAGCAAACACATATATTTACCTTGGGTATGTTCACTTAACCTATTAACATATTTTTGAAATGTGGAATGGAAACCAGAACTCCTGATGGAAACTGCCACAGACACAGAGAAAACGTGCAAACTCAGCACAAAAAGAACCAGGCGCTGGAATCGATGCAGCAAGGACATTGTATCTGCATTTTTATTTTTAATAACCTATAACATGCAACGCCTACAATTTGCTGTTGATTGATTTTACAAAATGTCTTGTTGAATCCGTCGCTTCTGGTGTCATGTTTACTGCGGCCTTATGAGCGCACCAGGTGATGTTTCATTTCTGTTTAGGTTTATGAAAGAGATAATGCTATTCAGGGAAATCGTATTAGAACAAGAAGTTTTATACTTTCAGGTACATTTAAACAAACAGTGGTCTTTTAACATAGATTGCAATCATTACAACTAAAAGATTAATATGGCAGTTGGTTTAGCTCTGCTGTTGATAATGAGACAGCTGGCTTCGACTTTGCCCTAATTTTTTTTACGTTTTTATTTCTACCGCTAGGGCAGCATAGTGGCTTAGTGGTTAGCATGCTTGCCTCTCAGCACTAGGTATTCCCGGTTCAAATCCAAATCTGGGTGGAGTTTCGATGTTCTCCTCGTGTCCGCGTGTGTTTCCCAAAAGTCCCAAAACATGGATCGAGGTCAATTGAATTCTCCAAATTGCCCCGTATAGAGTGTGTGTGTGTCTGTATGAGTGAGTGTGTGCCCAGTGATAGATTGGAGTATCTGCGCAGTGCCTGAAACGTTCTTCCCTGGATGGGGATCACGTTCTCCCCCCCCCCGTGACCCTAGTAGAGGATAAAGTGGAAGATGATGGATGGATGGATTTCTACCGCTAAAGCGTTGACTTGAATAGTTGTGGATTGTAGCCACTGTCATCAAGGCCAATTGGTATAGTGTACTGTGCATAGTGGTACTGGATTCATACAATGGCCATATAATTAGGGTTCGGTTTTAGAAGCAATCGAAGCAGTCTGGTCGATTTCATGTGTAATTGGTGTGGATTTATCTGATTTATCTGCTGGTGTACAAATGTTTCAAAAAGCTGGTAAACGTAGCATTTTCAATTGAGATATTTTGCCTCTCAGCACTAGGGATTCTTGGTTCGAATCCCCATGTGGGTGGAGTTTCCATATTCTCCCCGTGTCTGCGTGGGTTTCCTCCTGGTTCTCCGGTTTCCTTCCACAGTCCAAAAACATGGATCAAGTCAATTGAGTTCTCCAAATTGTCCCATATAGAGTGTGTATGCGTGCGTGTCTGTGTGAGCGAGTGTGTGCCCAGCGATGGATTGGCGCCCTGTTCTGGGTGTGTCTGCCCAGCGCCCGAAACGTTCTCCCCTGGATGGGCATGGGGAACGCCACCGTGACCCTGATATAGGATAAAGCGAAGATAATGAATGAATATTGTAAACTGGTCTTTGAAAACACAAGACTATTCTTATAATATATGTGTATGAGTATGTATGGTTCATGTTTGAACAGGTTCATGTTTGTTTCATGTTCTTGATATCTTGTCTTGTTAAAAAGAGCAGAGGAAAGTTAATAAACTAGAATAGATGGAAATAGCAAGCCTTTATTTTAATTATACACAGTACAGTGAGATTAAAAAGCTTCTCCTTAACAGTGCATACATGTACTTAAATACATGTACTTAAAACTATGACTTACTATGAAAAAAGTAAAGGTATAATATACAGGGACTAGGTGAACTAGCAAACTTTGAAAAGTGTAAATGTGGTAATAAAACATGCCATAGTTTCATTAGCAGTTAAAGAGATCCTGCTTATTCCAGCCCTCTCTCTCTCTCTCTCTCTCTCTCTCTCTCTCTCTCTCTCTCTGTCTTTCTCAAGACGGCTAAAAAAAGAGCTGACATGTTCTGCTCTTATCTGTGCCAGATCTATCTCCTGATAACAAACTGTCATCTTTCCTAGATGCTCTTTTTTCTCCTTTATGCTGGTCACGTGGCCAAGCATGCTCTCTATCTTTCTAGGTCTTTTTATAGTGCTAGCGTGAGTCACATCACTTCATGACTCTTCAGACCGTTGTTCACTGGCTGCCCATTTCAGCAGAAGTTGGCCACTTCTCTTCCCCCTTTCTTTTTTCCTCTGTCTAACTGTCACTCTGCGGTCAGCTTCACAAGGAAGATACTGACCCACAAAATGCTGTTTTAGAGTCCTGCTTCCCTCCCAGCCGGTGTGTAGAGGCATTGTGAAATGCAACTGACCGTGTAGCTCTGAGGGTCAGCTTGCTGTGTACACTTGAGTGCTGTATGTTGCCCCAGGTGTATTGGCCTATCAAAGAGGACCTTACTGCTGGGACACTGGAGGAGTGAGTCAGCAATTCATAGGTCAGCTGTCAATCTGAATTGCACTCACAATGTGGTTCTCTCTCTGTTTGGCGTGTGTGGGTGAGCAAAAGGGGGACGAAGAAAGCATCATGTGCTTGGGAAGAGGACATACTGTGTGCGAGAGTATGTGGGTGTACTGCCTAGTAGAGGTGTACAGAGACATCATTATTTGTATCTGTTCAAGCAACAAAATGAACTATTACAGTATTTGGATGGAAGACAAAGAAGTGGGCATGCTGAAAGTCTCATTAACTATGTCAAATGTGATGTTTTCTAATCTAATATTTTTGAAAATGCACCTGTTCCTTTAATGCATAAATTAATTTAATTATAACACATTTATGAAAAAAAAAGTCACCTTTAAAAAAAACCACACCTTATTTTGCTCCAGTTATTGTACATTAGATAGAGAGATGCTTTATTTATCTCAAAAAGAAATTCAAGTCATTATATGAGTTCTGGCGGCTTAGTGGTTAGCACGTTCGCCTCTCAGCACTAGGGATTCCCGGTTCGAATCCCCATCTGGGTGGAGTTTCCATGTTCTCCCCGTGTCCATGTGGGTTTCCTCCGGGTTCTCCGGTTTCCTCCCATAGTCCAAAAACATGGATCAAGTCAATTGAGTTCTCCCATGTAGAGTGTGTTTGTGTGCGTGTCTGTGTGTGTGAGTGTGTGCCCAGCGATAGATTGGTGCCCTGTCCTGGGTCTGTCTGCCCAGCGCCCGAAACGTTCTCCCCTGGATGGGCATGGGGAACCCCCCTGCGACCCTAATAGAGGATAAAGCGGAAGATAATGAATGAATGAATATATGAGTTCTGCTTACCATAAAGATTACAGACTGTAGTCCATGTGTATGTGGACTACAGTACATACTGTGTTAGTCCCCTTTATTCTGTTCTCTAATAGTCAGGACCCCAGTAGTAGCACCACAAAGCAGCTATTATCTGGTTGATGCATTATTCCTATCCCAGCCATTTCACAAGTGTTTGAATGAAACTACAACAGCACTGCTGCACTAAAACCCCCTCACCGCATCAGTGTCACTGCAGTGCACTGAACAATGCACCACCCAAATTATACCTGTTCTGTGATGGTCCTGACAAATAGAGAACAGAGAACCAACATGGAACTAACAAAGAAAGAAAACAGATGCACTACAGTCTGTAATTGTAAAACTAAAAGTCTATCTATATGGTAAGTAAGAATTAGACAATGGAACAAAAAAGGGATGTGTCAGAATGTTTAACTGATATTCTATATTGTATATTTCTTATATAGTTAACTATATAAGCGGTCGTGATACTTCAGCGGTTAGGGTGTTGGAATATCAATCTGAAGCTGCCAGTGTGGGCCCTTGAACAAGGCCTTTAACCCTTATTGTACTGACTCTGTGCTTTAACCCCAACCATTAAGTTTGGATGCTTATAAGTGATTTTGGATAAAAGTCTGCAAAATGGTCTAATGTAAACTAATGCTTTTTAATCTTTTTAAGGGGGGGGGGGGTGGGTGAAAATGGCTGGGGTAAGGTTTTTAATTTAATTAAATTTCATGTACTACATCTATAAACTAACAGCTCTGTTTTGATGACCTCTCTACAGATTACTAACATAATCCATCCATCCATTATCTTCCGCTTTATCCTCTATTAGAGTTGTGAGGGGGTTTCCCCATGCCCATCCAGGGGAGAATGCTGGGTAGATACACCCAGGACGGGGCGCCAATCTATCTCTGGGCACACACTCACTCATACAGACACACTCTGTATGGGTCAATTTTGAGAATTCAATTGACTTGATCCATGTTTTTGGACTGTGGGAGGAAACTGGAGAACCTGGAGGAAACCCACGGGAAAAACATAGAAACTCCACCCAGTACTAACATAATGTCTTTCCTAAAAAAATCCACATAAAATGCTTAATAAAATTACATAGAAATTTAATTATTATATTACATATTAAGACTTGTGAGTTGAGTAAAAAAAAATTTGGTCTCTTTTCAGACATGCTTATTACAATATATGGCAGATGCCTTTATCTAAAGAAACTTAGCAACATGCCAACTGGATGGTTGGGTGTAGAGCACAGTGTCAGCCAGGATACAGCACCCCTGAAGCAATGAGGGTCAAGGGCCTTGCTCAAGGGCTCACATTAGCAGCTTGGTGGCTTCAGGGATTAACCCCTTAAAGCCTTAGATGGATGATACAACACATTAACCCTAACCCTTTTCTAAAGTGTAAAGTGAATTCACATCATTTTTCAAGACGGCACAATTTACCTGTTTTAAACTGTTGATGGTAGAAACCAAAACATTAAATATTTCTATTGTCATTAAAATCGTTTAGTTTTTTCTAGTCACAGCAGCTTATTTTTCATTGTTATAAGTGCAGATAGATTTTAGCTTTATTTGACCAAGCTGTGCGGGTCCCAGATTGTGTCCTTTTCTACTTTATGTAGGTGAACTTGACTCTATGCTGGTGTGAATTGGCAGGGGATTGAATATTTTAGAAACTGTTGATTGTACACTTTGAAAACTCAGGACACAGTTTGTTCCAAAAGCTTTAATGACTTTGAATTAATTAATTAAAAAACATATAAAGCATTCAATCAACCCATGCAACTTGTAGTTTCTTTAACCAAAGGAATCTTTAATTACATAGTCATCTGTACCTCTCTCTGAGAATTATTCAGAAATCTGGTTTATATTCATCATTCGTACTACAAACATAGTAGATAAATGTTTTATTGAAATATGAAGAAGTCTTGTAACTCTTCTGTATACATTGATCTGTAGTGAAAGTGCAGCGTTGTGTCTTTTTGTCTTTTTAAATTGCATGTACAATGGGGTGTTTATTGCCCGCAGAATGGAAACAAGTGTCTTCTCTCCCACAGTCCAGCAGTCTTTTAATCTTTTGCAGAATGTGAATAATCTGTTAATAACGTCAGCCTGGTTTATGATTAACACAGAGCTAAAGTAATCAGGCTTAGAAAGAGGGCGTGCTGGAGGGGGCAGCGCTGAACACAAAGATCACTGTGTCCTCAGGAGACACTGGCCGAGCCTGCACCTACACACGAGCAATGAATGCCCTTACCAACGTGACTCATCTGTTTTAGAGGGAAAATATAAGTTGCACGTAGGCAGCAATGTTGGTGCTTGTATGACCCTAGTTCACTTGGGCAAATTGAAGGAAAAACAGACCAAACACACTGAACAAATTTTAGTTATTAATAGCAATCCAAAAGCAAATGCTAAAATCAACTGTTGCACTGTGTTTATTCTGTTAGATTTTTGGTGTAGATTATTCTGCTACTATATTTTCTCGCTTTGCACAATTTCACTTAATTCCACCTCAGGAGGAGGCACTGGTAAATGACGTACTTGAAGCCATGACCATAAAAAGCATGTCCGTTGTATAGAAGGCCATATAGGTTGTTCCGGTAGAAAGGAAAAGAAAGAATTTCTTCGAGCGGCGGGTGGCCGTAATCTGGTGCAGGGTTTTGAGTGGAGTCAGGTCCAAGGGGAGTTTATTTCTGGTGTAACAGTCCGATTTTAGCATGTCGAGAGGTGTGGCCTACCGAGCGTCTTTGCTCTGACATCTGGTGTTCTGCTCATGCCAACACAGCCTACTGAACTGAGTGAGCTGAACACTGTGCCCAGATCACCCCCCCCCCCCCCCCCCCCGACTCTCTCTCTCTCTCTTCTCTCTCTTTCTCTCTTGCTCACACACACCTGACATGGGCCACTAACATATGTCGTTCACCCCTCCCATACTGTTAAAGCCCCTCGTTAATTAAGCGCTAGGAGAGCTGGTGAAACGTGCTCCCACACAACCTTTCGCACCCAGGAGTGAGTGTGAAAGCTCAGGAAAGCGCACATGTCCCCTCACCTTTTGTCTACACCTTTCTAACCTTCTCACCACATGGCTCCTTTATGCTCACCTTCAGTTCTGCTTCAGCTCTGGATGCTTGCTAGTTATTGCCCTTCAATCCTAAAGCTTTTCCTTTTTTTCTGTTCCACACTTTGTTTGGTTCTACTGCTCATTCCTTTGCAGCACAATTCAAGCACTGTGCTATGGCTCGAACGCTTTAAAGATGATTTCTCTGAAACTTTTTAACTAATAACACTTGAAATGAATCTGTGTAATTACTGAGACTTTTCGCAAGTACTGAAACATTTAGATGATATACTGTTCATTCAGGATTACTTTAATTGGGCCAATTATTGTCATTTTGGTTGCAATTACCGCCGAGGATAAAAAGCCTTCCTCTGAAGCCTACTTTGTTTGATTCCCTTTTTGAGTTCATTTTAATAATGCTTTAAGTATCAGCCTTGGACAAAAGAAGACAGCTTCCTTTTTTTGTATTTTTGAACTCTCCTGACCTTGAGTGAGTGCTTTTTCTTCTTTGTCTTTGACATTTTAGTATTTTCACAAATTATGTGTTTTTCTTATAGTCTACACATTTTTTTTCTTTCTTTATCTGGCTGGAAACCGTGGGCTTAATGCTTGTGGCTCTTTTGGTGGTAGAACACATAATTCTATGGTTATTTGCTAAGATGCTAGATATCTGAAATAATTCTTCCAAAGACTTCAGTTTCTCAAGGTATAGCAAGTATTGCATTAAGAGTATGTCGCCCACTTGAATAACCGAATAACCTTTGAATAAAAGAACAAGTCTTTGAAGTTATACACAGGGAAAATTAGATCTAATGACAGGATCAAGCAGAAACCAATATGCTTTGTTGTTTATTTGTTGGTGTTTTGTGGTTTTTTTTTGTGTTTTTAAAGCTTTTTTATTTGTTAGCTTCTTTAGCTAACATGTCTAATTCTTGTTGATTAGATATTAAAACAATGTTTATAGTTAAATAAAATATTTACCAAGAAATACCTGAAATCGACATTTAATATAAAGTGTTATTGTTTACAATTGTTCTTAATATTCAGAACTTTATTGCATAGATTAATTAAAGAAAAATATGCCTTCAGAAATAACCTTATATAATATATATAACCTTATATAACAGCTGTTTAACTGCAGGCACGGTGGCTTAGTGGTTAGCACGTTCGCCTCTCAGCACTAGGGATTCCTGGTTCGAATCCCCATCTGGGTGGAGTTTCTATATTCTCCCTGTGCCTGCGTGGGTTTCCTCCGGGTTCTCCGGTTTCCTCCCTCAGTCCAAAAACATGGATCAAGTCAATTGAGTTCTCCAAATTGCCCCATATAGTGTGTGTATGCGTGCATGTCCATGTGAGTGAGTGTGTGCCCAGCGATAGATTGGCGCCCTGTCCTGGGTGTATCTGCCCAGCGCCCGAAACTTTCTCCCCTGGATGGGCATGGGGAACCCCACCGCAACCCTAATATAGCATAAAGCGGAAGATAATGAATGAATTAATGAAGGTTTAACTGCACTGGAGTTTCATGGCAGTGCAGTGAATAGCACAACTGCCTCACAGAAAAAAATGTCTTGGGTTCGATGCACAGGTGACGTGAACAAAGGATCTTTCTATGTAGAAATGTCCTTTCTGTGCCTAAGTGGATTTCATCACAAGACTTCAGTTTCCTTCCACCTTGTAAGCCTGTATTGGCAATAACTGTTCCAGTCAGAAAATAGCCACTGATCATTTTTTTATTTTTTTAAACCAAGTAACCCTCCTCTAAAATTATATGGAAAAGTCTTTAATTGAGTGAGCTAAAGTAACACTTTGTATCTGCCTTAATTATACAGCGTTCGAGTCATGTCCATTTAAACATGCATATCCTGACCAAGTAGTATGGAATTATGGATGCTGAAATTTTACAGACTAAATGTCATGACCTGCTTTATCATTTCCTGTTTGGAAACATAAATAAGCCATAATGACTGGTACACAATGTTAAGATTTTGGTCAGATTTTCCATTAATAGGAAGAAGATTTATCCAAAAGCGAGACCCCTTGTACTTTAGTCACTACTTTTGGACTGGAGTTGACTGGATAGTGGAGCAATTGAGTCACTAAGCTCTGATATTTTCTGGCATTTTGGAGGTTATTAGTTATAAGTCATGTATTATGTGGTTTCCAGCCAGACGTTCCAAACCCAGTGATAGCCAATAAGAACAAAAGAAAAAATCCTTGGGGGAATATGGTGAAATGAAAACAATAAACAGATACAGCAAGAGCTAGAACAGGAAATAGGAACTGTCTTTTTTCATCAGCTACTCCCATATCATATACCAAATGTGTTCACTGTAAATGGTGTCATTATGAATACAGCGTATTCACGTTTAGCCTGTTCGTCTCTCAGTGCTGGGGATTCAGGTTTGAATCCCAATCTGGGTGGAGTTTTCATGTTCTCCCTGTTTCCTCAAGGGTTTCTTTCGGGTTCTCCGGGTTTTCTTCCCACAGTCTAAAAGCAAGGATTCAGTGTATATTGGCTGCTCTAAATTGCCCCTATATAATTTGTGACTGTGTGCTCAGCGATAGACTGGTGCCCTCTCCTGGGTGTATCTGCCTAGAAGTAACATTATCTCCTGGATGGACCCCCCCCCCCTGTGACCCTAGTATAAAATTAAGCTGCATATAATGAGAGGAAATTATATCACTCATCATATCGATGCACTTTTAAGTTCTACAAATGCAGACAGTAGTTCATCTCTGTGTACTTTGTAAGTCCCGTTTACTCTTCATTTATACGATTAAATGTCATTACTAGGATATTGTAACTCCTCTTTCTTCATCCGTTCCGGCATGGTGGCACAGTGATTAGGGCGTTGTGTTATCAATCTTAAGGTTTACTGACAATACCCATGTTGATCCTGGAGCAAGACCCTTAACCCTCATTGGTCCAGGGATGCTGAACCAACCCTATGTTCTGACCCCAACCATGCCGGGGTACTGTAAGTCACTTTGGATAAAAACATCTGTGGTCATTTAGCAGATGTATTCTGCTGTGGAGCGGTAACAATTTGTGTTGGATGTTTGTGTTAATATTGTTTGTTTAGTTTTTGTCATTTTCAGTTAATTAATATTATATAATTAGCAAAACCTGACTTCTACTTAGCCTATAATTCCTTTTAAAGCAGTATGGGTGTTTTTGTTTTTCACATACTGCTTCTGCATTTTGGCCTAGTTTTTGGTAAACAAATAATGACACGTAATTTGTCATGTGGTGTTGTCGGTCATCTGAGGTGTTATTTTCCCCACAGTAATCTATGGAGTGTTATTGTAACAAATAGAAAACCAAAAAAGATCTATAAATATGTTTTATTAATTTCTGAGTTCATATAACTTATTAAATATCACATATTTTACAGTTATAATATACTCCTTCAGTTTTTTATGTATTTATTAAACTTAACATTTACCAACAGTAAAGTTCCGTGTTTCCTAACAGATTTTTATTAGGATTTATAAAGTAATATTTTACCTTTATATGTGTTGCCTACCAAGAATGTGTTTAATAATGAATGTTTAAGCAAGGCGTATTCATAGTTCTGCATGGGACTGAAGAAGGACTTACATACAAACCTTCACTGCTGACAAAGAATTATCTGTTTGTAGTGACTGGCTATTATATAATTTGTCCATTAAAAAATAAATCGGGCTCACTCAGGAGAACTGAAGCCAGGCCTGTAGTACCGTCACAGCCACAATTTGTCTTTAAAATTACAAATCTGTCTAGAAGTGGAATTTAGTTAAACCTTTGCAAAGGTGTCTGGAATCATATACAGTAGTTTTAGTTTTTTATTTCCAGTTTAGGTCTGTGTGTTTGTGACAACACACTCTTCAGTGCAATACTACTAACTGAGTGCTCTTTTTAATACTTACTTCATAATTATTTAGTCTCACTCAGATTTTAATTGGTGAACACATTTTGTCTGCAAATGGTAAATGAATCAGTCATGAAAAGATGCTTTAGAGCCAGAAGAGTTGTAAATGTAGGATTTAAATGCAGATGTCTTTGGACAAGTAAGTATTGGTCATTTTTGTGTATCCAACTAAACATGGAGCCTTTTAAAAGCTTCCTCATAGTCCCCTCCTTCTGTGCATACAGCAGAACTGGAAACAACATAGAGGTTCTTCACAGAATGGCATGTCTTTAAATCCAATTGGAAATCAAGACTGTGGCCATAAAAATGTTTACTTTGCCTGCTTGATTGAGTTCCTGGCAACCCCACACCCTAGGGAGTGTGGCTGGACGCCTGGAGTGCCACTTGCCAACCGTCCAGCTGCTCCCCAAATCCTACCTTTACTAGGACATCACTGCCTGTGCCATTCACCTATAATGCGTCATCTAACCTCTGTTAATTGTGCTCGTAGAATTGATTTTGTAAAAACATAAAAGTATACTGCCAGTTCTGCTTCCTTGGACATCCTAAGAACATTTTACACAGTGTCTCTGGCTTTCTGGGGACAAAGTCAAGTGGCATGTTAATCAGTCACCCAGAGAGAGAGGGAGTGGGAGAATTGTGCTTCTTCCGTCAGCTGCTGTTGTGTGGGAGTTTTCGGAATGAGGAAGAGGAACAAGAAAAAGAAGCCACAGTTACTATCAAGATTAATGAGCACTTGAAGAAACATAGACCAGAAGCATCCCAAGCACTGACATTTGAGTCATTTGTGCTGTTAGCTTCAGAGCCACCACATGGCTCAGATCAATAGTGCCATTGTGTTCAAGATTCCCGGTGTGCTTTCATCTTTGCCTCCACTTTTCAAATGGGAAAAATAACTTGATGTTTTCACATGACGTAACTCTGCTGGTTCCAATGCTTCCGTGAAATCTGACTGACAGCCTTTGTTCATTTGCATATCTCTTAGTTTTGTTGGAACAAATCACTTGATGTCAGAGCCATTTTTTCCTCACAGTTATCTAAAATGCTGTCCCACTGGTGTGAGCTAAGCTCAATGGTGCTCAGACCACTGTAGCTTTAGTCTACTCTAAGAAAGTGTGTGAAGTCTCAACAAAGTACTTACAAAATGGTCAGGAATGTTTATTATGAGTAACCGCACATAGTGGTTATCTATCCAGTGTACTTTCCACTACCCTTCTTTCACTTTCCACTTCGAATATACTGACTGCTGTTGAACTACAAGTAAAGATGTGGATGTTCAGAAAATAACTAGCAAATTTAGTTAATTTTATAACGTACCTGTTCTAAATTTTATTGAGAGTATTTTAGGATACTTGGCAAATTTTATGTTTTTTTCAATTCGATATTCTTTGTCAGACTTATATGCCAAAACATATACAGTCTGGGGTTTTTTTGGTACCAAAATCAGCAAAATATTAACCCCATAAAATTATATGTAGCATACCAACTATACCGCATGACTTTGTTAAACACACATAAATAGGTTTAATTTCAAATAGATTTTTTTTTGGCTTAAGTGACTGTATCAGTATTGTTTATTTCCATGCCATGGACTTTTATTCACTTGTCAGACTTTAAACTAGAATTAGTAATATTGGTATGCAGCTCATGTGGAGGTAAATCATTTTGAGTTTTATCACAAAAGATCATATCAGTGAAATATCTGAATTAACACATGGTCGAAAATCATAGCACAATAATAATGATCAATAATTATGCTGGATTTTTATTGCCATGCTGCAGTGTGCCGTGCAGGCATTTATTTTTCCTATCACTCAAAATATATTTTTTAAATTGGCTTTGTCTTCAATCAGCAGTGCCATTTTTGCCACTTTTTGTTTCTTGGAAAAATTTGACCTGGCAAAAAGGAAATTTTGTAACATATTACCAGTTTATTTTTTTTGTAGTATACAGTGATGCTTGAGGCTTGTTAAAAATATGATGTTTTGAGTCAAATTCATCCAGAAATGTGAAATATTGTAAAGAGTACATACATTTCAAAAAGTTTGGTTTATTGGATTTTTAGCTTTGACATCGCATAATAACCAATCGTAAGAGCTTCTGATGTCAAACGTCTATTAATTACATAATTCTTAAACCACTTGACTTTGATTTTGTGCTACATTTGCAATCAAATTTAATTTTGTTCTTGAAACAGCCAATGCTATGACATTGATACACCAGCTATCTGTGCTGATCTTAAACTCATTTAACTGAACAGACACAAATAGTTTATAAAGCAAAATTAATAAATGTATTAGGTATTAAATATAGTAGGTTAAATAATTTATATTAATACATTTATATTTTTAAAAATATTAATAAATCATTTAGGTTTAGAGACAATGAACATGTCAGATGTTGAAGCATTAAAAAGTCACATTAGTAGTTGTTATTCAGTTGTATTTTGATGACTTGTGAAAAAAAACATTTAAAGTGTAATAAAGAACTACTTTTTAATTTTTTTAGGTTGAACTTGCTTTCCTT
Organism: Corydoras sp. C115; assembly: GCA_019802505.1. Lineage (NCBI taxonomy): Eukaryota > Metazoa > Chordata > Actinopteri > Siluriformes > Callichthyidae > Corydoras > Corydoras sp. C115. The sequence goes on along the minus strand of JAFMOC010000006.1, from coordinate 4,514,526 downwards.
TTTTAGAAACGTATGAATATGCCAAATATGACACCTACATCCTATTAGGAAAATGGTGTGTGTGTATGTAAGCACATTTAAACATTTACTTTAAAAGTCCTTCCTGAATAATACAGACTGGTCAGTCTGTAGTCACTAGCGAAGGCAGAAATATGGTTGTTCTGCATCTGTGTGTGGGAGCAGCCTTGGTGCCAGAGGAAATCTCCTGAGACACTCTCGTCACCGGCTCCTGTTTGTCTGTGAGCGAGCGCAAGCACACACACACACACGCTTGGTTTCATACACACAAATAAACAAGCCCAGCTGGACTTCAGGACAGGCACAAGTCACCAGTGATGCCTAATCTAATGCGTGGGAAATGCACCAAATCCCATTCCCTCACATAGACCACGTAGGGTTCTTTTCCTTTCACTGCTGTGCAATTCAGCATTAGTAGATCAAGCATCCTACCGGGTGTTATTGTGTTGTGATGTACTGTATATTGAAGTCCCCTTTAGCCATGGTATTTGGAGAGGTGCCTACCTCCACCTCATGTCTGTTATGTTAAAAGTCAGCTGACTGGATTCACAGCATCCGCTGCTGACCCACTGACCCAAAGGGCTGCTCTGAAACACTGCAGGTCTTTGTCTAGCATGTGTAATGTCTCCTCGCCCACCCAGTGCCTCATGCACACCCACTCTTGCATCCTTACTGTTAAGTCACACAATCACGAAACACTTCTGTGTGCTGCCAAGTGGGCAGTGATGATATGAGATGCTGTTTGTCTTTTGGGACATTGACAGGCACCCATATAATTGGGTTGGGGGCATGGGGACACTGTATTTATTTATAATTAAGTACACTGCCAGTGTCTAGAGAATGCTTGATACTAAATGTGTTATACTGATGTGTTACATCTGCTTTGGTTGAGTTATTGGGATATTATATATCATTGATTGAAACATATCAAGGTGGATTTAACCTTATCTAATAATTTTAGATTGATATTGTTATTAGTCATTGGCTAATAATGTGTAGACTGAATTGTATGATGGGTAACTTCACTGTTTACCATAATAATGAATTAGGATTATATTGCTACAGAAATGACTACTTTCCTTATAAACTTAAGTGTTTGTAATTTTTGCCAATATTTTCTTGCCTTTTTAAGTTGAAATGTGTGAAACCATTTAACCTGCGATAAAGCGCTTATAAATGAAGAGCTGTGTATTTATTTTTATTTTTTTGCAGTTCATGTTCTCTTTCTCTCTCTTTATCGCTCACTTACTCTGTCTTGCTTGCTTTCAGTCAGTGCCGAATAAAACATTATCGCTGCTCAACTGTTATTAACAGGCTGACAATGTGTTTGTCAGGTGAATAACTTGTGGTTAATTGGGTTTTCTTTACAACTGAAAAAGCTCAGACAATAAGCTTTAGTGTTGTATCAAACCACCTGTTTCTGTTAAATGTTTACAGAAATTTATGTAATCACTTTGTATACATGTAGGAAACAGTACTGGCGGACCTAGTATCAGCTTTTAACTATAATTATTTTTAGGTACAGACTTGATATCTGTGTCTGGACTAATTGTTGCTCTATCTATGGACATCACAGCAGCGAGGTGCTGGGCTTTGCAGGGATAATTAGGATGCTCAGATGCATCAATTCATTACATATTTGGCTGCATCTGAGGCCAATTGTCAGGCGACATATCTTTAATACATTGAGCCTATTTTGAGCATCTTGTTTGCATGCAACAATGAGTCCGGCACTTGTTTTGTATTTTTCCTCTTGGTACTGTATTTTTAGACCATGTTCACCTGTCCACCAGCAGCAAAACGTTGTAAGTCTCATCAGTTCTGCTAAAAGGAAAAGCAGATGTCTAGCAGTAATAGACTAACCCACTGCTGGAAGCCAAGGACCATGCATGACGCCCCCTTTCCGCTGCCATGAGTACTACAACTCTTAGGCGGTGCTCTGTCTGATTGGCACGGTCGGTGCAGAAGTGTCATGTCCGGATCTGTTTGCATTTATTTATTTTGTGTACAATGTTCATGCTGACTGAGGTAAATGTGCATGTGCAGTAGTTGGAGTTGTGCTACCTTGGGTATGGTTTGGGTTGTAGGGATCGCATTGTGGAAATAATTGTGATAAATCTACCGTTACACAGAAAATATCATTATTTTGCACTGTGTTAAATGTTTTGGTACCCCTGGTAATGTAATGTTTCATTGTTTGAAGTAACAAGTGAATTAAACAGGAAACAATGTTTTCTACATTTGCTTATTGAAATTACATTTCAACAACATTACAATTCAACTATTTACTTACTGACTTATAAGATATCAGGGGGAAAATGCATGAAGGAACAATTTAATAATAATGTTTTCTTTTTTCCACTAAAAGTTAAATTCGATGAACAAATAAATAATAAATGTTTAAACTGTCATGTTTCCCAAAGAGGATACAGTAACTTAATCAACAAAATTTGTTCTATAACTGGTGTGTCCTAACATTTGCTTCAAATTTGACTTCTTTGGACTAGTATAAGCTGTTCGCAGATTGCATGCTTTGTGTGTCATGAAGTTCAGCCCTTATTGTACTTCAATTTTCACCAATGAGAACCTTGTACCATGAATACTTAAATTCATCTAATACACTGTCATGAAGTAAGTAAGTGATGGACATACTCCATAAAAATAATTACTTGTCTTCTAACCAGCTGATGAAATTGATAAAGTACTGCTGCTGTAGCTAGTGCTCCTATTTCAGATGAACGAAACAAAAGAGAGATAAAGAAACATGATGTATGTCAAATGGTAGCATTCAACCAAAGCATTCATTCATTAATTATCTTCAGGACAGGGTACCAATCTATCAATGGGCATACACTCACTCACACAGACACACACACAAACATATACAATATATGAGGCAATTTATTCATTCAATCATTCATTATCTTCCGCTTTTATCCTCTATTAGGGTCGCGGTGGGGTTCCCCATGCCCATCCAGGGGAGAACGTCTCGGGCGCTGGGCAGATACACCCAGGACAGGGCGCCAATCTATCGCTGGGCACATTTAGAGCATTCAAATTACCTTGAATCCATGTTTCTCAAATGTGGGAGGAAACCGGAGAACCCGGAGAAAACCCATGCAGACACTGCGAGAAACTCCACCCAGATTGAGATTTGAACCTGGATCCCCAGTGCTGAGAGGTGAACATGCTAACCACTAAGCCACCATCCCACCCTCATCCAAAGCATCTAGCTAAATATACTTTTAATGTCCTCACCCAAGTTTACATAAGAAAAATCATAATTCCGAGACTGAAAGCACACCAAAAGCATAGTGTGTTTTGTGCAAGGTAATGATGATAAAGTACTCATTTATCTTTTATCTTAACAGCTGTATAATGCAGATTTCTTTTTTTACATATTAACACTTTGGTGTCTTGAGCAACTTTGACAATTTTTGAATACTATTGATTCACCTTTTATGTACACCACAGCTAATAATGTTTACCATAGCTTTGTGATGTTCTCGCCACCTGACTCTCTCCTCCACTTTTGTTCCCTAGTGTCTTTGCTCCCTTCATTTAAATGTTACCACATATAGGTTTCAGAACAGTGACTGCAGATTCACCCATTATTTCCAGTTTCTTTCACATCGCAGCAAAAAGGTCGTGGTTTCCCTGTTGGCATGATCAGTGTTTTTGTTTTATGTTGTCCCTTTTGCTTTGTGGATTTACATTGAGGAATGTTTTTAACCACCCCACGACTGTGTCACTTGTAACATCGGGAAGTGGCCAGTTATGTTCTCCTGACAAACACAACTTGTCATTTAGCAGACACTTTTTATCCAAAGCGACTTGTGTTACCCCTGGAGGTTTAAGGGACTCGCTCAAGGACCCAAAATAGTAATTTCATTGGACCTGGGATTTGAACCCACAACCTTCAGATTGACAGTTTAACAATTTAACCACTATTCTACCAAACCCTAACACACGCTCAGTCCATATTAAAAAACATCTTACCTTATAAATGATAATGTATCTCTCATTGTGAGCACTTATATTGATGGGGCTATTTTTTTTTTCCAAATATACACCGTCACATCTATTATTTTATTTATCAATGTTAATCTAAGACCTAAATGGTGTTTTAAGCCAGCACTTTAGACTGACAATGACTGCAGTGCTTATTATAACATTGGGTTTATGCTGTGACGTGACATCCTAAATCAGCCACAATTTGCTTATGCTGGCATGAACAAAGACACCAGGGGGCTTCATTCTCATGAAATAGATGAAAATTAATACTTTGACATAATTAAAATCCTGCAAATTACAACGGTTTATTAAATTTAGCCTTGAACACTAAACGATTGAGTATAAGAAATCTAGTTATTACTATAAAAACCTAAAAAATATGTTGTCTTTGATGCAAAAGTGATCATTTACTATATAATTGACTTGTAATTATAAAATACATTGTCTAACTATAATGAAAATAAGAGATAATTGTATATAAAATGATTTGATGTGACACCTGAATTAAAACATGTATTTTCTGTCCAAATTGATGTAAGCATGACACTGTGGGAAATGTATTTGATGTATATATCACTTACACGCCTGATGATGGGTTTCTAATAAATAGGGGGGTACACATTGTGTGTGTTTGTGTGTGTGTGTATATATATATATATATATATATATATATATATATATATATATATATATATATATATATATATATATATATATATATATATATATATATATATATATATATATATATATATATATATATATATATATATATATATATATATGTGTATATATATATATATATATTTTTTTTTAATTACTCTTACAGTTGTCTGTCTTGTTGCAGAATTTCTAAGAACATCCCAACCACCAAAGATGTGGAGCCATTGCTGGAGATTGATGGTGACATTCGCAGCTTCGAGGTGTTTCTATCTTCTCGCACTCCTGTGCTCACAGCCCATGATGTAGAGATGTTCCTGCACTGCACCGTCAACTTGGACCCCAAACTTCGAGAAATTATTGCAGGTACGCACACATTCGGATAATAATGAGTTACAGTATTCAGAATGGCGAGTGTATCTCCCTGTGTTAACCAAAAATGACGCACTTCATCCCAAGTGTGCAGCAAAGACCTTCTCCATGAGCTCAGGCCAGAACTCTAAATAATTCCTTAATTCACCCCAGAAGAGAGACAAGGCTTCGATTGTGCTCACCTCAGTATGTGAAACACTCTGATTTCCCCATTTGCAGCCGATATTTTTTAAGCAGAAACATAGTTATTATGCGCAGAAATATTAATGGTGGGTGCTGTTTTGGTTTGCTGTATTGGCAACCATCTAAATCTTTTGGCTGATAATTGTTTGGTGATCAGTGTTTCATTTTAATATAAATATAATTATTTTATGACTGTTCTGTAATATGAAATGGGTAAAAAAATTGCATTACTAATTTAGCATTATGTAGAAGATGGGTTTAACCTAATATTTTGAAAACAAAAACAATCGTTTGGAATTTCTTTTTATTATGCAAGTAAAATTGATTTCCTAGTATCAATGACTATCTTTCTCTGTCTGTTTCAGATGTGCGAGATGCCCGGGAGCAGATGCATCTTGGAAGTGTGAGCTATCCCACATTACCCCTGCAGGACACGCCAGTTAGGCAGCACTCTGTGTTTGGACAGGGTACTGCAGCCTGCTCACCCACTGCTTCCATCCCTGTTCAGCCTCACAGCAGCTACTTCAGTGGCCTTACTGGTCCACAGCACCCTTTCTACAACCGTGTAAGAGGGACACACATATGCACACCCTTCTTATGTGTTTATTCACTATATGTGTTATGTGTTTATTCACTATATCATGTTATCTACATTATTACAACTAATGATCTGCATTTTTGCCTTTGGAATATGTAGATTGACCTGTGTGTAGCTCATTCCCCATCCGAAACCTGTTTGCTGATTTGATCTTATTCTCTCTCCTTTAACTCCATAGCCTTATTTTCCTCCTCATGTTTATCATGCACATCGCAATAACCCTGGCTACTCCCATCATGTGCTCACCCGTCCATCATCCAAACTGGCTTTCCATAAGGATCTCAGCTCTGGACTAGTAAGTACAGCCTCATCATTAAATATAGTTAACCTCATCGTTAAGAAACTATGTAGTTTACCTTGCTCAATTTAACTTTTGCTTGAATGCACAAATTACAAAGTTGCTTGTTATGACTAAATGTATGTGTACACTCTAGTTATATTATTGTCACTACGAATGCAACATCGTTTACTTAATTAAATTCTTTGAACGTGTTGGTAGGAGTTCTGTGAAGACACAATAGGTCTATTTTAATTCTGTTGACTTTTTGAAACTCATAAGCATGACAATCAGGGGTCCATATACTTACGGCCACTTTTATTACCCATCATCATTACACTCCTTCTTTAAACAATTTAACATATTCTCCTATAATGTGTATGTGATCTTACAATTCTTTGTTCCTGACCCTCTCCATTTTTTACCTATTGTGTCTCTTTGTTAGAGTATTATCAGAGAAGGATTTGAAGGTCCCCTCTTTACTATCCCACCTACTATGGTACCCATTTGCAGTGTTTCTGTTTGCATGTGTTTTATTTTTTTTGACATTCGCATGGCAAAAATATGAAAGCAATTCTGGCTAAGTAAACCAACACTAAACCAAAACAGAAACATCTTTATCAAAGCATCTCATAACTGGATTGTACTTTTCTAACCACATGTGTTTACTGCCATCTAATGCATCTTGAGTAAGCCAGGTTGAAATCTATTACAGTACAAAAGTTTTACAAGATAAAAATAAATATCTGCGAATACTGACTGGGCCCATTACAGTGTGTGTGTATATATATATATATATACACACACACACACATGGATATATCATTTATAAAAATATATGTTAAATAGATATTTCTGAATAGATATGCAAAATTATGGTTGTTAATTATGTTTCAGTTCAAACTTGTGTCTACATTTTCTTGTTATGTGGATGAAACTATGGACTAAAAATAATGTTGTGTGTGTGTGTGTATATATATATAACGTTATAACTTAATACATAGCTTAACTCCATGCAGAAAATATTTTTAGAATTGTAGAGAAAAGTGTTTTGATGGCAATGTTTTTTTCCCCTTCTTTTTATTCAGAACGAAGTTAAAACATGATTTCATTTTTCTACACATCCCTAAAAATTTAGCTTACTTCTATACAGATGACTATTTAACGGTTCCCTATTTAACAGATTTTAGCTGTAATGGACCAATAGCTCTAGCTGTAATGCAGTGTTATATAGATTTCTATAAAGCAAAATGATATTTAAGTAAGGGCGGCACGGTGGCTTAGTGGTTAGCACATTCACCTCTCATCACTAGGGATTCCCGGTTTCGAATCCCCATCTGGGTGTAGTTTCTATGTTCTCCCTGTGTACGTGTGGGTTTCCTCCGGGTTCTCCGGTTTCCTCCCACAGTCCAAAAACATGGATCAAGTCAATTGAGTTCTCCAAATTGCTCCATGTAGAGTGTGTTTGTGTGAGTGAGTGTGTGCCCAGCGATAGGTTGGCACCCTGTCCTGGATGTGTCTGCCCGGCGCCCGAGACGTTCTCCCCTGGATGGGCATGGGGAACCCCACCACGACCCTAATAGAGGATAAAGCGGAAGATAATGAATGAATGAATGAATATTTAAGTAGCCTCTCAGCACAAGGGGTTCCCAGTTCGAATCCCAATCTGGGTGGAGTTTCCATGTGCTCCCTGTGTCTGTGTTGGTTTCCTCCGGGTTCTCCCCTCCCACAGTCATGGATCAAGGTCAATTGAATGCTCCAAATTGCCCCAAATAGAGTGTGTTTGTGTGTGAGTGAGTGAGTGTGCGCCCAGCGATAGATTGGCGCCCTGTCCTGGGTGTGCCCAGCGCCTGAAACCTTCTTTCCTGGATGGGCATGGGGAACTGCCACGAGTTTTTCACTCAGTGGCAGTGGTGTGACATTAGTTGTATAGTTTTTTTTTTTTTTTTTAATACCTTTAAACTTTAATGAACTTAAAACAGAAGTAATCACTATTGAGATCACTATAATGTGCATGGCATATGATTTGCCCCTGCCCCTGTAGTAAAAAATTTATGAACATCAGCATGATAAACACTGCCTACTATAATAAAAATATAATCCTTTCAATTCCTAGTTAGTTTTACTGTACTTGTCTAGAAAAGGCTGTCATTTCAGTTTTTCTGCATGTTTGTATCGTTGTATTCATGTTTACATAAGCACTCATGTTTACTATCACACATATTCCCACAGCTTCCGCTGCTCATGCGCTGTTGCCACCTTGCTTTTATTGTTTTTGTTGGATTGCTTTAAAATTTAAGTCTTTATTTAGTATGCAAATCCCAAGGTTACGTTCCTAACATCATTTATTTATTGACTATAAATATATCCAATTGCCTTGAATATGTTTTAAGGTTTATATATAAATTTTAAATATTGTACTGGGATTCGTCTTATCCAACTTCTGCAAAATGATGGTACCAACTTTCAAAGGTTATTTTCTGAATTTCAGTTTAAATATAAAATTCTTTTTGAAGTATTAATTTATTATTTAATCAGTAGTAGTACAATGAAATCAGCCACTAGGTTTTAACAAAATTTTATGGGGTCTCATTAATAAAAGCTGGTTGCAGTTAAATTTCATCATAAATCTCTCAGATTTCAGTATGTTAAGTAGCATACAAAGGCTGAAACTGTCATGTCTGCAGAATATCCATCATTGGTCTCAATAGTAGCATTATGTAAATAAAGCATGTTCTTTTAATGTCATTAAACTGTTGGCCTGAATATATTGTAACAATAGTCACACTGGAGGCAGAAAAGTTGCTCAAAATAGTATTTTTATTCCAAAGGCTCTTTTAGAAAGCAGCGTAAAATTGCTCTGAATTAATGACAAGAAAAAATATCCAAACCCAGTCTAAACTGTGAGATTCTCATGCATTGAGATTACGTTTACCACTTGCCAAACTAGACACACACACACACACACACACACACACACACACACACACATATATATATATATATATATATATATATATATATATATATATGTATCACATACATCACAAAAAACATTGATCCTGAAAAAAAAAAAAGCACTTTGGAAATCATGTGATCATACACTAAACAGTCCAAATAGGGTACCCTAATAAATACATACATATGACACCCTCACCCCAGTCTATGCACACCCCTGATGCCACAATACTAAATGATTTGTAAGACAACTGAGATTGAAAGTAAATAAAATTTAAATGTAAGATTAAACACAAGACAAAACAGCAGGATGCCCTCAAACCTATGACAAAAAATATGTATTGTGTTAGTTTAAATGTAATATATATCCAAAAAAAAGACATTCTTAAAAGCTGCTTTACTATGATTTTGGAATAATAAATTCAGCCATTTATACCCTCCCCTTCAGCAATTACATTTTAATCAGTACGGTCATATGGCTATGTAGGGGAAATTGTGGCGTTCCTTAAGGCCTGATTATACCTCTTTGCAAGCAGCTACAGTCATCAGACATGTACTTATTCAAGTTATTCTATGTTTACTTTTCACAATTTCTTCCTTATTTAAAGTATGTTTTTGGCCACACAATATTGCACATATTTGGGGTATTTAAAATAAATAATGAAGTCATTAGTGGGAAGAACTTATTAGGAACATTTTATAGATTGTTTACAGTACATTTTAGGAAATCAACATATGATCATTGTTGTTGCTGCCTGGCCACTCAAGAAGGATGAGTCCCCCACTGAGTTTTGGTCCTCCCAAGGTTTCTTCCTTAAATAACAACATAAAAGGGAGTTTTTTTCTTGCCACTGTCGCTTCGGCTTGCTCTTTAGGGGTTTAAAGGCGCTATATAAATAAATAACTTGAACTTGATCAGTTTTAGGCTGTTTTTACCAATGTTTAAAAAAGATGTCCCCGAAACAGCCTTAAATACGTAAAAAAGTAAAGTGGTTAATTAAAAGATATATATATATATATATATATATATATATATATATATATATATATATATATATATATATATATATATATATATAATATATAATATCAGTGGCAGGCCGTGAACTTTGATTAGAGATAATTGATGCACCTGAGGTGGCTCTGCTTGATGAATGTGTGTGTCCTTTATACACTGCAACATTACATTCCCCCAGGAGAAAGGGGGGTAGGGGGGTGCGAGGGCACAGCGGATACCGTCGGCCAACACGTTTTCAATGAATTTAAAATAATGTGTAAATTAAGCCTTTGCATGAGCCTGTGAAACCCTGTCTCAGCCACACATAAATCTTTTGGAATTATTTAAGAAGTATTCATGGACAAAATATAATTAAGTACACATTAGTCTGTGAATCAGATTTTTTTATGCCTTTAGAGAAGTCCTTGAAGTGACTGTAATCCTGCTACTGATACATGCGCACACACACACACACACACACACACACTATATATATATATATATACACACGTGGACAAAATTGTTGGTACCCCTTGGTTAATGACAGAAAAACCCACAATGGTAACAGAAATAACTTTAATCTGATAAAAGTAATAATAAATAAATATTCTATGAAAATGTACAAATGAAAGTCAGACATTGCTTTTCAACCATGCTTTAACAGAATTATTTAAAAAAATAAACTCATGAAACAGGCCTGGACAGAAATGATGTTACCCTTAACTTAATATTTTGTCGCACAACCTTTTGAGGCAATCACTGCAATCAAACGATTCCTGTATCTGTCAGTGAGACTTCTGCACCTCTCAGCAGGTATTTTGGCCCACTCTTCATGTGCAAATTGCTCCAGTTGTCTCAGGTTTAAAGTGTTTCTTTTCCAGACGGCATGTTTCAGCTCCTTCCAAAGATGCTCAATAGGATTTAGGTCAGGGCTCATAGAAGGCCACTTCAGAATAGTCCAGTGTTTTCCTCTTAGCCATTCTTGAGTGTTTTTAGATGTGTGTTTTGGGTCGTTATCCTGTTGTAAGACCCACGACCTACGACTGAGACCAAGCTTTCTGACACTGGGCAGCACATTTCTCTCTAGAATCCCTTGATAGTCTTGAGATTTCATTATACCCTGCACAGATTCAAGACACCCTGTGCCAGATGCAGCAAAGCAGCCCCATAACATAACAGAGCCTCCTCCATGTTTCACAGTAGGGACAGTGTTCTTTTCTTGATATGCTTCATTTTTCCGTCTGTGAACATAGAGCTGATGTGCCTTGCCAAAAAGTTAAATTTTTGTCTCATCTGTCCATAAGACATTCTCCCAGAAGCTTTGTGGCTTGTCAACATGAAGTTTGGCACATTCCAGTCTGGCTTTTTTATGTTTTGTTTTCAACAATGGTGTCCTCCTTGGTCGTCTCCCATGAAGTCCACTTTGGCTCAAACATCGACGGATAGTTCGATCTGAGACTGATGTTCCTTGAGCTTGAAGTTCACCTTGAATCTCTTTAGATGTTTTTCTTGACTCTTTTGTTACCATTCGTGTTATCCATCTCTTTGATTTGTCATCAATTTTTCTCCTGCGTCCACGTCCAGGGAGGTTGGCTACAGTCCCATGGATGTTAAATTTCTGAATCACATGTGCAACTGTAGTCACAGGAACATCAAGCTGCTTGGAGATGGTCTTATAACCTTTACCTTTAACATGCTTGTCTATTATTTTCTTTCTAATGTCATGAGACAACTCTTTTCTTTGCTTCCTCTGGTTCATGTTGAGTGTGGTACACACCTTGTCACCAAGCTGCTTGGAGATGGTCTTATAACCTTTACCTTTAACATGCTTATCTATTATTTTCTTTCTAATGTCATGAGACAACTCTTTTCTTTGCTTCCTCTGGTTCATGTTGAGTGTGGTACACACCTTGTCACCAAACAGCACAGTGACTACCTGTAGCCCTATATATAGGCCCACTGACTGATTACAATATTGTAGACACCTGTGATACTAATTAGTGAACACACCTTGATTTAACATGTCCATTTGGTCACATTATTTTCAGGGGTACCATCATTTCTGTCCAGGCCTGTTTCATGAGTTTATTTTTTTAAATAATTCTGTTAAAGCATGGTTGAAAAGCAATGTCTGACTTCATTTGTACATTTTCATAGAATATTTATTTATTATTACTTTTATCAGATTAAAGTTATTTCTCTTACCATTGTGGGTTTTTCTGTCATTAACCAAGGGGTACCAACAATTTTGTCCACGTGTGTGTGTGTGTGTGTATATATATATATATATATATATAGTGTATGTGTGTGTGTGTGTGTGTGTTGGACATGTCATTTTCACTATATAAATTTATATATATGTGTGTGTGTGTGTGTGTACAAAAACATGTACAAAAATTTATTTTTTGCTATTATTACATATGAATAGCATGTCTTTGTCCTGCAATGCAACAAAGGTGGTGAATTTCAATACTTATTTGACTACAGTTTACCTAATAATAGAGAAGTATTTTAAGATGTTAATTTGATGTTATAGAATTTCATATTAAAAATATACAGGGCCAGTATGTCATAGTAAACCTTAATTTTAATGCTCAAGTTGAATTTCCATTTCTGAGTTTGCATGTGATGTTGCTTCATAATGATTCAAGCTTGTGTCCTAATCTTACCCTTTCCTTCACTCATCACCTCTCCTGTCCTTGCCTCTAACAGACAAAATCTCAGCCCCCCAGAGTCAAGCAGGTACAGGTTTCCTTTTACCTTTGACATGTAATTCTGCTGTCTGTTCTATCTCTTTTGTTTTATTCATGAGCTTACCAGTTCCATTTTTAACACATGTAAGGCATTTCAGACGACACTGAAAAAAAATATTATGAATGCTGTCGGTTTTCATGGATACATTATTCAGAACATAACTTAAAAATTAAAAATAAGAGTTTTAAGACTTAAAGGTAAATCTAAATGAGTATTAGTTAGATTTATGTGTTGTTTTAAGTTCAGGAAATGTATACTACCAAGAAATGGGCCAGAATGTTTAGTAGGTGTTGGACACGTCATTTTCACTTCTCACACCATTGACCTTTAACATGAATCTTATTCCTCATTCAGTTTTGCAGAAGGAGTTCTAGGTACTGTCCCCAGACACCAAGCTTTCATTATCAGTTCTTAGAACAATACCAGTGAGAAACATTTTATGACCATGTTTTTGTTATTTGTGTTGTTTTGGCTTCCGTTATATTACATGGTGCTTGAAATTAGAATTTTGATAAACAAAAAGTTGAAAATTATCATTTTGCAACAGCACTTTTCAAATAAGACACGTCTTACAGCTTTCAATCCAAACTTGCGTAAATATATCATGATCATGAACTCTGGTAATTGGCAAAGTTTGTCATAAACATTTTAAAGCAGTAAGGTTGTACATTATTGTGAATATATCTCTGGAAAGAGGTGTTATTTGGCATGACGTGTAGCAGAGTACAGTCACAACTCTTTCCCATCATTTATTCACAATAATGCACGACATTGAGTGCCTTACTGCTTTTATAAAATGATTAGAAACACACTATAATAAAGAAACAGGTTTTGGTCCATAAATGTGTTTATTTAAACTAAATTATTAATAAATGTAATCTACCATGCTTTTTAACGTGAACACTAATCGCGGCGTAACATGATTCCAGTTCATCTAAAAAAAACAAAAATGGCCATCTAGTGGCCAAATTACAGAACACAGTATTTAAAATACATTGGGAAAATAATGCGTTGTGTATCATGCATTGATACGAATGTGAAGCAGTCAGAGGTGTGTATTATTGTCAAAAATGTCACAGCTGGACCACTTGTTCAGCCAATTTCCCATTTATATTAATATATTTTACAATGTTGCCACTTTTCATTACCACAAGCACTTTAAAAAGAGTAGGTAGAGTTTAAAGTGGCTTAATCTAGACATTGTTTCTTGTTTGAACCTTTTTTCTTTAAAAGACTTTTGTTTTACTTTCTTTTTTTCCTCACTTTGACAATTTTTGTCAGATTTCCTGGTGTTGGGAGAGATTGATATGCAGATATTTATGTATTGCACCACTACAAGAAGAGTCTAGTTTTTGTACATGTTTACAATGTAAATGCAGAAGTGCATTTCTCATACTAAACACTTTAATATTGTGATCCATAAACAAATGACTGCTTCTGTTTATAGGGTTCTAGTTCCACGCTACCTCCAGGGATGCTTGTCTCTCTGAGCACCAGGGCCGTGTGTGAGAGATTAAGCCAACTTGAAGGTCTGGACTCCAGCATGCTGGAGCAGTACACTTCTACCATCATAAAGGTAAGTACTTAATTTTATACTTTCAAACTTGTTTTCAGTTGGTTGCAATTCTTTCATTTGAGTGAGGAGCATGGTATAGCATGACAGTATTACCCACTCTGTTGCATCAACATAAGACTTAGTAAATAACATATTTATCATCTGCACCTGGTGTGCATTTTCCTCTGACTGTCAAGCCAGTAATGGCAAAGAGATGACTAATGTCTTCAGACCTTCAAACTGAGCAGCTGTGCACCAACAGACTTCATACTGAAAGATCTCTATTGTAGTTCTGGAGTAAGAACGCTCTTGCAGAGAATCTGTTAGTATGTAGCTGTGCAGCAAACACATGCTTGTCTTTTGTGACCCTGCAGGCTTAAATATAATTAAAATCAAACTTTTAGAAGCGTGGCTTAGTGGTTAGCACGTTCGCCTCTCAGCACTAGGGATTCCCGGTTCGAATCCCCATCTGGGTGGAGTTTCCATGTTCTCCCCGTGTCCGCGTGGGTTTCCTCCGGGTTCTCCGGTTTCCTCCCACAGTCCAAAAACATGGGTCAAGTCAATTGAGTTCTCCAAATTGCCCCATGTAGAGTGTGTTTGTGTGCGTGTCTGTGTGTGTGAGTGTGTGCCCAGCGATAGATTGGTGCCCTGTCCTAGGTGTATCTGCCCAGCGCCCGAAACGTTCTCCCCTGGAAGGGCATGGGGGAACCCCCCACCCGCGACCCTAATATAGGATAAAAGCGGAAGATAATGAATGAATGAACTTTTAGAAGCTTTAGGGCGAATGACATAAGTCCAGATAGTCCTAACAGGCGATTATAAGTAAATTAATCAAGGTTGAATCATGTGTTTGTTATTTTAGGCCAACGTGAATGGGCGTGTCCTAAGTCAGTGTAACCTGGATGAACTGAGGAAAGAGATGAATATGAATTTTGGAGACTGGCATCTCTTTAAGGCGATGGTAAGGCATCAACAGAATTATGTTTTACTTCAATTTCAATGTTTATGTCAACTGAATAGAATCATGAACATATTGACCTCAGCCTTTCTCACTAGTGGCAGCTTTTGTTTTTATAGACAATCCATCTTTCGGATCGACTTTTGTCACAGGGCTGCAAACAGAAGAACGTGTAGCTTGTGTTGATGAGCTCTTCATTTGTGCCACCACAAATGAATGTTGTGTTGCCAACAATCAGGCAGCCATCTGGTCCATGATGGTGGCTCTATGAATGAAGGAAGGTTATTGTCAGTGGGAGCTCAGCATCCACTCCAGAATCTGAATAGGCTGACTTTTCTGTGAAAGCAGCACTCGCAAATTTCATGAAAAATAAGTAGGAAACAATGGCATCATCACAGTGTATTACTGTTTACAAAATAACTTACAGAATTGCCCATTTAACATGTTGCTTCTGACTCGGGACTACTGCACATGTTTACAGGTCTTACATGTTTTATTTTTTTATTTTATATATTCAAAGTATTGGCACAATAACAAGTGTTTAATGTTAAAAGATAATAAATTAGAGATAAACCTTTGTATTTAAATGTAGACTTTTCAATTTAAATGCAGTTACACATATTAGACATAAAAGTACCATTAAAGCTATTTAAAACCCACAAGTAAAGGTCCTGTAAGGAAAATACTACACGTTCAAAAACATAATTATCAGCTGCAAAATTTAGTAATTAATACATGTCTGGTTTGGTTCTACTTAATGATCATGTGAAACAGTCATCTAATTACGTTTTGTATATGTGCACACACACACACACACATTATACACATGCACAGAAACAAGAGATCAAACTAAGATGTCATGAAATGATTATTTGGAGATTAAAAAAGAAACAAGTCCTTAAACATGAACTTTTTGTTTGATCTTGTAGAATGACTTACACACTGTTTTTTGTAATACATCAGAACTTAGAGTTCCATCAAACCACTGCTTTAAACTTTGTTGGATTTTATTACATGTATATTTTATTGGTTATCCTTTGTTCTCTCATTAAAAGTGATGTGCAAATATGAATAAGCATAAAATGAAAATATACAAAGACTTAGTGGCTTCCACCCAATCTGGGTGGAATTTCCATGTTCTCCCCGTGTCCGCGTAGGTTTTTTCCGTAGGTCCGGGTTCCTTACACAGTCCAAAAACATGCATTTAAGCTAAATTTAAAGCTTTAAATTGCCCATATAGAGCATGTTTGTGTGTCTGTGCAAGTGAGTGTGCCCAGTGATGGATTGGATCTGCCCAACGCCCGAAACTTTCTCTTGGATGGGCATGGGGAATCCCCCTGTCACCTTAGTAGAGTATTAAGCAGAAGATTGTGAATAAATGAATAAAAATATGTAAATGAATAAATGTGCTTTTTACCTATCCCCACAGATAATAACTGATAACATAAAGGACAGTAATTTACATATTTAATTTGAAGGATTCTTTAACATTTTTAGTCAAATCAAATTTGACTGCACATTTTTAAACTTAAAGGCTTTTTTTTGTATTGGCCAAACCAGGTTTCACAGAGTGGGACTTGGTGCGTATTCAGTTTGCAATAGGCATACGGCCTACTTCAAAATGAATTAAAACCCTACATTAATAGAGTTCAGCAAAGAATACTGAATTAAATTGGTTTAAACCATGTTAAGGTGTGCTGTAACTAAGCTGCAGATGACTGAGTGTGCTCTACCCTGTTTCTATGGCTGTATCCCAGGTGCTGGAGCTGCGGCAGGTGGAAAGCCAGCTGCTACAGGAGGAGTGTATAGAAATTACGGAGCAAAGCAGCATTCAGCCCGAACCTCCTCACTCTGGGTCTTCGGCAGCCCCCCACAACAACTTACACTACAGCTTGAACCTCAGTTTTGAGGAACTCAGTAGTCTTGGCTTAGAGGAACAGACCAGACCTCCCAGTAACCAGTGGACGGTGGGTGCATAGTGTTTAATTCTCAGTGATCCAGCATTATATTATATTGAAACTAATTTAAAAATGTATTCAAACATTAATAAATGTTATAAGTATTTTAATGTCATAAAATGGTCGTCAGATGTCATTACACATGACACACAATTAAATTGGTGTAGGTTTTAATTTTTTTTTTTTTTAAATATAACCAATCTGGTTTAGGAATCTCTTGTGTTTATTTAATGTATTGGTTTTTTTAGACACCATGCGATATTCAGCAATGTCTTAGAGCATAAATTTTAGGGCATCAGGAAAACTACACTTGTACTTTAATAGTACCATCTGTAAAGTAATGTGGTAGAAAAGGATGTAAGCTATTGGTTTTATTGTGAAGAGTTTAAAGTGAACCACTTTGACTAAGTTAATCTTTATTGTATGGACAGCACTTTTCCAAATAATAGTCAGATATAGTTTTTGATTTTAGAAAAGAAAATCATAACATGAATGTTATAAACAACTGATAATTTCCTTAAATCCATAATTTCATGTTAAAGTTGATTTTAAAATGACAACACAGTCCATAACAATGTTATAAACCCTGTGAGGTTCATAAAGAAAATTACTTTTTAAGTGAAATCCATCGATTGCTGTCAATGCGCAACATGGGTGTGTGTGTATAAATACAATTTGCTATACAGTGAAACTAACTATTTTACACTGTGTTTTTTACACGGGCACGGTAGCTCAGTGGTTAGGGCGTTGGACTATCAATCTGAAGGTTGGGGGTTCAAATCCCAGGTCCACTGAAGTTACCAATGTGGGTCCTTGAGCAAGGCCCTTAAACCTCATTGCTCCAGGGTGTTGTGATTAACCCTGTGCTCACTTTGTAAGTCGCTTTGGATAAAAGCGTCTGCTAAATGACCAAATGTAAATGTAAATGTGTTGCGCCAGGAACAGAAAACCCTTCTAAATGCATACATGTATTTTCAGCACACTGGCTAAGCCTTCTTATTTAATAAAGAAGTAGAAGAAAGCTTCTGCTTTTCAGTAGTCTATCAGCAGAGTGAAAATAGCTGTGGTTTACTGGGTGACAAACGGGAGAGTTCTCTGACCTGAATGAGCAGAGGAAGTGAAGAAGCGGACTAACACATACACTTGCTCACATTTAAAATAATGCTAGATGAGAGGCCCTTTTTGTTATTTAGAAATGGTTTCAAATTTGAGAGCTGTAAATATTTTTTCTTACATTAGTTCCTGCGAAGTCTTTTAATGGAACTGCATGATTCCAGCATTCTTGTGGCGTGAGTAGTAGTTTTTAGGGCCATTTTTATCTATTTACACTTTTTTTCACATTGACAGGTTTCTTAAGTTTACACAGTCAGTACAAATCCCATTTAAACACCATTATCCTACTAAATGATCTATTGTAGTCTGAACAGTCAGAAACCATATCATCTCGACTCATTATCTTCCATTTAATCCTCTAATAGGGTCGTGGGTGGAGGAACGCGCCATCCCCATTCAGGGAAGAACGTTTCGGGCGCTGGGCAGATACACCCAGGACAGGGTGCTAATCTATTGCTGGGCACATACTCACAGACACTATATAGGGGCAATTTAGAGCAGCTAGCTCACCTTGAATCCATGTGTTTTTGACTGTGGGTGGAAACCGGAGAACCATAGAAAACTCTCATGGAGAACATGAAAACTCTACCCAGATTGGGATTCGAGCTTGGATTCCCAGCACTGAGTCTAGGACGTGCTAATCACTATGCCACCATTGCGGCCTCATCATCTCAAAAATTTTAGACCACAGTTAATTGTTGTGTACTATTTTCATTCATTCATTTGTTCATTATCTTCCTCATAAATCTACTAGGGTCGCAGGGGTGTTCCCCATGCCCATTTAGGGGATAACGTTTTGGGCGCTGGGCAGATGCACCCAGAACAGAGTGCCCATATATCTCTGGGCACACTCACACAGACACAACACACTCTATATGGGGTAATTTAGAGCATTCAGCTTACCTTGAATCCATTTTTTTGGACTGTGGGAGAAAACCGGAGAGCTCGGAGGAAACCCATGTGGACACAGGGAGAACGGGAAAGTCCACACAGATCCAGGAGTGGAACCTGGATCTCCAGTGCTGAGGGGTGAACGCGCTAACCTCTAAGCCACCGTGTGGCCCTATCATCTGTGAGACTGCACTTAAATCATCCAAACATTTTTAAAAACATTATTAATGTAAGCGTTTTTTTTTTTATCTGTGACTTTTATTGCCATGTAAACTTCACATGTACAGGAAACCTGCTGAGCTTGTGCATTTTCAGCGGGTGTGTCTAGACCACACTCTTTTCTGGACAATCAATGGGGCACTGATGTTACTGATTATAACTGAAAAACATACTTTAGGGCATCACATCATGTTTAAAACAAACCGATATTTCTTATTAAAGTTTTTAAGCTCAGCATGTAGAATTTTCCTGAATTCTGACACACACATAATGTGAACAGTCGGTCAGGAACATCAGATAGTCACATGATTGGGATTTGGACTGACATTGTGAACATAGCCAGAAGTGCCTAAGGGAATTTGAGCCTAGTCAGTCAAAAGACCATTAATGAGGTCAGGCAGTGATGCTGGGTATGAAGAATTGTTTCATAGTCATTGGTGCTGCAGTGCTCGTAGCAGGAGTATTTTGTGCAGTTATTATGCAATTTGATGGAGTTTCATTCCTTTCCAAAAGGCAAAAGGAAGGTTTTTACCTTCCTTTTACCTAGACACATTGAGTCATTATTTTTTAGTCCACATATCCTAATTAGGTTTTGTAGCCTGTGATTAAGCCCATCCCAATCCTCAGTGAGCGAAAAATGAGAACTACATTTATATTTATACCCACACTAAAATTAAAATGTATTTCATTTAAAATAACTTTTATTATTATTATTATTATTATTATTATTAATAAACTTCAGAAGCTTTAGAATCTGGACAGATGTTTTGAAATGAAATTATTTGTAGAAATTCTTGTTGAACACAGTTCCTACTTTAGAACCCTTTGATTTGTCCCTCCAGACTCCAAACCACAGGACATACAGCATGTCTAGCCTGACCTCGCAGGAGTCCTCTAATGATATTTGCAAGTTGACAGACCGGCAGCAGGCTGAGTATCACAGCGCCTACCTGGACTACATCTCTCATATGGCCCAGCTGGAGGCGACAGGCACCAGTACTGAAGACAAAGCCAAGGATGGTGAGCAGGAGGGTCGCAAGCCCTTCAAGAGAAGTGCCAAGGCTGCAGACAGCATGCTGGAATTCTCCATTAGTCAGGATGCAAGTCTGCTTCATCCAATCACTGAAGAAGATGAAAAACCAGAGCGCAAATCATCAGTGAGCTGCAGCAGAGGACCAGGGCCACGCTACCACAGTGTGCCCAGTGAGGAGGAGGAGGAGTGTGCACCTGAGGAAACCGATGCCACCCCTCTTCTCTGGGATGAGCCTCAGGAGCAGACACAGATAAAAAGCTTTATCCCTAGTGTGACAGACAAGAAGGAATCATCTGATTCAGACATGACGTCCAGTGGCAGCTCCTCCAATCATTCTTTGAGAGATGAGGAGAGTGAGGAGACGCAGGGAGCGGAAAAGTCAACAACAAAGACAGAGACCGAAGAGGAGCATCTGTCAACGGTGCGCATGTCTATTTGTTCTGAAGCACTTTCTGAGGCGAGTAGCCCCGAGGAGACCTGGGTCACCTCTCAGGTTCACACGCAGGCAGTCAGCAACCTGAACCAGGCTGGCATCAATGGCCCACCCCTAAACGACAACAATGATACACGCAACCTCATCATCTGTCCAGGATCAAGCACAGATACGCAAGGTCTGCTCAACCATAACCTGCTGAATGTGCACCTGAAGAGAAGCAGCAGTGACGCCGAGGAACGAGAGAGTGTGCTGTGATAAGTGGTGGAATGGTTTCTCTACTCTGAGCGCAGCAAACGGTGATTACAAAGATCCAAGGAGTTACAGCTTGTAATGCATAATAAACCAATTTACTTCACTGCTCATATCATTAGAAAAATTAGTAAAGTGGGTTAAAAAGCAGATGGAATTGTACCTCCCGGTCAAAAAGAGTTTAATTTGGAGTGTTAGGAGCTAAAGTTGCTTTAATTGGTCAGGTGGAGGCTCAGCAACGTTGCGGAAAGTCAGCTGAGTATCTAAATGTACTTAATGACCATCAGTGATCCCCTCCTCCACCCACAGTCACACGGGTATTTTCCAGGACGACATTTTGAAGTTTAAACAGATTATGAAAGAGTGATTCACTGAATCAATTTTACACAAATAGCTCACCAGAACGAAAACATTTTTAAATTGTAAAATGTCGCTTTTTTTCCTCCCAGTATTGGGTCACACAGTGCAAATGTAAAAGTAGAATACAGTTTAAGAACTTAACATTTTCTGGCAGTAGAAAAAAGACTTTCTACTTTTAGTCACTGGGTGCTAGAAAAATAATCAACTGTAATTAGTTGTTGGTATAGAACATTTTGCACGTAGCTGAATTTTGGTAAAAAAAAAAAAATCTTGCTTAATTTAGATTAGGTTACTTTAATAGCACAGATCAGTGATAAATCGGTCAACTGTGGTAACTGTGGGGTCCGAGACAACGGTGTTAATTCAGCACACTGAACGTAAATGCTTCACTCTTGTTTATTCATCTGTGACAATTTAGATATTAGGATTTAAAAGACGTGAGAATCTTGAATTTTCTAAAAGTGTGTTTGTTTTCTCAAAGCACATGAGCATGATTAAGGAAGTAATAAACATTGTGCTGTCCTAAATGAGTGTCCTTCGTTTCCTGGGAATGCAGAAGTGATGAGATCTGAGGTTAGATGTGGTGATCACAATGTGTTCTTGTGTATTATAGTGCATGCTCAGTAAAGTTGCTTGACTGCGATTGTGACCAGCACTGAACGATGACCGAACACGTTTGCAACGTTCTAATGGATGTTGATGTAGCCCTTATGGACAGTAAAGCCATTTGAATTACAACTAATTAGAGTTCGCATCTGCTCCATCATCGCAGGAGCGGGTCCTGTAATGTAGCTCGTATAACACGCTTAAAAACGCCTGCTACAGCAGCATGTGGCTTGGTTTAAACTGTAATTATTTGGACAGTAGGTGGCGCACTTCTCATGAGTCTAAATCTTGGACGGGTTGGGAAAAACGTTTAAAGTTTTTGCCGATTATTTCAGCATAGTGGGCTACTGTTAGGCCGAGATAATACTGAATTTTAAGCTTGAAATCGGGTTAATTCTTAATTATATAATAACTTCGATTTATGTATTATATATCGATTAACTTCGATATACATTATAACTGTTATATCCCTGAAGGATTGTATCACTATCAAGTATTCCTAAAACACCTAAACTTTATTTCGATTATTTTAAAGCGATCTAGACCACAAGGCCTTTAGCAATTTCTTCATATTTTATTTTATAAAATCGCTTTGGAATTTTTTTTTTTTTTTTTACTTTAAAACCTACTATTACATAGCAACCGAAATATTTTACTACAAAGTTTAGATTTTCTCTGACCTGACCACGCTAATAAAACAGATTAGATTCACCATAAACCAGTTAACCCGTTTTATAATTTGAAGGAATTTACAAATTAATTATGCCACCTTGGACATTGACCTGACGCGAACAGTAATCTACTTGTAAATGATTACAACTCATTATCGGTTTGTGGCAGATAAACCATTTTCTAAAAATGTATTTAAAAAGCAGCCAAAACTGCTCCTTGGTTGTGACATTACGTCGTCCAAATAAAGGCACAACGAGTCAGAGTTACACTAATGTACCCCTATGGATAATTACTTAAACGGTTATGGTACCGTTTAAGGGGCCAAAAGGCATCTTCCCAAACAATTAACTACCACCGTAGTGACAGACATTACACCCATATGGTACAACAACGTGCACGTTCCATTGTAAAAACAAATTTAAATGTTAATGTGCCCTTTTCTCAAACACTAGTTTTACCACGCTAAGCTGTTTGATTTTATTTCTGCAAATGGCATCCTAAATTTAGGAGAGTTCTCTTGGACTACGCACCAGACCTTGTGTTCAAATAAAGCATTTGGTTTATTTTTTTTATATAAAAATGGTATGATTTACAATTACTTTTATAAAAAGTTTCAGCATCATTAATTACAGCGTGACACTTTGCAGCTTGGAAACCCAACGTCTGCAACTATACAAGACCGAACCCGGGAGTCCGTGAGCTCGCAGCTCAGCAGTCCAGTTCGGGTGAGAATTCGAAGCTATTTACAGACTAAACTTTGTACAGTAAATCAAAAACACACCGCAGTCTTCGATTAAACGTCCAAGACGTCTGTCTTCACAGAGGGGAAGAAAAAAAAAAATCTGGGGTCGTCCTCGTGTTTTCCTCTGCGTTTTAAGAATATAGTGCTTCATGAAGGGGGGGGGGGATCTTTACATAAATAAATGGACGTCCGAACCGATAGACGCGTCGCATACATTGTCCTTTAAGAAGCAGGAGCCTCTGTGTGAAGGGAGAGGTGCAAAAATAATAATAAAAAAAAAGAAAAATCCTGTCGAGGACAGAAATTTAGAGATAGGAGGAGGAGGGGGGGGGACCTCGGGTCCCGCGTCCTGTGTGTTCAAGCCTTAAACACCTGCAAGAGATTGAGAAAGAGACGCATTTAGCAAAAGGCAAACAGGCCAAAGATCCGGACAGCCTGGCGCCACAGAGGAAGCCGCAGCTCCAGCGTTAACCAAACACTTCAGAGTGAGCGAAACAGCGCCGAGCAGATGGAGCTGCACCACGAGCGACCAGCAGGGCAACACCAGCAACTGCTCCTCATGCGACTCCACCTGAAGCTGTCCAAGCCCGGCTCTGCGAGGGAGCAGCGGGGGAGGGGGCAGCGGGGTGACACCAGGCCTGAAGCAAAGCAGCTAGCAGTGCGGTTTCCACCTCACACCATCCAACACCGTAACAAACAACCGGCTAAGCAACACCGCCGTAACGTTCTGCTGAGCTAGACCAATTCCTTGCTTTGGAAAAAAAAACGAGAGCTGGTACGATTTCTGTGCCAGATACCAACAGAACTAAATTGACACTCCGTGACCACAAAATAACAGCTATGTCTTAGGAGATTTCGCTGCAGAAATCCTTTGTCATGGTCTCTCTCGCTCGACATACTAAGCAGCAATATGGAGTTTTGCTATTCGTAAGATACGAAAAGAGAATACTTTATTTGTCCCACAATGTAGGGAATTCACATTTCTCAGCAGCAGAAGTGACTAATGTGTATCTTGTAATAGATACATAACGTATCTATTACAAGAAGTACTTTAAAAAGAAAAAAAAGGCATAAAAATAGAGCTCAGTGGACACAAAATGAAATGGAATAATAAAAAAAAAACTACTCAATTATGTACATGGCATATAATACAGGGGAGACAATATGAAAAACAGTTTCTAAATTAGGGACACGGCCTAGCTGTCCAGTTTTTTGGCTTTAACTAGTGCGTTTGAATAATGTCAGCCTTGTATTAACACGCCACGGTGTGTATTGGAAGAAAGAAAAAAAAAGGGTAATCACGTTACAGTTAACGAAAGTTGTGTGGAGCCCGTCAGGAAAGTCACCCACCTGGTTCATCAACGGTAGAGTATTCGGCTGTCCTCTGTGATGAATTCTGAGTGGAACTCCGGCGTCTAAACACAAACATCCAAACAAACATCAGTCTGGAGTCATGATCGGATAATTAAAGGGTGAGTACAGTTTTAATAAAACCTTAAAGCCGTTCCGAGGCGTGTAATGGGAGCTTGCGAGCACACGCCGCCTTAATGGAGCTTAATTATGAGAAGTGAGCATTGATAAATGAAGCTTCCAGCGCGGGCTTTACCTGAAGCGACAGGATCCTGATGTCCGTGTTGATGGCGGTGAGCGGCGTCCGGGATGAAACCTGGCCGCCTCGCGGGTGATGGAGGCTGCCGACGGCCGAATGCGAGTCGAGGGCGATCTGTAGGTCCAGGATGTAATCGATGACATGCTGCAGGATCTCCATCTTGCTCACGTGCTTGTTCTGCGGGATGCTGGGCACCAGCTCCTTCAGCTTGGAGTAGCAGTCGTTCATGTTGTACAGCAGGCTGAGCGGCTCGTCCGCGGGGGGCTTGCTCCGAGACACTCCCCCG
Source organism: Corydoras sp. C115 (assembly GCA_019802505.1). NCBI lineage: Eukaryota > Metazoa > Chordata > Actinopteri > Siluriformes > Callichthyidae > Corydoras > Corydoras sp. C115. The sequence continues at coordinate 4,489,008 of JAFMOC010000006.1, read as the reverse complement.
AGGCTCGGCTCCGGCGCACCCGCGCCGCTTTTCCGAATAGACCGCGCTGGGCTTATCGCTTTCATCCTGACGCCCCACGAACCAACGATGTGCGGATTGCAGAAGAAACGCCGCGTACGGAGCTCGGGGCCGCTCGTCCTTCACACAGCGCGTCGACGAAGCAAACGCTCTGGATTAACGAGCTGTCATTCCTCAATATATAGCCAACCGGGTGGGTTTGGACGCCGAGCTGTGCGTCTTGAGGATTGGCTCCCTCCTCTCAGTCGATCATCTCGAGCGCAGCGCGCCATTGGCTCCGTCTGTCGAAGGCAGCCGCTCCCGCCCCCCGGCTCTCTGCTTTAACCAGTGGGAAGGCGCGCTGGGGCTCGTGATAAGTAACGAACTGCAGCTATCGGAACTCATTCTGCAATCCGTGCTACCTGTTCCTGATCAACACGATTAGCGCTCACCCCATCCATTAACTTTAGTTTCATATCAACCACCTGAAAGCAAACGCCACACCAAACACCAATGATCTCCCCAGCTTAAAGTCCAATTAGAATCGCAGATTAATAACAAATCGTGCAATTCTTAATATTAATGATCCGTTTACACATTTAACACATCGCCTCCTGTGCACGTTGGTGTCTTTCTTGGCTTTGTGCCACGTGGACGGTTTTCAGTCTTATACATAATCCTGAGTCGTTTGATTCCGATTGCAAGGTGTTTCACTTTGATGTAAAACACAATAATAGACATGCTGCTAAAAGTAATATACAAATAATGTGTTTATTATAAGGGACATTTATTACAAGTGCCTACTTGGCGTTCTTTCTTTATTTTAGGGTCGTTTTACTCACTACTCATATAAGGAATATGAAGAGCTTTTTAGCACATTGAGGTGCCGCACAGAACTAATGACTACACTAATGACTTTAATGTGCACCAAATATACTTCCACCACACGACAATAAAAAGGCTGGATTACTTTCTGATCTGAAACACATCCTGAATAAATGGATAACGATTAAAAGTTCCAAAATGATATAAGCCATGAGGGTTTTTCGTGAAAAAAAGTTATTTACAGTATTACAGTTACTTATAAAATTTATTTACAGTATTACAGTTATTTACAGTATTACAGTTATATTACAGTAATACAGTTATTGTTGGGGGTGAGTGATATTTGCCTGAAGGACTTAATGTTTTATAGAGACTTGTGGGATAAAGGACTGGTGGTATTGAGAAACTTGAATAATACGTTTAAGGCCCAGACAAGTAATATATTTGTGTCGTTGTGCTCTGAAACTGCAAAATGTGTTTGTATACTAACATTTTGTTATGTTCTAATTAGATCATAGAAAACATTTAAACAAGCTACGACTTTTTCTGTAAATGTCTATGAATAACCATTACTTTTTTAACAGACCACAGAGTTTGCCTTTGATATGTTAATTATATTAAGCTAAATAAACAACTGTGCATTAAATGTGCAGAGTGTGATTCACTTGAAGGATGTATTGAAATGTGATTCACTTGAAGGATGTATTAGCATACTGTCCAAGTCAATTCAACATGCAAATTCACACAAACTTAAGCATAGGCATCAGTCATTCCACTCACTTATGTCAACAGTAATTTTACGGCCGGTATGGCAGGTTAGTGGTTAGTATGTTCGCCTCTCAGGGCTGGGGATTCCAGGTTTGAATCCCAGTCTGGATGGGGTTTCCATGTTATGCCTGTGTCCGTGTGGGTCTCCCACAGTCTAAAAAAATCATCTAAATTGCCCCATATAGAGTGTGTTTGTCAGTGTGAGTGAGTGTGCCCAGCGATAGATTGGCACCTTGCCCTGGGTGTATCTGCCCAGCGCCAAAGGTTCTCCCCTGGATGGGCGAAGATGTCTGAATTAATGAAATAAGAGCTGCTCTGTGCAGGGCTGGCCCATCATGGGTACAAGTTTGCACTGTGCTGGAATGCAGTGTGTTGTTTGAGTGCTGGAATGCGTTGCTCTGATGCACATAATGCTGCACACACCTTAGATAACTGGACCAGAATCGCAGAGTCAATGCAATATGAAGTTAAAAATTCAATTCTTTTAATTAGGATCTCATCGTTTTATTAGTAACGCACTTTGACTAATAGATGATCTGAGACTCCACATCTTGCACACATCTGGTGAGATCTCCTTAGCATATTCCACTCCCCTCCGTTTTCCTCCCCCGCTCTGTGCCTTTCGCACGGCCTCGGACTGATCTCTGACAGGTGATGAATCGGCAGCAGGTTAAACAGAGCGGCGCGGAGCTGCACAGTCGCTGGAGCGATGCGGTGGAAGCAGCGCACAAGAACAACGGCTCTCGCAGACTCCCTGGCGCCGGGCGCGTGACGTCATCCATTGAGCGTGGACTCCGGCGCCGCCCGGGCGGCTGCCATGGAGACCGAGTAGAAGGCGAGGGAAGAGAGGGTACTTAGCGGCAAAGGTTGCGCACGCTGATCAATAGACCAAGCAGTGCCGAGTGACTGGAGCATCCCCGAGCCAGCACACCTGCATCCCGCTGCATTAGGTTACGCCAGCAGAAACCAGCAGCTACCCCAAAGACAACAATGGCTACATTTCAACCCATCCACATCATCCGCTACATCCCCGTACGCTGGCGTCGTACAACAAATTATAAAATGTTTATGTGACAAATGCAGGCAAATACTGGGTTTTGCCTAAACCTTTCGCACTCTTCCTTGGCAAAATAAGATAAGAAAAGATAAGATTAATATAATCCTTTATTGATCCCACAATGGGGAAATTTTCATTCTCAGCAGGCAAAAATGGCAGGAATTGGGAAAGTTAAAAGGATATATCTAATATATCTATTTACAGAAGTACTTAACAAAAAATAAATAAAATTATATATATATTTATATATATATATATATATATATATATATATATATATATATATATATATATATATATATATATATATAAAATAAAATAAACTGCTAAATTATGGATATGTTATATAATGGGAAGACAATAGGGAAAATTTTTTTATAAAAACTATAAAACTCTATAAAAGACATCAGATTGCACAGCAACAAAGTATTGCACAAATGATCAAATGAAGTACACTTTTCGGGTGTAAAGTGCCAAAAAAAAAAAAAAAAACCCACATCGCGAGGTTGCCAGAGTTGAGAAGTTCTCCGCAGGCCGGCGTCTGTGTGTCTGTCCCGCCCACCGCTGCTGTTCCAGTTCAGTGCAGCTGCACACAGGCTCTCCCTAAAGTCGTCCAGTTAAAAAACAGCTTCGGCATCACGGGAACTACTAAAGAACTGCAGTTTTCCCAGTCATGGGATTTGTTTTTATAAAAGACGCACTTTAGCCACTATTGTTTTAGGCGGCTGCGTTGTTACAAAGACGGACTTTTATCAACCTAGACAAAACCATCAGCGTGTCTCTGTAACATTTTCCTTCATCCTTCGTTCGCATCCAGATCTCTTTCCCCTTACGGACTGACTTCCCTGCACTCTCTCTCTCTCTCTCTCTCTCTCTCTCTCTCTCTCTCTCTCTCTCTGTAGGATAAACTCTCCCACGCGTTCGACGCGTGCACCGCTCTTGTAGTAACCTCGAGCCCTCGGGGGCGTGGCCTATTTCTCCTGTCATTGTTTTGTTTAGTGGCTCTGAAATGAGGTGCCAAATTTTACCCCCTGAGAGGATTAACCGGCTTAATCCCTGAGATTAGCGAGTACATAATCGTTTTTTTTCTACGCAAAAGCAAACTCTTGCGTTTTTACTAAATGTGAGCGTGTGATTTATCATCTGAAACCTTTGGTACTTTGAGAGCAAGGAGCTTGATGAAACATTTTATAAAACATTGAAATATTCATTCGTTCATTTATTATCTTCAATTTAATCCTCTACTAGGGGGGAGTCTCCTGCCCATCCAAAGGGGAATGTTTCGGGTGCTGGGCAAATACACCCAGGATAGGGTGCCAATCCATCACTGGGCGCACACACACACACACACACACACACACAGACTATATCTGGGGCAATTTAGAACATTCCATATACCTTCAATCCAACCCGGAGAACCCGGAGGAAACCCAGCGGATACGGGGAGAACATGGAAACTCCACCCAGTTGGGGATTTGAACCTCAAATCCCCAGCGCTGAGAGGCAAACGTGCTAACCACTAAGCCACCATGCTGCCACATTGAAATATGAATGTTGGAATTTTTATTATTCTATTTTTTTATTATTTCCTTTAAATGTTTACATTGTAATTGTCAGGTCAGCGACAGTAACACATCAGCTTTCTACCAGTAGACAAAATGCTGGTGAAAACAGAAAATCTAACCAGGACTGACTATGCATGTAGTATACAGAAAAACAGATAAACAACCAGCCAAATTTTTCCACAAAGTTTTGATGTAGATGATCCTTTGCTCCTTATTTGCATTGATTATATTATTCAAATCATCTTTTCTTTTACTCTTATTCTGTATTTTTATTTTATTGATCTGATTTCTTGATTTTATTCAAAAATACCGATATGACAAAATTTTCTAACATTTAATGCACTATTTTAATAATTTTAAATGCCTTTCAATATTTTTACTACTCTGTAAAGTACTCTGAATTGCTGCTGTATGAAAGGTGCTCTATAAATAAACTTTACTTGCAAGATACAGATACACCCAGGACAGGGAGCTAATCTATCGCAAGGCAAACACACACACTCTATATGGGGTAATTTGGAGATTGACCTTGATCCATGTTTTTGGACTGTGGGAGGAAACCAGAGAACCTGGTGGAAACCCACATGGACACGTGGAGAGGAAACTCCACCCAGATTGGGATTTGAACCGGGGATCCCTAGTGCTGAGAGGCGAACGTGCTAACCACTGAGCCACCCTGCCGCCCAGTTATTTAAACATTGTTTTAATATTGTTGATTGTGGTGATCACATTTTGTCCACCAAGATGGAATCATCCCAAAGAAATTTCGTCCTAATGGCTTTGCAGTGAATGCTCCATTCTACCTGGAAGTTCTGAAATCTTTGTTGCAGCACATCCAGCTACAGTTTAACCTAGAGCGCAAACACCTCAGCATTACCTTCCACCAGCCCTCTACAAAGGTTGCCTCTTGTTGCCTTTTTCTACACAGAGATGCCAATAAGCAGGGCTAGTAAGAGAGTGCAACCTGTTCCGCTCAGAGGTGGTAAATAACGAAGTAAATGTAATTTGTTCTTTTACTTAATAGTATTTCTGTCACTTCATTTTATCTTTTACTTTTACTGCATTTCAAAAAAGAAATACCTGTACTTTTTACTCACTACATTTCCAAAACAGGTTCGTCACTTTATTTTGACTACATGCATTGAAGTCAATATTGTAGTTAATAATAGTCTTTTATGGTGGCAGACCCACGAAAGGTGCATTACCGCCACCTGTTGAGCTGGAGGTATGTTTTAATCCGCTCATGCTGCTAATGAAATTCAAATCGGAATCCTATTGGATTTTAAATGGGGAGGGGGAGGGGAGTGAGCTTGTGATTGGATGACGGGCAAAGACCAAAAAACTACGCGGGAAATTAAAGATGGATTTGACCGGCTGATGTGAGAAAGCACGTGGAAATAAGTGAGCTATTATGTTTTTATGTATGTGTATATATGAATAGCTGTGCTACGTTTTCGAAATGTGCTGCCATGGTGTACGATTATACGTATGCTTACATAAAGCAGAGGTTCTGAGTTCTAAACATAACTCTTGTTGAGCCCAAACTTCTGCTAATTAATGTTAAAATGTAAATCTCAAAGTAGGGGGCACACTTTAAACATCCTATGCGTTTTATATTTATATATGTAATAATATAATTTGCTGTAAAACTGCACAGTTTATACTAACTATACACAAGTTCAGTATTTATAATCTGTAAACTGACAATGTTATTATTCAACCACTACTTTGGTTAATTGTTTTGTACCTTACAATATTCAATTACCAGGTCCGGGCCAATTAATATACACACATTTCTGATATTCACATGGTTTTGGATAGGATTCTTTTTAAATGAACAATATTAAACTATATAGTGCCTGTGCATCTTTGATTTAAACAAAATTTAACTGTAATGTTAAAAATGTGATTTTTAAATAAATACAAAATTTTTATTTTAAGTAAATGTATTTGTGTGTACCTTTTATACTTGTACTTGAGTAAAACCAATTATCATTCTTCAACTTTTAGTTAAGTAATTATTTTAAGTAAAATATTACTAGTACTTTTACCTCTTGTTACGCTGTAGAATGCCGGTTTAAATAGCGCTCATGTATCTGCACAGGATGGTATGTGATTTGTGATTGATTGGACATTGTGATATAATGTGAAAGGGAATGGCAAATGACACACTGTTTGGTTTGTTGCACGTTATAATCAAAACACACCCTGAAATATTTAAAAGAGTTAGTACTTGCCTATTGCACGTCAAAATATTGTTAATCCATGCATATGTGTGTGTGTGTATATATATATATATATATATATATATATATATATATATATATATATATATAAACCTAATTACAATTATGCAGACAATACTTTAGGTCAAATGAGTTTATTGGTCTTTTGACTGAGGTCCAGTGTCAAAGAAAAGGTTTCAGTTTTTCATTTTATAGGCGGCCCTGAGAAAGTACAAGAGTCATCTACATTAGGGAAGTTGAATCCTGTACGGCTTTTTTCTTGGCCTACATGTCTTAAGTGTCACACAGGAATTGAGAGTTTTGTTGGAGATCTGAAACCACCTGACGCTATCTGATCCTGCCTCAGCCTGCAACTGGTTGGTTTTTGTGGTAGAGTTTTGCCCCTCTGACATCCCTGGCTTTGTTCTTGGCCTTCAGCAATGCATAGCCTGACTCTGGCTGTAGAAAACAGCAGGACTCTTATGCCCCACTTCCTCACTGTGTTCAGCTCTCCGGGAGCTCTTACCCAATTCTCTGTCTCTTTATATAGCTCTGTAGAAGGAGAAGGCCGGTGTGACTCCTAGTTTAAGCTAAACTAAAAGTGCAAATAATGGTTATAGCTCCTGTACTTAATAGTACGATGTATTTATTTTTAATGCCCAGATTTATTACCTGGTTAAGATCTATCAGTATAATGCATTCACAAACATAAATATATTTTGTTTACAACACAATATCCTTTAAGCAGTAAAACTAAGATGGGCTGTCCTATGTTAGCCATGGAAAAACCATGGCTTAGTGGTTAGCACGTTCGCCTTTTAGCGCTGGCGATCCAGATTCGAATCCCAATCTGGGTGGAGTTTCCATGTTCTACCCGTGTCTGCGTGGGTTTCCTCTGGGTTCTCTGGTTTCCACCCACAGTCCAAAAATATGGATTTAATTCAATTTAATGCTATAAATTGACCATATTATGTGTGTTTGTGTGTGAGTGAGTGACTGTGTGTCCAGCAATAGATTGGAAACCTGCGTCTGAAACTTCTCCTGGATGGGCATGGGGAACCCCCTCGTGACCTTAGTAAAGGATTAAGCAGAAGATAACGAATAAATGAACATCCACCCTGTAGGCATAGTTAATATACCCTTGTTCTGCAGACTTCAAGAACCAACCAACCCAAAAAAACATTTCTAAAAAATAGTCTGAAAATTAGCATTAAATTAACAAATACATAAACAAATTATCTTTTGATTGGTTAAAACTTGTGGGTAAGAGTGCAGTTAATCAATGATGTCAATCATAATCAGGTTTATTGGTCACATACGTAGTTATACATGGTACAGCCAGCAGTGAAATTTCTTTTTTGACCTCTCCACAGAAAAATTAAATTTGTTTAAAAAGGATAAGAGTAAGAAAGAGCAAGTGTCAATAACACACTTGCTCTGTAATGAATTAACTAACAACATCAGCAGTGTCATATATGGGTGTAACTGTAAGCTATAGAAGGCTGTGCTTTGTTGGGAGGTTGTCAAGGTGAAGATACGCAGCTGAATGTTTATATGTGAGCTTTAATGTTTCATTAGGCAGGTAAAGGTTCGACTGGCTGTGTGCCAGGATGCACAGGGGAATCACATCTAGCAGATAAGGCGTTCATTGAAGTGTTCCTGTCCTGTAAATGCAGTTAAAGAAATGTTTTTTTTTCCTTGTTTCAATTAACAGTATAAAAAGGAAGCATCTGTTATGATATTGAAATAGTCTTCACTGGACTGAGCATGCCATTAAATGGTTGCAAATGTGAAGCTTTTATTTTTGTAATAAAATGTGCTATGGCTAATTCAAGTGGGTATTACTGGGCTGACTTCAAATTGTTCAAAGAGAATAGGTAAAATTCCTCTGCTCTCACTTATTCCCAATAGCACAAAAGATCAGGAACGTATCATGTGAGCAAATGTCATGCTGTATTGATTTTTGTGTTCTCTTGAGAACAGAGAAAAAGGATGGCATTCACTGAAGGAAGTTGTGTCTCATTATTTGTTCAAAGCTGCCCATCCCCCAACTCAATGCTAAATGAATTATTCAAACAATGGTAATGAGCCTCTGAGGAATTTCCTAGGCCTTTGATAGTGGTTCATTGCAGCACCACAGAGCAAGTGTGTGTGTGTGTGTATATATGTTGGAGGGGGTGACTTGAGACAAAGCCCGAATGTCAGAGGCAATCTGGGTGGGGTTGGTGCCACGTGTTTTGGGGACCCCCTGGAGCTTCCTTTATGGCTTTGTGCCTATTATTGTTTTCTCATATGACCTATAGACATGTCCAGGGAATTGGGTCTAGACATTGTCCAGAGTCAGGCTTTTACACATTAAGTACAAAAGAGGAACTGATTATTTAGGATATACTTGAAATACTTAATTTTGTTGAGTGGTGTTCAAAGGCATGATATGACACAAAAATAATGCTATGGACATGATGGCCACATAGTAGCTGTCCTTGCGGTCAATAACCTGAATTATTATTTTAGTGTCAACCCTTATTGTCAGAAGACAGACCACTGCATTTGTGCATCATACTGTAGTCCTTTTCATGCCCATATTTAGCGTTTTGGCTCTGAGCAGGATTTTTAATAATAAAATCAATAGGGTTGGTCTGAATAATCAAACATCATAATTTGAAGAATACAGTAATGTTCACATTTACATTTAGTCATATAGCAGACAGTTTTATCCAAAGCGACTTACGAATAAGAGAACAAAACAGTTGTTAACAGTGTTAAGTCAATACTTAAGGAAAGGAATGTTTAGAAGTAAAATGCACATAGCAGTATCGAACACATTTATTTAGTGTATCGAACACATTTATTCATATGATAGTGGTGATATTTTAGAATAATGTATTGTTTGAAACACATACTACCAAATATGGGCAAAACTAACATGGTATCAACAATACTCTGACTTTATAACAAAATGTTTTCAGAAAAAGTTTGTAGCTGATTCAGGCATTTGTGTTGTTTAGACAGATAAAGTGTAGATACGTTAAAAGTGCAGTGTATGCATAAAAGGGGCTTAGGAGTGCCTGCTCCAGAGATCTCTTATAATGGGTCTGTCTTCTCGTTCAAAAGGGGAAATGTAACAAAGAAAGGGATGTAGGCCATGACACACACCAATTCCATGCCACTCTCTTTAACATGTCACTCTGAAATAGTCACCTAAAGGGGTACAGGTCATATCATTCTCAGATCCACTTTCAGATCTTGTCCCAGTCTCAGTGCATCATGTCTATGAAGTTTAATGTTGTTCAAGTTTTTTTTCTTCTGCATTATAATGTACATATGTAGATAAAATATTTAATATTTATAACAATTTTGGTAATTTATCACATTTATTTTGCATTATTTGGGAAAAGTATTAGTAGTTAAATAAATAAGGCTCTGCAGGTTTGTTGGTATAAAATTTTATACATTTTAAGGTTAATTAAAATAATTATGAACTTAATAGTACATATAACATGGCAATATAGTAGTTGATCATAGCTGCCTTTTTATTTTTTGTTCATTCATTCATTGTCTTCCGCTTTATCCTATATTAGGGTCGTGGGGTGGTACCCCATGCCCATCCAGGCGAGAACGTTTCGGGCGATGGGCAGATACACCCAGGACAGGGCACCAATCTATCGCTGGGCACACACTCACTCACACAGACATGCACACATACACACTCTATATGGGGCAATTTGGAGAACTCAATTTATTGATCCATGTTTTTGGACTGTGGGAGGAAACCGGAGAACCCGGAGGAAACCCACACAGACACGGGGAGAACATGGAAACTCCACCCAGATTGGGATTCGAACCGGGAATCCCTAGTGCTGAGAGGTGAACGTGCTAACCACTAAATAATTAGTTGGTACATTTATTTAATTTATTTATTATTATCTTTTTGTATTGCTCTTGGGATGGTATTGGGGGGGGGGTTGGCCTAGCAGTGAGTCAGTGCCATTAAACTAAAGTTTTAATTAATGTTAAACTTTTTAAAAACACCCATGTTAAACTGGGTGACTACTACTGGAATCGGTATCCTAGCTCTGTCCTACGAACAGGATGACCACTGACAAGAGAGCTTTTGCAGATGGCCCATGCTATAAATAGATATCTGGTCGATCTCTCTGGCTGTCAATCTGTCTGTCCTGTCTCCTCGCCACCTGGACCTTACCAGGGAATTAGACTGTTCACAGCCGCAGCAGTGTGAGCGCAAACATAACATTATTTTGAAATCAGATTTTTCAGACATTGCATCAAAATGCATACTTGTAGTCTAAACTCAGCACTCTGGCTTGGAAATCAGCAATTTCCAGTGTCTCGGTTTGTGTTTGATTTAGAAAATACATAGAATGTAAGATTTTGGCCAAGGGGTTACAGAATCGCTGCAGCCCACAGATGGATTTTAATATGATACATAAATCCATCCCTGCCTAAGATGGAGGGCTCTTTGTCATTTAAGACTTATTGCTGAATCCCATCTGGTTTATTCTCTCTCTCTCTCTCTCTCTCTCTCTCTCTCTCTCTCTCTCTCTCTCTCTCTCTCTCTCTCTCTCTCTCTCTGTCTCTCAATGTGTGTATGTCTGTCTCTATGTGAGTGAACATGGGTGTAATTAAAAGGAATATTTAGGATTCTATCCATTTGTATTTGTTTGAGCGAAAACATGCCTATTAAAGTTATGCTGGCCAAAAAGATCTGCACTATGTTTCTGTCTCCTGGTCGGCTGGCACGGAGATTCCTCTGGCACTAGTACTTTAAATCCAGATATAGTTATCTGCCTTGCCACAAATACAAACTCTCACACGCAAGTCAGAAGTGCACCGCCTGCACAATAGCACCTAAGATAATCATTAGGACTGTCCTTGGAAAGGCAGCTGTAAACACTGGACTGCAGGCGACTTGGATGCTTCATGTCTGGACCACACAGGAAAAACATAATCAGACCCGCTGCTAGGCAGCCACATGATAGCCACACCAGATAGGATGGCACCTGGCTTGGCACACGCTGGCCATTCAGCGATCATGCCCAAATGTGTGCTTTTACAAAAGCCGATAATGACATGGAAATGTGTGGACAAAATTAAAAATTACCAAAGTTTTTTTCTTTTTTTTTTTTTTTTTTTTTTTTTTTTTTTTTTTTTTTTTTTTTTGCAGATGGTGATTAAGGGTCAATAAAGCCAGGTGAGTCATTGCATAATTATAAATGTATTAATATGAAAGATTAAGTATTTCTGATAGAGCCAGCTCAGTGTAAAACTCATATGTGCATCATTAAATGTAATAGATTAAAAAACATAGTAACCAAAACAATGACTAATAGATTAATATTTGTTAATAAACATAATCTTCTGTCCAGATAAAAAAATCTCCATTCTTGGCTGTTTAAATTTTTAAGATGAATCAACTACTAGAAATCCATGGATTTTTACACCTTATTCATTTTTAAACTTACCAGTTCTGGCCACTGTTTGCAAAGGTTATAAAAGCAGCGGGCACCCATATGCCATCATTATATTCATATCAGTAAGGGTTGAGGCACAGGTTTAATGATAAAGCTGGTACAGTTTATGCAGGTTAACCAACATTTTAAGCAATTAAATATGGATAACATTTATAAATTCTATTCTTTGGCAATATAAATCATCTCAGGACACATACACATCTTACACAATACCTAAGATCAGGGGTGTCAAATTTAAGTGCACCAGGGGCCAAAAGCACTTTTTAGGTCGCGGGCCGAACTGGATAAACATTTAACACACTAAAAGTGAATGCTTTCTGAACATGAATAGGGATAAACACTGAATGTTATTCCAGAATAATTAAACAAACGTTCTTTTAACCATGTATGCAATTAAAACAAAACAGTTAAAATGTGTACAAAGAACAAAAAGCAAGAATGGTGTTTAACAACTTGGGAACAATCAGTTGGGTCGAATGTATGTGGGGGGGGGGGATATCCATCTATAGCTCCTCAAATAAAGTGCTAGCTTCAGGGACTGTTGCTCAACCACACCAGCGAGGAGTGAGCACAACTTGGCACCCCCAGGGTCCACGTTTGTACATGCTACCCGCTGTTCCAATCAGCAAGTCCCAGTGATGGGACGAATAATTGGCTTAAGATGCATCTGCAGGTGTAGCGAATCGTGGATGCATCTGAGTCATATCACCGTGACAACGTTGCGCACAACACTGCTACGAAGTGCATGGCTTGAACATTAAAAAAATCCAAAAGTACTGTTGAAAAAAATTACTTGGGTAATAGGAGTGAACCTGGCAACATCATAATCTGCCAGAGACAACTTCTGAAGATATTTAAGAATGAAATGACGAGGATGCAGGCATAAAAATAAGGCGCTTGCTACATTTATTCAGTAAGAAAAAAAATTATATATTTATGATCGTAATTTGTTGTAATAATATAAATAACAAATAGATTACTGATGATAATTCATTTCATTGGCTCAAATAATGTTTGTAGGCTTCCTCACCATTTTCCATTCTCTAAAGTGTTGGAACATATATGTTTTGCACGACCCATCTAAAAAAACAAGAAATGTGCTGTTGTAAATATTCTTTAGTGTTTTGTTTTATGTTACATGACCTACAGTAGAGGTTAGCACAGCCACCTCTCAGCGCCAGAGATCCAGGTTTAAATCCTGATCTGGGTGTGGTTTCTATGTTCTCCCCATATCCAAGTAGGTTTTCTCTGGGTTCTCTGATTTCCTCCCACAGTCCAAAACACATGGATTCAAGGTGAATCATCTGCACTAAATTGCCCCTATACAAATTACCCCTGTATAGTGTGTGTGAGTGACTGTTCCTGTCCTGGATGTATCTGCCCAGTGTAGAGGACACTGAGTTTACAAAATACATATATAGTTATATTATGACAGTAGCTTGGTAGTTTCTCATGCAGTGCTGTCTAAAATCATGCACATGCAACATTGATCTCCAATCCTGTCCTATACTCTTTTCTCCTATTTACATTTTATCTATTGAAAAGATTATGTAAATAGTATTTTGAGCTTTTTTTTGCAATAAAATATCATCTAAAGGCCAATATTTACTCACTTATAAACCCAACAATTCATCTACTTATTCATTTTGTAATCCACTTATATAATAAGAGACACATGAAATGCTGGTCTCAGCACTTATATTGGCAGAAATGAATGGCAGAAAAACTTATTTTTAAAATTTAAATTTAACCATAAGTACTTCTAACTTTTATCCCGAAACACACCATTCACCTTGAATTTTACTAGGTATCCAGTTTGTGGTCCCTGAAAAGATGAGATTTCTCTACAATGTAGTAGTAAACAGGTTTTAGTCCCAAAAACATTACACACACACACACACACACACACACACACACACGCACAGACACACAGACAAATGCACATGCACATGCTGGTGGCCCCAGTAGCAGCTGGCGGGCCGGGCTGAGTGGAGCTCCTCTAAAGCCGGGCTGTAGAGGCCATGTGGACACTTTAAAGCTCATCTCTGCAGCCTGTGAAGTTGTTAAGGAGCTCTGTACTTTGGCGGCTGCCTCTGAGAATTCAACACCAGCTGTAATGCAAGCCTTGCACCCCCACTTCTCTTTCTGTTTCTTTCTTCTAAGACTTTCGTCTTTCTGAATGCCATCTGTATTGAGTGGGGTGTGTCTGCTGCCTGGTTATTTAGAGACCCTTTACAAGGGAGAATTCTTTTTTTCTGAAAGTTAATCTCAAACACAGAACTAACTTTCTGACTGAATTGTCTTATGATGTCAATATGAAAAAAGCATTAATATAACAGATTCCATTACTGCTTATCCTTTGAGTGTGTCTTGATAAACTTAGACATAACTAAACCTGTGTACATTATGATACAATCCTAAATAAGATTTCCTGATGTAGTAATAGATTTGTTCATTTATTTATTATGTATGTTTTTATTTTAATATGATTCTCTCACACTTAGAGATACATTTAATGCATCCCCTTGAAGACACTGTGGAGAAGCTAATGGGTTTTATTTAATTAAAAAATAGAGAATGAAACCAATATGAGTACTTTACAGTGCATGCCATTTCTATGATTGCACCATTTACAGCAACCGTACTTCAGAGAGCACATGCACCTAAAAAACATAAAATTGACATTTGAGTATTGCTGTTTTAACAATGCACCAATTGCGTCAAACCTCTGCATCAAATAAAACAGAAAAAGGCATAAGAAACAAACACAAGAACAAAAGGGCATGCAAAGAAAAGTACTAACACGCTCACTGCAGTGTCAGGAACCATCTACCTTTGTTCTTACAGCCCCTCTAACCCTCCCTTTACACAAGAAGACCAGCTTTGAGTGAGTTCATGTAATGCAAGATTCCCTACTCCCACATGCGGAACTAGTTTAAACAGTGGCATGATGTTATTTCCACTGTGTGAGGTGGGCAAAGTGCAATGACCCAACTAAAGAGCAAGCTAAACAATTGTTCTTTTAGAACAGGTGCAGCACGCACCTGCACCACAGTCCCTAATGATTGCAGGAGCAATCACCAAAACTATGTCACTGAAGTTAACACTGTATTTACAGGAGGTTAAAAATTAATCAAAATTATAAATGTCATTTTCCTCCCAAATATTTTTTTTTCTTTTGGTATGTACAATAATTTTATATTAAAATGTAATTATTAGCACAGTACTACAAGTAGTGTTGTCAACATCCATCTTATCCTGTTGGATTAAGTACATTGCAGTGATATTTATACTCATCTTCACTAAATAGGATAAGAATGTAACATTCTTTTATGGTAGATCACCCTATTCTGAAAATTACATGGCTGCCATAAAATTAAAGATGCTGACCATAGAAGCAATATGGCGTCTTTGACGTTTTTTTTTTTTTTTTTGTATTATATTAATGGATTTGAATGTTCGGAAATTCTTAAAGCCAGATTTTGCCTAGTATATGTTTGACTCCACAAATCGGGTGCATTTAAAAATACTGTCGGTTTTGAAAAGACTTTATTTTTCTATAAAAATTGTGGTCTTGCTTTAAATAATACAGTTTTTTTTCAGAAATTACTAAGTATTGCTACTTAGTAACTTATTGTTAGTGCCATCTACTCAGCAAGACAATCATCTAGTTTTGTTGCCAGATGATTTATGATTTACAATGTACCTCCTTATTTAGCAGCAACCATTGGACTTCCATCGACTTTATCCATCAGCTTTGCCTCTTGTTATTGCTAGTGTGAGTACACAATAAAGTGGATTGTGGATTGAACATTAAATATTTTGTCGTTAAGTGGTGTCCACATACTTTTTGGCACTACACAGGGCTTCTGGGGGGCGCCATGTTTGGGATCCAAAGTACAGGTTGGCATGATGCCCGCCAATAGAGGCGTGAGCTAGTAGTTTCCCGGCATGCAGTTCGGGGAGGGGATATAGTGGGGACGCGGTTTTCTTCAAAATGTTTTCTGAATAAAACCATTGGATTGTGAAAATGGATTCCTGCCTTCGTCTGGGCTCTTTTACCATGCCACAATATTGTACAGGGACCATAGAAATGCATAATAGACAACAATCTTCTGGTCTTAGTCCTTTAGTTGAATGTCAATCCATCTGAGTACCTGAGAGCATAAGCAGCTGGGATATTTGCATATATTGTATAGGTTAACAGAAAGATGAGAGAACACAGTCAAAACATCAGCAAAGGCGCAGTATGCATCATTGTAAGGCTTTTGCAATTGTGGATACCAAGTTGTCGATCTTTTCTTTGTTGTTTTCTTTTAAAAGTAAGGTCAGCATTGATTTGGCATTTACGCTTTTATTCACATTTTCAAAGAGTATACCAGTGGGTCTCATTCACATCATCTCACTGTGCAGCTGTTCACACTGCCTCTAGTACAACCCCTGTGGATGAGCAGCTCCAGCTGTGCTGTTATCCTCACCTGAAGAAGTGTGAGAGGGTGTTGTCATCGCAAACGTGCCCCTTAAGTTACATCTCAACTCTTTCTTTTTTTCAAGGAATCTGGGCACAAGCCACTATCCCTACCTGGCTTGTTAGCTCTAAGAGGGACCCGGCAAGTTTCTCAAAAAATAAAGCACTACAAGCATTCTTTTTCCACCCTACAATTCATGTGTGGATCACCTCTTTCATAGTGGAAAATGCTTGCTCTCTTTTTTATATGAGGATAAATCACAGATATGTAAAGAAATGTGCACCTCCATAGGACGAGTGTCTGTTTTTTTTTTGTCCTGCAGCACAAACTGCCTAAAGACCACTAGCCTATTCAATGGGAACAACTTAAGGATAATTCTAAGAACTGAATGTTCCAAAATGTATCTATTTGACACAGTCATGTAATGTTTAAAAGGAGGTTGTAATTGCTTGGCTTTTGTGAGCCAGTTAGTTTAAATTTCTGTGCAAATTGTATATTTCTCTACAGCTACTTTGCTAATGGTGATTTCTGAGCAGTATTCAGCCTGGAGGTGGCACAGTGGCACAGTAGTTATTTCTTTCGCTTTCCAGCAAGAAGATCCAGGGTTTGATACATGGGCACACAGACAAGATCCCTTTATTAGCTGGACTGATGAACTATTCATTGTTTATTCACCTTTTCACCCTGTTGACAATATATTGTTTCGAAAATGAATTAATGTAAAAAATAATGTTCAGTCTGATCCCATTTTTGATTGTCATAGTAGGATTTAATGGA
Source organism: Corydoras sp. C115 (assembly GCA_019802505.1). Taxonomy (NCBI): domain Eukaryota; kingdom Metazoa; phylum Chordata; class Actinopteri; order Siluriformes; family Callichthyidae; genus Corydoras; species Corydoras sp. C115. The sequence goes on along the minus strand of JAFMOC010000006.1, from coordinate 4,471,833 downwards.
CATGCTCATTCATTGTCCTTTCTTTTCTAACATCCACTTTCTGTTTTTTAACTAAATGACCCCAAACCCACCCCGATGCAATTTTGCTCTTACAATATACAATATGCTATTTATCCATACCCAACTGTATGCTAAACTATTTATGGATTTGGGAGTGATGAATGACTAAATCGATGTAAAGTAAAAGCCAAACAACATCATGTTTGATCTAATTGCATTCGGATAAGCTGATTATATTCACAATCTAAATATATTTTGAGTCATTTTACAAATTGATTTGTTATTAAAAGTTATGATGTACATATAGTAAAAATATTTAGCTTGTTTCAGGGTGTAAAGGGAAATGGATATGTCTTCTGATAGAGTATAATAATAATAATCAATGTGTGTGATATGATGCACAGCAACAAATATCTTGCATATATGCAGTATCAATTATGAGTGGGTTGCTTTATAAAGATTGCCAAACTCAGTACTTTTACAGTATGTATGACATTTTATATCCTATGGCAATTTTATGGCAAACAAAAATCTGTTAATTAATTATAGCCACACATAGCAGCATAAATTAGAGATATTTTCTCATTCATTCAGATAAGCAATAAAAAAAAATACAATAAACAAATTTTGTCAAATTCAGATAAATTCTTTATGTGGGTAGGCAAAAGTGAAGGGACACATTGTTACATCTTGGGACACATTGTTAGCTGCTATTTTTCCACTTTTCCTCATGACTGAGACAGCATGTTGGTCATGCAGCATCAGTGTCCATGTGTTTCAAGATGTTCTTCCCTCTGTTATTTGTGCAAAAGGAGCAGAGATAGGTTTATCTATACTTCCTTGCCATCTGCTCAGTGGACATATGGGCTGCCATTATAGGTTGGAATGTAGGCTGGTTGGGCATTTTAGGCATTATTTGTATAGCTTACAGTAGGAATATTTAATCTTTTCAGTAACTGTCCTTTAGAGTGGAGTCATAATAAACCAAAAAGAGAAATATTTTGATTAGTATAAGCAGATAATTACAAATTTAACCACTTTATAGTTACAGACATTTTAATGCTACTTTGTTTCTGCAAACTAAAAATGACTAAGCCGAAAATTGTTGCATTTATCATCTTAAGACTAAAACAGTATTTCCAAACCATGAAGAAATTTGCAACCTTCCTTTTCTTTTAATGGGAATGACACATTAAATTTGAAAGTAGTTGCAATCTGGCATAATTAAGGGTAATTAAAACTGGGGGCAATATATTAGATATGTACTTGTTAAGTGTAGGACAGATAAAAATAGATACAATTGGATTAGTCTGATACAGGTACGTTTATTAGTGCTAATAGTGTATAAATGATAATAATGACCATCTGCTTAATTATGAGATCAGATTGTAGGTGCAGTTTTTGGCAGATACGTTTGAAAGTCAGATGTTGCACGTTGTCAGCACTGTGAGATTTGTACAAAAGCATATTGCATTTCAACTTAAAAGTAAATTTTACCCTCCTTATGTTCCATGCCTTAATAATATATGTGGCCCTCATTATTTTTTCACATACTAACTAAACCCCTCAGATGAAAAAATCTGATTTGAGTGTTGTAACATTTTCAGAAGCTTTTTTACATCTAGCCACACTCCATGATCAGTGGAGTGCACGGCGCTGACGCAATATGGCTCAAAAGCTCCTGTGATTCCATCTAGGTGCATCTAAAGCCAATTATGTTTGAATAAGCTTGCAGAGCTTCTGTTCGATGCTGGGACATTACAACACCATGGGCTGCTTCAGTTTGGTGTCTATTCTGCGTTCCTTCTGAAACCATGTTACTATGCATGGCTTATTGATGCTCAGCACACCCAGTGTTTTTGGGAAATGGGCGAGTTAAAGCTTTGTAAATATTCCATTACACTACAGAATGAAAAGTTTCACATTGTTTCCAGAAACAATGACTGCATCTCTAATGTTAAGGCTAATGTCATTTTCCTCTTGGCATCGCATAGCCACTTATCTTGCTTTTTTTTTTTATCATATTTACATATTTCAAGTATAAACAAAGCTATTAAAATAAGTTCCATATATATGCATAACAAAACATTCATCTGTATGAAATGTGACAAGATGAGACAATTATTACAGGATCTGTATTAACAGATTTACATAGTTGCATAAATAGTATTTAGCAATGATAAAAAAATACTTTTAAAGTGCTATACAACTTTTTTTGTTCATTTTAGAAATTTTAGTTCATTTTAGAAATAATCTGGCAAATGTTGACAGCCAAACCTTGCATCATGTTTGCCATCCTGCGATCCCTATATAAACCATGACTGTCTCCACAATAAAAGATTTCTCAAATCATCCATATGTCCAGTTCGAGGCTGTATTTTCTCCCTTGAATATTAGTAACTTTTAATAGCATATGCAGAGCAAGCAGCTTAATGTTCTGTTGTGCAGCAGAGACTTCTAAGCCACATACGTATGTCAGGGTAGGAGTTTTATGTTCACATAATGACTACTGTGGTGCTCACTACTAGTCCTTATCTGCAAGTTAAACGCATGCAGTCTGGCAGTGTGTGTGTGGTGTTAGCAGATTACCGAGCAGGAGCTGAGCAGATGGGTGCAGACTTCAGCATCCACATGCATGGCAGTAGAAGGAGGGCTTTACTGCTCCTAACTGGGCCATATCTAAGAATTTTTAGGCTGTATGCTGGTCCACGCTGGAAAAGAATCAGAGAAGGTGCTGATGCTTACAGCTCATCACTGATCTGCTCTCATATAGTCAAAACTGACAAAAAAAAATTCTTTGTTTTCCATTCTTTGCTTTGTTTCAAGTTCTCAACAAAGCAGGGGGTTGCAGTATCAGTCCTGTGAAACATGTTTTAGTGTGTCACCAGAGACATTGTTTTTGTGTCTCGGTGTGTGCTTATGTCATTATGAATTGTAACTTCACACATTGGTGCACATATTCACTCAGTCACTTACCCCATCCCTTATTCTCCCTCCTCTATGTGTAGCATGCTCCATTTGTCCACATTTCTGTGCTGCAATGTAGACAGCAGAATGTGTGTGTGTGTGTGTAGCTATATCAGACAGCCATGCTCTAATAACGACTAATTATCTCTCTTCAGTAGGAATTACACTGCTAAAGCTTGATTTTATTAGGGTTTTATTGTAAGGTCAACAGCCAACATATCTACTGTACACCACGTCACTGTATTGAAGAAATTTTATGGGGATCACTGTAGTACCTATAGCATGTCATCTTGCTATTTTTCTAATTGCATTTTCCCCTTCTGGCAAAATGTAATCAGTACCCATTTAAAATATCATTACTTGATTTTACATACAAAATATACAATGCATTTAAGACAAACATGTTTTAGGACCATCTAGGGCCATGGGGTATGATTGGGGTGGGATTGGTACAGCAATACCTCTAACACTACCAGTAATGCCCAAACACCACCACCAAGTCAACTTTAACAGACAAAATACAGGCTTAACATCTTGGATGAAGCTACAGGCTACAATGACTTCTACATGTTGTTTGATAATTACATATTTTTCATATTTGACTTGTATTAAAAGCCACTGGAGAGAGACGAATAATGCCAAAAGAGAGTGATGAGTGGTGAATTTGCTTGAGTTGGTTGAACACAAGATGAGCTGACGAGGTCTTGATTAGCTAAATAGTCTTGATTGAGCAATAGGACAGACCAAATAACAGTGGACTTGGAGCTTGGGCAAGGGCTTGGACTAATATTTGAGTAACCTGCTCAGTCAAAAAAGGTATGATTTACTTGTTGTAGAAAATAAATATACGAGAATGGGTCTGTAATTTACATTTACATTTGGTCATTTATCAGACGCTTTTATCCAAAGCGACTTACAAGCTGAGCACAGGGTTAAATGCAACATCCCTGGAGCAATGAGGGTTAAGGGCCTTGCTCAAGGACCCACACTGGTAACTTCAGTGGTCCCGGGATTTGAACCCCCAACCTTCAGATTGATAGCCCAACTCCCTAACCACTGAGCTACCTTGCCCTAATTTGTGACCTGTTTGAGCTGAATGTCAATTGTGAAGCCCAAGTTATATAGTTGTTGACGGAGATGTGTATTTGTATATAATTAAAAAGTTCAGAATGTCGTAGAACAGTGTAGATGAAATGATTCTGAAAGAAAATACTGCATCTAATCAATCAATAGTGAAACCCACAGAACAAGGATACACAGTGTCACTAGTTCCATGTGAAGTTAACATACTACAATAATTGCTTGCATTAGACATAAATTAATAATTCAAGGAGACTTTGTATTTCACATTACATGGGATACATGAGGTGGAACGAAATTGCAGTCTCACGATCCCAGTTCAACCTAACAAGCTATTTTTACACAAGAAGAAAACAGAAAGACAGTATGTAAAATAAATAAATAAATATCAAGTTTTAAATAACAATTTTAAATATAAAATAAAGAATATAGCAGCAACTTGTATTTCTGGTGTTAAAATGGACGTGACATAAAATTAGCAGCCAATAACTGGAAAATGTTAAAAGATGAGGTGTTCAGGTAAAATGTGTCCAAAGTGAGAAGAAATTGTCATGGTGCGATTTGTGAATGTCCTTGAGGAATGTCTTTTGGTTTGGTTAATTGGAGTTTACAAGTTTTACTGCTTCTGGAATAAAGCTGTTCTTTAGTCTACTGGTTTTGCGCTTAACGCTCCGCAGCCTCCTGTCTGAGGGGAGCAGGACAAACAGTGAGTGTGCTGGGTGAGTGGGGTCGTTCATGAGGCACTAGGCCCTTTTTCTGAATCTGAGACGTAGATGTCCATGGTGGTGGGGATGCTGAACCTGACAGTCCTCTGTGCAGCCTTTACCACCCTCTGCAAAGCTTTTCTGTCTGCTGCAGAGCCGCTTCTATGCAATGCATTAATGCTGGGGCACAGGACGCTCTCCATCACACATATGTGGACTGAGCTTCGGCGTCCAGTTTGCCTTAGGTAAAAAGAGCTACTGATGTGCCTTCCTGACTAAAGTGGAAGTTTTGTTGCTCCTGGTAAGATGGTTACCTAGGTGCACACCCAAGTACCTTTAGCTGGAGACCACTCAAGGTCTTTTAGAGCATTTTGTGACTATCAGTGTGAAGGCCAAGTGTCTTTTAGACCTGTCACTATGGAGCTTTTTGGTCCTGGGTTGATGGTCGCAGTCTTCATGCAGGTTGGGACAGCTGCAACCAACCTGTACTTTCTTCATCTAAATTCATTGACTAGCCATTTCAGCTGCTTCTATCAACTCAAGCAGTACATAATTATGTCTTCATATATAGCATCAATTTTAGACTGACTAACCTTACATGCTGATGAAATGTGCTTTCATGTTCTACTCTCTGCACACAATTTAAATGTTTTTTACACTTGAAATTTTCACCTATCCAAAGTCAAAGGTTGTGTAAAATTCAAAGTACATATGAAGTAGCTCCAAGCATAAATTTACTGTGACCCACATTTATTGCCCACAAATCATTCCAGGTGACTCTTTACTTCAACTACACTCTCTACCTTGAACCTCTGCCCAGTTCCTCTTTGATGCTGCAGTTGCACATTATACTTCCACTTTCTGCTTTCAAATGAAAATAACCATCCTTCTTTTCTCTGGTGATGTGACCTTGGTAAATGCATTTCACCAAGTCACCTGACCCTAATCCTGCCCTCTTTTACTGCACCTGCTCAACCACATTCCTGTGCCCCAATGCACTCCTCATAAGATACAGTTGGTTTTCCTTGTATTTGATTTATTCAATTTCTACAACTCCACAATTTGAACCTTATAAACTGTCAGTGGCACCATATATAAGTGCAATCCCAACTCCACAGATATTGGAGTTAACGAAAAACTTTACTTTAACTCCTTAACTTCATTTTAAATCATTCATTCTTGTTTTGTACCACCTATATAAACTATAGAAAAAAAGAAAAGTGTTGAAATAGAAGATAATTGGGAAAGTTTCTCTTTCATAATTGACAAACCTTTAGACATATTACAATGGTGTTTGTGAACAATGGTGTTTGTGTAAAATCTTCATATTTCGGCATATATCTTAAACAAAAACTTAATCCACCTTTCAAAAAAGTCCTAAAATCAAATAAAGAATACCAGATTAAATAAAATTCAAAATGTATGACTTCATTTATTTATAGATGAAAATGATGTAATATTAATTATGTGTGCAATACAAGAGTATGTAAACCTGTTTAGGTTGATAATTTCAAGGGGAAATGAAGGTATGTTTTTTTAAATTAATTAAATTACAATAATGTCTGCTTTTATTTATAAAACATAAATTGAATCTAGCAGATTCATTCCTAAAATAAGAATTTAATTTATATAGTGTCCATTCATTCATTGTAAATGAATGGGTAGTTCACCATCCTCATATTACTCATGTATGTCCTAATTAAGGGAAGCCAAGTACCATCCCACAGCCTGCTTATAAATTATTTAGAGGCCTTATTTACTCCATTGTCAGTGGTGCTAGTAATGAGATTGTATACATTGCTGTAATACCTACTCTTACCAGAATGTAGGGTATTTCTTAGTATTAAATCATTCATTCATTATCTCCCGCTCTATCCTCCACCAGGGTTGCGGCGGGGCTCCCCATGCCCATCCAAGGGAGAACATCTCGGGCGCCGGGCAGACAGACCCAGGACAGGGCGCCAATCCATCGCTGGGCACACACTCACTCACACAGACACACTATATAGGGCAATTTTTGAGAATTCAATTGACTTGATCCATGTTTTTGGACTGTGGGAGGAAACCCACGCAGACACGGGGAGAACATGGAAACTCCACCCAGATGGGGATTCGAACCGGGAATACTTAACACTGAGAGGCGAACGTGCTAACCACTAAGCCACCGTGCCGCCAGTATTAAATCAAAAACAAGTTATAGCCTTGTACTCCTACCTGGTACCTTCCACAACAAAACATGCATCACAGAGCCAAATGCATTGGCCAAGTGTAGAAATACCACACAGAGATGTTTACCATGTTTTTGCTGTCTGAATTTGATGCCAAATCATGCTACTATGCTTTAAACCAACAAACCCTGATTTTGCTGCCTTTTGTACTGAAGTGTCAATAGGATTTTTGCTTCCTCTAAGCCCCTTGGTAATACATATAAAAATAAAATAAAATCACTATTTAAAATCCTCCTATTTACATAATGCAGGTTGAAACTGCTCAATGTTAAGTACTTTTCCTTAGCTATAATATTAATTATTGCTCTTCTACACCATAGGGATAATACCTTTCCTGCGCAGTAAACCTTCAAGACATGGTATCAAGTATAATTTAATACATGCACTATGGCACCTTGCAAAATCGTAATGATGATGAGTATGATTCTAATGTGCAATATTATATTATACTTCACCTGACCCACAGTGCAATATATTTTCTATTCATCCATTATCTTCCGCTTTATCCTCTACTATGGTCGCGGTGGGGTCTGGTCTGCATTTGGCTAACTAGTGGGTCAGCAGATGATGGGGATAGGGATCACAACAGACTTAATTTTTATATTATGCCACCGACTTTCATGCTTTGTAGCCAAGACTCCACTTTCTCTTAATAGCAACTGTCTTTGAATATAAGACACACAGACAATTAACCCAAACACATCCCAGGTGGAAGGCATCACCTCACCTGATTCCCTGATGCCACCTCTCATTCTCTGCATCATTAAACACACACACACACAAAAACAATGACAAAGACAATGATAACAAAACCCCATTACACTATTTATATTATCGCTTGGTGGTATTATAAAGTTATTGTTTAAAAATTTGTTTTAAAAAAAATTGTTTAAAATGATTTCTTCATGAAATAATCCCTCGTAGATAATCCTCCACCACCAGCCAAAGGTGGTATAAAGCCATGCCTGTGTGTGCGTTCACATATGTGGCAGCATTCCAGAAACGTCATGCATAATGTGCAATGAAATGTTGCTGGCCTTTAATTCGACATACAGGGGTAGTGTCCCTTCTATTTACGAAAATGCGGTTTCATGTGACCCTCTGTTGCTGGTTTAAAGGTGGAACAAATGCACTGTTTCTTTCTGTAGGCATAATACATATAAAAAATAAACAGGAATAACACTATAATATTTGAATGATTCATGAAAAATGATACATGACAACTTTTTGGGAACATCTGTTTTTGTGCTCCAAAAAATAGAAATGAAAGGGTAGCCAGTACAAACTTATCACAGATTAGTAGGCAACAGGAGTGGAGGCAATTTCACAAAAATCATACCAAAGTTATTTTTTAAATATTCTGCTGCTATGTGTATCAGATACTTCTGAAAGCTTATGTGGCAAATTCAGCTATATCTCCCAGAGGATTTACAACTGTAACACCTTACACTCTTTTAGTCATTTCTGACTGCTCTAAACAAACATTTTTCAAAAAATAATTAATTATTATATTCCCTAACTGTTCTTGATTGTGTTTGTAATATAATGTTTTTTTACTGACTTTAGGTCTGGATTTTATTCATTCATTCATTCATTATCTTCCGCGTAATCCTACACAAGTGTCGTCAGGGGGTTCTCCTTGTCCATCCAGGGGAGAACGTTTCGGGTCTTGGACAGAAACACCCAGGGCACCAAACTATCACAGGGCACACACTCACACACACAAACACACACTGTATGGGGCAATTTATAGCATTCACTTTACCTTGAATCTATGTTTTTGGACTGTGGGAGGAAACCAGAGAACCCAGAGGAAACCCACAAGGACACGGGGAGAACATAGAAACTCCACCTAGATTGGGATTCAAACTGGGAATCGGAAGGCAAACATGCTAACCACTAAGCCTCCGTACTGCCCAGGCCTGGATTTAGTTATATGTATATTACTTCATGTCTCAAACGCCTTTAAAGAGACATGCATGTTGTGTGTATCTTTAATTATGTATGTTGTGGAAATGAAATTCTATGTGCTGCATGCTACATAGTACATTGCCACTATGTGGTGTACAGTTATGTTAAAGATAAAAAATGCAAGTCATGAAAAACATGCTTCTTCTCATGAGGTAAATGTGTCAAAACCTAAGAAGGATAAATTATTGTTGTATTACGTAGCTTTACACTTCTTAAGCTCATCTGTGGAAAACATTCCTTGGTAAATTGATTCCTCAGTTATTCCATGATCCACATTCCCAAATGGTTTATTCTTCATTATAGCTATGACTATGGCACTGTTTTCAGTGCTACCATCCTATCCAATCCAAGACTACAATCTTATGGAGTGTATTTTGGGAGATAAAGCATACTCCCACAAGCACAGGGAGAAGATGCAAATCTCAAACAGGTTGCAACCACTTTTATAACAAAATTTAAGTGACTCAGCAGTGCACACTAACATCGTGCCAAAATAGATAAACTTTATTTATACTAGTGAACATAATTTATCTTGTAAATTCTAACAGATGAAACGGTGAAACTTCACACTGTATTGGTTTAAACACCTACACTGTAATAGTTTTAGTGAAAAGAAACAAATTACATAGTATTTGATGTGCACCACATAGTAGGTTGTGCTCATGATATACAGTATTTTTGTTTATTGATAATTGTTTTTTCCTTGAGTAAAAGTACTGGGCTTAGATCGTAACTGTTGTGAAATATACAGAGGGATAGAAAATACAACTAATTATTTATGTAATAATGTAAGTCCTTATTTTAATGTCATAATTTATTCACAGATACATTACATTTCATTGGTAATACAATGGCCACAGCTTAAATGCTTATGACTTTGAAATGCTGTCTTGCTAAGATACAGTAGTGCTAATTTAGCTTACTTTGGGCCAATCTGCTTCAGGATGTGTGTGTGTGTTTGAGGTTGTACCAGGTATTTAATCCAATATGTGAACCAAAACCTGTTTACACATTTATACTGTGGGGACCTTCTGTAAACAAAGGCTGGTTAGGCTGGTTATGGTTTAAGATTTGGTAATGAAATGTATGAATGTTTATGTAAAGTCCTAAGAGTTAAAACAAATGTGTCTGTGTGTTTTTATCAACACGCCTTCTGTTTTCTCAGGTCAACAACACAGTCAATCCAGCCATGTGACCGAGAGCTTTAAAGAAGTGAGCAGTCTGTTTCTGACCTGGTAAATAAGCGAATTACTAGCATATGCTAGTCCACTGAGTAATGTGACTATAAATGAGCTTAGCAATCATTCTCAGCTAAAGCATACTGACAAAGACATAAATGAGGTTAATACATATAAGGTGAATAATTACACGTGGTACGCAAATGGAAACGGTGATCAAAACATATTAATGACAGTGATATTATATTAAAATTTGTATAATTCTTGTATCGATCAGCATAATTTCTTCCAGCCCATCATTATTTCTATTTATGATTACATGGTTCTATACGATGGTGAAGCTATAAAGTTCTTTATAATATTAGTGACATTAGTTACCCATTTGTGACACTCATGATTGTGATTGAATGTGTGTCCCTCACTGACCGTGGTGTTCGGGAGGAGCAAGCTGCCAAAGCTGATTAGCAGGATCGCACATGTTGCATAACAGATCGTCCTACCACTTCCGAACATGCTTTTGCTGCTGACTTGAAGGATGATGAGCTAAGCTGAGCACAATCAGGCTTTCACTAACACCTGCAACATGCATTAAAAAGATAGCATTTTTGTGAGAAAAAAAAATGTCTGACTGTCTGAAAAATTGGGGCCTTTTTTGTGCTTTAAAATAATTCTCTGTTAACATACATTTATCAAGTTATTCATACCCAATTACCCACAATGACTGGGGAAAAGTTTGTTTAAGTCTTCTTAAATAAATAGATATATAGATAGATAACTAAATACATATATAAATAAATAAAAAATGTTTATAAACGTTTTTATATAAAATGTTTATAAATTATTTACTGTGACACCCTAACCAGATCAGCTGCAACCTTTTTAATTAACATTTGATGAGATAAACTTAGTCCTTCAGTTAAAAAGTGTATATTCAGTGACATAGATCAGAGCATATCTGTGGTGGTGAAGTCTTAAGACTTTCTGAATCTTCAAAATTTTTTCTTTACATACTTGTTAGTTTCAGTTACAATTTTGTCTAATAGTAAGGACTCTTACAGGACCTGTTAGGAAATCTGAAATTTCCCCGATGAACCAATTTTGAAGGCGTCAAAAAGCACAGTACAGATGATTTCAGAGTTATTCGAATCAAACGGTTTATTTATGACAAACCGAGTCAAAGCAGTGTTCGTCCAAGACAAGCCCAAGATCGCGATCCAACTCTGATCTCAGCACCTCACCGCCCACCAAGACAGAGCCCCGAAGTCCAGTTTCTGACCGTATTTATTGAAACACCCATCCCTCGTTCTGCTTATTCTGAAACAACTTGTAGAAGGAGTTCTATGGGGGGGTGAACACGCCGTTCCATCCCTTATCTGGGGGAGCTCGATACAGCTCAGCTGCCCTTGAGCTTTATCCACCAGATGCAAGGTGCATCTAGTTTTCATGAAATATAGGCCTTGGACAACTGTCGGCCATGCGCTAATTCCATTGAACTCAAAGTACTTACAAATCACAAATTTTTATCCCTTCAATCCCCCTTTGGGCGTGCCCCTCAACACGCCCATCAAATTTGCCCCATTGTGAATTTGTCCCATTTGTGAATTTGCCCCATTTGTGAATTTGCCTCATAAGTGGTGCTGATGTTCAGAGTTCTCCTACGTCAGTGTGCTGTGCATGTGAGCTCTAAAATCAGTACATGAATCTAAAAAATAAAACACTCAGATTTTTGAAACTCTAATAATATACGGTTTCATACTCTACTCGTTATCAGAGTCTCGGGGCTGTGGGTGGTCCTGCACATGTCACCGCAATGGGTGTCCGCCACTCAGGTGCCCCACACCTGCAGTGTTGTTACCTCCGTCCATCACTAGGTGTCCAGCCTTCTCTCCGTTTCCCCAGGTCTCCGGTCACGACCTACGAATTTCTGATGCCCTATGTGTACTTTTAATGCTATACTAAAGCATGTGCATGCAGTGTGTTATCTCCCCTACTGGGTTAATGTCTTAGAGGGAAAAAGAGAGAGATAGGAAAATGAGAAGGAAAATAAATTCATAAATGGAAACAAGATGTGATCCTGGGCATTGTTTAAGCATAACTGATTTCTTGTCTATCTGGCTCCTCATCCCCGAGCCCAATTTAACTGTCCACAGCACCATGGTGTTAATTATGTGATCTAGTTAACAGAACTCTCAGACATGGTATGCACCGGCACCCACAGGTTACCAGTATAGCAACGAACACAGCAATAGACATGAAGAGTGACGTGATTAACTACTGACAAAAATATTATTCATCCATGATTCCAGGGGGTTATCTATTCCGGAGACCTCATGCATTTCCTGTAATAATTTATGCAACCCGTTGAGGGCCTTGGTTACGGACCCATCAAGTGCTTGGTTACGGACCCATCAAGTGCTTACGCGAACACCCACTTTTTCTGCCAGGAGCATGTCTAAGGCTTTTCTGTTCTGTAGGCCACAAGTGACGTCACATGCAACTGTTCACTTAGTCCCTCTATTGCATCTCTAGTGAGATTAGTGAGACGAAGTACATTGTAATGTATGAAATTTATCCTATCCATGTTTTTGTTGGGAGTCACTGGAAAAAGGGCCGATATCAGTGGAATATTTTCTGCTGCCACTTGGTTTGCCAGTTTGAACTCGTTTGGCACCCCCCTAGGCACCCCGATTGAGTCTATATAAGTGGGTGAGTCCCTATATAAATAAAAGCTACCGACTACTCACCTTCTCCTTTGGGGTTCGCCCCCCCTTAAACCTATGAGAGTAAGAGGAGCCAACAGCTTTAGCTTGGCACATCGGCCAACAGCTAGGGGTGGCATTCTTACCACTAAGGTGTGTTTCCCACAATAATAATATAACCCCATCGGGCCCACGGCCCCACCTCCGTGTTGTTGTAGGTGATGTCTGTTTGGCACCAATCTAATACCACAAATTGCTTGACAGTGTAACCCCCTGCCTTTTTTGCCGCCCGATTGGCCACCTCCTTTCCCTGTGCCTCCATGTCCCCCTTAGTGGAGTGGCCTTTACATTTAATGATGGCCACCTGTTTAGGCAGCTGTACTGCTTCCAGTAGCTTATGTATGTGCGCATAATGTTTAATAGGACCCCCTTAGGCCGTTTTGAAACTTCTCTGCATCCATTGTGGTCCATCTATGTGTACTGTAGAATAGGCGTATGCTGAGTCTGTATAAATGTTCACAGCTGTGTTGCTCGCAGTGAGGTGGTGTTTGCATGTATTGCCATGTTTGCAGTTTTGATAGCGTCAATGCTGTAGATGTGAGAGGCAATCACCCCATGGGTTGTGTTCTCAACTAATGGGTGACACATTACTAGGTGCACGATTTTATTTAGAACCACTGCTAAGGCTGCCATATACCTTGTACTTGAAAACAAAAACTTTAGTACTTAAAAAAAATATAGCTTTAGCCTCCACCCTTTCTAAAACAAAACAACATTCAATTTATTATTATAATTTTTTTTTTAAGAAATATCCAGATCAAAATGACGTTATTATTTCACAAATAATTAATCAAGGTGTACAGGAATCTGTAATGTTATCAGTTAAAGTGATCTTGTTGATTTTCCTTGAAGTAATTTACTACTGGTCCACCTTGAAGTAATTTACTATTACTGGTCCACCCCTCATTGCATGTGGATCATATGCAATGGAGATGACGGTCACACAACACATAATCATTAAAATTATTACCAAGATTTGATTGAAAAATCAAACAACCAGGGGTTATTATTATTATTATTAATCAATAATTATCAAATTATTATAAAATTATCATCAAACTGCACAGTCAGTTCTGTCCACTAGAACCTGCAAATTGACTTGTTTGGTTAGTAAAGTTAAATACAACATCAAACAAAATTAAATTTTTCTATTCTTTATACAAATCGCACAACATAAGTTTAATAAACTCATATTTCTCCTGTTCAATGTAAAATTTGAAAATTAGGCCACCTTAAGTTCATTACCTGGAGGAAAAATGAAACCTTTATCAAACAATTTATAAACAACAATGTTGCAAAAAAGTCATAACGTTAATCATTTGTCTTATATATGTCATGGCAAAACATTTTCTCAAACTTCGACCTGGAAAAAATATAACCTCATAATTTTGTCCTCATTAGTTAATGTCAGTCAGTCCGGTCTAGTGTAGTTAATTATTAGTTACCACTCTAACACTCTCTATTCAACCTCTCTCGTGCGTTCACGAGCAATATCCCACAAATGCAGCTGCTTTATTGTTGTATGCTGAATTTCACTTTTATATTTCACTTACCCGCGAGCACAAGTGTCTCCTCCTAAACTCTTTTACCTAAATCAAACTTGATTTACCGCCCTCTGGGACATGAACCCACCAGGACTGAGCAATTTAATTTAATTTAATTAATTTACGGTTCTTTTGGGTCTTGATCCCAATCACCTTGACCAATTCACATTTACCTACTTGTGTGGCTTTTGGGTCTTGAACCCAATCACCTTGACCAATTTACCTACCAAGACACTGTGAATTTACTTGCGCCCAAAACCCGTATTGTGCTCTGCAGATGGGCCTTGAACCCCCTGGGAGCTACTCAATTTGTCGAGACGGGTCAGTCCGTGACTGTACACACACAGGGAGCTACCCCGTTCGCCTCAGTAACGCAAATACAGGATTTTCACAATCCCTTGGTCATGACCTTTCAGTAAAACCCAGCATTCAGCAACTTTTCAAAACACAATTATAATCCATACACAAATCCACAAAAATCCACAAAGCCTTGGAAGAACACAACACACTTCAACACTTAAATTTATACACTTAATTTCAGTTAGCAATTCCAATTGTATTAATTTAATTCACATTCCAACTTAGTCCTTATTCACCAGTCACAGCTAATTATATTGTTTTTCAGCTAAATATAGGAGCAAGGGTCCTTCTTACCTTATTGGCCGGCCTGTGAGTACCGCGTAAGTTCTATCGTTGGAATCAAGCAATCAACCCGATTATCTGCACTGCAATCAACAACCTTAACCATCCCCTGCTACCAATTGTTAGGAAATCTGAAATTTCCCCGATGAACCAATTTCGAAGGTGTCAAAAAGCACAGTACAGATGATTTCAGAGTTATTCGAATCAAGCGGTTTATTTATGACAAACCGAGTCAAAGCAGTGTTCGTCCAAGACAAGCCCAAGATCGCGATCCGACTCTGATCTCAGCACCACACCGGTCCCACCAAGACAGAGCCCCGAAGATCAGTTTCTGGCCGTATTTATTGAAACACCCATCCCCCGTTCTGCTTATTCTGAAACAACTTGTCGAAGGAGTTCTATGGGGGGGTGAACACACCGTTCCATCCCATATCTGGGGGAGCTCGATACAGCTCAGCTGCCCTTGATCTTTATCCACCAGGCACCAGATGCATCTAGTTTTCATGAAATATAGGCCTTGGGCAACTGTCAGCCAGATTGCCCCATCGTTATCGAATGCGCTAATTCCCTTGAACACAAAGTACTTACAAATCACAAATTTTTATCCCTTCAACCTATACACAGCATAAATTATTTGGATGAATTTCAGCACTGCAGTGAAATTGGTGTGGTGTGGTGGTGTTGTGTTAGTGTGTATTGTATGGCATTAGTATACCAGACACAGCTATGCTGCTTAAGCTTTTAATCATGCCAGTACCACAGTTCAACTCAGAATGATCCAACAACTATAAATGTTTACCAGCATCCTGTAAGCTGCATGATGACAACTGATACTGATACTGGCAACTGATGAAGAATGAGTAACTCAAACTGTGCAGCAAGAGATAAGCTACTGTCTCAGATTTTAAAGCTATGGAGCAATGCAATGTGTTTGATGTACCTCACAGAGGGCACACTGACTAAACAGTGTTTAAAAACTCCAACAATATACCAAGAATCTAACCCACAATTATCAACCAACACCTATATACTCTCCTGCTCTGTGGTGGTGGTGGTGTGTGTGTTTAATTATAAGGTGTAACTGTATGAACTCCAAGGTACATCTATAAGGTAAATAGAGGTGATAAATGGAATAATGAGTTTTAGAAATAGAGTGATGTACCTTACAAGGTGGCTAGAATTTATTTACTATATATATATAAATACACTCTATTTGTCCATTTTTATTGATATTTTCAAAGCCCTTGTCCATCTCGCTTCCTACTCCATGTTTTACAGTTGGTGTCACTCACCAAGGAACCATTCTTTCACTTCCTCAACAGCATATAAAAACCCTGTGTGATGTACCAGATATTTCAAATTCATTTTCTTTAGTCCAAAAAAACCTTCTTTCAGTCATCAATAACCCACTGTAGGTACTGGTTGGTCCAGACAAGGCTTAATTTTGCAGGCTTAGCAGTGGGTTTCTTATTGTTACTTGACTTGTCAGACCTGCAGCATGAAGTTTTTTCTTCACAGTTGAAATGAAAGCCTATTTATTTTGACCTGCATTAAGTTGTGTTTGAATATGTTGTGTCGTGATCTGCTGATTAATCCAAATTTCAAAACATTTTCATACAACAGAAAACTGTTCAAATTCACACCTCGACTTTGTTTGTAGACAAACATACACTTTAAAGAGTTATAATTCTTTGTCTGTCTTCTTTTGATAATTGCCTTCTTTTGCCATTATGATAACAATGTGCTTTGTCCTGCAGTGCAATACTGTCTTAATCCTTTCCTGAAGCTTATTATTGTAGTCTTTTACAAGAATACCAATAAAGAATTTGGGATTTGTAAGTAATCAACAAAAAATAGGACACCTATAGCAATTGTTTGTATCAATTTTCAAGGGCTTAATTGCCTTAATTTGCGCTGCAGAGCATAAATAAAGGCATACATTCTTGAATTTAAAATAATTCAGACTAGTAGATTAAATAGATTTTATCATATAGTAAATTAGGTAAACTACATATTAATTAAAATCCATTAAGCATATGTTTTTATATATATACAGTAGTTCAGTACAATTAAACTAAGATGTAGAAAATAAATATTTATGGCTACATTCTAGGCAGCTTCAAAACTATTGTCCCCAAAAATGGCATCATTTTGTTTTTTACATTAAGCCCCATCAAAAAGATTCAATGAGATTTCATTAATTGGGAGGATGACTTGAAAAAAAGATCAAGGGTTTATGTTTAAAGATAAATAGGAAAGATAACCTCATAGACAGATGTGTTCTATTACATGGCTAAACAAAGTAAGCGTTTACTAATTTGTGCTTGGCAAAAAACAAAGCAGACTAAAACAAATTAGCTAATCATTCAAAAAGAATAAGAGTGATCAAGATTACATATGGTATGAATGAAGTAAAAAGACTGCTTAAGCCTGTCAACCCAAGAAGAAAGCTGTAAGTATTCAGAGAGTTTACAACTTTATTTGAAACTATTTTTTTTTACCAATTTCAACTTGTATTATATTAGTTTATTACTAATTTAATTAATGACCAATGGGCCAAGACCAGTTTCGAAAACATTTATACATTATACATTTCTCCCTCTTTAAGCCAAAATTTATCCAATGCAGAAAGGTTTTTCCATTTACAGACTACACTAAAGCTTCAGGTGTCTGTCTACCCATTCCAACATCAGTATCGTTTAGCAAGTTTTACTCTGTTGACCGCATACCCTTTCTATTAGCTGCTCTTAGTTCTCCATGGTTGCCATAAAGCTCATAGGTTGGCCAGAGCATAGATCTGGAGACTGTTCTTGGTCTGTGTGTGACAGGACAAAGTTCAATAAAAAGAGTGAACACATAAATGTTGTAACATCTTCATGTGTTGAAACCGAATAATTGCCTGGATGATTTAAAGAATCTGAAGGTTGAGAAAGGAAGCATATCTAAAGTTTACGATTCTTGTCCTGTTTTAAAACACTTGATCTATGTTATTTTTTCAAGTGTTCAAATTTATGCGTTAAGCACATAAGGTTTTAAAATTTTATTATTGTGTTGATTTAAAAAAAATACTGTTAGACCATATGGTGCTCTGCACTGCACCTTCTTCTTAGCCAGAGCCTGGCCTGCCACTTTAAGGCTGCTTGTTAATATTCCAGTAATCTCATGATTATGGGAGCGGTTATTAAAATGAATATGGAAGAGAATTAGACAAGCAGATGTCTGATGACCCACATCTGTGTGTTCAGGCTGAGTGGTATGAGCATGTGTGTCAGCTGTGGGAAGTCTGCTCAGATGCCTACCCGCTGCTGGCATTGGTGCCTTGTGCTTAGTACTGCCCTTCCGAGATTTTGATCCAGACTTCAGAAGCTCACTACAGCAAATAGCCCTCAGTACTTGCATGGACATAGATTTAGAATATGAGTAATTTTAATGCATCACATTTGATTGTGTTTGAAATGCACTGTAGTTAATGGTGCCTAATATATGTATATATTATTTTATAAATCAAAACTTTTCAGATGTTCTAAATGTTATTTAGAAAAAATTATTAATTAATATATGTTTTTGCAAATCAGTTTTTTTTACATAAAATATTAGCCATATTCTTTGGTCAACTACATTACCATTAAACCAAAGGTGTCATCTTATGGTACAACTGTGCAATAAAATGTATGAAAATATGTTTCATGTGGAGGGTCGGTAGCTTATTTTCAGGCAGAGGATTAAAAAAAAAAAAACATGGAATTTGAGCCGTTTTTACCTCACCCTTGCATAACATTTAAATAAAGCACCATAGAAAATAAATAGGGCTAGAGGGCAGAGTTGCACATAAGCTTACACAGATTCACACCAAGGAGTGACTTTATGTATTCCCTTAAGCAGCGTAGCAACATAAAACTCAGTAAGGTGGAATAACACTGTTACCCTGTATTTTTCTGGAGCTCTGCCCTTCACAGATCCCCTCCTGATTTTACTGCACAGCTCTGTATGATAGGGTATGCAGCTCAGAATAAGCATTATCAGCTGGTGGCAAACCAAACAGAAGGCCAAAGTAGGTTTTTCATGTTACTGTTTTTTAAAAACACATTTTTTTTGTAAATTCAGAGGGCAGTGCAGACAATTTAAACAAATCATACATTACATGTTGGAGAACATTACTTTAGTTAGGACCTGATCTAAGCATAAGTTATATAGGCTTATAAGTATCATTTATTAGAATGCACAGTTTTGAGGAAACCTATTTGAACATTGAGTGAATGACTCCACATCAGTTTTGAAATGATAAATGACCTGGACTGGACATGTACCAGGAATAATCAGAATATTGTTTGAATGCTCTTAGATTCTTATAAAATTGTAACTTGCATTGTTCTGTAGCTCTTTTATTTTTTATTAAAATACTGTCACAATCTCTTGTCATTTGGTTAAAGTAAGGTAGGAGTGTTTAAGAGTGTTTAAGACCAAATATGCTTGTGATGGTACTGGTTGAATGTTTTAAGATCATTTTGATGTACTTGCATCAAGAAGATTACATTTTTAACCAGACTGACAGGGTTCTTCCTGTGAGGAGTTTGCATGTTCTCCCCATGTCAGTGTATATCTTTGCATGCTTAGATTTCCTTCTACAATAATTAGAATTGGCTTGTGTTTTTTTTGTCATTTGTATGGGAATGGTAATGGCAACAGGCACCAGAACCACTTTCCTAAAAATGTATTTCCTATGCAGTTGGACCACCGTGTGTGTGTGTTTGTGTGTGTTCACTTTAACCTTTATTCTGGAATGTCTTTTACAATATATATTAAAGCCTTTAGTGTCTGATTGACAGTTGAACTGACTGAAATGACACGAGACAGCAGCCTTGTCATCATGATTGTTCTTCACTCTACAGACCTCAGCTGGTGACAACTTCCCAGCAAGCAATTTACTCCAGCTGATATTAAAACCATAGCAGCATCATCATCATCATTACAGCACAGCAATGAAAGAGAACCAATGTTTCCCGAAATCATCTTCTTCCAACTGCCTTAAATCAAAGGGAATCTGCAGGAACTTAATTAGCTTAATTGCTATGTTTGCTCTAACATACCACTGATCACTCCACTGCTCCAGCTACTGCATTTAAATAGGGGTATAACAGATGGTGCACTTCAGGTTTTTCTGCCCTCATAGAATAGCATCTGCAGAAGATGAGGATGGGAGTTGAGATCATTTTTGGTATAATTATTCCAAGGCATGACTTTTTGAAATAAGAAAAATATGTCAATATTTGTGATTTCAGACCTATCATTTACATTTAGCATAATTAGTTTTGTAACAAACACGGTCAGTAAGTATAAACTGAACATTTCACATGGCCTTGCTACCTGTATTGCTATCACATTTAAGTCACAACAAGAGGAATAGATATTTTAGACAATATTGCTGGGAACACTCACTCACAAAGACGGACACATAAACACACTATATGGGACAATTTAGAGCGTTCAATTTATTTTGAAACGGCTCCCGAACCTGGAATACGAACGGGCTAACCACTAAACCACCTGCCGCCCCTGGAATTGGCTTTATTTACATATAAAATTTGAAATGTACATTTAAACCTATGTGTTGGCTGGTGTTCCCACAGCATAAATTGTTCTTCTCACAGCATGAGATCAAATAATAAACCAGCTCAATATGAATACAGGTATGAGCACAGACACAGCACAGCAATCTCACTTCTCTAGGCACACAGACACATTGCAGGTAGATCGATTTATCTGATCACAAATGCCTTTCACAAATATGCCCTCATGTCACATTTCCCCACCACAGTTACAGGCAATGCAATGCATCAGACCTGTGACTGACTCTCTCCTCCACAAAAGAATGTCAGCCATGACTGGCTGTGCCCTTTACTAGCCAACACTTGAAACTAAAAGGGTTGAAGAGCAAGACACTAACATGTGATCTCTGTGTAACCTTCATTTGGTGGAGCCACTGGAGCAGGGCGTGATTGCGTGGCGTTTGTAAATGGAAGGCAAAGTCAGGAAATGAAATCAGGTAAATGGTTGCGCAGTGGACGGCACGGTGGCTTAGTGGTTAGCACAATTACCTCTCAGTGCTAGGGATTCCTGGTTCGAATCCCAATCTGGGTGGAGTTTCCATGTTCTCCCCGTGTCTGCGTGGATTCTCTGGTTTCCTCCCACAGTCCAAAAACATGGATCATGGTCAAATGAATTCTCTAAATTGCCCCATGTAGTGTGTGTGTGTCTGTGTGAGTGTGTGCCCAGCGATAGATTGGCGCCCTGTCCTGGGTGTATCTGCCCAGCGCCCGAAACGTTCTCCCCTGGATGGGCATAAGGAACCCCCCACGACCCTAGTAAAGGATAAAGTGGAAGATAATGGATGGATGGATGGTTGCGCAGACAACATGTCTGTGTGACTAATTGCCTCCTGCTTATGTGTGCAATGAGGAGCAAAAGGCTGAGCAGCTCATTGAAAAAAAGAAAGATAACTGCTGTGCTGTGCAATTTTCACCTGTGAGTTCAAATTTGCCTAATTTTTTCCTGTTAAAAGGTTCCTCCTCCCAATTTTCTTTATTAACATCCAGAGGGTGGAAAGGCTCACAGTCATAGTTCAAGTTAAAAGGGAAGCTCTGTGGAAGAGTGTTTGACCTCTTGTACTCCAAACAACGGGGATTCCATCCACTTAACCTAGTTTTTAGCAGCCTGAAATGAATTTTAGCAGCATCATGAAAAAAAAAAAAAAAAAAAACACCGGGAATTCAAATCATTGACTCAAACTTATGATGATTTGCAGCTACATTGTCAGCTCAGCCTTGTACCTGCACCATGGACACGCCTACTGGGGAAGGAAACAAAAAATGGCAGTGTTGATAAACCTGCGAACGGGCAAAATAATATGTAACTGGGTTGTTCTAAAACTATTTTCTTTCTGTGTTAGAGACTGGTAGTTTACGTGCAGGTCTAAGCTATGTTTGCATAAAAAGAGATTTAAAGCCCTTAAAAGGTAGATAATAAAGAATTTGTGTCATATTGCAAATATAGGTTATGTAATCACACAAGATAGTAATTACTATTTGTACCTAATCACTACTATATTTAACAACTGGCAATGAACTAAAGTTCATTATACAGTATATGTAAAATTACAATTTATGATTATTGAAATTATTTGTTTGTGTGTTACTGCTGCAAATAAGCATTTGAACACCTGTGAAAATGAATGTTAATATTTGGTACAGTAACCTTTGTTTGCAATTACAGAGGTCAAACGTTCCCTGTAAATTTTCAACAGGTTTGCACACACTGTAACAGGAATTTTGGCCCATTCCTCCACACAGATCTTCTCCAGATCCGTCAGGTTTCTTGGCTGTTGCTGAGAAACGTGGAGTTTAAATTCCCTCCAAAAATTTTCCATAGGGTTTAGGTCTGGAGACTGGCTAGACCACTCCAGAACCTTAAGATACTCTTACGGAGCCACTCCTTGGTTATCCTGGCTGTGTACTTTGGGCAATTGTCATGTTGGAAGACCCAGCATGACCCATCTTCACTGCTGTAACTTAGGGAAGGAGATTGTTCCCCAAAATCTCACAATACGTGGCCCTCTCCTTAATACGGTACAGTCGTTCTGTCCCATGTGCAGAAAAACACCCCCAAAGCATGATGCTGCCACCCCTTGCTTCACAGTAGGGATGGTATTTTTGGGATGGTACTCATCATTCTTCGTCCTTCAAACATGGCGAATGAAATTAAGACCAAAAAGTTCTATTTTGGTCGCATCTGACCAAAGAACTTTCTCCAATGACTCCTCTGGATCATCCAAACGGTCATAGGCAAACTTAAGATGGGCCTGGACATGTGCTGATTTAACCTTCCATGCCATGCAGGACTTTAAACTTGGAAACAGTAACCATTCTATTGTAACCTGGGAAACAGTGGTGCCAGCTCTCTTCAGGTCAATAACCAGCTCCTCCTGTGTAGTTCTGGGCTGATTCCTCACCTTTCTTAGGATCATTGATATGCCACGAGGTGAGATCTTGTGTGGAGCCCCAGTCCCAGAGAGAGATTGACCATCATGTTTAGCTGGTTCTATTTTCTAATTTCTTCTATTTTAACTTCTATTTTAGCAAGCTGCTTGGCAATTGTCTCATAGCACTTTCCAGCCTTGTGGTGTTTAACAATTTTGTCTCTGGTGTCTTTGGACATCTCTTTGGTCTTAGCCATGTTAGTAGTTGGATTCTTACTGATTGTGTGGGGTGGACAGGTGTCTTTTTGCAGCTTATGACTTCAAACAGGTGCTTCAAATTTAGAATAGTAAGCGGAGTGGAGGTGGAGTTTTTGGAGGTGGACTAACAGGTCTTTAAGTTTTGATTGGCAGATTTTCAAATACTTATTTGCATTAGAAACACACAAATAAATTATTAAATAATCATAAATTATGCTTCCCGGATTTTTTCTTTTACATTTTGTCTCTCACAGTGGACATGCACCTAAGATGAAGATTTTTGATCCCTCCATGATGAGGACCATTTATGTAGTATAGAATTTAACTTTGTAATCACAAACACTTTCACACAGAACACTGCACTGGTTGCACATTGTTTGGTTAACTTCTCGTTTTGCTTTTTCCTGTCCTTGGTTTAAAGGTCTATTAATTTACCACCACCACTGTAAAGTAACAAAGGGTTTATAGGCAAGAAAATAGAGGGTTAGATAAGCACAGCTCCTTGCTTCTGTTTATGAGGCATCTTCATATTTTTGCAAACGGTGAAACTTTTCTTTAAAATACA
Organism: Corydoras sp. C115; assembly: GCA_019802505.1. Taxonomy (NCBI): domain Eukaryota; kingdom Metazoa; phylum Chordata; class Actinopteri; order Siluriformes; family Callichthyidae; genus Corydoras; species Corydoras sp. C115. Next base: position 4,447,965 of record JAFMOC010000006.1, on the reverse strand, counting down.
TAATGAGCTTCTGCTTCTTTAAATCTTCAAAAGCATATAATCATCAGTAGAGCTAAACACACTGTAAAGAACTTTTAGATCTCAAAAACAGAATTATCAAAGGGATTACAACAATTTGCATTAATACTGGCTTCATACAATTTACAATTACAATATTCTTACATATTCTTAGTTATTTTTAAACAAAGCAAGAAACAGTAAACTGAAATTAATATTTTTTTAGTTGTTTTTTTAGCAATAAAAGCATCATGAATTCAGATATTGAGGTATGCACTTTTTACTGACTGCTAATTGATTCTCCTGTATACTGTATTTGGTCAGATCAGTTCTTTCTCAGGATGTCACCATTTAGTGCAGGACTTCTTAACTTTGTTAATGATGCTATTTTATGACTTTAGACATGTGGACATTGCCATGCAGCAGATTTTTAAATCTTAATGAGAGAGATGATAACTTAATGAGAGAGATGTTTCCATAAATTTTAAACTATTGTAAAGTTTGTTAGTGTTGTCATAAGTTTATATCTATTATCTTTTAGCTAAAACTATATATTTTTGCTTCTGATAGAAGGGTCAGTGAGTGTGTCATAATAAAAAGACAGGGCTACATTTCTTTGAATTTGTATAGGTAATTTACTGAAAATGAATTTCTCACTGATTTGGAAAACTTAGCAAATTTGTGAGTGACAATATGTCCCCATATATCCTTTCTTCTGGCCCCTAACTTACTAATCTGATACAGCTTTAGTTCTCTGTATGTTTAAAATGAAAGAGGAAGAGAAATGAGGAAGCATTTTGACTTGTGCTGTGCTTTCCGTATAATATGATCACCTCGTGGGAACATCTTTACAAACAGTTATGTTTGGCAATTACCAACTTTTTGAATTTGAAAAAAGACAAACAATTGGTCATGGAATATATTTATTTATAGTCAGTAAAAATGGTATCAAGGTGATATTGTTTTATTTTTTATAAGGGACTGTCATTAATTTTTTTAACAGAAAAAAAATGATAAAGAGCAAAATGCAAAGTGCTTTAAAAACTTTATTAATAACGAGAAAGTACATTGTTGAATTGATGAACACGAACTATAATATGCACATAGATGCATGTGTCAATACTATTTTATTTCATATGCATATTATCAGTTATTAATTTCTGATTTATAAACAACAAAAATGCAGCTGATTTCAAGCTGACAGTTTAATGTTGTCATTCTGATTTCACATCTTCATTTATAATTGAATGATAATTGGTAAAATGCCACTATGTGCAACTAAGTATATCATTGTCTATGTAACTCATGCCTCAGGTTATAAATCTGTAATTAGTGCATACTCACAGATAAAGAAACATTTTTGTTAATGAAGAACTGATAATTCTGTTCATACGATATCATAACCTGTAATTATCTAGTCATTTCTTTTGGCTTATATTATATTTAATAATAAATATAATGTCTCTGTTTAAGAAAACAACAAACAATAAACAATATACTTATTTACAATATACTTCTCTTCTACAGAGAAGTCTAATATTTATGTGTATATACTACAAATAATGACAGTTCTTCACAGAATCAAAGGAAACTTACTGGTTCAGTCAATGAGAACGCTGGTGGCATGGGGATTTATAAAGTAATCAAAATTGACTATATTTTCACACAAAACAAAAATATCTCTCTCCCTCTTTTATCCTCTGCACAAACACAGATACAATTAACAGAACACATGGAAGGTGATGCAATAATGTCCTTCATTTTATTGGCTATGGTGTGTTGCTGTAAGGGTCAAGAGTGGAGTTTCTCTTGAGTCAAGACTGAAGGTTCCCTTTAATCATTAAACCATGAAAACACAAGTAAAGCACAGCAAAAGTACAACTTACCTGGTGTTGCTCTTTAGACACAGCTCTGATCACCGTTAAAGATGAAGTTTATATGCACAGGTTTGGTGCCTCTTTGTTTGTTTATATGTATATATACTTTTATATAACCTGCAGTTTTATTTTTGACTGGAAACGACACGGGCATCTCACAGGAGATAATATGATGATGTACAAGAGGCATCATTGTGGAAAAAAAATATTTCTCAGCTTTTATTCACATTTGAACAAAAAGAGGCATGTCCAAAATTATTCTTACGCTTCTCAATTATTAATAGAAAAGCCTTTATTGGCTATTACAGCAATCAAACACTTCCTGTAATTGCTGACCAGCTTTTTGCATGTCTCCACTGGTATTTTTGCCCATTCATCTTTAGTAATGAGCTCCAACTCTTTGAGGTTGGAGGGTTTTCTTGCCATCACCCTGATCTTTAGCTCCCTCCACAGATTCTCAATTGGATTCAATTCAGGACTCCACTGGACCACTGTAAAACATTAATGTTTTTGTCTGTTAACCATTTCTTCACCACTTTTGCTGTGTGTTTTGGGTAGCTGTTGTGCTGAAATGTCCACTGGTTCCCAAGGCCAAGTTTCTCTGCAGACTGCCTGATGTTGTTGTTGAGAATCTTCATGTATTGCTCTTTTTTCATGGTGCCATTTACTGCAATCAATTTCCCTGGTCCATTTTCTGAAAAACACCCCCAAAACATTAGGTTCCCACCACCATGTTTGACAGTGGGGATGGTGTTCTTAGGGTTGAAGGCTTCTACTTTTTTACAATAAATGAAGGACACATCATTGTGGCCAAACAATTCAATTTCAATTTGTTTCATCTGACCATAAAACAGAAGACCAGAAGTCTTCTGATTTGTCTAATTGAGCATTTACAAAGGTCAAGCGGGCTTTTGTGTGGAGAAGTGGCGTACTCCTTGGTCTGCATCCGTGGAACCCAGCAGTGTGCAGTGTTCGTTGGACTGTCTTTCTTGAGATGTTGCCACCAGCAGATCCCAGATTCACCAGAATGGCCTTGGTGGTGATCCTTGGATTTTTCTTAACTTCTCTCACTATCCTCCTGGCCAGCGCAGGTGTCACTTTTGGCTTCCGACCATAATCTTCTGAGATTTTTCACAGTGCGGAACTTCTTGTATTTTTTAATAATACTTTGCACTGTAGCCACTGGAACTTGAAAACATTTTATAGCCCTTTCCTGATTTGTGAGCACCACAATGCACAGCCGCAGGTCCTTAGTGAGCTCCTTTGTCTTAGCCATGACTGTCCACAAACCAACTGCAGAGAGCTACTTTTTTTCACCTGTTGAGTTTATTAAAACAGCTGTTCCCAATGAATCAGGGTAAGTAGGATGTTTTAAAACAGCTTGGACTATTTGGAATGGTATAGAACTTTGGATTTTCCCATAGATTGTGACAGATTGCAAAGGGTATGAATAATTTTGGACATGGCACTTTTTGTTCAAATGTGAATAAAAGCTGAGAAATATTTTTTTCCACAATGATGCTTCTTGTACATCAATGTATTCTCTCCTGTGAGATGCCTGTGTCGTTTCCTGTCAAAAATAAAATTGCTGGTTGAATAAAAGTAAATTTAAGTCAAAATTTATTATGAATAATTTCGGGCTTGATTGTACGTGTGTGTGTGTGTGTGTGTGTGTGTCACACCCGTCGACCTGGAACTAAAAGCGGCTGCGCAAATAACGCGCAGAAGGGAGCCAGGCACGCAGGTAGCAGGAACGTGAATTTTATTAAGGTGCTCAAACACCAAACACACACAGGTACACAAAGACAGGTGAAACCTAAAAACTAAGACGCGCACGGATGACAAGAAACCCGGAACTAAATACCCTAACACCTCCCATCACGTGCACTGAACCACCCAATAAACCGAGAAGCTAATTAACTAAAACACCCTGACGAGACAGCTAATTAACTGGACACACGGACACAGAAACACAGAACCCAAAAACAAAAGAACAGCACGACAGAAAAACAGGTGCCCTAGGCACCCGTTACAGTGTGTGTGTGTGTGTGTGTGCATGATCCTTTGTGGCACTTAGCATGTACCTTGAACTTAGGTCATGATGTATTTGTTTTAAAAGTGCAAGGGCTCTCCGCAGCACCAGCAAGATAGCCTAGGTTTCACTTTTCCATTCTGGTGCTTAATTTATACACCTTACATTTACATTTGGTTATTTAGTAGATGCTTATTTAGCATTCTTTCTCTTACACTTGCAAGAGAAAGAATGATGAGGAACAGACATACACAGGTATAAAATATAAAAGAGCCTCCTAATACAGGACCATTTGCTTATCTCCAGCTAAACAACCTCTTTTGGTAACACTGGTTGTTGGTCTCACACCTAGTCTGCATGGGAAGCTAATTTCACTGCAATTTACCTGCAACTTCCATACAGTGTCTTTCAGCTGCATTGTTTCCTTTTTAGTTAATAAAGTTTCCTACATCACATAATATAACCTTAATATTTAATAAAAACTTGAATATGATTAAAAAAATGCTAGACAAATCAAAGCATGGTTAAATGTCTTGTTTAATATCTGCACCAACAGGAAATTACTAAGAGGAAATTGTTTGAGGGAAAATGTTGCCTCCCTTGTGTCACAATGATGTGAAACTGAAGTTGTTGGACTGGGATTCAACCTCATTTCTAATATCACATGGACCCACGGGACTTAGTGTAAGTTTTGTGTAAGTGGGATGAATCCATGTTTTTTTTAAATACAATAAGCATGAAAATCTTGGGCATTTTGTCTCCAAAATCAGCAGATTGGTAAAACAGGAACTAATTTCTCACTTCCACCTGATTTTGCTATTTAAATAAAATTATAACTGGCACAACATAATAAGCACTATGTCCAGACCTTCACCAACTCTCTCCCAGTGTAATTATTATCCATTTCCCTATATTAAATCAGGCTTTGAGGAACTGTGTTTTGACAGCATTTGGAATACACCAAACATGCATGTGTAGGCTCTTTGATTTTCACCGGTATGTGGTATGTCTGAGCTTTGTTGTGAGCTTTTTGAGGTGATTTTTAGCTCACATCCTAACATTATAGGACAATGAACCTGGAATTGACCTGTTTCTCTGCAGTACAAACAAGCTACATAACCTATAGAGTTTAGCTCATGACAGGTACATGAGGGTGTTGTTGGGAATGTTACAGGGGTATTGGTCTGCATTTCTGTGGTACCATACAGGGTTCGAGAGGAGAGGAAACCTGGATTTTGGTATCAGTATAACAGGTTTGAAAGGCATTTCATAAACATTAGTGTTATTAAAGAACCTCTTGTGTTTCTCTGCTTTATTTTTTGTTAGGCACTGTAAAAAAGATTAGTCTGGTTTGAATGAAGTTAAGGACTTAACAGGCTTCACTCCTTTATCGTTGTATGATTTTGTAACATAGTTACAAAACACCCAGATAAAAATTACTTAGAAGAAATAGTATGAGACAAACAGGAGACATAATCTCGCTGAATCAGGTTTATAAAAATACAATTATTTAACCTATAGGTGTACTAACTTGGTTGGGGTCAGAGTACAGTGTGAGCCATGACACAGCATCCCCTTGAGCATAGACCTTCAGTTTGTTAGCCCAACATCCTAACTGACCACACCCTTGTGTAAAAGTATCAGATCTGGAACAGCTCTAAACAAGTTAATTTGTTTGGCAAATCTGAGCACAATGTGAAACTTTATTGAGATCTATTTTTAACTGGAGAGGAGACACTTGTGAGATTATTAAGGTGTTTACTCAAGAAAATTGGTTTGGTAGAGCAGATATATGATAGAAGTTTATGGTGGTGTTATTTATATCTAATTATATTTTAAAAGTATTGGAATATAGTGCTTATTACTTATGTAATAAATTTTCTTAAAAGCTAAACTTTACTTAATTAAAAATTTTTTTTTGTTATTTATATCATGAAATAATATATTTCTGCACTAACAAAACTTAATTTTGCAGTAGCTTTCCTATTCCCTACAATAGTTAAATTGCACTGGACTCGCTACATGCATATGTTTCATAGCACCTCCACAACCTCTGACATTTAACTAATTAAGCCAGAGAAAACTCTGAATTATTAATGACACCTAAATCATTCAGCATGTCTGGCCAATGTATGCCACGCTTCTTAACACTTGAGCCTCGGGCAGCTAACTGATAGTTTTCCTGTCTATTGTACAATGCATTCGGAGACTTTTGTTACTTGACAGTCCTTTGTCCAAAGGTTTGGTTACATGCTACTCTTGAATGACACTGTAGTTTATCTAGTTTTTACATGTTTCTTATGATGTGGTTTCTCTGAGACCATCAGTAATAATGAGCTCACATTCCACGATCCTCTGTGTTGTGGAATGTGATGGCCTTTACATTCCCTTTGACTGTATGACTGTAATCTTAAAATATAATCATAAATGAAATATAATTCTTAAGTACATCAACAATAGAATGGTCAAATTTATTTAATGTACCACTGATGACCTTTATGCATCTATGAGTCTGTGGCATTACTGAGCAACTTTGTATGCACTGATGCATAATGTCCCAAAGGTTGGATTCAAATCCAGGACCTATATACTAACATAAGCTCTGAGCATTCAATCCCAGTACCTATGAGCATGCCAGATTGGTGATGTGGTGGTTTGGATGTTCCTTTAGGATAACTTTCAAAACAGCTATGCAGGAGGATGGTGCATGTAACAAGGTCTACAATAGCATCTCCAAAGTCTTACATATCTGTTACATGTGCTCACTGTAATCCTGCTCTCATCTGGAAAAAAATTGCGAGTCACTGCTGACCTGCCACTTCAATTAATCTATAGTGTTGTGTTGCTGGCACAGTTCCCTTTTTATGTTGGGCCATTCATGTTTCTGATTAGAAAAATGTACATCAGTAGCTCAGCTGAGGTCCTCTTGTAGGGCTCTGATAATGCTCCTTCATAGTCCTACTTGTGAAAAGGATCATATACTGATCCTAATTTTAGATTTACAACCATGTCTACATCATCTTATTCAAATAGCCTGTTGTTTGATATCTCCTTAATCTTGAGATGCCTCCTTCTGCAACTTCATGCAAAGGCACATATAGATGAGCCATTGTGGAGAAGGAACTTGAACTTGTGCAACATGGATTGGTTGAGTGGAATTCCTCATTCTGCAAGTAGTGACAATGACATTGATCATTCCCATATTGGGGGGTCTTGTTGTCTCACTAAGTGCACCTGTTGTTACTTGCACCATGGCAGTTAGAATTATTTAATAATTACAATACCTTTGGTCAAGATATACTGTAAGGATTTAGTGTTACAGTACATTGTGATATTCATGTCTAGAAGCTTTTGTAACTTTTGCCATGTAAATAGTGCTTAGTGGTGTGCAGATTTACTCTTATCTTTTCTAAGATTTTTTTTTCTGGTAGTACATATCTCGGGACACTGTAATAGCTGGATAACTCCAGATCTGATTCTAAAAATAAGTTTACCTCTGATGTAATCTTCATTCGTTACCATAAGTATACACCACTGACTGTTTTTAGTGGAGTTAAACTTAGATACAAAGTTTTCCTATGGATACAGAATCCAGGTGTTTTGAAGTGGTGTGGCTGTGGGTTTTCATCCCAATATTTCAAGTTTTAGTTTAATTGAAAATGCTTTTTAAGAGTAAATTGTATAAACTAATTGAAATTGGGATTGAAAGTTCCAACGGGAAACATCCATCCATTATCTCCCGCTTATCCTCTAGTAGGGTCGCGGTGGGGTTCCCCATGCCCATCCATGGGAGAACGTTTCGGGGGCTGGACAGATAGACCCAGGACAGAGCACCAATCCATCGCTGGGCACACACTCACTCACACAGACACACTCTATATGGGGCAATTTGGAGAATTCAATAGACTTGATCCATGACTGTGGGAGGAAACAGGAGAACCCAGAAGAAACCCACGCGGACACGGGGAGAACATGAAAACTCCACCCAGATTGGGATTTGTACCGGGAATCCCTAGCGCTGAGAGGCGAACATGCTAACCACTAAGCCACCGTTCTGCCCTCCAACTGGAAATATCACCGGTTAATGAATTACAAAGAGTATGGCTTATTTGACATGTTAAGCAGTAAAATAGGAACATACACAATTAAGGGACATTATATTAACAGAATGATAAAATGGTAGTTAAGACTTTAATAATTAATATAAATAATAAGACTGGAACCATTATTTGTGTAAGCCAACCTGGACCCGGGTACTAAGTTCCACAACATATTCACATACTTACATATTCGCATTAAAAAATCTAATCATACACTAAAAATCTCTAAGAATCCTTCACTGACAGGATGAAAAGAACATACAAACAAACTTCTGTAAAACCCACTGGATCCTGGATCTGTGTGAAAAAAAAAATCAGTTAACAAAAGAATTACCAACCCAAATTGGTGGCTGACATTGGACCACAACATTTTAGTAAAGACCACAGATGCTCCTCGGCACCCTCTTTTTAATCACCTTTGTCTGTGCCCGACTGGAATGATTTATGTTTGCACAATTACTGGATAATCCCCACTGTCATTACTGTTAGCATCTGCTCTGTCACAGTACTAAAGGCTTCTGGCTGTAACCTCACTCAGTTGCAGTCCAAAGCTGCACTACATGAGCATACAGCTGCTTTTTAAATTTTTGTCTATAGGAAAAAAAGATCAGAAGTACTGCAGTGGTGGATTGCATGTTTTATTATCCAACAACAGGGATCAAATTTTAAACCAAAATACAAGACCAATAGTATTACTAAAAACATTTTAATAGTTTGTTCCAAGAAAGAAATTTTGTAATTATTCAGCTCAATATAATCAAACTTAATATTAACTGATATCCACTCATTCCCACACTTCCCACAGTCTAAGATGTGACAAGACAGATCACATATTACATTTAATAAAATTAATTTGGCTAAACACCTTTACAGGAAGCCTTTCTGTGTTTAATTTAGTAAAAAGTAGAATAAGTTACACAGGAGAATCCAGATTCAAATCCCAATCAGGGTGGATTTTCCATGTTCTTTTTATTTCTGTGTGGGTTTCCTCCCACAGTCAAAAAACATGGATTTAAGGTGAATTTGCTGCTCTAAATTGCCTCTATATAGCGTGCGTGCGTGTGTGTGTGTGTGATAGAGTGTGTGCCTTGTGATGGATTGGCGCCCTGTACTGTGTGTATCAGCCCAGCTCCCAAAACATTCTCTCCTGGATGGTCATGGGGGAAATCCCCCCCCGCCCCTAGTCCTCAATATAGGAATATAAGTGCAAGATGATGAGATTAGATGAGGTTACAGAGGAACCTAAATTTGTGTCAGGAATTACTTGAAATTAGTAAACAATTGATGAAACAATAAACCATTAAACTGATAAACAACTATATAGTAGTTACAACTCAATTAATTAATATCAACAAAAACAAAATATATGTGAGAGGAATGGCACTGCTGCTATCATGACATTTTAGGAATATAATTAGGAACACCTGTAAACATTATTTAAATTATTTAATCAGCATGTCATGTGACATTACAGTGCTGTAAATCATGCAGATATGACCATGAGATTCTGGCTAAATTCACATGATTTGCAGGGATATTTACACAGAGTAACAACAAAATACAAATAAAAAGAAAACACGTCTTGATGGAAGTAATTTTTTTTTTGTTTGTGGTTTGGGTGTGGTAGCTCAGTGGTGTCTTGGGCTATCAATCTAAAGGTTGTGGGTTCAAATCCCAGGTCCACTGAAGTTACCAATGTGGGTCCTTGAACAAGACCCTTAACCCTTAAGTCGCTTTGGATTAAAGCATCTGCTAAATGACCAAATGTAAGTGTAATGTAAATATTTATAAGAAAATCAGTAAAAAGTGGTGAGACCTATTTAAGCTCATAATTAATGAAAACAATTAGTATTTTCAAAAGCATAATGCAACATATGTTGTAGCCATGTTGAGATCAAAGGAAGTGAGATCTACCCGAGTAGATATCAAATAATTAATATTTAGATGTTCCAAATAATATAATAACTGAATAACCGACAAACGGTCTTTACTTGATACCCTGACACTGTCCTTCAAGACAAAAATCTAAAAGCCAAAAAAGACTATTGCATCTTGGTAAATTAAATTAATTAAATATCATTCAAATGTCTTCCTTTAACTGTTTCTGTGTGCTGACCTTCCTTTAGCTGTTGGTGCTCTTTAGATTTGCACAGTTCATTTTTCAAAATCATTCAACATCCACTCAAAATTCTTTTCACTTTATTCAGGTTCTACGCTGTAATTTGGTCTCAGTTATTTTCCAATTTTTCATTTTTACAGAACACAACATTTCTTGCATACAGTTTACTGTTCTTTATTTTTTATCTTATGCCACAGTTTAAAACACTACTGATAATAATTCATAATCTTGACCACTGTGGAGAGGTATACTTCTGCATGCATGTTCTACATGCCTTAGCAAGACTGAACACTACAGGGGTTTGGATAACACCAATCCAAAAGCACATGATTGAGATGAATTACCTGTTTTTGTCAGCCATTTTCGAGGCACACATTGTGACCCTCCACTCTGGACCCACCTGAGGCCATTCCTGGCAAAGGGGCGAAGTGATGATTAAAGACAGAGGGGAACCAAGACAGAAATGTGGATTAATGAAGTCCAAATGAAATTAATAGCCATGCTGTTCCAGCAGAAGTGCATTATTGAAATGAAAATATGTTAGGGGAAACATGGAAACTCCCAGATTGTTTTGGTTACAAGGTTATACAAAAGGGTGAATCTATGTCTGCTATCCTGACTGTGGTTTTTTGAGGACAAACATTGTCTGTTGTCAAGTCTGTTGAAATTAAATGTATAGAAACAGTGATTACAGAGAATTTAAATTACAAGATAGTAGCGTAACACCTATCTCTGACAGAATAAAAAATATTTGGTTTTAGGAGAAAATTTTGTTACACAAATACTTTGTTAGAATTCTTGATGACTATAAAATGTGTGTTTTTTTTTTTTTTTTTACAGTTATCAAGATATCAATTTACTGCTTTTTCTGTAAGGCTCTTTTCAATGTCATTGACAAAGTCAGAAATATTTAGTTGCCTAAACTTTATAACTTTTAAAATTCTGGATTTAAATAAAATATTTGTCAGTTATACAACGTAATACGCTGTTATACTGATATATTGTAATTGCTGCCACACCACAATTATTCAACCTAGGGCTATTCAGCTCTTGAGTTGAGGGCTGTATTAACCTCAACACACACACACACACACACACACACACACACACACACACACACACACACACTCAACACAAGTAAAAAACAATACACAACAGATGCAATGCCCAGAAGGTGACACTAAATAACAATAATAATATTAACTCAGTTATTATGTAAATACAGAAGTAATCAAAAGTAAGCAAAATATGAACTCTGAGGCTATAGATAAAATAACACCACTGTCTGGTGGTTAATAGAACTGAAGGCTGCTGCCAACATGGCTCAGGTTAATTAAATGATAGATAATGTCAAATAAGCAACAGATAAGTGGTTGAAAAGAGTGGAGTTATAGTTAAATAGGGTGGAGAATATGGCTGATGTTAGCTGCAGATGGAAGAACATAAAAAAACAAGCATGAACATCATTATGTACAAAATATATATAATTAAGACAATTAAATGTAGAATAGTACCTGTCAGAACATATAAGAGAAGAGAAGAAGAACTTGAATACATCGACCATTCCACTGGTCGACCATCGACCAAAGAGAAGCAATCAGTAACTGCATTACGCTGATGAAGAAAGATGCTGAGCTGAAAGTCTAACTGAAGAGCTGGCTCCCTAAATTTAACCTTTTTCAAACCTTTTCTTGATAAGTGTAGAGGGCATGAACATGAAAGAACATGGAACCAAACAGAAAAAAATGATAAAATAATGGATTACAAAATCCCATAGCTGGTAAATTAACAGTGTAAACTAGTGAAGGTGAGTATGAGTAGACAAATCCAGAAGTGTACTGGTGCATAGAACTAAGTGCACAATGCCTGTATTGGAGGGGAATTCAGAACACAGGTATGGTCATAATTCAGGTGGGCTGTTCAGATATTGCAGTGAGCCACTATTGGCTTGTTGAAAAGGCCTGTCCTACATAATACTGCTGATGACTTTAAGGGAAAGTGGTAAAAAAGTGTGGCATCAATCCTTATTTGCCTCAGAAGTGGTATGTTATTTAAAAACCACATGGAGATGTATTTAAGCTTGGTTAAGTAATTAGTCCTGGATTATCAAGGACTGCACTACTTAGTCACTAGGTGTAAATCTCAAATAACTCTTAGTGGGATTTAGAGAAAGCAGTTGCAAAACAGGAGCCTTTAAAACTCATTTGCATAGTAAAAACTGTCAAGGACATAGAATATCAGAATCTTGTCAGCACTTATGAAATTGCTTGTTAGAGTTCATCAAACCAAAAAATTATTAATTATGTACTAAGGCTGGGGGCTGAATTATAAAGCACGTGTATATTTGTTAAAAGAGCTAGATCCTTTACTTTTAAGCTCAATTTTATTTTTTTTAACATCTCATCTTTTCCAATTGTAATCATATAACATTATCAGTCAAAAACTATGTAAGGCAAAAGCAAGTGGTTTGATGATTACATTCTACATCTGTTTTGTGCACAGTGCATGATAGGTTTGTGGATGGGAGACAAGCTTAGGAGACTGCAACATCACCATATAGTGCAGCTTTAACCGTGGTGATGGCTTGTTGGCTGCTCTGTCCCAGACTGGGCCTGTTTAGCTCTCCTTAAATGACCTGGTAGTCCCAGGCTTCACCAGGAGTACTATATCAACACAGAACTTAGTGTGGACATCCGATCCACATAATCCACTGTATCCAGAACCCCTGAGCTCAAACGATCCAGCAGCCCCCAGCCTCCCTGTAGCTTGGATCACAGACATGCATCACCGTGTCCGATGGGGAACAGCAGTACAAACAAGCCTTAAAGCTGCACTGTGTGGTTGCCCAATACTGCAGTCACCAAAGCTTGTATCCTGTTCAAAGAAGGCGGCCATCACACCCCTACTCCACATAACCTTAATAAAAAAATTTAAACAAATATCAACATTTTAATATGAGTAGACAGACTTCTAAATTACATGATAAAAACCTCTGGAACCCATTCAAGCAGATACAAATTTTTAATACCAATAAGGGGGATGGGCACACTTTGAGTAAAGTTAAGTGCAAGACACCCTGTACACAGTGAGAACCCAGGTGTGAGAGCTAAATATTGGTGGAATATTGAGTGTCAGAACAGAGACAGATGAAGTCTTCTGTGGTTTTCTGGTTCATGCGGTTGGATGTGGTATTGCCTGCAATTGATTTAAATATGGGGTGGGATCTAAATTGTCATTGGCTGCTGGAGTTAAGCCCCACCCACCCAGCCCATTCTACACACTACACACCCTGCTATGTCAGCGAAAACGCACCCTGTTTAGAAAACGACAGAGTGGCAAATACAGGTGATAAAGTAATAAAGTGGTCTGTTTGTCCTACTGTGCTTACACACAGGAATTGGAGTTAGGTGCTTTGTTCAAGGGCACTTTGTGGGGTAAGCTGTGTATTAAAGATTTCTCATATCAACAACTTTTAATTGTTATGTATTTTAATAATTCAAAGTTTGTCATATAGGTTTAGAGTCAGACTACTAACTAGTTAATCTAAGTAAAGTGGTACTAAAATACATAACCAATAAAAATGGCTGATCTAAGAATTTTTAAACACACAGCTGCTGCTTGTTCATTTTCCAAACAGGTTGTATTTTCACTGATGTAGCAAGGTGTGTAGAATGGGCTGGGTGGGCGGGGCTTAACTCCAATGACCGTCTAGATCCCACCCCAAACGTCAAATCAGGTCCTAAAATCGCGAAACTTCTGTAAGTCAGACTGGCAAGAGAGAAAAGTATGTCTGAGAAAAGGCGCAATGAAATGGATTCTTCAAGAATATTAAACTCAAAATTGACAATTCTATTTAGAAAGTTCTATTTTGTTTACAAAACTGGGATTTTATAACTCACAATATTAATGACAGTTTTCTTAATTGCAAAATGTCATTTATTACTTTATGGATTCTGTTTTTTTGGTTCTTAAAATATTAGGACATATTTTTATGCCATAGTATACCTTTCATGTCATTATTAAACATTTTCATGCCATCTTATTTGTTCTGTCTGGTCATTTGATCCTTCACTGCCTGCTTTCCATTCAGTGGTATCATCTTTCCTCTTTTCATCTCCTAGAGTATTAATCTTTCTTTTCTCTCCTTGTAAGTTAGTGCTAGAATTAACTTTACAGAGGTAACATAGGTATTCATGTCCTGCGCAATGAGATCTATAACCTGCTGCTGGACTTCAGATAACTGAGTCAAACAGCGCCTGTAACAAATATTGTTCAAAACACTTCTTGCTTCATCTTCAAACATCTCACTGATGTCATTTTTTCACCCAAATATATGAACCTCTAGCAGCACGGTGGGGACGCCCGATTCGAATCCCAATCTGGGTGGAGTTTCCAGTTCTCCACATGTCCGCATGGGTTTTCTCCTGGTTCTCCGGTTTCCTCCCACAGTCCAAAAACATGGATAAAGGTCAATTGAATTCTCCAAATTGCCACATATAGACTGTGTTTGGGTGTGTGTCTGTGTGAGTAAATGTATCCAGCGATAGATTTGCGCCCTGTTCTGGGTGCATCTGCACAGCATTCAAAAAATTCTCCCCTGGATGGGCATGGGGAACCCCGCCACCCTAGTACAGAATAAAGCGGAAGATAATCGATGGATGGATATAAACCTCCATTTTTTTTTATCAGCTTAACTGCCTCTGTGCTTACCTCATTTCTCAATCATATTGGATCGAAAGTGATGTTATCCACCTGTAAATCGTCTTTCACCTATACTCCTGTTGTGTCATATATATCTGTATTTATCTGTTCTAGCTTTTCTAGGTTGTATAGAGATTGTTATTCATGGATGCTACGGTCATGTTGCTGGCCCACAACAGCTGGGGTCTGTTCCCTCTTGTCTCCCTCTTGTTCCCTCCGCTGTCTCCCCAAGATGTCACAGGATTTGTCCCATGTTGTCAGCTGTTCTTTTTACAGCAGTCCCTAATTCAATAAAATAAACTCATACAGGACAACATTACATACAACTTATATTTTGCTGATTTGCACAGAATTTTCTTTATACCACTGTTGTCAAATAGAGATTAAATTTCATGATTATATGTATTGCACTGCTGCTACAATTTACTTTGTGAACAAATAGGTGTACATGCTCATATTAAAATGCTTGGTACATCTTGTTTAAGCTTTGGTAGATTTTCATTAATAAAATGTAGTTTAACTGAGGTTAAAATTCAAATTAAATAAAAGCTGTTAATTTATTAATCTTAGTCTGGTTCTAGTATATATTTGTATTTGTCATTTTTGTGATATTGCTGAATGTATGAAATACCCGTAAGAGGAAATTCCCTCCCAAAACTAAATGACTTATTAACAGCTTGTTGATCCATTAGTAAATGTTTAGTAAAATAGTTAAGTATTAGTTCTCTGTAAGGTTGTATTATTTGTGCGAACAATGTCACTGTGGAAAAATGTGTAAATGTGTAAAGACAGAGCTTCACATATTCAAAAGCAAATGGGCTGTTTTTTGCACAGCTATATATATATATATATATATATATATATATATATATATATATATATATATATATATGTATGTGTGTGTGTGTGTGTGTGTGTGTATGTAAATAAATACACCCAGTACTAATTTCAATTTTCATTTTTTCAAGTTCATTTTTACAGTTAATGTTGCCTACCATCTATTTAACATGTAAGCTGTATATAAATTACTTTGTCCTACTCATATCACACAGGCAAAAAATTACTCATTGGCCCCAAGCCTCAGGTGCTTCATTTGTACTCATTTAGCTTCTAACTATTATGGGCGTTTGCACTAATTATCAGGGGAATGTTGTGTGTGTTTTAAATTGACATTGTAAATATCTTATTATTGTAACCAAATGTGTATTTTTTCCTTTGTAGAAATCTAAGGATTTTGGTGGAAATAAAATGTCTTTAGTTATGTATTAAAATCTCACTAAATCCCAGACGTTTTACAGTTTCTGTTAAAAAGGCTAGTGCAATTAAATATACATAATTTCTGTCTCTGGTTCATGTTGGTAGTTTGTAGAAGCAGCATGTGCAGGTGGAGTGTGTGTGTGCAAGAGCAACAGTTTTTTTTTTTTTTTTTAAATGTATCACTTGGTGAAGCACATTTAGTTTAAATACTAATGACAAGTGAAAACAGTTGGAATTCAATATTTACTTTTTTGCTTGGATTTTAGAAGTGAAAAAATCATGTAGTTGTGTTTTAGAGAGAGTTGAGCTTTATAGATCGTGTCCCTGACACCGGAAGTTTTTGGAGTCTTACTGCTTGTATTGGTAACAACTAAGGAGTGATGGACAGAGTGCTCCCAAATCTCAGATGACGTGTGTGTCCTACTTTCCAGTAAGTGTAGTGTAGAAATGTCAGATAGCAAATACAAGTTCACTTTTTACAAAAAAAGGCAAAAACAGAACTTACTGGGATGGGGCAAACTAACTGAACTGGCAATCTCTCGCTGGGGAGAGATTAGGGGCAGGCTTGAATGACGAAAAATAACCAAGTGACTAATGAACACAAATGAAAATTAATTAATTAAGCAAAACAATAAAGGGAATAACAATCAAGAGAAACAATGCAATAACAAAAACACAATTCATGACCGAAGTGTCAAATTCACTACATACTGTATTACAGAAAATTTGCCAGTGGCATTAAAAAAACCCACTTGAAATGTAAAGAGGAGTCAATAAATCATGTCAGTGTTCCGTTGTACTGCGCTCATGATTTTAAAGGAACCCACTCCAGAGCTCTGCTTCAGAATCATTCATTAAGGGAAATCCTTCCTAATCTTTGCTAACTCAAGCATACTAAGGTGCTTTTCATTTGGAGAGACACAAGTGAGCAGTGTGTCCTTAATTAAAAACAAGAATTGTAAAAGTGGTGTTAAGGAATAGGAAGAAGAGCTGGTGCTATTGCTGCACAGAGGATCATACATATGCAGGTAAAAAAAAAAAACACTCAAATACACTCAAAGTGGAGGGACTTGTGGAAGATACACAAGTGGAGGGAAGTCAGATGAAAAAAACAACAGAAATGTACATGGCTGCACATCAGACAGAAAGATGAGGGATGCAATGTTAAGGTACACACTGCAGTCAGTTAGGTAATGAAAATACTCAGGCCTCTGTGAACAAGAACAGTGACAGTGACACTGTGTGTTTGTGTGTGTGTTCCACCAGAGAGACATAAGAGTGATGTGCTAATATATGAAAGAGCACGTATACTGGTAGTTCAGGATCAGCAGATGTGAGAAGATAAAGATGATGACACCCTCTCAGATATATCTGAAATAGGTTTACAGCTCTGAGAAAACAATTTTTTGTACTCCACACAAGAAATCAATGATATCCTGGAAAAAAAAACCTTTGGAAAATGCAAAGAAGTATTAGAATTCTTTAAAGACACAAATATTTTTATAATACAAGTTATAAAAAACTTTGGAAAACTTTAAACATTAAGGATATTAGCAAACAGAAAATATTCCACCTTTAAAAACCTTTAAAAACTAAATGAAGGAGGTGACAAATCTCAACCAAAAGATTATAATCAAGTTTTCATTGTGGATGGTCTGTCTATCCTCTCCGTTTTCTGTATTACTACTGTTTGTCTTTTCTTCTCTCTCTGAAATAATCAATGGAACTGAGAAAAGGACAATCAATGATCAATAGTAGTAAAGATAAAAATCAAAGATCACTTATTGATGAACAAATTAACAAAAAAAGTTAAGACACAATACATTCATCAGCAGAACTGATATGGAACTGTGCTTCTGCATGGATGAAGAATTTCTGTTGTTCTTTATCCCTGTAATTTCTTAAGTCCTAAAGGCTGACATTAAGACAGAGTTTTAGAAGAACAAAAATCACCAGTGGCGGAGTGTCACGTTTCTTCCGCCTGTGCGGCATAAAAACAAAGTGTCCAAGATTGACATGAAAGGGGTTTTAATGCAGAAAACACTGTTGACATATAGCCAAAAGGAAGACACGTGACTGATTAACACAGCTGATGTTAATGAAGAGACAAATATGACTTAACAACAATTATTAAACTAATTAAAAGAGACAAATTTTGCAAAGGCACAGACCAGACGAGACGAAGATAAACCCAAAGTCTGAACAGGGCTGTGATTTTTGCGCCTCTTACCAGGGGTCTGAGTAAATGAAACCTGGAAAATTATACGATAGGTTAACTGAGACCTAAAACTAGCATTCAGTCCAATTGATGTCTTTGGAACTGTTTAACTGAATTTGTTTCGTCGCTGCCCTCCTGCTTCCTCAAAGCCATGGGACAGGGTAAAAACTTAGCAAAAACTACAATAGAGAAGGACCACAAGGAAGAAGGAACAATGCTGAGGTTCCACATGCTACAATCAAAATTGGCAGAAAGAATGCTGTATGGAGTCTGTGTCAAGATTTCCAAAACATTTTGCTAACAGGTCTAAAAGAAACAAAATGGTAGGGTTTGTTGGTGCTGGGTGTCCCTGTACAAACCTCCTACAGAGAAGAGAACAACCAATGTACAGTTGAGCATTCTATGTTGGGAGTGGCCACTAACAGACACATGGAACATATCAATTTATGTACAGATAGTAAATGTTCTTTCTGTGGACTGGATTAGACAGGGGAACATTTTTTGCAGTGTGAAAGACTCACTGGTTTCTCTTTAGCTAACATGTGTTTGGACCAAAATACAAGCCTCCCAAAAAAAGGACCATCTGTCTCTTTAACTATCTTTTGGAACAAGTGTAAAAAAAAAAAAAAAAAAAAAAACTAAAGATAATGAATAAGTTTTCTAGATTCCAAATAAGTGTAGTATTAACAACACTAGAATCAGAACAGAACTGAATTCATTTTTTAATGACCTGTAAACCAGAATTTCCTAAACAATCATGACAAAATGATACCTTTATGCATTTTATTATTAATAAATACAATTAGTATTCCTTTCCTTTCCCTTATATATTTAACTGCATAGTGTGCATGACTGTACTTTTACATTTCAAAATAAACAGCATGTTTTCCTTTACACAAAATAACTTTTTGTAATAAATTTTTGGGTCAAAGTCTGTCTCTATCTCTATTTTTCTCTCTCCCTCTTCCTTTATTCACCTTACACATTCATTCTCCCCAAATATTTCACACACATGATCAATTTATTCCTTTCTCTACTCCTCTTTCCTCCTCTCAGGATATACAGACGTACTCGCTTATATCAGTGCTTGCTATGATCAATTGCATTTAGATAATTACACACACCTTATAATTTACCATGCTACTAATACCCACGCTCTTTGTCTTTTCTTATTTAAATTTCCCTGCTGTTCATACTTTATTTCTGGCGTCATGGTGGCTTAGTGGTTAGCACATTCGCCTCTCAGCGCTAGGGATTCCCGGTTTGAATCCCCATCTGGGTGGAGTTTCCATGTTCTCCCCGTGTCCGCGTGGGTTTCCTCCGGGTTCTTCCCACAGTCCAAAAACATGGATCAAGTCAATTGAGTTCTCCAAATTGCCCCATGTAGAGTATGTTTGTGTGAGTGAGTGTGCGCCCAGCGATTGGTTGGCGCCCTGTCCTGGGTGTGTCTGCCCGGCCCCTGAGACGTTTTCCCCTGGATGGGCATGGGGAACCCCACCGCGACCCTAATAGAGGATGAAGCGGAAGATAATGAATGAATAAACACTTTATTTCTGCTCTCCAGAGTCATACAGTACTGATTAATACTGCTTTAACCTGAAAGACTCCCCTGTCCTGACTTGACCCTTTCCACTATGGCAGTTACCATCTGCAAGCTTGAAAACGATATGCAATGTTTAATTTGCATTACTCACCAGTTCCCCTTTTCTCCTTGTTTCCAGTTGCTTCAATACCCTGGTTAAATTTTAGTTTTTAATATTTGCTTTTATAATAAGGTTTTCTTTTTTATGTACCTTCTTATGTGTTTGTTTTATTTTTCTCTTTACTTGGTAGAAAATGGTTGACAGAATCCTGAGACAAAGCATGGAGCTGATAGGTTTGAAACCAGCTGCAGAATCTTTTAAGCATTTGCCATTTAACAAGAGGTAGTGGTAGTAGTGCATTGTGTTAATGAAGTATGTGGTAGTGGTCCTCCATTGACAAAAGCGCAATTAAACAGTCGATGAAATCAATAACCTGACTAATGCTTACCTCTCTGACCATCAGCTGTGACCAGATAAAGCCTTAGCTGGGCCAGTTCCAGTCTCCCGTGGTTCCAAATTATCAAACTAATTCATTTGTCATGTTGCTGAGCCCAATATACACTCTGTTGTTTCTGAAAAACCAACTGCCTCTTACCAATTGGTAGAAAGTACTTCATATTATGTCATACTTGAAGGGTTCTGCTAGCAATTGGGCTACTGCTATTTTGGAAAAGCAATGGTCTGGAGATCTAAATTCACAATTTCTTAAGTCATTGCAAGGCTACTGCTTAATTCTGATTAAGGGTTAATATTAGTAAACTACTAATAAAATTACATGGACTCAAAAGCTTAGCAACCAAATACATCATAGATCATAATAGATCAATGCAATATAGATCAGATTTGGCTACTTCTGGATAAATTATCCTGGCCAAAGGCTGACCAAAGTCTTATAAGCTGATTTAATAAACACCACTCAATATTATCACCTATTAGTAACACATGCATCTAAGTATCGTCTGAATCCATTTTGCCAAACATTCCCCACACATAGCAAACCTTTATTAAAAAAAGTTTAATAAGATTACAGCTGGATGCTGAACCAAGGTGAGACCAAACATGGAACCAAATCTGGAAAGTGTGACGGGAATCACAGCTTCTCTGTTTCTTCCTGAAGGGACATAAAGTAACTAAATCAACTATAGCCTCTCTCATTTTGGTTAATGATAATGTCAATGATCACATAATAATGAAAACTAAAAAAAAAAAAAACATCACATACTAAACACATAACTGCATTTCAAGGTAAAAAATGCTTCACAAAAAACATTGCTGCAAAGCAAATTACTTAAATTGTATCAGAATTTTTGATAAGATCAAAATACAGCTTTAAAGTTAAAATAAAAACAATTATTTATGTGTTTATCTGTAAATAACAGTTATGGTTAAGGCCTGTTTTGATGGAACAATCAATTCTGAATTATACCAGCAAATTATAGGTAATGTCTATGTGAGGAGAATGTCTGTGATATTGCAGGACAATAACCTTAATCTATTAGAAATGTAAATAGATCTGAAACAGCAACAGTTCTTGAGAGAATACCCACCAACATGGCAGAGTGTAAGCTGTTTTGTATAAAACACACACACACACACACACACACACACACACACACATACATATATACAGTTGTGATCAAATTTATTCAACCCCCACTGAAATAAAGTGTTTTGGCCAGTTTGACATTGATTTGGATCATTTCAGTCATCTTATTTACAATTATATCAAAGAGGCACTTATAAATTAGACAAATATAACATAATATTTATGATGGAATAACCACAAATGTCTTTACTGTGCTCACATCATTATCAGTTTTATTCAACCCCCTAGTGACATTATTTTTTAGTACTTAGTACAACATCCTTTTCCAGTTATGACAGCTTTCAAGCGTGAAGCATAGCTTGACACAAGTGTCTTGCAGCGACCTATGGGTATCTTAGCCCATTCTTCATGGGCAAAAGCCTCCAGTTCAGTCACATTCTTAGGCTTGCGCACTGCAACTGCCTTCTTTAGGTCCCACCAGAGGTTCTCAATTGGATTTAAGTCTGGTGATTGCGATGGCCACTCTAGAATGTTCCAGCCTTTCATGTTCAACCATGCTCTAGTGGACTTGGATGTGTGCTTCGGATCATTGTCCTGTTGGAAGGTCCAACGTCTCCCAAGCCTCAGGTTTGTGACTGACTCCATCACATTTTCCTCCAAGATCTCCTGGTACTGAAGGGAATTCATGGTACCCTGCACACGTTGAAGCTTTCCTGTACCATTAGAAGCAAAACAGCCCCAAAGCATAATTGACCCCCCGCCATGCTTCACAGTAGGCAAGGTGTTCTTTTGTTCATAAGCCTGGTTCTTCCTCCTCCAAACATAGCGCTGGTCCATTGTCCCAAACAGTTCTAATTTAGTTTCATCTGACCACAGTACACTGTCCCAAAACCTTTGTGGCTTGTCCACATGACTTTTGGCATACTGCAGTCGACTTTTCTTGTTCTTTGGAGTCAGCAAGGGGGTGCGCCTGGGAGTTCTGGCATTGAGGTCTTCGTTATGCAGTGCGCGCCTTATTGTCTGAGCTGAAACTTCAGTGCCCACATCTGACAGGTCTTTTTTCAGTTCCTTAGCAGTCACGCGGGGATTTTTCTCCACATTACGCTTCAGGTAGCGCACAGCAGTCGCGGTCAGGATCTTCTTTCTGCCACGACCAGGTAACGTTTCCACTGTGCCCTTTAACTTGAACTTGCGAATGATACTTCCGATAGTGTCTCTTGGAATATTTAACAACTTCGCAATCTTTTTATATCCATTGCCATTCTTGTGAAGAGCAATAACCTCTTCTCTTGTCTTCTGGGACCATTCTCTTGCCTTCACCATGCTTGTAAACACACCAGTAGATGTCTAGAAGGAGCTGAGTATCACAGTCCTTTTAAATCTGCCTAATTGGTGCTTATCATGCTTGATTGCTGCTCGTTGACATCCACAGGTGTTTTCAATACCTGATTGAAAACACTGGAATGAACCTCTGTTCTTATGAGTGGTAGTTGTAAAGGGGTTGAATAATTGTGTCAATGAAGAAATCACAAAAAGGCCATTTAATACTTTATGACAAAAACAATTGATGCTATCTTAGTTGCATTTAGTTCTTTAACAAGTCCTTGTAAGATTTCATTATGAACACAATTACAAATGTGCACTGAATTCCATAAAACCCTTCGCAGCATTGGGGGTTGAATAAATTTGATCACAACTGTATATATATATATATATATATATATATATATATATACATTCACTGGCCACTGTATTAGGTACACCATTCTAGTAACGGGTTGGACCCCCTTTTGCCTTCCGAACTGCCTCAATTCTTCGTGGCATAGATTCAACAAGGTGCTGGAAGCATTCCTCAGAGAGTTTGGTCCATATTGACATGATGGCATCACACAGTTGCCGCAGATTTGTCGGCTGCACATCCATGATGCGAATCCCCCGTTCCATCACATCCCAAAGATGCTCTATTGGATTGAGATCTGGTGACTGTGGAGGCCATTTGAGTACAGTGAACTCATTGTCATGTTCAAGAAACCAGTCATCAGAGATGATTCCAGCTTTATGACATGGCGCATTATCCTGCTGAAAGTAGCCATCAGATGTTGGGTACATTGTGGTCATAAAGGGATGGACATGGTCAGCAACAATACTCAGGTAGGCTGTGGTGTTGCAACGATGCTCAATTGGTACCAAGGGGCCCAAAGAGTGCCAAGAAAATATTCCCCACACCATGACACCACCAGCCTGAACCGTTGATACAAGGCAGGATGGATCCATGCTTTCATGTTGTTGACGCCAAATTCTGACCCTACCATCCGAATGTCGCAGCAGAAATCGAGACTCATCAGACCAGGCAACGTTTTTCCAATCTTCTATTTCGATGAGCTTGTGCAAATTGTAGCCTCAGTTTCCTGTTCTTAGCTGAAAGGAGTGGCACCCGGTGTGGTCTTCTGCTGCTGTAGTCCATCTGCCTCAAAGTTCGACGTACTGTGCGTTCAGAGATGCTCTTCTGCCTACCTTGGTTGTAACGGGTGGCTATTTGAGTCACTGTTGCCTTTCTATCAGCTCGAACCAGTCTGGCCATTTTCCTCTGACCTCTGGCATCAACAAGGCATTTCCGCCCACAGAACTGCCGCTCACTGGATGTTTTTTCTTTTTCGGACCATTCTCTGTAAACCCTAGAGATGGTTGTGCGTGAAAATCCCAGTAGATCAGCAGTTTCTGAAATACTCAGACCAGCCCTTCTGGCACCAACAACCATGCCACGTTCAAAGGCACTCAAATCACCTTTCTTCCCCATACTGATGCTCGGTTT
Organism: Corydoras sp. C115; assembly: GCA_019802505.1. Classification (NCBI taxonomy): domain Eukaryota; kingdom Metazoa; phylum Chordata; class Actinopteri; order Siluriformes; family Callichthyidae; genus Corydoras; species Corydoras sp. C115. The sequence goes on along the minus strand of JAFMOC010000006.1, from coordinate 4,423,723 downwards.
GAACTGCAGGAGATTGTCTTGACCATGTCTACATGCCTAAATGCACTGAGTTGCCGCCATGTGATTGGCTGATTAGAAATTAAGTATTAACGAGCAGTTGGACAGGTGTACCTAATAAAGTGGCCGGTGAGTGTATATTTACATTTAGTCATTTAGCAGACGCTTTTATCCAAAGCGACTTACAAATGAGAACATTACAATCAGAAGTTATGGAGAAAACCAACTATACTGTAAATTCATCAAACCTGATTGTTATTCGATGCTGCGCCCCCCCCCCCCCTTTTTTTTTTTTTCTCTCTACAACAGGTATCTGTTAAAGAGATGCGTCTTCAGTAGTTTCTTAAAACTGTTTAGTGATTCTGCCTTACGGACATATATATGTATATGTATGTATGTATATATATATATATATATATATATATATATATATATATATATATATATATATATATATATATATACACATACAGTGCGTATTTATGTATACACTGTACACATATATACAGTATAATTTATTTACATTTATATGTAGGGTATCAAGTTTTAGCTTTATATTTTTGATACATTTGCCAGTGCATGTAATAACAAAAGATGTATGTGTTAAGATATGGCTGTCAAGACAAGGGTGTGGCTTCATTTCCATGCAATATCTTTTTCACAATTTTTGGCAGGAAGCTCACCTATATAGTACGGCCTAGCGTGAGAAAAAGAAATTACATGGATTTGAGCTTGCAGGTGTTGTCACCCCAGGGAACAGGCGACCATGAAAAATACCTCTGACAAGTTACACATCTCACTTATTTTCAGGTGTCTCTAACACTGAGCCTGTTTGTATTGGAAGCATCTTGTCTGACTTGTAGCCTAAATTGAGAAAAAAATAGACCATTGTTTCTTTGGAGTGCAGCATGCACACTACATCACCAAAATAACATCTAGAACATATAAAAAAGGAACAAAAAACCCTGTCTTGAATCGCTCTATCACTGACGATGCAGTATGTACGGTATGTTGATATTCACCTTCAGACAGCTTTGTTTAATTTCTGTGCATTTTTTCACACAACATGCTCATTGTGGGCTTAATTGCACATTATATGTATGTTTACTACAATAGATTAAGGTCTATTTAATGTCCATCAACACATTTGATGATGTTGGTGTTGCAGATATTGGACAGCAGTGTAATTTAGAACCAGCTCCTTGTCTTAGCACCCAGGTGATAACTTGCCTCCACTGATAATCCCCACTAACTGCCATCATCTGTGTCACCTGAGACTTTTGACCATGCAGTCAGCTTTCACTTCATACTCCCTCCTCTCATTTCTCTCACTATCTTTCTTTTCTCCCTACCATTGTTAAATGGTTTGTCACTCCCGCAGTGCTTTGCAACCTGATCTTTGAACAACACAACAGTTTTGTGGGTATTAAAGGGAGGGCAAGGAAATGTATACAGCAAAGTACAGAGGGGACCAAGCATTGGATGTTTTCTCCCCCAGGTGACTAAAATGTCATCAGATCAGTGACTTCACCAAGTACAGGTGTTTCAACTCGTCTTTGTGAGGCTTAGGTTGAGGTGTCATAGATGACCTGGCTAACCAGAACTGTTTTTAAAAATACTACTTTCATTTATGTAGCCATTTATAATGACAGTATTTTTGTCCAAAAGAGATTTTAGTGAGATGATGTTCAAGTTTTTACAACAGTACATTGTCACAAAGCAGCTTTAAAGAGTTAAAAGTCTTTAAACCCCCAAAGAGCAAGCCGAAGCGACAATGGCTAGAAAAAAACTCCCTGTTTTGTTATTTTAAGAAAGAAACTTTGGGAGGACCGAGGCTGAGTGGGAGACTCATTCTCCTTGAGCGGCCGGGTAGCAACAGTGTAGGACAGCCATGTACAGATAGTGTCGAGATCAGCTGACTGTATTTAACAAATGGAAAAACTTTTACAACTGGAAAACTATATGTAGGTCCATTAAGGGGGTCCTGCAGGACCGCCAGTCCAATTAATATCCAGGTTCCATCCATTAATCGTCGTAGCTGCAGTGCTTCAGCAGAGCCATGGATGTAGATCTGACTATATCTACTGGTCACACCTCAAAAGAAACAGACAAGAAAAGCATTTAGAGCTAATAAAGCCCAGCATTTAAGTAATAAGTACTGATTTTGGACAGGAGATCTTGGCTCACAATCTCCATTCTAATTTATCTCAAAAGTGTTCTATTAGATCATGTCTGATGTCTTGGCTCTGTGCAGGAATGTCAAATCCTTTTTTTTTATACTCAACCACCCATGTCTTTATGGATCTTGCTTTTTTGCATAGGGATAGTCATGTTGGAACATGAAAGGGCTTGTTCTACTGTTTTACTGTTCTTATTTGCATTTGCATTAGGTCATTTAGCAGACGCTTTTATCCAAAGCAACATACAAGTATTCCTTGGTTGGGGTCAAAACACAGAGGTGATACGTCATCCCTGGAGCAATGAGGGTTAAGTGTCTTGCTCAAGGACCCACATTGATAACTTCAGTGGACCTGGAGTGGAGTGTCATAATACAGTCAGGCAAGTGACATTCTTCTGGCATTCACCAAACCCAAACCCAATCAATGTTTTCACTGTTTAATAATACCACTTACAATTGATTATAAAAGATGTAGAGGGTAGAGAATTATATAACATGACTGGTTGCATTGGTGGTGTTGCCTATTACAGTACCACACTCAAATTCAGTGAGCTCTTTGGAGGGATTTACAGACCGCTTTTATGTTTACAAAGAAACTATATATTAAATATTTGTGGCAAATAAGTAGCATTATATGGTCAAAAAATATTATTTATTTGTTTCATAACATTTTGGATTTATATATCATGTTAATAGAAACAAGCCTAGAAATTAAACAACTAAAGAGTACAGAACTAAACTAAGATGATACTGTATATGATAATTATTCAGACAGCTGACCATCACACATACCTTAGGCAACAACCTTCATGATTTAGGGTTGTATTTATTTTGTTTGTGAATTTGTTACAGTTCTTTCATTTGTGATATTAGACCCTGGCATTAAACAAATAGGATTGATTCATTAGTATTGCTAGTATTCACCCAATTAAGTTAAGTGGTGTTAATGTCAAGTATTCCTGAATGCAATTTAGCCTAATTTTGTACACCAATTACATCTAACTATGATTATGTAAATAGTCATACTAATATTGAAATCTCTCTGCTTTAAAGTGAACTTAGAATTGGACAGTCAGTTCTTTTTTGAATTTTCTTGTTTTTTTTTAGTTAGATTAAACATTCTTGCATGATAGTAACATTATCTACAGTCCCTAAAAATGCCTCTGAACTAGCTCTAGTTGTTCATGAGTCCAATTCGACATTACCTAGATTTTAAGCAAGGGAGGTGGCAGGGTAAAATAATTTGATTATCTGATTTATTTAACTTTAAGTTCAGGTTTGTAGTTCATGATTGAAAGGGGCCAGATACTGTATGATCTGTATAACATTAACATTTTGATGCCTCTCCACCTGGTTATACTTGTGCTCATAAACCACGTCTTAGTGGACGAGGAGGTGGAATGGCTATGATCTATAAAGAAAACATAAATGTAACACTTAATAATAAGTATGAGTCAAAATCCTTCGAAGCTCTTGTACTCAACATAAGCAGCTCATCTTCATTAAAGAATAAATACAATCTAATGCAACTTATTACCATATACCGCCCTCCCGGCCCATATACAAAGTTTATTAAAGAATTTGGTGAATTTCTCTCTAACATAGTAATCTCATCAGACAAGGCCTTAATAGTCGGTGACTTCAATGTTCACTTTGAAAACCCACTACACTCATTTAAATTAGCCTTTGGCTCCATACTAGATTCCATGGGCATTACTCAAAGTGTGGTTGGTGAAACACATCGCTGTAAACATACATTAGACTTAGCTTTATCACATGGTATTAACATTAATAATTTAACTATTGTTCACCTAAGTGAGGTCATCTCTGATCACTATCTGATAACCTACGATTTAGGAATTGATATTGATCCAGTCATTAAACCGCGATATGATATAAAGCGTACAATCATTCTCTCTACTGCTGTGTCATTCCTACAACATTTACCCGAATTAAACATTAAACCAGCGTCAGCACCCGATGAACTTGAAAACACAGCGGAATACCTTAAACACGTGTTTTCTACAACCTTAGACAGTGTCGCTCCACTTAAACTAAAATGGATTAAAGATAAAAGACTCATTCCATGGTTTAATGATCAAACACGCACCCTAAAACAAACCACTAGAACCATGGAGCGTAAATGTAGACAAACTAAATTAGAGGTATTTAGGGTTGCATGGAAGGACAGTATGACTGAGTACAAACATGCACTCAATGCAGCGAAGACTAAATATTATTCTGAATTAATAGAGAACAACAAAAACAACCAAAGATTCCTCTTTAGTACCATTGGCAAATTAACTCAAAGTGCTACTGAATCAGATTCACAGATTCACTCACAGTTCAGCAGCAATGATTTCATGAATTTCTTTAGTGATAAAATTGAAAACATAAGACTTAAATCATCTAATGCATCGTGTAGTGTAACCAATAATCAACCCTCAATGATTTCTGAAAAATCTAGTGGTAGAGAAAATAATACCTTTAACCCCATATCTAAAAAAGAGCTTGTCTCATTAATTACACAATCAAAGACAACATCCTGTCTGTTAGGCCCAATAGCTACAAACCTGCTTAAAGACCTCCTACCAAATATTACAGAGCCTTTTATAAACATTATAAATTCATCACTTAAAATAGGCTATGTCCCCAAAAATCTGAAGTGTGCAGTCATTAAACCATGACTTAAAAACCCTAATTTAGATCCTCTAATACTGTCCAACTATAGACCAATATCAAACCTTCCTTTTGTCTCCTAGAATAAATTGTGTTCAACCAGCTGAATCGCAATCTTCTAGCTAATAACGTTCATGAAGTTTTTCAGTCTGGTTTTAGGTCTCATCAAAGTACTGAGACAGCCTTAATTAAAGTCGTTAATGACTTATTAATTTCCTCTGATAATAACCAAATCTCTTTCCTTGTATTATTAGATCTTAGAGCAGCCTTTGACACTATAGACCATAACATCTTAGTTGATAGATTAGAAAACACAGAGGACATTACAGGATCTGCACTCCAGTGGTTTAAATCCTACCTGACAGATCGATATCAATTCACCTGTGTTAAAAAACAATGTTCTGATCTTGCTAAAGTTAAATATGGTGTCCCGCAAGGGTCAGTTCTGGGTCCACTCCTATTTGCATTATATATGCTTCCATTGGGATCAATTATTCGTAAACATGGAATCAGTTTCCACTCTTATGCAGATGATACACAGTTATACATTTCAGCTAACCCTAATGATGTTCGTTCAGTCAGTAAGCTCGAGGACTGTATCCAAGATATTAAAATATGGATGTCAAAAAACTTCTTACTGCTAAATTCTGATAGAACAGAGTTTCTGATAGTTGGACCCAAGGACAAAATTAACAAAGCTTCTAACACTATGTTAAACCTTGATAACTCTTTAATTAGACCCAGTTCATCTGTAAATAATCTCGGTGTCGTTATTGATTCAGATCTCTCCTTTACAAAGCACATTAGCAATATTACTAGAATTGCATTTTTTCACCTTCGTAACATTTCGAAGCTACGAAATATCCTCTCTCTCCAAGATGCATAAAAACTAATTCATGCTTTTATTACCTCAAGGTTAGATTATTGTAATTCACTTCTGACAGGATGTTCTAATAAATCATTACATAAATTACTATTTGTTCAAAATGCTGCAGCTAGAGTTTTAACTAAAACCAGAAAGTTTGATCATATCAGTCCTGTGTTATCAAACTTGCACTGGCTACCAGTTAAGTTTCGTACTGAGTACAAAAGTTTATTGATAATATATAAAATTCTACATAATCAGGCTCCACAGTATCTGAGTGAGCTGATTCAATCGTACAAGCCAACACGTGAGCTCCGATCTCAAGAGCTCCGGTCTACTCTTAGCTCCTAGAATAAATAAAATTACTGCTGGTGGAAGAGCGTTCTCCCACAAGGTTCCTCAACTTTGGAATAGCCTTCCAGTTACTGTTCGTGATTCCGAATCACTATTAATCTTTAAAAATAAATTGAAAACATTTATTTAATCTTGCGTTTAATTAATCCCCTGTAGATAAAGATGTAGGTCTCAGACTTGGCTGTGTTGGGGGGGGTAATCTGTGATCAGTGTATGCTGGCGTTTCACCTCTTCACGAACCTCATCATTAATGGGGGTGGGTGGTGTGGCGGTGAAATGATGCTATTCCGGGGCGCCATCTCAACTATGTAGAGTCTGCAGTATCTGCCTCTTTTAGTTATGCTGCTCTAGTCAGTGATGCTGGAGTCACATACTGCACTGTGTCAATCAATTACTTATTAATTAAATATCGTGCTTTATTATCAGCTCTAACTGCCTTCCTTGTCTGTTTCTTTTAAGGTGTGACCGTAGTCAGACCTTCATCCATGGCGTAGGTGTAGTCAGACCTTGGGGTAGGTGTAGTCAGGTGTAGTCAGACCTTCATCCATGGCTCTGCCGACGAATACTGGATGGAACCTGAATATTAATTGGACTGGCGGTCCTGCAGGACACCCTTAATGGACTCACGTATAGTTTTCCAGTTGTTAGAGTTTTTCCATTTGTTTAATATCTGTACATGGCTGTCCTACATTGTTGTTGCTGCCTGGCCGCTCAAGAAGGATGAGTCCCCCACTGAGTCTTGGTCCTCCCAAGGTTTCTTCCTTAAATAACAACATAAAAGGGAGTTTTTTTCTTGCCACTGTTGCTTCGGCTTGCTCTTTGGGGTTTTAAAGGCTTTTCATTCTGTAAAGCTGCTTTGTGACAATGTACTGTTGTAAAAAGCGCTATATAAATAAATAACTTGAACTTGAACATTTTGTCATTTAGACACTTTTTTTTTTTTTTTTTTTACAAAGTTACCTATACAAGACTGCCCACCACTCTGGGTACATGTTCTCACTTCAATTAGTGTGTATATATATATATATATATATATATATATATATATATATATATATATATATATATATATATATATATATACATATATATATATATGTGTGTGTGTGTGTGTTGCACTACATGGATGGATTAAATGTGGAGGACAAAATAGATCACTTTATTATTTTTTTATAGCAATTGCTTCTGTAAGAGTTGTGTTTTATGTTGTTTCTTGAAGATGTTGAATGTCTAAGCACTGGACAGTGTTGGGAGGATCATTGTTTTCTCATTTTTATGAACTCAGATTTCAAGAATGCATTGTTCATCTGCAGCACTCCAGGTGTCTCGAGTACTCATTTTGCCACATAGAATGGCAACTTAGTCAGATCACATGTCACAAACACCAAGGCTTGAAACACACCAAAGCATGATTCAAACATACTGACTCCTAGATATGAGATGTGAGAAAGCAGGAAAAAAAAGAAAAATAACTTGAGTTCCCTAAAAACAAAAATGACATTATTTATTTGTTTGCATAATAGGACTTAATAATGTGAGTTACTGTGTAGCCGGGGACATGTTTATTGTAAAATATATTTAATTTTTTAAATATTTGTCTAAAATGTACATAATAAAACACCCTTAAATGGGAATGCTGTCGTTCCTTACCTTATCCCTGACTTTTACTCCCACATTCCACTTTTTATTCCTTTGCAATTAGTAAATGTAAATCTTCCTCTATAAAACTTTATAAGGCACTGCCTCTTACACAATGTGGACACACACCTACACACATAGCTAACAGCTTGTTATTGTCAATGCAGTCAGAGAGCCTCTCTCATGTGGCGCCAACCAGCTTCGGCAGCCCTTGAAGATTGTGCAGTCAAGGTTACTCCTTTATCATTGGTTTCACAACTGTTTTATTATTCACTTGTATTCGATAGCATTCAACAGATCAGCAAAGTACATTCTTTGTGTGAAACCTTATTATTGGTGCTATGAACCTTTTTTTCTTGTACTTGTACATTTAAAATAATTTTTTTTTAGATTTTAACCCTCTCAATAAATCTGAATCATAATGGATATGAAACAAGCATGATGAAAAGCTCTGGATATGGATCGAGCAGCAGCTACAGGGACTGTTGCTTAACTGCACCAGCAGTGACCAGGCATGGCTCCTGGGTCTGCGTGACAGCCAGGTGGATTAATGCATGCCACCTACATTGCGTGTTCAATGGAAGACAGCATGGCTGAGGGTGCTGTGTGGCCACCTAAACAGTGTGATGATACGCCTTTTTCTAGTTCCTCTGAGGGTTAGGGTTAGTTTGTTCTAAAGGAAAGAAATTACTTGCAAAAATACACTGTATGCCAAACTCTAAGCCTGAACAAAGGTAGGTAGGTAGCTGTATGCGATAAAAATAAGTTCTAGTAAAGTTTTCAAATTCCATACTGGTCTTTAAAATTGTCAATGGTTTAGCCCATCCAGTGCCGGAAAAGTATGTATGCAAAGTCATAAATAGGTGAACTGTAAGATGTGACTGTATTATACCACTGAGGAAGTGCTTTTGGCCAGTCTGCATTTTCCTTATGCCAACTCATTACTTGGATTCTCTTCAGGCTGAATTAAAAGGGTTGACAGTGATCGGTTTGTTTTCTAGACATATAAAAGCTTGGTTATTAAGTACACAGATTTGTCAGCATGATGATTAATTATGCTTTATTATGTACGTTGTGTAGCTTGTGTGTCTTTAATCAGTTGTTTTAGCTGTTTTTTTTTTCTTCTTTCTTCATTTGTTTGTTTTTTTCTTGGTTTTTTTATAACATCAACCTGCCCACAGACTGCACATTTACATTATTAACAAATGATGTTGATTAATGTGTATTATGCATGCTATTTAAATAAATAAATGAAATGAAAAAAAAATTATGAAAAATATGTGCAGAAGGGACAAATGCAACATGTGTGTATGCAGTGTCTAAGTATCAAACTCCGAAACTGCAATTGTCTAAATGACTTAATGCTGGGACCAATAATTGGCTTCAAAAGTATCTGCATGTGTACATGGCGGAACTGTTTTGAGCATGACTGATGTGCTGAAATGCTATCGGGAATCCAATCCACTGAAGCTGCTCCAACCACAAGGGAAATCCTGATCTGCTAGCACAGCCAAAGTTACAGCAAACTACTGTGCATTAATCTTACAGACCAATATCTCACAATGTAACACATAATGCAGTGTGGTAAGCAACGGCGTTACTTCAGTCTGCCTTAGTCGTATCTTCGGCCCTATGCTGCAGATTTGGGCAGCCTAAAGTGGTGTGGCTGTTCCACCATATAAGTGTATGATAACCCAGTGCCGTGCAATGAGTGAAGTCAGCTTATATAAGCTTAGTGCTTAATCAGTAATGCTGTCAGATGCACCTAACCCAGAGCTGTCCTCATGGTTAACAGTAGCAATGTGACTTAACTAGCATTTAGCAATGGCTTAATTACTAAGAAATTCTAATATGTCAAAGCAGAAACCTTCCTTGTTTGTTAATCAAAACAGACTTATTTTTGGTTTAACTTTTTGGTTTTATTTATGGTTTGGTAAATAAATAATGAATTTATTAATTTGTTACAAATAAATAATTTATTATTGGCTAAAATAAAAGTAACCATAACCATCCTGAGTCCTCCTGAATCTTGAAACCTATTGTTTGTTAAAAATTGACATGTGGTGTCAGCTTCAGGCCTGCAATATATGAGCACAGTGCAAGCTGCTTAGTGTTCTGCAAGTGATACCATGGCACTGTCTCCCTGTTATGTCAAAAAAAACCTCTCTATTATGTCAGAATAGTGTTTAGCCCTAGCTGCAATAATCAAATTCTGTTTAAAGTGATCAGCTGTACTCTCAATTTTCTCTAATCCAGATGATGGCTTCATATATAACTCAAGTAAAAGTTGCATGAATAATGCAGCGGTAGTTATATTGTGATTTATTGAGCAGATCAATATCAATTTCAAAATGAAATCAATGATTTTGGCTTCTGTTTATTAATGTGTTACACCTTTGTTTCCTTGGTATCATGTTAGCATAACTTTAACTAGATGGAGGGGCTTAATTTAATGCCAAGTTTTTATTTGTCCCAATACAGGTTTCTGTAAGACAGTGGGTATTTAGGAATGTATCAGGAGTCACTTTTTGAACACCCTGTACATGTTTAAATTTCTTCCCACAATTCAAAGACATGGCAATAGGTACATTCAATTTGACATACCCCTATAAAATTTTGGTTTAACATTTCTCATTTGAAATTCATGTGATTACCATGGATATTAAATGTCTTAATTATATTAATAACTTTAGTCACAGGCAGATGAAGATGATCTTACAGCCTTTACCATTAACCATGAAAATGCTAGTTTACAATCTTATTTTTGAATGTTTTGCACTTGCTTGTTTTTTTTTTTTTTTTTTTTTTTGAATAAATAGTTGATTCAAGCGATTCAACTGAATCCAATCCTGTTTTATGTTTTATTTTACAATTTTCTTTTGGCAATTTATGTAAGACGCAAAAAACTTATTCTTTACTATATGATTACTATAGTCACTTCATGCCATCTGTATGAGCGTTTAGTGCTGAAGAGCATCTTTTATTACTGTCAATGTCTTTATTTCAACCAGCTGTCAGAATGCATAAAACCTAATTGTTGAAAAGATTCCTAAACTTTCCCAAAAAACCAGCTTCGCTGTTATGGTGTAAGCCTATACTCACATACCTGGTTAAAATGTTTAAAAATGAGCAGCTGGTGTCAACAAGGTAATAAACACAGGCACAAGGGAGCATTTTACCCTTTTAGGATGTGCATGCAATTTTAACTACAGCAGAAGTGCACTGAGCTGAGCTTTCTGGCACATATAAGATATAATGTGCAACCAGGTTCATTGGACATCCAGTTATACAGTGAAAAAAGAACACCATTCTTTAATGCTATGCAATTACTTATTAAATGTATAAAATGATTTAATCTACAACAAGACATTACTTTAAGTAGCTAAATTTAATTCAGAAAAGGATTAATGTTTTAAAAAAGTGTTCACATGTGTGTGCATGTGTGTGTGGGGGGGCTGTATAAGTTATATATTAATATTGATGTATGATAAGTAGCTAATTAGTGAAGGATACCTTAAACCAAAGGATGAGTCAGACATTCTCTTTAACCTTTGCAACTCAATAGAATAAATACATATTTACATTTGTAGCCAGACTGTATATTTTCTCACAGTTGAATTGTGTGGCTCCTAATAGATAATTACGTCTATAAAGGTGGCATATCCCTTATAAAAATCAGCACAATGCACTAAATTGCATTTTTTTTTTAACTAAATTGTGAGATTTTTTAGGCGGCTTGTTTTTTATAAAATGGCAAATGAATTCATGATGCAGGTTATGAATACATTGTGTGTGAGTGGCCTATTATTAAGCTAGACAAATCACTGCAATCGTGTTGCCTGTGTGGCGAATACAGTCCAAAGAAGATTTTTTTTTGTTGCAGAAACAAACATAATTAATGTTCATTAAAGTGAGTAATGTGATTATATGAGTTTGATTTAAAAAATATTTTCTAAATTATTGATGTATTGCAATCATTATTGGTTTCTTTGCTCTAAGAATATCTACAACTAATCACTAAACCATGCTGCCCAAATTACAGTTTTACCTAATTTTAATTATCTTAATGATAATTAAGATAGGAGCGGCACGGTGGCTTAGTGGTTAGCATGTTCGCCTCTCAGCACTAGGGATTCCCGGTTCGAATCCCCATCTGGGTGCAGTTTCAATGTTCTCCCAGTGTCCGCGTGGGTTTCCTCCGGGTTCTCCGGTTTCCTCCCACAGTCCAAAAACATGGATCAAGGTAAATTGAATTCTCCAAATTGCCCCATATAGAGTGTGTATGTGTGCGTGTCTGTGTGAGTGTGTGCCCAGCGATAGAGTGGCGCCCTGTCCTGGGTGTATCTGCCCAGCGCCCGAAACGTTCTCCCCTGGATGGGCATGGGGAACCCCCCCCGCGACCCTAATAGAGGATAAAGCAGAAGATAATGAATGAATAATTAAGATAATGACTGTTCGTTCAGAATACATATATAATATACAATACAATACAAAGAGCGTTTACATTAACAGAATTTAAGATTACAGTAGAAAAGGGAGTAGATTCTTATACCTGTTTTAGTGTAATACTATGGAAAATCTTTGTGAGTGACAATGTAAAATTTTCAGTTAGGGGAATGAAGGTTAGTAAAAGTCAATGAGAAAGTCTACTCATTATTGGGCCCATGGGGCCAATTGGATTAAACCTAGAACATGCAGATCATATTCTGATTAACTGAACGGCTGTTCATCAGCATCAACACATGTTTGTATTCCTCCGAGTCATCTCTGTGATCTTTGCCACAAGCTTGCTACCAAAACCTCTAATGGCCAATTTAATTTTCCAACCAATACAAAATACATGTGTGCAATTCAGGGGCAGGTCAGAGACAGGTGTAATTTCCTGAGATGCTATGACAGTGGCTCATTTAGATGAAAACTTGTGCAGGAGCTTAACAATTGCCCCAGTACCAGGGCACTTTTTTGAAGAAGGTATAATATGATAATGAACCTTGCTTGATAGAGTAATTAACTTGGCTAAATGAAAATCCCACGAGGTTACCGAAATGGAAAACAGATGTTCTTTGAAATCTATTAAGGAGAAGGAAAGCATGTTGTGAAATGGTGTGTGTTTGTAAAGATAAAGGAAGGAACAGTTGCATGTTGCTAGTGCAGGCTCTGGGAAATTGTCTATGTAAGATGAGTTCTGTTTCATTCTATAAGGTTAGCCCTTTACTTAAACTCTGTAGCAGAAACTGGTTTATATTTAACTGATATTTTCTAATGTCCATGTTACATATTCAGTTTAGACCACTAAAATTACATTTAATTATGTAAGCACATTGCCCTAAATGAAGCCCCTTACATTTGAGAGTAACATTTACAATTACATTTAGTCATGTAGCAGACGATTTTATCCAAAGCGACTCACAAATGAGAGAACAACACAAGTCAGTAGTTGCGGAAAAAACAGCTACACTGTATATTTATCAAACCTGATCATTATCCGATCTCGCCTTTTATTATTATTGTTATGATTATTTTTATTTTATATATTATTTATTATATGAAATGTTTGTGGAAGAACTGTGTTTTGAGTTGTTTCTTAAAGTGACTCCGCCTTACATACAGAGTTAGGAAGATCGTTCCACCATTTAGAACTCTACAGAGTGGAAATTGCACCACATTGTGGTTGAATCACCAGGCCACATTCATCACTAGAGTGCAGTGAATGAGTTGGAATGTATTTTGGAAATATAGATTGAAGGTAAGAGGGGCAGATCTAGAGATTGTCCTGTAGATCAGAGTCGGTGCCTTCTGAATGCAAGCAGCTACAGGGAGCCAATGAACAGAGAGATAAGTAGGGAAGTGATATGAGTTTGCTCTGGTTGGTTGAACACAAGTCTATCCTAGTTTTGTATTAGTGCATAGTTTTGAATCAGTTGTAGAGGCCTAAATGGAGAATAACAAGCAATGCATTACATGAAGTATGTAGTTTACTTTCAGTTTGAATAAGACAGTTAAAATTATGGTGATAACATTTTTAACACAATGTTTTCCTGTTTAATTTGGTCACTAAGGTTGATTGAAAATGCTGAAACTAATAGTTTGATGTTTGTGCAAGTAGGTGTATTAATAATTATGAAATTAGTGGTATAATTAAAAACCTATTATTTCAAATCTTCCATTACATCATCACAGAATGTCATATTTAAACTACAGATCGTATATAAAAAGATGCTAAAAGTCATCAACACATCTGGGATGCAAATTGATTTACTTTTTGGAATCAGTGGTAAAGTATGTAAGTTAAAAAGTATTAGGGAAAATCTTGTTGCAAAATATATTTTTTTTTCTTTTGTTTTTCTATGCAAGGCGCCACAATAAGGTCATAACCATCAATTTCCTAAACCGATACAGATGCAGATGCATTTGCTGCCACTCTTTACAGAATGTTTTTGTTCATGCTTACATCATTACAATTAGAGTTGTTGTTAAAGTTTTTATTTTTAAAATATGCAAAACACCTTGATGGAAAGTGTATTTCCTCTTGTTTGGTTTTATAATGTCTATTTTAGGTTGGATTGAAAATACGAAAACAAAAACTTACATTTATGCTCTAATTACCATGTCTTTTCTGTACCAAATAATTGATTATGATATTTAAGGTGATAATTAGTTTATTTCATTTATAAGATTGAAACTCTTTCAAAAGTGTTTGTTCTTTTACTTGAATATTCATATTACAAACAAAACTATGTAAGTGTTTTCAGTGGTAATTTAATATTTATTTTTAAAACTAGGCTTAAAATCCATTTTTATTCTTTGGCTTTCAACTCAAAATAAGACATAACTCTTGTTTTATTTTATTTGTTTTTATGGTCTTAATTGTTTGTTTTATTATTTTTTATTATTTTACTGCTTTTATTGTCTTATTGTTTTTAGGATTTGTTTTTTTTTTATAATTACCCATGTACAGCACATTGTTGTTTTTAAGGTGCTCTATGATTGAAGTTGAGTTGAGTATAAACCATTTAGTATTTGCAAAATTTTTAATGTTTTGATATTCTATTGTCCTTTCGTTTATCTTATGTTATAGCTTATACACTGAAAACTCCCTAGGATTTTTTTTTTTGCAGAATAAATGTATAGCTTCTTCTTCATCAGTATCAGTATAATTTAATGTAATTTAACAATTTACATTTTTTATTACGTTTTAGAAAATTATTAATATTTGTGGGGGAAAAAAAACGTTTGTACATATCTACTGTTATCTGGCAGCAGGTTGAGAAGCCCTGTTGATATTTTGTGATGCCACAGTTGAATTAATGTGGAAAAATGTACTTCTCTGCATTTTTGCAATATGTTTTCTTCACTAAGGAAGTAGTGTCTCTCTAGAGGGAGGAATTGACTCAACTTCACTAGTTCGTTGTTGACTTGTTAGATTGCAACATCAGTAGCACAACCAGAGGCAAAGCCACATTTTAACACAAGCCCACACAGTTCAGAAACATATTCTGTGCTCCTGCAACTGTACAATGGTGTGTACAATGCTGTCAAAAGTTCAGCGAAGGATGAAGTTCTTATGTTACTATGTTGTAATTCTTTATACATTAAATTAAATAGATTAATTGCACAACAAAGCTTTGCTGCAGGATCGTCATCAATGAAGTACAGTTAATCACCTGCTGAGTATTTAGTTGTTACTAGGAATCCCAATAAAAAGACACTTGATTTTCAAGTATATAAGGTTTGTATCATGTATGTTGTAAGTAATTTATATTGTTTTCTGATGTTTACATTTAATGTGTGCAACTTTGGTTGTGTTTGAAATGTTTGTTAAATGATCACTTAAGAAGACAAAAGACAAAAGTCTTCTTAATTATTTGGGTGAAAATGTTAAAGTTACGCTCAATAATCATCTTCCTCTTTCTCACTCTTGTGTTTCCTTGCTATCATCAGAATTATGACATGGCTCAACTTTCTCATGAAGGCTGTGTCTGAGACACTCTTGGGAAAGTGACCATGCTTGCATGTCAGTGTGTTTCACGAGTGCAGCCCGCCACCATCTGCCACTAGGATGGGAGCAGATAATAGAGTTAACATCATTGATATTGCAGTCTTTGTCACACTGCATCCCGTTTTCTCTGTTGGCTTTGTGCAGGAAGTGTGTGTGAGTCAGATCCACAGCTGAGTGGTTGAGAAGCCATGTCCCCTACACAGCCCTGTGGAACACAAAAAAAGAGGAAGAGCTTTAAGACTTTAAAAGAGATGTTATAGTTGCAGGTGTTCAGGTTTTGTCAAATATGCAGGGCAGAAAACAGCTTTATGTAAGCAATATGTGTGAGGCAATATGTTGCTTCTTAAACTGTCACAAAGAGGGTTTTGAATCTTTTGCTAGATTTCCAGCAATTGTATACATAGTGCTATTTTTAACCCAGATACATTAGAAACATTCGCAACCAACAGGTGTTCACAGGTTTTAAGCAAAAAAAAACCATTGGTGGTACAGTGGCATACTAGTGGTTCATCTAAGAATGAGTTGTATGTTCTTCCAGTATCGTCCTCTTTTGAGGGCTTCAGTATTTTTTCACATTAATTCCCTGCACATGGCACTCCTTCTGCTCCCACATTATTGCGTATACTCACTTGTTATCGCATGCAATACTGACTATTAATTCTTTTTCCTGAAGAGTTTTGCAAGAATCTTGGAAAGGCATTATTTTCAGGTCTCTGTTTCATTTAAACAGCAAGCAAACATCACAAATTCTCAATCTGACCATTTCATTCTAGTGCTTGGAATACTTCCCAAGAGCTATTTTACTGACATTGACAGGCTGAAAGACTAATTAATCTAAAGTCATTTCTAAAGTATTATTGAAAGCAAGACTACTAAAAATCAGTGTTAAAATAAGAGAATGAAACATGCAGAATGTAACAATATCTCTTTTATGTGTGTACTAAAATGTACATGTTGGTAGGTGTGTAAGCAGGAACAAACACAACTCACACTTATGCCAGATAGAATGCAAGGAGATTTATTTAAACAAGGCAGTACTATGGGTAGGAAAGCAATGGCAGTAATGAGGCAATAGATGTGGCAAGATGAGTTTAGGAAGCCAGACCAGAAGAGCGATGAGGAGCAACTGGGAGACACAGAGTCGAGAAGGCAAACGTAAGTACCGTACCGTACCGTACCGTACCGTACCATACCATACCATACGGCTTGCCTTGGAAAACCAATTCTCTGGCACTGGAGTAAAGGAAATAAGGGGTTGAAGAAGGCTGCCAGGAGATTGCCTGCAGGTGAGGATGAATAAGGTTAATGAGGGTACGGAGTCGGAATGACAGGGAGTGCAGGATTACAGTGCAGTGTGTTAAAAGTAATGTTAATTTGCTTCTACAAATTGGCAAAGGAATGTATCAATCTAAGTTGTCAGAAGACCAACACTTGTCTGAGTGTAATCTACCAAGTGTAATGAATGAATGAATGAAGGTGAGGTTGAGGTGTGAACACAGGGTTGATATAGAACCCCTGGAGCAATGAGGATTAAAAAAAACAAACCTGGAAGAAACCCATGCAGACACGGGCCGCCCAGCTACAAAAACAGTTAAATTTGTCCATTTGCTTGTTTTGATGATGTTTTTTTATCATGTCAGCATATGTCATGTAGGTTTTTTTGCAAACCTGTAGTGGATGGAAACAAGACATAATAAATAATATGGTTTTTATATTTCATTTTTTTTATATTAATGGTTTTGTAATTTTGAAAAAAAAAAAAAACAGTATTGAACACATTTTTATGTAGCTGTTTTTAGTAACCAAGTCTGTAGTGTATAAAATCCCTGTGATAGAAAATAAACAAACAAAAAAATAAACGTGCTCTCAGTGGGTATCTGAGAAAGAGCATGGTAGTGACATTCTAGCCATGGCCATATAATTCTGCTGAAGTTTTCAGTTTAATAGGCATTGGTTAAATGAACAAAATGTTTTATTGTTATTATTAAAACAGTGAAACATTTTATGTTAGTTCAAACATCAGTTACATTTTCAATTGTAACTGTGGGTATCTGAGAAAGAGCATGGTAGTGACATTCTAGCCATGGCCATATAATTCTGCTGACGTTTTCAGTTTAATAGGCATTGGTTAAATGAACAATATGTTTTATTGTTATTATTAAAACAGTGATACATTTTATGTTAGTTCAAACATTAGTTACATTTTCAATTTACAATAACATTAAATAAACATCATCTTTTCTTCTGCTTTTGGCTGGCTTTCTGTCTTTGACTGTTTAAACATTCATAACCTGTTTTTGTCTATACTTACATGAATATGTATTTAAGGGTTTCGGTTTAGTGGGCTTTTTCCAAAGGGCAGAGGTCTCTGGGGGGTGCAGCTGCTTGGTGTAGCTTGCTCTAATTCTGTGTGCTTTGGGCACAAGTCTCACTTACCCAATCAGCAGCACCAGGTGAGCCTCCTCGTTTATTTAGCGAGTGGGCTCGGCTCTCCTGCGTCTGGCCCATTAACGGGTGCAGATGCACACCTGATGACATGGCTGTCAAAGCTCAGGCCTGTCTTAGGTCATGACCCCAGGGGCCATGAAGCAGGACGCCTGCCTGTGCATGAGCTGTCTCTGGGGAATGAGAGCATGTTTAGTTCTGTGTCTGTAATGAGATCAGCTAGAACAGAACCCAGCTGGGCAAATCAGGGCAGATGACATGGGCAGAGTGGTGACAGACTCTCAGATGAGAGTAGAGCATATGTCAAGCCTATTACAAGTCAGGCTAGGAGCAGAGCCATTTGTATTACAGTGTTATAGTCCTGTGCAAAATGTAAAATGCCAAATATAGAAATGCATTTAAATAAATATCTATATTGGCACTGTAAATATTTTATTGGGAAGCCATACATATATTTTAGACATGCATAAAATATACATAAATATACATTTCCCATATACAGCCTTAATGTTTGTAACACATTGGCATACATTGCATGTTTTTTGGAACTTACGTGGCACTAATTTTACAAACAATTTCTTTCCTTTTTTATATTTTGCTTTAATTATAGAGCAAATAAAAAAAAATCTTAAAATATCAGAATGATTAGCCCTCGTTCCTTCCAGCCTCTTAAAATGAACACCACCCAAAGGCCAATAGCCGTGAGTGTGGATCAAATGAGACTGTCAGCGGCAACTGCTTACTGCTCTCTGACTATTCTTATTTTCAGTGGGATCAGTGAGACTTACTGCTGTTTATGGACAGTGGATCGTAAAAACACATAGATGTGGCTCTCCTTCAGGGATCTAGTTATAGTTCTAGACTTATTTTGCTGGTTCGGCGGTGAGCCAAGTGCTTTAGTTTAGCAGCCATCCATGGTTTCTTTTTAAGTGTGTGGATGACACTGTAGGACTGCCTGCCGGAAGTACCCCAGAGTCTTTACAGTTGATAATTTCCAAGCATTAAGTTAGGCAGCAAAGGAATGCTTCCGAATTATTTTTCAATCGCAAATTCATTAGTTAGGAGCAGAACTGGCAGTAGTAATTGTGAAGGGGTAGGACTACCCATAGCTTGAACCAAACATTGCAGCACTTGCCGATCTTCCATTTAGGCTTCAAACAGTGCTGCTGCTCCTGATGGTCTTGTCCCATCACATGTTCAGTATGGATAGTGCTTGTGATGGGAGCGCAGTGGTGCTGGGGGAGAAGGTGGAGTCAGCAGTAATGGACTTTGATTATGGATAATTATCGCATCTAATGTGGCTCCACATAATGACCATGTACGTCCTTTATAAATGTACAGAAAAATACAGAATTGTATGTTGAAAAAAGCCGTTCCTGGGCTTGTGAACTCCTGTCCTCTGGTCCTCATTCGTATCCCCAGTTACAATGCTATTTATTGATGCATTGATGAACCTGACGTACGTGGCTTCACTCTTCTGTGTGTCAGTACCAATGCACTGAGAAGAACCACGAGATGAATCAGGGTAGAGAGATGTCAGGAGACAGACAAAACATATCAAAACACCAAAATGGCTCTGCTTCACAACATTTGTAGCTTAATAATTAAATTTCTAAAACAGAATTTTTAGATTTATAAGCAGATAGAGTAAATTCATGTCTTTCTTTTCTCTGCAGCTCGCTTTCCTGAATGAAAAGGCACTGAAACAATGTACAGATACATCCTTTGCCTGACCTGATTTCCTGTCTCCAGCTTCCATTCACAATTAAGGTTCAATCACATATTTATGCCACAAACAAAACTCAACTGTACTGGAAGTAAAATGCACTCATTGTCTAAGGCTATTTGTATTTCTTTTCTCGTGGTAATGTAGTCTGAGTGCTAAGTTAAAATGCTTCTATTAAAAATTTGATTAAAAAAATTAGATTTTAGTGGTTCAGGCAGAAGAGTGTCAGAAATGTGTCAGAAGGGGTCGGTGGGCCTCTGATGAATCAAGAAAAATAAATTATTTGAGCTGGTTAAGTTGATTTATTTATTTTTTAAAATCTTTTTTTGTAGCTTAACAAAGTGCATTATTCAAGTGAGTTAAATACATGATTAAGATAGTCAGGGTTAAAAGAGAAGGAATTTTAATTTGAAATATTTGGATAATGTTGGGTTATTTAGAAATAAACAAGTAGGTCTGGAATCCATTGAACATGTCTTTTGTACTAAATAGCTCATCACTGTACAGCAGCTTTTTCAGCAGTGTGTGTGTGTGGGGGGGGGGGTTCCCCCAATGCCCATCCAGGGGAGAACGTATCGGGCTCTGGGCATATACACCCAGGACAAGGCACCAATCCATCACTGGGCACACACTAACTCACACAGACACACACACAAACTATATGGGACAATTCGGAGAATTTCATTGACCTTGATCCATGTTTTATGGACTGTGGGGGGAAACTGTAGAACCCGGAGGAAACCCACGCAGACACGGAGAAAAAATGGAAACTCCACCCAGATTGGGATTCAAACCACAGATCACTGGCGCTGAGAGGCAAATGTGCTAACCACTAAGCCACCGTGCCGCCCTATATACAGTATATATACAGTATATACATATATGTACATAAATTACGGTAATGATTATTTTAATTTTTATTATTTAAATCAGAAAAGAATTTACCCTTCAATGCCAATACCTTTATTTTCTGTTATACTGGACTTAAGTTTACTTTCGCTCAAATAATGCTTACAGTGGTGCTTGAAATTTTTAAATATTAAAATATATTTAAATTAAATTATTTTATTTTATCTAGTTCTGCATAAATATGACCTAGGACATCATCATATTTTCACACAAGTCCTGAAAGCAGATAAAGAGAAGCCAGTTAAACGAATAGGAAAAGTACATATACTTGGAAATTTATTAATTGAGGAAAATTATTCAATTTTACATATTTCTGAGTGGCAAAAGTATGTCAACATCTAGGATTAGTATTATTAGCATTTTGAATGTGAGATTACAGTCAGGTGTTTTAAATCAATAGGATGACAACCAGGTTTAATTTTCACTGCAGATCAAAAAGATGTTGATGATTCAAGTCTGATGGACAGAACCTGATTTCAGTTGGAACAATGCGTTTGTAGTACTGCAAAGATCTCCCTGTCATGTCATTATTTTTTAACAGTTTAATATTATACTAGGGTCGGGGAGGGGAGATTGTTTAGGGTACTCGGCAGGTACACTCAGGACAGGGCGTCTTCACACTGACACATACACACTATATGGGTGCAATATAAATAGGGAAAATTTTATCCATGTTTTTGGATGTGGAAAGAATATGGAAACGTCACCCAGAACGGGATTCAAACCTGGATCCCAGCTCTGAGAAGCAGACATCCTAACCACTATGCAAAAATGTTTCTACATTTAATACTTAACACCTTAATTTTTACATATAATGTTTCTGTATCTTAGTGTCCTACATGGATTATGCTGTCTGGATGCTCAACGAATCCCCCAGTAAGCCTGGGTTCTCACAAGATTTCTTAATTTTAAAACAAAACAAGTGGAATTATTCGTTATTTTGCTTGAATTTGTGGTGGTTCAGGCTTAGAACACTCTACACAAACACACCTTTGTTTCACAGGCTAGTTTTGAGTTCCCTTTAAGGTAAATATTGTAACACCTTTAAGTACAGTGGTAAAAAGATCAAATGTGAATCACAGCGCCCTCTAGGCCCAGAAGTTCTGGCAAACAGCGGAAGTACGACAATAGTGGTGAGTCTTGTGACAGGATGATTTGCTACTTGGCAGCAACAGTTGAGGGCTGTGGGTTGTTGCCACATTCGGTACCGCACTTCCTTCATGGTTACTTCATCACCCTTCACCAGCTGGGTTTCCTTGCTACTATCAGCCCAAAGCAGTTTTTAAACAGGTCATGTGACAAGAGGCTCAGCTATGGCACTTGCATTTTAAGGAGACTAAAAAGATATGGTGCACAAACCACACTAGCTAGCTATAGCTACTTTTATTATAAACCATTACACTTAAATCGATCACTATTTTGTAAATATGTGTCTATTATTGGCTTTAGGATAAAGGATAAAGGTTTTTTATTGTCAATTCACTATAAATCTTGTACATATGGTAGAATCGATATGCTGTTTCCCTCTCACCTTATACATTGACTTTACATTTAAACATTTATACCACACAATAATAAAATTTAGAGATAAAAAATACAAATAACATAAATTATAAAAATGACACAAAAGAACAGAGAGGGAGCTTAAGGGGTTAGTGGTTGGTGTGCAATTAGAAAGTGTGCAAATATAACAATATTACACACAGTACAGAGCAAAGGTTTGGACACACCTTTTCATTCAAAGAGTTTTCTTTATTTTCATGACTATGAAAATTGTAGATTCACACTGAAGACATCAAAACTATGAATTAACACGTGGAATATATACTTAACAAAAAAGAGTGAAACAACTGAAAATATGTGTTATATTCTAGGTTCTTCAAAGTAGCCACCTTTTGCTTTGATTACTGATTACACTCTTGGCATTCTGTTGATGAGCTTCAAGAGGTAGTCACCTGAAATTGTCTTCTAACAGTCTTTAAACAGTTCCCAGAGATACTTAGCACTTGTCTGCCCTTTTGTCTTCATTTTGCGGTCCAGCTCACCCCAAACCATCTCGATTGGGTTCAGGTCCGGTGACTGTGGATGCATGGTCATCTGGCGCAGAACCCAATCACTCTCCTTCTAGGTCAAATAGCTCTTACACAGCCTGAAGGTGTGTTTGCAGTCATTGTCCTTTTGAAAAATAAATGATGAATCTCAAAGATCTCAAATTTGGACTCATCAGACCAAAGCACAGATTTCCACTGGTCTAATGTCCATTCCTTGTGTTCTTCAGCCCAAAGAAGTGTCTTCTGCCTGTTGCCTGTCCTTAGCAGTTGTTTCCTAGCAGCTATTTTACCATGAAGGCCTGATTCACACAGTCTCCTCTTAACAGTTATTCTAGAGATATGACTGCTGCTAGAACTCTGTGTGGCATTGACCTGTTCTCTAATCTGTGCTGCTGTTAACCAGCGATTTCTGAGGCAGGTGACTTGGATGAACGTATCGTCCGTAGCAGAGTTGACGGTTGGTCTTCCTTTCCTGGGGCTGTCCTCATTTGAGCCAATTTCTTTGTAGCGCTTGATGGTTTTTGCGAATGCACTTGGGGACACTTTCAAAGTTTTCCCAATTTTTTTGGACTGACTGACCTTTATTTCATAAAGTAATGATGGCCACTCGTGTTTCTTTACTTAGCTGCTTTTTCTTGCCATAATACAAATTCTAACAGTCTATTCAGTAGGACTTTCAACTGTTTACTTTATCCACCTTCTGCACAACACAACTGATGGTTCCAACCCCATTTATAAATCCCACTTATTAAACCTGACAGGGCACACCTGTGAAGTGAAAATCACTTCCGGTGACTACCTCTTGAAGCTCATCAACAGAATGCTAAGAGTGTGCGAAACAGTAATCAAAGCAAAAGGTGGCTACTTTGAAGAACCTAGAATATAAGACATATTTTCAGTTGTTTCACATTTTTTGTCAAGTATATAATTCCACATATTTTAATTAATAGTTTTGATACCTTAATTGTGAATCTACAATTTTCATAGTCATGAAATTAAAGAAAACTCTTTGAATGAGAAGGTGTGTCCAAACCTTTGGTCTGTACTGTGTGTGTATATATATATATATATATATATATATATATATATATATATATATATATATATATATATATATATATATTATATATATATATATGATGGGCTAAATATTTGTGGGTATAAGAAAAAAAGAAGCCGTTCTGTATCTGAATTAATGAATGAGTTAATGTGTTATTATAAGGCCCACTGAAATAATAGCAAATATAAAACATTTCTTATACAGTACATTGTCCATATTGTCCATTGTATTACTTCCACACATAAACACATTAAGAATATGGTCAAGACCTATTTGTTGGACTGTAGCTTAAACACATCTGATTACTGTAAGGGTAATAATATCGTCTCATCTTGTTATTAATTCAAGCTTTAAATTTCACCCAGCTGACTTTTAGTTGAGAGTCTGAAATGATTTCGGAAGCCCTCTGGACTACGGAATTCTCTTTAACTTAACATATGTTGATTTAGTCAGTGGCATTGAAGTAATGTGCTGCACTGTGTTAAATTATATCTTCATCTTCATTAAAAAGTTGTTACTTTTCTAACTACTTGTTAGTTACTTGTCTTTTTAGATGTCACCAACTCCTTGTTAGCAACTCTGTGAGAATGCTGAAATAAAAACACTGAAGCACTTTTATCATCACTGGGGATCAGAGGCAGCATTCACAAGCCTTTAATTATAAAATTTAAGTAATTGTAACAACTGGTAAAATTATGATGTACTTTTTCTGCCCTGCAGTAAAAATCTAGCATGAGCCATGATCTTCACATGGGCGAAACTTGGGGGGGGGGGGGGGGGTCGAAACTTGAAAGATATTATGCCTTTCATATCCCTTATATATTACATATAAATTAAACCCCTACCCAACAAGGGGAGATTGTTTTGGGCACTGGGCAGATACACTACAGATACAAGGTCTGGGCACCAATCCATCGTGGCACACACTCACACAAGAAAACTTCTAAACAAAATATAGCTTAATGGATGCGCAAGGAATCCATTATTCTGCATTTTAGAGAAGGGAGCAAAATAAATATATACATATACATACACTTTTATCAATGTCAGCACCCAAAGTAACAATTAAAGCAAATCATTAAATTTGATACGAGTGTGTATTGTTATGGGTTTTCACAATTTCTGTGACTATACAAAGAGCAATACAGAAATTGGTCTATGATTTTGCTCTGGGGATACCTGCACAGACAGCATTTTAATGATTCTTCCATGCTTTTGCTCTTACTCATGTCCTGCCTTTTCTACACTTCTAGCCCTTAGGAATGCTTTTTAAAATATTTTTTCCAGGATTTTTTTCCAGCATTAATTTATAATAAATAATAACAATATGATCTATGAGACATTTATTCTTTACATGTTAGCATCTATGTTAGTTTGAGAGAAAGTGCAGGCTCTGGAAAATTCCAGTTGCTGTGTTTTTTAATTGGCCTGAAGTCAATCCTCCAGCCGTGTGATAAATGAATAATGCATAGTCTTTTTTAATGAAGTGTATTTCTCTCATTTTAAGTCTATGGGATATAGGGTAAAATTTGCATAGTTCTGTGTCTGCATTTGAATAGAGCATGATCATCAAAGTTGGTTTTGTGTACTGCTTTCTTTCGGTCCACTGTATTTCTAGGTCTAACATGGTTATAACTATTTTATATTATAATACTCAGATGCATTTGTATTTTAGACAGTACTGCTTTAAGAAAGAGTTTTCATTTGTTTTCATAGAGTAGTAACATTTAGCAGCTTTTTATCAGTCATTAAAATAAACAAATATTTGTGAACATATGTAAAAATTAAATAAACATTTAATCCAATACTTTAACTTCAACTTATAAGCTACAGTATGTTATGAAAGTGAATGCAGTCATACAGTTATACTAAATTTTATAATGTGAATTTTGAAATTTCTATATTTGTTGATATTCAGTTTAACGGCACAAGCTTAAATGTTATTTTGATTTATATATATATATATATATATATATATATATATATATATATATATATATATATATATATATATATATATATATATATATATATATATATATAGTTGCAATCAGAAATATTCAACCCCCTCACCACCAAAGACATTATAGAGATGTGTAAGAAAGACAATGACAATAAATGACAAAAAACTCCTTAAACCACAAACAGTATTTTTAATACATATTTGCGTTATTTTGACAACAGACGTCAAAACAGACTTAACTTTGAAGTTCAAATGAAAAATGTAACTCTTTGTTCACATGTGCATGTGCACTATTATTCAACCTCCTGCTTTAATACTTTGTGGAGCATCCTTTAGCTTTTATAACTGCCTACAAACATTTTTGGTAAGTACTAACAAGCTTCTTACACCTCTCAATTGGAATCTTGGCCCATTCTTCACGTGCAAAAGCCTCTAGTTCAGTGATGTTTGATGCCTTCTGTGTTGCAACTGCCTTTAAATCCCACCAAAGATTTTCAATCGGGTTTAGATCTGGGGACTGAGAAGGCCACTCCAGGACATTTCAGAATCTTTTTCTCAACCAAGCTTTGGTTGACTTGGAGGTGTGCTTGGGATCATTGTCTTGCTGAAAGGTCCAATGATTGCCAAGGTTTAATTTGTCAACAGATGGCATCACAATCAAGATTGCCAGTTCCTACTGCAGAAAAACAGCCCCACATCATCAATGACCCACCTCCATGCTTGAATTTGGGGATATTATTCTTCTGGTCATAAGCCTGGCATTTCGCATGCCAGACATACCGTTGGTCCCTATGTCCAAACAGTTCCAGTTTGGGTTCATCAGTCCATAGAACTGTCTCCCAAAACTCTGTAGCCTTATCCAAATTATTATTATCCAAATATCCTGGCATATTCTAGATGACTTTTGATGTTCCTTGTGGTTAAGAGTGGAGTGCGTCTTGGAGTCCGGCCATGAAGTCCTCTTTTATTCATATTTATCTTGTTCCAGCCTTCATCAGGTCATCCTGTAGGTGTCTTGCACTCACACGGGGGTTTTTCTTAGTTGTCCTGACTAAGTTGCTAAGGGCCATTGATGAAATTTTGGGCTTTCTTCCATTGCCAGGCAGGTTTGCAGCTGTTCCATAAGTTTTAAACTTCCTTATAATGCTCCCAATGGTGTCTCTTGGGATGTTATATTTTTTGGAAATCTTATACCCAAGGCCCTTTAGGTGCGATGAAATAATCTCCTCTCTCAGCTTTTTTGGAAGCTGCTTTGTCTTTCCCATGATTGCAACTCGGAAGCCATCAAACATCACTGAACTTGAGGCTTTTGCACGTGAAGAATGGGCTAAGATTCCAATTGAGAGGTGTAAGAAGCTTGTTAGTACTTACCAAAAACATTTGTTGGCAGTTATAAAAGCTAAAGGATGCCCCACAAAGTATTAAAGCAGGGGGTTGAATAATAGTGCACATGCACATGTGTACAAAGAGTTAAATTTTTCATTTGAACTTCAAAGTTACGTCAACTTCTGTTGACAAAATAACTCAAATATGTATTAAAAATACTGTTTGTTGTTTAATGAGGTTGTCATTTATTGTCATTGTCTTTCATCCACATCTCTATAATGTCTTTGGAGGTGAGGGGGTTGAATATTTCTGATTGCAACTGTATATATATGTAAATATAACTCCAAACTGGCAAAACACATTCATCCAGTTGCAAAATATCTATATGTATTGTTTTTTATGACATGACATTCATCTAGTGGGAGTGTAAAGAACATGATGCTACTTTTAACGAGGGAAGTTGTTGGCATCCCTTTCAATATAGTTCTGGCTTTAGACCTAGAACATCCACCTTCAAACTGGCTTTAACCATCAAAAACAAATGCTTGAAACACACATTTAAGCATTCAAATCCTACAAGTAAAAATTCCTAAACAGAGGATTTGCCTGACTAGCTGTTAAATGTTGCCTGTCCCATCTGGTTGGATCTTCTGTTAATCCTCTTCATTTGTCTTCGCCATAAAACAATATCTTAAATATCTTAAGGCTTGAAATCTCATGTGTAATACATTTAAATTAAACTAAAGAATTTGTTACAACATGACTAGTTGAATAAAATAAGACTAAATCACAAAATTTTCCTTTCCTTTTTATTGATGATAATATTCTTTAAATAAAATAGGTTGGAAAATGTTGCCACAAATAAGATAAGTAAAATTATAAGTTTTGCAACAAATAAGATAAGTAAAATTATAAGTACATATAATTCCTCCAGAAACAGTGTCAGAGAAAGTGCCACAGAATTTTCTCTTACTAAATTATTTAGGGCAGATCTTGTGATGGCAAAAGATTCAGACAGCTGATTTTGGCAGGCATTGGAATACCTGTCAATTCACACATTCTGTGCTGTCTACCAGGTTTAGAAAACTCTTCTTTTTCCTGTCACAAGCTGGCAAAAGACCAAATAAAACACATGAAAAATAAATAGAACTGCAATCACAAGATGTTCCATCTCCACAGGCTTATTTTTTCCAATAAGTCTGTTTCAGAGTTCAGTATAACAAAAAAATATTCTCCTCACTATAAATTATCCTTCTAAGACTTTAAAGCTCACACTTTTTTGTACTTTCACTGGCTAAACTCAGGAGTTACTAGATAAATGAAAAATAAATCAACTTAAAATGGTGCAAAAAAAAAAGGTTTCAAAAAGGTTTATGTTTTAGTCATGATGCTTGTTGCAGCAAACACACTGCTCAGAGAGATTTTTCTTGCCACTGTTGCTTCAGCTTGCTCTTTGCTCACTGTACTGTTGTAAAAAGCTCTATATAAATAAATTACTTGAACTTGCTCATCTGCAAATGATAAGGTGCAGTTGTGGCCTTACTTGTTCCCAATCATGTCTCCAGTCATCTGGGTTGAGACATCAGATTGTCGCGCTTTTTTACTGTGTTGGCAGGTCTATGATAAAGCATGGTACATGATAAAGTTGGTACAGTTCTGGACCAGGTCAGTAGGTTGCTCCAACAGTTTATTTTCTTCTCATTTTAATATCTTTTGAAGGGTGTGCACGCTGTAAGCAGTAAACAAACAGTGTGTGCACATTAGTGTGAATATATGTTTTGTTTTATGTTATGTATTGTATTTAGGCTTTGCAAGTGCCCCAATAATTTTATAGGTGTATTTGCCATATATGGTTGTTATCCAATTTTTATGATTTACGTTTTTTGTCCGGCTTTCTTCTCCCAAAATTTTCGAGCTATCATTTGTAAGACCACTGCTTGTATACAGCTAAGGAATCCAACTGCAGCCAGACAGTTCTTGTGAAATCGCAGAGTGATCGAGAGACACCCTATTACCTGGCCACGCCCACTTCTTACCACGTTTATTATATTGCTTGGATTATATGTATGCACTATGTATCCTACGGTCAAGCTACAATCACACTCGCCTTTTCTTCAGGAAATGCCCCTCTCTAGTATTGCTTTTATTATGTTTATTTAAATAAATCTTTCAAAGTATTTTACTTGTATTATATTACACACATTTTATTTTTATATTGCACATAATGCACACATTTACCACAAAGCCATGCTTGTTGCAAAATGTACAAGCCACAACAAAACAGCTAGCACTCTGTACAAACTGTAATTGTATTACCACTGTATAAGGCAAGTGACCTACCTGTCACCCCCATAATAACACATAATAACATAATGCCCCAGCCCTGACTACTGAGCGCGCTGGAGACACAATTAGAAATGTATGTATGTAACAGAAAAAGAAAGTCCAAAATCATACGTGTCACAGTGATGGTTGCATAAATAAGCTGCTGAAATTGGCATCAGGCTAACAATTATGTCAAAATCACTCGTCTTATTAAAAAGCTTCATAGTTCATGGAATAGGCGGCCACAATGTGCAAGGTCACTCCAGCAGCTGGATGCCAGTCAAGCAATAGGTTAAAGTTGGCTTGGGTTTTACTTAAATAAACTGTATAATTGTATTTTTGTAATTGAATGCAGCCTACATGTACATTTAATGTGCTAATAAAAATTTGATTTGTAATTAGTGATCAACCTATAGCAAACACATTTATTAATTTTTAGCATAATTAGCATAATTATAGTATTTGGTCTGTGCATTTATAAATATAAACATTATATATAGATTACATATGTAATGTTCACATATGTACATACAGATTATAGTATGGCTATTGTGTACCTTTTTAATGAATAAAAGTAATGCCCATCACTTTTTAGTCTTAGAGTGCTGGGCCATATATTTACTGTTGACAGCATTTCCTTGGGGTGGATATGTGTTACTTATTTGCGTTTTTATTTTGCGTCACCATCACACATGATTTATGTAATCAGTGCTGTGTATGGTATTTTAGCTAAGTGATAACACCTCAGCTATGAGCAACTTTCCTGCCTCCAACTTCACTCCATCTCCACAATACACTTTGTATGACACAACAAGCAGATGGTTGTTTTGTTCCAGAAAACTCTTGCTTTACCGAGTAATGACTTGTTCATTGTGTAATAAGGAAAAGATGTACTTTCACAACAAACATGATCTTATTTCATTGCCTTTTTTAAATGTGGATGTTCATACAATGCTGCACGTGTAGCATAGTTACATGAATTTAACTAATCCATTAATTAATATTGAACCTGATAAACATAAAATTTTATGTGAAGACAGATGTACTTTAAGCTGGCACACTTTTTTTAGCTTTTGGTGAACAACAATGAATAATTCTCTTTATACTAGACATGTGGGTGGGATAAAAAGATGGCAAGAGTACTATCTGTTCTGCAGATCAAACAACCCGCCTGTTTTTTAATAATCACAGGGACTAACTAGGTAGTGGGCACAGAATTTTGGGAATATAAGCTCTGTTTGATACAATTCCACATATTACAAAGATTTTTATTTCTGTGTGTATTTCTGTTTGCTTTTGTATTTAGTTGCAGCTTTGACTCAACTTTTTTAATATGTATTAAGTATTGTCCTAGGGCATTTGCTTGTGTGTAAATAATTATTTTTGCAGTTTGTGTCACATCCATACATTTCCACAAATGAACACTTTTGTGGTGAGTTTGAATTCTTATATCAGGTTTACTGCTTAAGACTCTTTTTACTTGCTATAATTACACCCACATTATGTCTCTGTTACCTGCCCAGTGGATGCATACATATTGATTTGGATGTTTATCTTCCTTTGATCTATATCATCCTTCGCCAAGATTCTCATTGTAACTCATTGATGTTGACGTTTTTAACATATTTTGAAAAGTGAGAAATATAAATGAAGGAAAGATGAGAAAATCATGTGGGCGCAAAACCTCAGGAGGCTACATCTAAGCCTCAGACCCCTAACAGTTGAGGGCCCTAAAAAAGGAAAAGCAACAGAGAGAGACACATCCAAATAGCACGGGTTATTATTATCCAACGTGCCAGGAGGCACAGCCACTCAATAAGGGATTGATGCAGTGCACATGTTTACTAAGATTGGGTTTGGAGGAAGACGAATTCAATAAAGAAGATGAAGAAAGCCTGGTGTGAAGCATCAAGCGTGCTGTCTGCTTGGCAGTGCATTCATATTAGACAGTATGGCACTGGGAGAAGAAGTGATTATTGTCAATGATTTCTCATAAAATGTTGCATCTTACTGACATTTAGTAATAATTTCAGCATCTGGGAACAATAAAAACATGAGATTGAACAAAAATTAGCTCACCTCACATGCTTCTAAAGACAACAAAAATAGAAAAAAAGGCAATAACAAAAACATTAGCCCAGCCCCCAATTTCATCACTAACAAGAAACAAATGTAGATTCAGCATTTAACAAGCTCAGTTTATGAGTGGGTAAATGTGCGTTTGGCAGAGATTATTACAGATTGGCATCTTATAGGAATAGCAGAGTACACATGAGTATTTAGAGGTAATGTAGAGGTATTCAGTCTTGTTTCATGTCAAAAAACATATGTATAATAACACAGGTTTTTGTAAAGACAACCCTGTACTCTTACAGGACATGAGATGCTGGTAACCAGACAGAACTACAAGAGTCAAAAAGTTATT
This sequence comes from Corydoras sp. C115, assembly GCA_019802505.1. Taxonomy (NCBI): domain Eukaryota; kingdom Metazoa; phylum Chordata; class Actinopteri; order Siluriformes; family Callichthyidae; genus Corydoras; species Corydoras sp. C115. The sequence continues at coordinate 4,391,782 of JAFMOC010000006.1, read as the reverse complement.
TCATCATATGAAATAAACACAATAAATGCAATATTGAATATGTGCATATCCTACATACCATGCATAGCACTAGACGATTCCTTAGATGCACACGGGACCCCTAGAAGCCAAACCATATGGCAGGTTGCCGACTCCCCGTACTACTGCGCAAGCACAAATACAATACACAATTTAAAAAAAAAAAAAAAAAAAATATATATATATATATATATATATATATATATATATATATATACTGTAAATATATATGAAAAAGAAAACAAAACCAAAAGGGTGCTTATAGATACTGTACTGTACAATGCTGCACTGACCGTGCCTAATCTGTAGGGGGGAACCCTTGTCCACCAACACTAGTGAGTAACATTTCTAGAGCGGAGACTGCGCAACTCGCGCCAATAGGCAATGATCACACCTTCCATTACAATCGGCTGTGGGTTAGTAAATTACTGTTTATGGCCCACATTTCCTTTTAGCAAATCCTACGATTCATACTATGCTCTGGTTCATATTGGGGCCACTGCTTCTGGATTTATCTATCTAAATTAACTAGTAAGTCAGCCCAGGCCCCCAAATAAAAATATTATTATACATTTTATACATAAAAATGGAACTGGAACTTACCTAAAAACACTTTATATTTATATTTAAATTGCATGGTGTTGCATTGGCTTTCACTGTCACCTAGATGTCTCTTGGTTAGTTTTTCTAGTTAGTCTAAATATAGACATCCATGTAGATTTCAGTTAAAACCCATTTTCATGGTGGCCTTTTTAATAAATTCTCTCTTCATACGTAAACCCTGTTATTGTCATGGATAAAATTTTTTCACTTCATCATTCTTAAGGAAGAGTCCTATAATATTAGGACTCTGAAAAAACAAACATGGCACAAGAATTAGAAATATGCTAGGAAAAAATAGTATAAGGGTGTGTTATTCCACAGCTTTGGTGCAGACACTGCAAAAGCATTGTCACTCCAGCTTAAACTAAAGACCTGCATGCAGTGTATTGTATAATCATATCTTTATTATGGTTGGAGCCTAGCAAAATTCAAAACTTTAAGAGCAGGTAAAAAAACATTTTTACCCGTTCCAGGCCTGGTTAATTAACAATGATTATTCTAATAGCACAACATAGTCTTTGATGTCACAAAAGAATCAAGGGTAACTAACAATCTCTTTCTAACTGACTTTTATTAATTTTCACCAGTCCACTGTCTTGAGAATGCTGAACAACGACGATGTTAATAGCAGTATTCCAAGGTAGAATCACTCATCTTTAACAAAAACACTGCTAAATTGGCTAACCTGATAACCCTGTTCTCTGTCTGTCTGATGCCCAAAATGTTGTGCCTCTGGATGGGCATGAGATATGACGTTAGTAGAAGATTAAGTGAAAGATAATGAATGAATGAAAGTTCTTGTAGTTACTGATGAAGAATAGGGTTACACCAGATGCTAAAAGTGTAACTGTTTGCTTACTTTTGTCACTTAAAGAGAATTAAATATTAAAACATTTCCTGACTACATTTCTTTAGTTTAGGATGTAAATGAGAATATGACATTTTAGGTAATATTGTTGGATAACTATAGAAAAATCCAATACCAAATTTATTTAAATGTGTATATAAATATTTTTATATAGCAGATTTTCACTTATGAATTTAACATTGCCTCAAAACAGGAAATGTTCTTTATAAATACCTATATATTTTTGAGACAGAGTTACGTTAGTTAGTGGACAATAAGCAGGTGGATTCTCTGACTGTAAAAGAATGCATGAAACAAAGAGAATGGGATTTAAAATGGAGAAAGTACAGTGCCGTTACAGTCCACTCCGGAAAGCTTTTATGACGGACAGAGTTGCTGAGTGCAGTCTTTCAGGAAACTTTCCTGTTAGAATGTTTGAAGCAGACAATCCAAATGCTCCTACTTTCATCTCATCTACCCAGGGGTATTCTCTCTCTCTCTCTCTCTCTCGCTCTCTCTCTCTTTTTGTGAATCTGTGAATCTGTGCCTCTCGACTGTAAAAATAATGCAGTCACATATTATCATGTTGTTCTAAACAGTTAAAAAATGTAAAAGAAATGAACCCAGTAATGTTGGCATTGAAAACTAGCTACTGAGTGTGTCACCACCTGTGTTTAATGTTTTCAGTTACAATAACAAATGACTGATTTGACACTAGGGATGGATGTTTCATGAATAAACCATACCAACATCCCTAAATGACTATTAGCAGACCATTAAATTTGACATTTAAATCATGATGGAAGTGATATCATTGCCATATGTTGTGTAATGCACTATTTAAAGTTTCAGTTTCAAGGTCGCAGTAAGTTTGGTGATCTAGTTGGACGTCTCAATCTATCCCTGCATGGTAGTGCTAAATGATTCAAGAAATCTGACTTACAATTTACATTTGCACATTTTTAGAGGACATCAAAATGAACTTGCAGACAGAGGTTTGTTCATTTCGTGAAAAAAGCATAATACCTCTGTCATTTTATGAATAATCTAAAGGAGAGTTAATACCATTTTCCCTGTCATTATGACTCCTAGGAGCTGTGCATAGTCTGCCTGTTTCTTTGTGATTACTGTAATGGCAGCAAAGTAGCTTTAAACTCTGAATTACACATAATAAAGCTGAAGAAATTGTTTCAACAGCTGACTCATCCAGTATTTTAATATTCATGCATTTAAAAACTTTGCTACCAACTTTAAATCTCCATGGATGCAAACCTGTACATGATTAAATATTGTTAAAAAAAATAAAACCTGAAATACTATTGTACTGATTGAATGATAATGAATGCATTGTTTTAAGATGGACTGGAAAGCAGATTGTGTTACATTATATTTCAGTTATCACCAGCCCTGCTTCTGTGTCAGTTTATAATTTTATTTGAATAACCTACAAAATGCTTCTGTATGATGTAACAGATATTAAGAAACAGGTTTAACACTAGTAATACTTACCATAACACAATATTTAAACATTTTTATAGCATAGTACCATCGATGTAGTATTTTACTTTTAATTAATTTACATATTCAGTAATAGATTGGCGCCCTGTCCTGGGTGTATCTGCCCAGCGCCTGAAATGTTCTCCCCTGGATGGGCATGGGGAACCACCCTGCGACCCTAATATAGGATAAAGCGGAAGATAATGAATGAATGAATAATTTACATATTTTAGTGAGGGTAATTTTACATTGACTACATGGTATGTGTTTTGCCATGGCATGTAAACACATTTATAAACTCATTTATATCTAAAGTAAATGACAGAAAGTTATAGGATTTCTAAAAGCTTCATGGATGAGTTTGACTGCATTGACATGCACAAGAAATGCTTTACCTGCTGCCATCCATCTGGGCGATTTGTGATGATGTCACACCTGTGGGACTCAAAATCCATGATGGTTGACAAGCAGCCAAATTAAGCTGTGATTTCAGACCCCTGCTGGGGGGAAGGGATCGGATGGGAGGGGACAACAGGAGGAAAAACAGAAGTGTCTGTGTAAAAAGGGAGGTGGCAGGCAGCAACATGAGCATGTGAGCGTGTGTGTGTATATGTGTGTGTGTGTGTGTGTGTGTCAGCTGTGCTTGGCTCCATCCTCTTACTGAGCGGCGCTCTGGCCCGGACTGCCCGTTTCCAAACAAACTCGCCGGAACATGTTGTAGGCTCGGCCATCCCCGCAGGGCCCCCTGCCGTTCTCCAAAGCTGCCGGCCACAATGCAAGCAGGTGGCTGAGCACGCCTTACTCAGAAAGCATGGCCATGGCGAGTGGGCGGTAGGCAGTCGCATAGAAAAAAAAGGGAACAAGAATTCTCAAAAAATCCCAGCTGACTTCAATCCTCGTTTGAGCTCGCCAAAAATACGAGGGAGCGAGAGAGAAAGAGAGAGAGAGAGAGAGAGAGAGAGAGAGAGAGAGAGAGAGAGAGAGAGAGAGAGAGAGAGAGAGAGAGAGAGAGTCAGAGAAAGAATGAAATCATTTAAAAAAAATTTATACAGTAAATGTAAGTTGATATATGCTTAGGTTGCTGTTGGTGATTAAAGCTGCTAGGGTTGTTTCAGCTGTTTTTGCTGCTGTATTGTATGGTAAAGACAGCAAGTTTAGCCAATGCCTTGCATGAGAGGTGAATGTGTGAAAAAGAGTAAAAGTGCAGCACTGAGTTTTTGCTAACTGACTTTTCCTTTTGTATGGTGGAGTCAGGTGCTGTTCTAGAGACTAGCAGAAAGATCAGAGCAGGTGATTTCCACTGTTTGATTCGACATATGCTCATGTTGTCCCTCTCTGATCTTAAAACAGTTGAGATCTACTTTCCACTACTGAGACAGTTACCGTTACTGCAATAACAAGAGTATGGTATAAAGAGTGACTGGGTCATGTTAGGTAGCAAACAAACATTCAGCTCCTCAACCTTTAGTGCTTAAAACCATTAAAATCTAAGACACTAAAAAAAACATTCTAAAAGGTGGCTTTCATGCTTATATTTGTATTTAAGTGCATTTTAATGTATAAATTCAAAATATGAATTAATTTAATCACTCAAGATATCACAACAATAATAACATGCAGGCATTTTAAGATTAATGTTATATACCAATTTTTACATACCAACAATTCATGTTGTTATATTTTGTGTATATAATATATACAATTATACAAAATATAATATGTTAAGCCAAATAATGTTAGTTTTTAAAAGTATTAAAAGTTTAAATTGTTTAAAAAAATGATTTGAAGCTTGGTCATGTCTTGTATGAAGAAACTTTTGTGACTCATAGCACTCATGCAACTGGAGCTTTGAATGAGTTCTCAGAATATATTGTAGGAGGAATTGATCTGTTTTAAAAATGTCAACCTGTTCTAAACAATATGAATAATAACACCAGCATTGTATTGGGACAAGGTGTGCGGCAGTAAAATTTTAAATGAACCATAAACTTTTGCAATTTGACAACAAATACATTTGCATAGCATGTGGCCTAATGAACTATACTGAATATTACTCAAGAAGTTATTCTAATTTCTTTCTTCACAATGTAAATAGTAAAATAACAAGCAACCTAGTAAATGATAAACAGAAGGCGGTGCTGGCACTGGGAGGGTATGAAGTGCGCTTGCGCACATCTGTCTGTGCAGAATGGTGTTCCAGAGACACCCACCCAAGCTGGGGCTGAGCTCACCTCTCCCCCTGCACCTGGTCATTAGCATGAAACCCCCTCCCCATGCTGGGACACAGCCGTGTTCTCTTTCTCTTCCCACTTGGTCTTTCTCTGAATGATATATCCAAAGTGTGGTTTTCGATGGAATAACAAATCTGCCATCTAATTCAGGCCTGGTTGGCTGGGGTGCCAGTGAAGCATGGCCAACTTTATTGGACAAGGCTTAAAAAGAGAATTGATGAATTCTGCCTAAAAGCATGCAGCCTCTGGTATTACCACAGTTTAGCATACGATTCTGCTCCCCTCACTTAGTTTTTAAATGTTTTTACTATTTTCTTATTACAGTTTTACTTTTAGCTTTTGCATTTTACTTAATGCAATCATTCATTAGAAAAAACAATCTAATTGTTTGATGCCAAATAAAGTCCTTAAAAGCAAGCTGGATGCTGCTCACAGCTCTACTTACCTAGTGCATAGGAGCAACAGATATGTTCAAAGTAGGCCCTGTAATTTGTAGTCTCACTTTAAAGGACAATAAATCTATCTTAAACATGTTATCTATTAAAAATCTAATTGTTTGATGCCAAATAAAGTCCTTAAAAGCAAACTGGATGCTGCTCACATCTTTACTTACCTAGTGCATAGGAGCAACAGATATATTCAAAGTAGGCCCTGTAATTTGTAGTCTCACTTTAAAGGACAATAAATCTATCTAAAACATGTTATCTATTAATGGGCATGTACAACAAAGCCAGATCTTCGCTCTGACCTGAATCAAATGACTTGCCTTGAAAATGAATAGGCAGGTCTGCTCATTACACTGATAACCAAATTTAAGCAACTCATTGATGATATTAGCCTATCACTTCAAATGCTCTGCTATTCCCACCGGCTACTTGCTTCTTTGTTTATACTCGATCCTGTTTCAACTTTTTACTTTGTTTCTCTCTGTAGATGACCGATATGAAATTAAATGTTCTTATTACCTGCTAGATGTGGAAGATAGATGCTATTTTACTTGGTCCTGAAACCATGCTGAGGGGAAGTATAAGAAAATGCAATATGCATGTGATTTCTTTTCATTTAGACAAATAGGAAAGGCCTAGAAAATACTAAAATACTCTTATAATCACACACTGCACATAATTATTTCATTTTCTGCATCCTATTGCAGACTTAAATTCCATCCAACGATTATCTTCCGCTTTATCCTATATTAGTCGCGGTGGGGTTCCTCATGCCCATCCAGGGGTGAACGTTTCGGGCGCTGGGCAGATACACCCAGGACAGGGCGCCAATCTATCGGTGGGCACACACTCACACAGACATGCACACATACACACTCTATATGGGGCAATTTGGAGTTCTCAATTGACTTGATCCATGTTTTTGTACTTTGGGAGGAAACCGGAGAACCCGGAGGAAACCCACACGGACACGGGGAGAACATGTAAACTCCACCCAGATGGGGATTCGAATCGAGAATCCCTAGTGCTGAGAGGCCAACGTGCTAACCACTAAGCCATCCTGGCACAAGGTTATTAACAAGGCTTGTTTGGGGGTTACTGTTATAGTGCTATATATATATAGTGCTAACAATATATCTCTGTTATGGAGTCTGGTTCTGTAATTATTCAGGCATACTTACACACCACCAACCAAGCTGACCCAGACTCCATCCTCGTATATATAGTTGGTCACTGTACCTGTAACCGGAAAGACAAAAACTCAATCAATAGAATGCACTGGCTTGCTTCTGACAAGCTTTAGGCTTCTAACTTTATAAATTAAGTGGACTCAAGACTAATTCTAACATAGCATATCCAATTAACAGTAGTTAAAGTAAACATATAGTAAACATATATAGCATAACTGTTGTCAGCCTTTCGCTAATATCAGATTGCACAATTTAGTTCAAGTCATTTAACTGAAATAATTGGGGAATGAATGAATGTGCTGAATGATTCATTTAACTAAAATGTGTCATTTAATAAATCAAAAAGTTTAAGTGTAGTGGGTAGGCACCAGCAAAATAATATCAAATAATGTATAATAAAATTTTACCAGTGCTTTAAAAAAAAAATTTTAATGAAAATTTACAGTGAGGCGGCACGGTGGCTTAGTGGTTAGCACGTTCGCCTCTCAGCGCTAGGGATTCCTGGTACGAATCCCCATCTGGGTGGAGTTTCCATGTTCTCCCCGTGTCTGCGTGGGTTTCCTCCGGGTTCTCCGGTTTCTTCCCACAGTCCAAAAACATGGATCAAGTCAATTGAATTCTCAAAATTGCCCCATATAGAGTGTGTCTGTGTGAGTGAGTGTGTGCCCAGCGATGGATTGGCGCCCTGTCCTGGGTCTATCTGCAGATAGGCATGGGGAACCCCACCGCGACCCTAATAGAGGATAAAGCGAGAGATAATAAATGAATGAAAAAATTACAGTGATTTAAATATTTATTGCGATTTGATGTGAATAACATTCTAAAAGATATTTGTCTTAGGCGGCACGGTGGCTTAGTGGTTAGCACGTTCGCCTCTCAGCGCTAGGGATTCCAGGTTCGAATCCCCATCTGGATGGAGTTTCCATGTTCTCCCCGTGTCTGCATCGGTTTCCTCCAGGTTCTCCGGTTTCCTCCCACAGTCCAAAAACATGGTCTGGGGTCACAGGTGTCTAATTATAATATGCTACACTTTTTTAGAGGAGAGAGATCTGGACTGTCCGTAGGTCAAATGCACACTCTATGTCTATGAAGCCACACTGTAAATTCATGCTGTAAATTCATGCAGAATTATTACTGGCATTATCAAAATAGACATAGAGCTAGAGATTTACAGCAGCATATGTCTCATCAAAATACCAAAATAAGGCTTCACGGTAATGGTTACTTCACATATATGCAAATCATTTATGCCATCCATGGGTACAATCCCATGCCATAAGTGATGCTGATTTTACTTTTTTAGTTTGGCATGTGAAACCTGATGTCTGACTGAACGTCCTAACCACAGAACAGTTTCCAATGTCTTTCAGTCCAGCTTAGATAATTTTGGGCATGGGAAACTGGAATTTGTAGCCCTTTAATGTTCTCCTGTTTATCACCTACAAGTTTTGCTGTTTCAGTTTGCCATGCTGTGTTTGTTGCTGTCCAGTGAATTTCATGTCATTAAACGATATCCTCATAGTTTGGTAAATTGCAGACAGGCTTTGTAAGAGAAGCCACACTCTGTGATTTTGATCCAAATCTTCTAAAACTTTAAACTGAAACCTAAGTTCAGTTGTCTTAGATGCACCCGTACAATAAGTCACTGCATGATATATGACCATTTATCTTAACTTATGACCAAAGGTTTTCAGATATGATGTGCAATTTGACCTGCAACAGAAAAATCTGTTTCATTTTTGCACAATTTCAAATACTGTTTCACTGCTTCACAGTATTGTCATAACTCCTACTGTATATTTGGTTCTATTTAATCAATTTAATCACAAAACTGCTACACCCTGCTGTAGCCCACCAATTTAATAATTATAACTTATAATAGTGTATCTTATAAGTAATGTTAACTGTTACTAAAATCATCTCTGGTCCTTTGCACTAGCCTTCTAAAGGGCAAAATGAAGTGTAAAACTTTACACTCCAATTATGTGTTATGACTCCAATAAACTTGTTATCAGTTCACAAAGTGATGAAAAACCAGGTGAGTGCATGTTGCTCCAGAAGTCACTGGCCGAGATTAACAGTGTACCACTCTGGTAAGAGGGCTCCCACCATGGTGCCAGCTTTCAGCCGGCAGTTTTTTTTTTACTGCACTCCAAAATCATTATTGGCAATTAGCGTTCGTCAGGGAAGACAGCAGCTGGGTGTAATTACAGGTAGCCCCTCATTACTCCTGCATGTACTGCAAAGGATGAAAAAAAACATGTTGGGCAAGCTGCTGTTTATCCTTATTTATTTTTTTCCCAGCTAAATGTTGTGCTACTTACAATACAGATATTGTGCAATGAGTACTGCAGGTGCATGAATTAAAAAAAAAGAAAATTAAGTATTATACACTGACATTCTAAAAACTGTCTTTGGCAATAAAGTAGACTGGCCGAACAGTATAGATGCCTTTTAAGGTGCTAAATTTACAATTAATTTATTTTAAATTTTCAAATAATTGAAAATTTAATTAGCTGTTTATGTTTACATAGGTTCACTGGGTTTCATCCTGTATGTGTTGCTAGTACATAATATATGCTAGTTTATATTACAGGTTCTTTTATGTAATTTCAATTTCCTGGAATTGAAGAATTCCTAAGATTGTGCAGTATTCTAAGACATATTCAAGACAAGTTTTTTTTTAAGCTCAAACCAAGACAAGCAGTGAGATTAATCTGGGGTTAATAAAGCAAAACATGAAACAAGTTTATATAGGACCACAAAATAATGAGTTTTTTAAGATAAATAATGTGGGCCAGAGAATAGGAAACATCCATAAAATCCTGGGCATAAACGCATTTCATTCCAATCATGACATCAGAATATCTTTTATAGCATTGTCCTGCTACCTCAAGATCATTGAATAAAACATTTTTCAACATTACTTCTAAAAAACCCACCATTAAATTAAATGATTTTTGACTTTTTTATATTTACAACACTGTTAATCCAGTAGACAATGGTTCCTGGTAAAATACATACTCTCAGTTATAATGTAATGTCTAATTTTAAGTTTGCAGTTGATAAACCGCATTTTTCTAATTCCATAGATGGCAAAATAAATGCTAGATTAGTAAAAGTCCAGAATTTCAGTAGAAAATATAAGTATACACTAAGCTTAGTTTAGTTTCTTTTGGTTTGCATTGCATTACCAGCATTTTCCAGCAGTATTTACAATTGAATAGCATTCTTGTTGAAAACTGGAGCAGGGGCAACCCCCCCACCAAAAAATAAATAAATAAATAAAAATTTTTTTTTTATATATTAGCACGTTCGCCTCTCAGCGCTAGGGATTCCCTGTTCGAATCCCCATCTGGGTGGAGTTTCCATGTTCTCCCCGTGTCTGCGTGGGTTTCCTCCGGGTTCTCCGGTTTCCTCCCACAGTCCAAAAACATGGATCAAGTTAATTGAATTCTCAAAATTGCCCCATATAGAGTGTGTCTGTCTGAGTGAGTGTGTGCCCAGCGATGGATTGGCGCCCTGTCCTGGGTCTATCTGCCCAGCGCCTGAGATGTTCTCCCCTGGATGGGCATGGGGAACCCCACCGCGACCCTAATAGAGGATAAAGCGGGAGATAATGAATGAATGAATATATATATATATATATATATATATATATATATATATATATATATATATATATATATATATATATATATATATATATATATATATAGTGCAAACAGCATGACGATTAAATTTAAATTACAATGTAATGAGTGTCATACATATTCCTCCCTCTTATCAATCACCTGTTCCTTTACTCACTTTTGGGTGTGCACATCCTAAATCTCCCGAGTATTAACACCTGCATGCTCATTATCCTTTATTCCACCACATCATATTTGAACACTCAGCTTTTGTATTTGTAGTCGTACATGTTTCTGATTGCCAGCAGTTGGATTTTGTTTTTCTTTTGTTTTTTTCTCGCTTGTGGATCAGCTATATATATATAAATCTGTGATTGTTCTGAATGTCAGTGACAAATTTGATCTTAAAATCTTTTTTGAATGAAAAATTTCTTAATAAACCAGCTTCATATTTAAGTCAATTATTTCATTAATTATTTCTACTTACATAGATTACACTATGTCCCCTGAGTGGAAGACATGGTTCTGGACTTGAGAAAACTATATGGTAAATATTGTTTCATTTCTCTCCCTGATGTATTGCTTCATTCTCCCTAGTTGTCCCAGAGGATCCCCCTTTCATCCCTTGATGTTTTCTTGATAAGAAGAATTCTCTTTTCCTTTATAAAAGGTTTCTGTATCTCTCAAGCCTTCTGGCGATGAGACAGTTTTAATTTGTATCACATTTCTTAGCTACAGTGTAGCACAGCCAACACAATTGCAAAGGACAACTGTCATGTTAAAAATGCCTGATGGACTTAAATAAAAGGAAACATTGATTTTGTCATGTCTGCCTTTTTACTTCTTGCCACAAAAAGTTGGAACTAAATAAAAAGTCCAGCTTTAAATGATAGATCAAGTGTATAACAATTTAACAGATGGATTGCTGACTAAATGAGCAGCTGATACACGGATAGTATTTTATACATAATTGGCAGTTAGTTTTAGAAGGTTTGGATACATTATAGTTTTAAAAGAATAATTTAAGCATTGCCTGACAAACACAATAACTTAAATTATAATTTATAAAAAACATCATACATAAAACAGATAAAACATCATATTAATTACCTACAATTAAGAAAATGTTTAAATTAGGTTCCAAAATTAGATAATAAATAAAATATTTGAAAGTACACTATATTATATTTTGCAGTGTAACTTATGTATTTTCAGTACTACCGTTTCAATTGTTCTCAACATATCATTTGTTTCTCTATCAAAAACAAACTTTTAGTTTAGTGTCTTTACATATGAACAAATTATTAATGACCGCAGCTGATTTTTACCAGCAAGGACAACCTTTCAGAAAACAAACAAACAAAATGACTTTACAGTGTAAATTAATTTTGACATTTTAATCAGCTTTTCTTTTGGGATGTACCATGATGTTTGAGAATTACAGGTACAGATACATATATGACACAAAAAGATTTATGTAAACAACTGAGTGTAGTTAATTTCCTAAATTATGTGTGCTGATTTCTCCATATTAATAAAATCAAACCACAAACTATTAAAACCTATTTCATTTAAATAATATATTAAATGTAACATGTCACAAGTCTGAGGCATTATGGAATATGATTCCATCACTCTTATTTTCAGACTGCACTGCGGTATTTGTAACAGTTTCATATTTTCCACTTTTAACAATAAACCTGGCGGCACGGTGGCTTAGTGGTTAGCACGTTCGCCTCTCAGCGCTAGGGATTCCCGGTTCGAATCCCCATCTGGGTGGAGTTTCCATGTTCTCCCCGTGTCTGCGTGGGTTTCCTCCGGGTTCTCCGGTTTCCTCCCACAGTCCAAAAACATGGATCAAGTTAATTGAGTTCTCTAAATTGCCCGATATAGAGTGTGTGAGTGTGTACCCAGCCCTGTCCTGGGTGTATCTGCCCAGCGCACGAGACGTTCTCCCCTGGATGGGCATGGGGAACCCCACCGCAACCCTAATAGAGGATAAAGCGGGAGATAATGAATGAATGAACAATAAACCTTTCCCTTTATTAGAGGGGGTAAACCAGTAAACATACTGGTGTAAATAAGTTAATATATTTAATTGAGAATAAAAACAAGAACATGCATGCTATTTATAAAAGTGATACATGCATAAAATGGCATGCTGGTAAAAAAAAAAAAAAGTGCTATTGGTAAATTTCAGAACACTATGCAGTGAGTCGTTTCTCTCTTACGTCATGCTGAGACAATATACAGTGTATTTGCTGTATAGTGCATTCCAGTGCAGTGTTTCATTCAGTTATGGGAAAACTGTTAAACAGTAATTAAAAAAAAACACTCTGTGATAAAAGGCAGGACATGGATACTGGGAGGTAAGAAGTGAAAAGTGCTTCACACACAAACCAAAGTAAATGAGAGTACTATAGGCTGGAGAGAAAAGACAGAGGGGGAACAAGGGAGTAAAGCCAGCCCTGAATCTCAATGGGAGGTAAAGGCTGATCATTTATAAAAGGTAAATGCTGTCAGGAAGCAGAGCATTTAAGAAGCGCCCAGCCTCAGGTGTGATTTATGTGCACAATGCAGGGGTTATAAATCACAACGCAGCCACTGCCTTACACTCACAAAACACACACTGCACAAGCAACACTGTTGGAGATGGATGAAGGTGCATTAAAAGAGAGAAAGAAAGAGAGGAGTGAGAGAAAGAGCTGGAGAGAGAGGGAGATAGAGAAATAGAAAGCATAAATTAAGTCCATTAACATGATTGGATATTCAGGGTTGACAAAAAAGGATTTTTTTGTCTCTCGCTCTCGCTCTCGTTCTGCTTTTTTCCCATTTTTTTTGTTTAAAAATTAATAATATAATTTACATATTCTGTCATTTAACCCTGCGTATTCTACTAATTATGGCTGTGGTGCGAGGTTCTGAAGCCTGTTCAGGGTGCATTAATATATGCAAAATTGCTTTCTAAATACTGACCAATATCAGCATTTTTTGGAATATATATGGGGGGGGGGGTTCCCCATGCCTATCCAGGGGAGAACGTTTCGGGCGCTGGGACAGGGCGCCAATCTATCACTGGGCACACACTCACAGACACGCACACAAACACACTCTACATGGGGCAATTTGGAGAACTCAATTGACTTTTTCCATGTTTTTGGACTGTGGGAGGAAACCGGAGAACCCGGAGGAAACCCGGAGACACGGGGACACGGGGAGAACATGGAAACTCCACCCAGATGGGGATTCGAACTGAAAAAAAAAATTCTATTTTAAACAGCCTATAAATTATGCCATGCCATTTCGAATTAATTTTTTTATTAGAAACAATATGAGAACTATTCTCCCAGTTTAACTGTACGTGTAGAAGTGTGGGAGTATGTGCGTCACTACCAGATCACTTGACTCTTGTGATGTACTGTAGATGAGATATGCATTGAAGCATTTTATGCATTTTTCAATTCTGGTTGGCAGTTTCACATAATAGCTGATTTTGGGATGGGATACATGGGGTATGTGTTTGTGAATTGGCCTTCCCACTCTTCATACCATCATAGCTGGGTCTTTAGGGTGAGTTGCTGGAATTAGGGACAAACAGATATCCTTTTGTTATAGAGGATAGTGTTTGATTTTGCTGAGCTTAACCCAAAGGGCAGCATTGCTGATCTTTCCCCTTTAAGATCATCCACTGAAATGCTTTAACTGAACAGGCAGGGTATTGTGTATTAGGCCTGTACTGCTGCTCTGAAAGGATCTGCACAGTGTTCATGAGTTTTGACAAACCTAATACAGCACTTGCATTAATTTACAATGCCTTTGGTGGCAAGCTGTTATTTTCATCGATGCATCCTTTTTATTGGTTCAGCCACTTATCTTCTAACCTCTGATCAGACAAAGCGTTAATCCTAATATGGTTTCAGTACATGTTGTACAATAGGAGCTTCACCTGTGTATAGTGCCTCTTCTAACTATATTTCCATGTTTAACGAGGATGCTTGACCTAAAGATAACAGTCCTCTGAAGTTGTAATCACTCCCTTTGCCACCACTCCTCCAGATGAGGCAAAGCTTTTAAGTGCTTGAGCAAGGTCAGGCGGTACATGGGGGTCATGGTCACAACTGACCTGCAAATCTATGATTGAGGATACAAAAGATGCTCTCTCAAATCATGTGACATTGATTTGTGCTGCAACATAATGTCTGGTGTTAGATATGATTGCAGTAGTATGAGTTTTATAATGATTTTTGAGCCTACAATCTTATAGTCAATCAAAATGCATATTCTTGAATTATGGTTGAGCAATATTAATAGCCTTAATTGGTAAAGTGTATTTTAGTTTATTTTGTTTTCTAAACTCACTACATTTCCATTTGATTTTTTTCTAGTTCATTCATTGTTTGTTACATACTCTCATCACACTTACAATTTCTAATGCAGGTCATATGCAAAGTGAGAATATGTGTTATTAGAGGTGCAAAAGAGCTGTGACACAGGAACTGACCCGAGTTGGAAAGCGATATGCTGATTTCCCATAGGATCTCCTCTCTGTTCTGTTTTAGATTCCAGAGGGAGGTTGTTAATGCATGACACATTCAGCAGGATCCATATGTAGGACTGAACCATTTAAGCAAGAAGGAAATTGTATGGTTTACAGTGCTGAAGTGACAAGAGGATATATGTATGAGCAGTGTACTTATGCAGTGTCTTATTACTATAAAGCTCATCTGTGTTATTCACAATGTTTAAAAATAGGAAGAATGTTAAACAATAAGTCAAAATGAAATATGGTGTATATTCACAACCTATAATCAGAGTTAAAAGAAAACATTTATAAAGGTGTTGGACAAATATGACAACTTATAATTTTGGGTTTAAGAATTAGTGTTGCAAAAATCTGGGATGTTTGGCAGCTTGCTGATAATGACTTCACATGTTTAATACATTTATTATCTTCCACTTTATCCTCTACTAGGGTCGTGGGGGGGAGGGGGGATT
The DNA here is from genome assembly GCA_019802505.1 of Corydoras sp. C115. Classification (NCBI taxonomy): domain Eukaryota; kingdom Metazoa; phylum Chordata; class Actinopteri; order Siluriformes; family Callichthyidae; genus Corydoras; species Corydoras sp. C115. The sequence continues at coordinate 4,376,323 of JAFMOC010000006.1, read as the reverse complement.
GTTCCCTATGCCCATCCAGGGAAGAATGTGCTGGGCAGATACGACCAGGACAGGGCACCAATCTGTTGTTGGGCCAACACTCACTTACTCACACACACACACACACACACACACACACACACACACAAACACATACTATATAATCTCATTGATAACATTATTAATCTCTAAAACTACAAATTGCATAGTAATTGTTTGCTACTAACCAAAGGAGCACAATCTCCGCACATATTATTCACTCCAATATGCCACCTTCAGAAACTGCACCCGTTTATTAATTTTTTTATTGCTTATTCATCATGTGTCTTAGAATCCACATCAATTTAATTTTGGGCTAACACTGATAATTTAATATTATATTGAATACAGCTGGTAGATAATGGTTCCACAATACTGAGTACTTCTGTGGGCTGAAGATAGCAGCATCTTACAGCCTCTGGTCCCTGCTTTATTGTTTTAGGTTCGCACAACTGCATACTGCTAAATCACTTTTCTGGAACTAATTGCAGTGTCTATCCCATGTCAAATATATCCATCACTTCAGTGCAAAAGATGAGAAAGGCCAGTGAAAGAGACGATAAGGAGAGGAGAAAAGGATGGCTCCTGAAGATCAGGTCAGGAGCCCTCATCTTCAACCTTAGCAGAAAAATTAATTATTGCCTATGCTTTAGGGTCTGTACTGCATGGGGATTGTGCCTTTCATGTAACAAGAAGGCCATCCTATCAGTAGCAGCCTGCTGTCTTTTCATGGTGCAGAACATGTTGGGTTTGCTATGACTGGGGGTAGGGTGGTGGTGTATGGGAGCGAGGATTAACAAATTAAGCAGATTAATGTCTGGCTAAAAACAGTATTCTGTTAATGTCACACTTGATGTCAAATCAAATGGAGCTGTAGGGAATGTAAATATGTCTATTATTGTATATTTTAGGGCAAATTCTCAAAATAATAAAATATTTCAATGTTTTGACGTCTGAGTGGTAAATCCCTAAATAGTAATAGAGTTGTGATTAAAACATTTAATTCAAAGCCCAAAGACGATGATTGAATCGGAAACAATACGGTCATCTAAAAAAATTGTTGTATTGATTTCTTATGCTGATATAAAAGTCGATGTGGAGGTATGACAGCAAATAATTCCTCAGGTTTTTGTTAACATCTTTTGTACTTCTGAGATTTTATCCAGTTACATAAAACAAATTATCAAACACATTTGGGATTAAGGAATTACATTTTACCCCTTATTTCATTACAACACATTTTGGATATGGAGCAGCATTGCAGATATTACCATTACTCTAAATATAATCGTCCCATTCTCCAATTTCATGTGTAATTATGAACTCTTGAATAAGACAGGTCGTAGTTAAAGCAACGCCTTTACAAGTGTGTAAATATGGCAGCCACATATTAATGATGTCCATCAGGACTAAGCTCTGCAAGTAAAAGTTGATATGCTAGAAGTCATTTCAAACAGTTACCAGCCTCCATTATCCTCTCCTCCCTAGTTTTTGCTGCTTTCTCTCTTTGCTGGCCTTTTAAATGTGCACCCACTCACAGAGAGCCATCATCAGCAGTAAAAACAAAGGGGATTTATCAGAGCTGTCTATCCCTCCTTTCACCATTTCTGGAGACTAAATTATGCCCTGAGTGCCTGGCTGGAGGTACTCAAAACAAATGGGTCTAGATATAATGGCTATAGCCTATGGCTAATAGTCCGAGAAGAGGAGTGTGAAGAAATGAAGAAATGAAAAGGGAAATGGAAAAAAGCAGCACTATAATAATGCTGAAAGGGCACTGAAATGTGCCCTTCTTTTAGACATCCATTTTTTTTCTCTGCTCTCTATAAACTGTCATGCTTTTTTGGCACAGGGCACAGGAACTCAAAGTTTTACACCTCTCTGTGTTGCAGAACGTTTTATTTTCTGCAAAATAAAAACATGTTTGTTGGTACTGATTAAACAGAGAACAACATCCCCATCTGCCATTTAGGCCTATATAAAATTGCTTGGGCAGATGCTGACATCTTTGGAGATGATTGATTCACCTCTGAATGAAGGGATGTGGGGAGGAGTGTTCTCACAGGATTCCAGCTGCCCGTTTGTCACACACACACACACACACACACACACACACACACACACACACACACACACACACACACACACACACACACACACACGCACACACAGACACGGAGAGAGCACCACACAAACAAACAAATGAACAAAAGAGTTACTTCACCATAGTAATTACTTGCTGCCTTGATTGGATGCAGGCAGGTGAGGAAAAGACTCTTTAATCATGATCGGACCTTGGCCTAATAATTTCTCCTTTGTGTGTGTGTTTTACACGGATGTGCCACTTTTTTATTACTGGTATCAAAGCTTTACATATTGACTGGTAGCTGTTACAGATTCGCTTTTGAAATGCTTACATTTAACCAGCTTCACTGTTGAAAGTTTCACTGATCTTGTCTACTAAGCATTCCAGACAAAATGATTACAGACTCACACATTTTTCTCTTCATGTTCCATTTATCATTGCCATGTCAGTCAATATCCAATTTAGAGCGTAGCCTAGAAACACTGGGTGCGAGGCAGAGATTTACTCTGGTTGGGACCCCAGTCCATCACAAAGGGCTATGCACACACACACACACACACACACACACTCACTCACTCACTCACACACACACACACACACACACACACACACACACACACACACACACACACACACACACACACACACACACACACACACACACACTTACTCCAAGCTGGGTTATTTATTGAGCCAAATTCATATAATTACATATTTTTGGTAGGTGGGTTAGAAATTATAGAATCCTGAGAAGACCCACACATACACTGGGAAAACATGTTGAAAGTTCCATATAATCTTAGTAATTAATTAAACTAGCACACTATTAATCCTCAGAGCAATCAGTACCGGGGTAGTCCTAAATGTTCTTGGAATAGTATATTAGGGAATAATTTTGTAAACAAAAGACCTAAAAATTTCAAACACTCCCAGACACTCGTGCCGCATATATATATGCATATATATATGCGGCACGGTGGCTTAGTGGTTAGCACGTTCGCCTCTCAGCGCTAGGGATTCCCGGTTCGAATCCCAATCTGGGTGGAGTTTCCATGTTCTCCCCATCTCCCCGTGTCCGTGTGGGTTTCCTCCGGGTTCTCTGGTTTCCTCCCACAGTCCAAAAACATGGATCAAGGTCAATTGAGTTCTCCAAATTGCCCCATATAGAGTGTGTCTGTGTGAGTGTGCGCCCAGCAATAGATTGGGTGGGTGTAACTGCCCAGCGCCCGAAACGTTCTTCCCTGGACGATCCTAATAGAGGATAAAGCGGAAGATAATGGATGGATATACTATATATATATATATATATATATATATATATATATATATATATATATATATATATATATATATATATATATATATTTCAGTGGTGGGCCATCAAGGCCTTCAAGACCTGCAACGAAAGCCTTAAAATATCTGAATTATATCCATTATCTTCCTCTTTATCCTGTATTAGGGTCGTAGCGGGGTTCCCCATGCCCATCCATGGGAGAACGTTTCGGACGCTGGGCAGATACACGACAGGGCCAATCTATTGCTGTGCACACACTCACTCACACACACACACACACACAAACACACACTATATGGGGCAATGTGGAGAATTCAGTTGAACTTGATCCATGTTTTTGGACTGTGGGAGGAAACCGGAGAAGCCAAAGGAAACCCATGTGGACACGGGGAAAACATGGATATTCCACTGAGATTGGGATTAGAAATTAGGATCCCCAGCGCTGAGAGGCGAACATGCTAACCACTAAGCCACCATGCCACCCTATCTGAATTATAGCTGATGTTAATTTTATTTTGTCCATAAAGTCTTTTTAAATCATTTTGAATGGCCTGTCTGCTTCCAGACATGTATTTTTTTATCGAAGCATTTAACCAATCACATTTCAGTGTTATTTGTTGGCAGAGTTAAATCATTTGACTATGGCTTTTAGAATAGATTTTGCAGGCAAGTGTCGATCAACCTGTTGCTTCAACCAATCAGATTTTAAGTTGTCAACACCAAGGCCTTCTAGCGGGCTAACATTACGTCAGCATTTTCATGCCATCTGATTGTAGAGTACTTTTGTTGAGAGACATTTTAGCCATTCACAACTTATGTTAGGTATGGCAATAGAAAAGGACTTCTGGATGGAGCTAAATACTCTTTTTAGGAAAAAAAAGCAGGATAGATTTTTCAGGATTGTGTCCATCCATCCATCCATCCATCATCTTCCACTTTATCCTTTAATAGGGTAGCAGTGGGGTACCCCATGCCCATCCAGGGGAGAACGTTTCGGGCGCTGTGCAGACACACCCAGGACAGGGCGCCAATCTATTGCTGTGCACACACACACACACACACACACACACACACACACACACACACACACACACAAAACACACTCTATATGGGGTAATTTGGACAACTCAATTGACCTTGATCTATGTTTTTGGACTGTGGGAAGAAACCGCAGAACCTGGAGGAAACCCATACAGACACGGGAAGGACATGGAATTCCACCCAGATTGGGATTCGAACCAGGAATCCCTAGTGCTGAGAGGGGAAGGTGCTAACTACTGAGCCACCGTGCTGCCCTTATCATGAATGCTTTTGCTTAAATAAAATTACAATTTTATAAGGTTATTGTTGGAAATTTTTTTATGTGTGGTTGCACAAATGTAACGAGGTGGGTATAAATTAGGACCAGAGACAGAATTCCACAGGCTCAAGCTCTATTCACACAATATTTTAAATTCATTAAAACACAAGTTGGCTGGTGATATCTTCCTCTCGCATTCCCGCAGATTGTGGTCAATCTCTGTAACTTCAAAGGGGCACACACATTCATCAGGCAGGGCTTCGTCAGATGACTTAATTATCTCAAATCAAAGTCCATTGCCAATATCTTCGCTTTCTCCCTCAGTGCCACTGTGCTCCTGCCCCAATGAGTTATCTATCTGTGATGCAACGGCTCTTCATACTGCATAATAAGATGTTTTTATAGCCATAAAATAGTTATTGACAGGTGGATTAATTCAGATGTAGCATTACAGTAGGTCTAGATGTGAAATGCGCAGCCCGCCACTGATACACTTACTTCACACACACACACACACACACACACACACACACACACACACACACACACACACACACACACACACATATATATATATATATTAGTTTCTCACTAGACTTTGATGATTCACAAGTTTATTTAAAAAAAAATCTTTTTTTAATGTTTTAATTATTTTTAGCAGCATTGTTAGTAGCATTTGTGTCTGTGTGATTATCTGGCTGGTTCTGGCTTTTTATGATTTCCCTCATTAATTTTATTTGATCATCATTGTTACTATGCATGCATAACATATATCTGTTTTACTTTGTTTTCAACCATCATGCATTGTTATGTATTTTACACATGGGTTTGTGCTTATATGTTGCATTCCTCTCTGCCTGTGTTCATTTTAGTGAGTGTACCATAATACTGCTTTGTTGTAAGCACTGTTCTTTGCTTAAGGTGATGTCTGCATTTTCATGTTAGAGTGCAGGGTTTATTTTGAGATTGTTGGTCCATAGCACAGGGACTGGGAGAATATTTTCTATGATTTTCTCTTGTGCTAGCTGAGATCAGTGCTTTATTGGACTGAATACCTTTTTTTCTTACAGCATCCTCATTATTTCACAGTTTAGTGTTTTGAAACTGCATTCATTAAGAAATTTCCATCTATCTCTTATATGGGGTATTTGTATCTCACTATTTATATTCGGACTGGAAGGTTTTTTAAAATTGTTAAATCAGATTTGCCCTCCATTTCTACACAATGCTGCTTATGAGTCTGAGTCCGATCCCTTTAGCCCAGAATGTATTTGACTTGTTGACTCCGTAATTAAGTCCATATCCTTCAGCCCAGAGCGAGTCATTTGTCCTTCCGAATCTCAAATTAAGTCTGAATCCTTCAGCTCAAAGAGCATCATTTGTCATTCCGCCTCAGGCACTTTAAATGAATCAGTTTGCACTGAAAGTGCTTTATCTCAGCATGTTTGCGCCAAGAGAGCTTTGAATGAACCAGTTTGCACCATGAGCACTTTAAATAAACCAGTTTGCACTGAGAGTGTACTTACTGTATTTTGGTCCATTTTATATTACTTGAGGCTCCAAAAAATTTGCTTGGGTATGGCAAACTTTTTGCATAACACAATTTCAGAATGAACAAATTGTGATTTGCAGAACGTTGCAGTTATAATTCGGTTTTATTTTGGCTCTGTCCCAATTTTTTGTGTGTTGAAGTGCATTTATATTTAGTCATTTAGCAGACTCTTTTGTCTAAAGCGAGAGGAAGAGAACAACACACGTCAGTAAGATTAGGAATAACCCGCTGAGCTGCAGCATCATCTGTCCTGATCATTTGCTGATTTGATTTTTCCAATCCAGGATAGAACCAATTGTTTTAAGTTGTTTGATGAAAATGCTGAATGTGTCAGAATTAAAGACAGATACAGGAAAATCATTCCATCATTTATCAGTGCTGAAGGATATGGAGTGAATATTGGCACAATTGAGAGGTTGGTGCACCAGTCGGCAGTGGTCACTAGAGCGCAATGAGCACAGGAGTGTAGGTAAGAGGGAGCAGATGCAGAGATTATATTGTAGGCCAGAATCAGGGCCTTGTATTTAATGCAGTTTTTAGTTTTTTTGAATATTCTATTATTATACTTTGATGAATTAAAGGTAAATTATTTACTATATTACATTTTTAGTTAACCATGTATTTTAGAAAAAACTCAGTATTATTTTAATTTTAAGGGGTACAAAGATTTTCTATATGCATTGCATTTAATTCATTCATTAGCTCCTGCTTAATCTTAATACTAAAAAGGATCATGGGGGGTTCCTCATGCCCAACCAGGGGAGAACGTTTCTAGTGCTGGGCACACTCACTGCCATGACAGGGCGCCAATCTATCACTGGGAACACTCACTCAGACAGACATACAAACCCACACTATATGGGGCAATTTAGAGCATTCAATTTATCTTCATCTATGTTTTTGGACTGTGGGAGCAAACCAGAAACTCCACTCACATTGGGATATGAACCTATAATCCACAGCACTGAGAGGTGAAGGTGCTAACCACTGAGCCACCGTGCCGCCCGTGGCTACTATTCATTTGAGTTAATTATAAATGGCAGTAAGTGTAAGTGTTTCTACTAACCAGGACTGCTCCACTGCATTTAAAATTTAGCCAAATAAATATGGCACTCCGATTTTGCAAGATTGTGAACAAAAATTGGGGGTGGCGATGATTTCCTCATGTGATTTCCAAGCTCTTACTATTAAAAATCAGCACTGGATTGTAATGCTGTTACAATAATAAACAGTAAACACACCAGTGTGAATACACATACAATTTAAAGAATCACTTTTTAATAAATTTACACTATAATGTTCAATACAGTTGCCTTCGTTCTTCGTTCTAAAACGTTCTTATATGTTCATAACTTTTTTTTTAACTAAATCATATTCTTTTTCATATGTAAACCTCACTTCACTACTCAAAGGTAAATAACACAGGCTATTATTTTACCCATGAAATAAAGTCAGAATAACTAAGATGTTTATTTAATCAATAGAGTATGCAATTGGCTTGTAAAATCTTAAAAAGAGACAACAACAATAATGTCTTAATGTACAGTACAGCCATGTTATAACACTACTTCCAACTACATCAGTGATGATGTCTTACTAGCAAGCTTTTTGTTAATTTTAAATTGTGTGGGCATCTATTAAAGGAAAATTAAACCTAAACAAGTTTATCTTTGTTCAGTGTTATTTGTTAAGGCAACACATCAAGTGAGATAAATTTGCATATTTATTGAATCTGAAGCTGCTCTACTTGTAAGTGCAGTTGTCTGCAGGCAACTCACCTGCACACAAGACTAACTGATTTTTTTTTAGCATGATATTGTTGAAGCTGGGGGGATAATAATCATATTCAAGCCCACACAGCACTTTATGTAAGCCCACAAGGTTCTCTCTCTTTCTCTTTCCAATAGAAAGCAAAGAAATAGATCAAGAGAAATATTTTGCTGAAAATGTGATCTTTGTTTTAAAAAGTAAACGCTTTGTACTGAGCCCTTTTTTTATGATGCTGTTATTGCATATTTGTAAATCTTTTAATATTAGCAGTGTTTCATGGATGGAATGTGGCTACTATTTTTTCATTCCTTCATTATCATCCACTTAATCCGCTACAAGGATCGCGGGGGGGTTCTCCCTTCCCATGCAGGGGAGAACGTTTTGGGCGCTGGGCAGATACACCCAGGACAGGGCGATAATCTATCGCTGGACACACTCACTCACACAGACACACAAACAAACACTACATGGAGCAATTTAAAGCATTCAGTTTACCTTGAAAACCTGGTTTTGGCCATGTTTGGGAGAAAGCTGGTGGAAACCTGGAGAAAACCCACGCGGACACGGGAGAACATGAAAACTCCAGCTAGATTGGGATTTGATCCAAGAATCCTCAATGCTGAGAGGTGAACGTGCTAACCACTTAGCTACTGTTCCGCCCATTTTACAGATTGCCATTGGTAATTTATGCCCTTATTAGAGATACTTTGTGTTTTATATTCTTCCTATTTATTAATAAATACTTGACATGTGATCCATTGCCTGAATATATGTACTGTATGTAGCTGTTTATATGTATTTTCTCTTAGCACATCAAACTCTATAAACTAAATCAATAATAAAAATTATAAGTAGCGAGATCCAAAACAGGTTATTTATGTAGGTGTACTGCCACCATAGTGTAAGAAGTAGTGTGGGGGTAGTCATTTTGGATGACAAAACATTACAGCGTTGCTGTAATTATCATGCATGCTGAGGGCGAAGATGGTTCCTCATCCTCTTCCGAGGACTTCAATGTTAAATAACTTAAAGGAAACAACAGTCCAACTTCACGTCCGAACACAAGAACAGCATGAATATGTATGAAGCAGTAGCGGACTAAAATATACATACACTATATTGCCAAAAGTATTTGCTCACCCATCCAAATGATCAGAAACAAATGTTCCAATCACTTATAAGGCCACAGGTGTATAAAATCAAGCACCTAGGAATGCAGACTGTTTTTACAAACATTTGTAAAAGAATGGGTCGCTCTTAGGAGCTCAGTGAATTCCAGCGTGAAACTGTAATTCTACAGTCAACTGCCATCTTTATTATAAAAAATAGGAAGTGTTTGGGAACAACAGCAACTCAGCCATGAAGTGGTAGGCCACATAAACTGACGGAGCGTGGTCAGCGGATGCCGACACCCATAGTGCAAAAAGGTCGCCTACTTTCTGCAGTCAATCACTACAGAGTTCCAAACTTCATGTGGCCTTCAGATTAGCTCAAAAACAGTGCACAAAAAGCCTCATGAAATGGGTTTCCATAGTCGAGCAGCTGTATCCAAGCCATACATCAGCAAGTGAAATGCAAAGTCTTGGATGCAATGGTGTAAAGCATGCTGCCACTGGACTTTAAAGCAGTGGAGACACATTCTCTGGAGTGACGAATCATGCTTGTCTATCTGGCAATCTGATGGACGAGTATGGGTTTGGTGGTTGCCAGGAGAATGGTACATGTCTGACTGCATTATGCCAAGTGTAAATTTTGCTGGAGGGGGGGATTATGGTTTGAGTTTTTTTCCGGAGGTGGGCTTGTTCCATTGAAAGGAACTCTGAATGCTTTAGCATATACCAAGACATTTTGTACAATTCCATGCTTCTTTGTGGGAACAGTTTGGAGCTCTTACAATATGACTGTGCACCAGTGAACAAAGCAAGGTCCATTAAGACATGGATGAGTCTGGTGTTGAACTTGACTGGCATTCACAGAGTCCTGACCTTAATTTAAAGCAAACTATTATTTGTTTCATATGGGTCCGACATACCCACACTTAACAGAGTGCATGTATGTGTATGTGTATCACTATGTGGAAAGGGACTGCTGTTATTCTGTCTCCGTGCATAGTGCTCCAACCTGCTGGCTTCTGGCATCCGCTCTTCAGCGTAAAGCCTTGATAGCTAAAGCTTGTTATCGCAATGTCTTTGTGGGGCTTCATGCATCCTCATCACCCCAGGTTTCAATACCAATATTATAAAAGGTGGGATATAATGATGACTGTGGACACGATTTCTTAAGCTCAGGAACATGCTTTATTAACATAATACATTACATGTAGCTCATGTGTTATTTTGACTGGTTGATCTACCATAGGCGGCACGGTGGCTTAGTGGTTAGCACGTTCGCCTCTCAGCGCTAGGGATTCCCGGTTCGAATCCCCATCTGGGTGGAGTTTCCATGTTCTCCCCGTGTCTGCGTGGGTTTCCTCCGGGTTCTCCGGTTTCCTCCCACAGTCCAAAAACATGGATCAAGTCAATTGAATTCTTAAAATTGCCCCATATAGAGTGTGTCTGTGTGAGTGAGTGAGTGTGTGCCCAGCGATGGATTGGCGCCCTGTCCTGGGTCTATCTGCCCAGCGCCCGAGACGTTCTCCCCTGGATGGGCATGGGGAACCCCACCGCGACCCTAATAGAGGATAAAGCGGGAGATAACGAATGATCTACCATACTACAACATTGCAGGTGCACATCTAATCAACATCCACTGCTGTTGGTTCCATCTTTTTCCCTTTCAAGCATTGCTGCACTCCTGAAACAGTCCTACACATTGTTTTTTTAGAACAGATTTTTAGAATACAGTACTTTTACCCCCACATTGTTATAACATTATTTGTGCAGAGTGTTTTTCCAACTTGAGTGACGCATAACCCCCACAGCATTGGACAAATGATCAACCTATATCATCCTTTTAGTTTTTATTCTGTGTGCTACACGGTAATATTTGTAAAACATGAGTCAGTATGTGTGCTTCATGTGAGTGAGTATGAAGAGTTCTGTAAGGGCAATCAGAGACAAGACCAAACATCTTCTTCTCCAGATGCAATTAGGCTAAATCTGGTTAAGCCTATCACATTGCAGCCGGGCCTGGCCCCACAGCCACCTGGGAATGAATATGGGGAAGATTGTAGCAAACAAGAATGATCACAATGGTGATGCTGCAACAAAAAAGGATATATAGCTGGGCAATCAAGTATCTTTTTCTAACAGTTAGATCCAAGAACAAAATAAATAATATCTTTAGAAGTGTATTAAATTTTGATGATGGTTTGATCAGATGCAGTTCATGTGTAAATAATTTAGGTGTCATGATTGATTTAGATCTCTCTTTCACCAGGTACATTTGCAATATTGCTAGAATTAAAACAAGTCTATCATTACATCATAAAGCTAAAGATTCAGGAAAATGTATTTATCCTTTTATAACTTCATAGTTAATTTATGGTAATGCAGTTCTGCAACTACAGTAAACTTGCACTGGCTCCTGATTAATAAATTGTCCTGATTAACATATTACATATATATATATATATATATATATATATATATATATATATATATATATATATATATATATATATATATATATATATATATATATATATATATGCGTCACTCAGGCCAATATAATTCCTTTATCCTCAGACAGTTACACTTGAATGGTGCTTTTCACTTATGGGGTAAATGCCAACAACACAAAAGACTAGGAAAAGAAAAGGGTGACATTTTCACACTGTGTGAGTTTCATCAGATTCTCATACATTCATTTTCTTGCCTGTGGGCTGAGATGGAAAAGACCATGAGTAAATAAAGAAGAACAAAAAAAGCATGGTGTCCGATGAAACAGAACTAATAATGTGCTGGAATAGCATCTCTTAAACAAGGCCGTTACCCAAGTGTGACAATCCATCTACAGAAAACATTGATTTCACTTCTTTTGTTCATGGTATTTGACTTTGATATAATAACAACAGTGTGTGCAGTGAGCAGAACATTTCTTTGCACAGTCATCTCCAGAGCTATATTTCACATTTAGTACACATGTTAAAGATGGCATTACAGGGCACAACATGCTGGTAAAATATGTGGGCACGCTAAACCCAACCACATGAGACAGAACCACAAAAAAAAAGTTTACTCAAATAAACCTAAAATATTTACATTTAGTCATTTAGCAGGAGATAATGAATGAATGAATGAATGAATGAATGAAAAATCTGTCTAGTTTATTTGTATATATTTTATGTTGGATAATAAGTCAATTACTGCAGGTCTGTGGCTTGTAATTATTATTTTTTTTATTTAAACAGTGTTATATTGTTAACCACCTTTTTATTTGAAAGTTACACAATTTTTCAAAACTTTTATGTTGCATCTCAGGATTAGTTAGTATGGCTCAAAATTAAGTAAATTGAGCTTTATTATCTGATTCTTCATAAATGACTTGTCCCATGGGTGTGATTGAACAAAGTGGAGCTTAAATGCCTTTATTTCTCATTCCTTTTTCCTCTGGTGAAGATTTCACAGTAACAATAGTAATACTAGGTTGTGAGACATAAATACATACACTTCGAACTGCTGGCTACTCTTTGCACACAAACAAAAACATCCTAAATTATCATATATATAGCTTTCTTAAATTAACTTTTTTTCTAGGGTCATGCAAGGTGCTTATATTGTGCAGAGTGCAATGGTACCAGGGGCCATGCTTCATCTCAAGATAATGACTGTCCCTGTAGACCTAAGCCAATGCCAGCTGCTGCATACTAGCTGTTGTAAAATATGGGAGCAATTAGACCTTGCTCTTAAAACAAGGTGAGTCAGGACCTCTTAATGGCGCACCATTGCTTTATCACCCACACATGAGGCCCCTGGCTTTACACTGGCAGGTAAAATACAGTGGCTTTTATATGATAATGCATCTTTGTACTTAGCATTTATGTGGCCATTAATCCAAAAGTCATCAGCTCAGTTTTACTTATTACAATATCACTACCATGTTAATTGACATACTTGATAATGCCCAAGCGGCGCGGTAGCTTAGTGGTTAGCACGTTCACCTCTCAGCGATAGGTTCGAATTCTGGTTCGATTCCCGGTTCTCCGGTTTCCTCACACAGTCCAAAAACATGGATCAAAATCAGTTGAATTCTCCAAATTGCCCCATATGGAGTGTGTTTGTGTGAGTGAGTGTGTGCCCAGCGGCAGGTTGGCGTCCTGTCCTGGGTGTATCTTCCCAGCGCCCTAGACGTTCTCCCTTGGATGGGCATGGGGAACCCACCTCCCCGCAACCCTAATAGAGGATAAAGCGGAAGATAATGGATGGATGAAAGGATAATGCCCAATGACATTTTTGTTAAAAAAGGTACACTTCATGACATATTACTTTCACATATGATGTCATATCAATTTAGAGTTTTTGCAAATATTTTGTGAATACGTCAGCCATTGTTAATATTTATCTTTAAATGTCTCAGTTGGACAGGTTTTAGATATTGTTCAGCCTCTTGGACATCAGCCATATGCATCATGTTCACTCCTCTTTAAATGATGCAAATATGGGATGAGACCTGCCCCTCATTGACATTTCCGGTGCCACAGAGTCCAAGGTGATGCACTGACCCTCCACAGACATTTTTTATTTTATCGCATCTCATTATATTCTGCTTTATCACTCTACTAGAATTACGGGGGTTGACCAAATCCAGGGAGAAAATGTTTCAGGCACTGAGCAGATACATCCAGGAAAGGGCATCAATTGATTGCTGGGCACATGCTCACATAAACACTACATAGAGGCAATTATATAGGGGCAATGTAGTGAAACCAGTTATTGCTTCCTTGAATCCATGTTTTTGGACTGTGGGAGGAAACCGGAACCCAAAGAAAATCACACGGACACAGGGAGAACATGGAAACTCCACCAGTTTGGCAATCGAACCTGTATCCACAGTGCTTAGAGGCGGACATGCTAACCAATACACCACTGTGCCACCCATTGTTATACTAAACCAGCTTTATTTTTAGGTATTGTTTGTTTTGGTGGTAAATCTCATAATCTAATGATCAGTAGAAAATGAGTTGGCAAGGTCTGGTAATTTACTTGGCCAGTCTAACACTTCTACTTTTCCCTCTCATGAAGTCTTTTCTTGAGCTGGCAATGTATTTATTCGTTGATCACTGCTTTGTTGCATGAGTTCCTTGAGATGAATTTGGATTTTTTTTCTGTTAATCAGCAGACAACATTCAAAATTCATACTACTGCTAGTATCAATTAGTCAGCCTGTCCCAGAAGCATTCTTGCAAACATAAACCATGACACAACAATCACCATGTATTATAGATGAGCTTGATGTTTTGAATTATCAGCCTCTGCTTTCTTCTGCCACAGTTTGGGCTTTGGTAAAGTTTAATCTTGGATTCGTGAATCAAAATATTAACATACAAACAACTGATGTTATTTTGCTCTCGCATCCAAGAAGGACAATTTCACCTTTATTTCAACCTTTCGCTTAATGCAGTTTGTTTGTGATATTTCCAGATTTCCCATTTCCCCAAGAAGTCTCCCACATTTTCATAGCAGCTTCGTAATGCCTTCAAGTCAGATGAAATCTCTGAGAATCTAGAATGAGCAGCCAATAGCGCACACAAACATTTTCAGACACAGATCTCAGATTTTCCAGATCTCCTGGACAGCATGGTTCAGTGAGTGAGAGACGGAGCATCATAGCAGAGACAAAGAATATAGAGAACCTTCCAAATAGAGAAAAAACAATAAAAGTCTCGACTTCTGTTTTGTTTACCATAGTGATTTCAGCATTGCACACAGGAGGCTAAATGTTTGTAAAAGGCATGTTAAGTTGAGATGAAGCAGTAATAAAGTACAATAAAAACTTGCAGAAGACACTAAAAAGCACATAGTACTATGTGTACTATGTACTATAGCACAAACAGCAGTATCCTTTGATGTGTTAAAAATGTAAGGATGGGGAAATGAGTTTTTGCAATTTGGGATGTCTGTATTTCTGACTTTCAAATTTTTCTCACATTAGCTGTTTTTAACATTAGCTGTTTTTATTTTCGTTGGCAGACTATTTAATAAAACCAGTAATTTCTTAATTTTCAGGACATTCCAAAAGTTTGTTATGGCTATGCATAACATATTTGCAATGTCTTAGATAGATTTTCCATTTTTTTCTTAGCTTTCATGTCGCTTGTTTCCATTAATAGTTCTCTTTCGGAAAGTTGGGTTCATTGCATAAATGCTAATACTATAGTGTTTATAGTATTCCGCTTAATCCTCTACTAGGGTTGCAGGAAAGGGGGGGGCTTTTCGGGAGCTGGGCAAATACACCCAGGACAGGGCACCAAACTATCACTGGGCACACTATTTCACACAATCACACACTACATGGTGCAATTTCAATTTATCCTAAATCCATGTTTTTGGACTGTGGGAGGAAACCGGAGAACACAGAGGAAAACCATGCGGATACGAGGAGAACATGGAAACTCCACCCAGATTGAGAATCGAACCTGGAATATAGAGGCGAACGTGCTAACCACTAAGCCACCATGCCACCCTATAGGAGAACATATTTAAGATTTAATATAATATAATATAATTTTTTTTTCTGAAATTATGTGCACTATACATGTTCCTGAAAAATATACCAATAGCTGAATGCAACACAAGGATGAATAAAATAAGTAATTATATCTCAAAACAGGCAACTCATAACAGTGAAATAGTGTGTGTGTGTGTGTCTGTGTATGTGTATTCTTTGTAATGTGTTAGCTTGAAACGATCTAATGATCTGATAATCATAAGTCCATGCACTGCAGCATATCTGTAACCATGGAAACCAAACACTGTGCCAGGTGATAAAAACCATATCTGTTTCACCTCAACCCCAAAAATGATTCATTGCCAGAAAAACAAAAACAACACTTTTTATGACTTGGCCTTACAGACAGGACATGTGTGCACTGTTCACATGCCCGATATAGATTAAGCCCCGAGCTGTCATAGCTAATTGAAAGTAATAGAGCCTGCAGTTATTGGATTAGCATGTCAGACATTGATACTTTAGGGCTGGAAACAGTTTGTCTGGAGATTGAATGATGATAGAACTGGCAGTGACTGAATCCAAAATAGGATTGTGACTTTAATTTATTAAGTCATTTAATAGTATAAAAATGTATACCTGTTTACTGATAAAAAGGACAAAAATGAAGGCGAGTTGTAACACTACTGTCTAGGTTAACTTTCTTTTTTACTGTTTTCGAGAACCAATTGCTAAACACACATCGATATTTGTTAAAGCCTTCTTATACATGTAAGCCAGTAAATATTCATTCATTCATTCATTATCTTCCGCTTTATCCTACACTAGTGCCGCGGGGGGGTTCCCCATGCCCATCCAGGGGAGAACGCCCCAGGCGCCGGGCAGACAAACCCAGGACAGGGCGCCAATCCATTGCTGGACACACACCCACACACATTGACTTGATCCATGTTTTTGGACTGTGGGAGGAAAACGGAGAACCCAGAGGGAACCCACGCGGACACAGGGAGAACATGGAAACTCCACCCAGATGGGGATTCGAACCGGGAATCCCTAGTGCTGAGAGGCGAACGTGCTAACCACTAAGCCACCGTGCCGCCCGCCAGTAAATATACGTATTAAAAAACATACAAAGTTTAATTACAATCCTAGTATAAATGACAAGGCTTTCCAACAATGTTTATAGATCACTTGACGATCCGTTCTATTTTTTCAAATTTTCGAAAATGGACACCTGATCACAACACAATCTGTACACAGCTGTCCTACACTGTTTATGCTACCTTTGCCGCTCAAGGAGGATGAGTCGCCCACTGAGTCTCGGTAATCCCAAGGTTTCATCTTAAAATAAACCAATGTAATGGCGAGTTTTGCCACTGTTGCTTTTGCTTACTCTTTAGGGGTTTAAGCCTGTAAACATGTAATACTGCTTTATGAAAATGTACTGTTGTAAACTTGACCATTTATATCTGATATGTAGGTCATTACTGGACCTTATTAGCATAAATACGTGCGACCCAAAAAAGGCACCTGCAGTCATGCTTTCCAGTGGGGGTGCCTACCCTGGCACTTTGCTCTTGGCTTTCATGGAAGCAGAGCAAATATAGGTGCCAGCCGTCACATTGTAGCAGAAGATTGTGGCAAAATTGGTCATCAGGCGGTGTGGTAGGAGCATAACAATGCTGGGGAAAGGTGGAGCTGACGGTGATAAATGTAAATTGGAGGTAATTAACGCACCTGCCGGAGCCTCTGCTAATGATTGATGTGCAGCTATGATATTCCGGAGAATGTAATACAGTAGGAACGATGTTCCTTCTTCTGTCTGTGAGTGGGACACAGATAAATTTGAATAAATATGTAAATGTGGATATTAGACATGTTTTTTTTCATTATTTTCTAATACAGTGTGTTATGGAACTAATATATGAATGTGTGCGTGCGCGTGTGTGTGTGTGTGTGTGTGTGTGTGTGTGTGTATGTGTACAAACTAAATATTTTTACAGAGACCAGTGATGGATTGGCATTCTCCCCTGGATGGGCAAAAACTAGTAGAGGATTAAGCGGGAGAGAATGAATGTATGATTCTTAGAGAAAGAACATTGCTCTACATAAACATAGGACCTACCTACTGTAAAGTAAGAGTATTAACCAGATGCTGCAGGTAAATTCAAACATTTGAAAACTGGCATGTAATAAAATGGGTATATGGATTGTATGTGTGGATGGCTGTATTTGTGTGCCTATGTCTCTGCACTTTAATGAATTGAAGAGCTTTTAATTCATATATTGCCAAATAAATTTTGGGTAGGTTAGGTGCCAGCAATGACAATAAGTTTATTAATTTATTCATTCATTGAGGCATTATCTTCTTCTTAATCCTCTACTAGGGTTGTGTGGGGGGGGTTCTCCATGCCAGGACAGGGCACTAATCTATCACTGAATACAATTACTTACACAGACACACACACACACACACACACACACACACACACACACACACACACACACACACACAAACAAGCACTATATGGGACAATTTAGAGCATTCAATATACCTTAAATCCATGTTTTTGGACTGTGGGTGGAAACCGGAGGACCCGAAAAAAACCTATGTGGACACAGAGAGAACATGGAAACTCCATCCAGATAGGGACTCGAACCTGGAATCCCCAGAGCTCAGAGGAGAATGTGCTAACCACTATGCCACTGTGCCGCCCAGGGCAATAAGTTGGTTTTTCATTTTCATGTGTTCTGCTGTTTAAATTATTTGATAGACAGAAGCAAAATTTCAAAGCTTAACAGTATAGTAATAAAATGATAAAAAGTGACCTATTTGAGTTGCTTGGGGAAACACTATATTGTAAAACTACAGGGAACAGCAGGGTCATCCATCAATTGCACCACAAAATGTATGACATCATTATACATTCCCTATAGGGCTAGTGCAAACATTATACAGTTTTTAAGGCTTAAGGCTATTAATAGTGCAAAGCTCTCCTTCTGTTAAAAAAAAACAAACATAAGCACAGAAGACACCAAAGTTTTTTGTTGCCTGTTCTTTCCAGGATGGGGAAAAAGGGTGCTATTTTTTATTCTGCCCAAGTGGGTAAAATATCAGTGTCCTTGGCCACAAGAATCTCCTTTTCTGCAATGGCCAGATCTCATTAGCAGATAAAAGTGACAAAGATAACTTAGGATGCTTCAGAGAAATGTAAAACCATTAGTGGGTCATTGTCATAGCTATAATGTGCCCCTTTAAGCAGCTTAGTGAGCTGGTGGTGAAGCGCGATATAGGGATTAACCTATGAGAGAATTTTGCTGAGCGGCATTGAGCTGGCACTGATGAAATTGCGACACAGCTCCAGAGGCCCTGAAAAAACTTGCTGTGCGTTTGGGGCCATGAAAAACTGTAAAAAGAAGAAATTGTGTATTAAAGCTTCACAATGGATACACATGGAAGGAAATATGGGTCCTTAATTCTTTATAAAATAGTGATTATAGCACTCTCTCTCGCTAAATCTTTGCATACTATAGCCAATATCCCAATTTTTAAGTTCATGTCAGAATGCTTGTATGTATTGATGCAATATTATAACTGTTGTTGACACTGTATTTTGTGTCCATGATACACACGTGGACAAAATTGTTGGTACCCCTTGGTTAATGACAGAAAAACCCACAATGGTAACAGAAATAACTTTAATCTGATAAAAGTAATAATAAATAAAAATTCTATGAAAATGTACAAATGAAAGTCAGACATTGCTTTTCAACCATGCTTTAACAGAATTATTAAAAAAATAAACTCATGAAACAGGCCTGGACAGAAATGATGGTACCCCTGAAAATAATGTGACCAAATGGACATGTGTTCACTAATTAGTATCACAGGTGTCTACAATAGTGTAATCAGTTAGTGGGTGTGTACCACACTCAACATGAACCAGAGGAAGCAAAGAAAAGAGTTGTCTCAGGACATTAGAAAGAAAATAATAGACAAGCATGTTAAAGGTAAAGGTTATAAGACCATCTCCAAGCAGCTTGATGTTCCTGTGACTACAGTTGCACATGTGATTCAGAAATATAAGATCCATGGGACTGTAGCCAACCTCCCTGGACGTGGACGCAGGAGGAAAATTGATGACAAATCAAAGAGATGGATAACACAAATGGTAACAAAAGAGTCAAGAAAAACATCTAAAGAGATTCAAGGTGAACTTCAAGCTCAAGGAACATCAGTCTCAGATCGAACTATCCGTCGATGTTTGAGCCAAAGTGGACTTCATGGGAGACGACCAAGGAGGACACCATTGTTGAAAACAAAACATAAAAAAGCCAGACTGGAATTTGCCAAACTTCATGTTGACAAGCCACAAAGCTTCTGGGAGAATGTCCTATGGACAGATGAGACAAAAATGGAACTTTTTGGCAAGGCACATCAGCTCTATGTTCACAGATGGAAAAATGAAGCATATCAAGAAAAGAACTGTCCCTACTGTGAAACATGGAGGAGGCTCTGTTATGTTCTGGGGCTGCTTTGCTGCATCTTGCACAGGGTGTCTTGAATCTGTGCAGGGTATAATGAAATCTCAAGACTATCAAGGGATTCTAGAGAGAAATGTGCTGCCGAGTGTCAGAAAGCTTGGTCTCAGTCGTAGGTCGTGGGTCTTACAACAGGATAATGACCCAAAACACACATCTAAAAACACTCAAGAATGGCTAAGAGGAAAACACTGGACTATTCTGAAGTGGCCTTCAATGAGCCCTGACCTAAATCCTATTGAGCATCTTTGGAAGGAGCTGAAACATGCCGTCTGGAAAAGGCACCCTTCAAACCTGAGACAACTGGAGCAATTTGCACATGAAGAGTGGGCCAAAATACCTGCTGAGAGGTGCAGAAGTCTCACTGACAGATACAGGAATCGTTTGATTGCAGTGATTGCCTCAAAAGGTTGTGCAACAAAATATTAAGTTAAGGGTACCATCATTTCTGTCCAGGCCTGTTTCATGAGTTTATTTTTTTAAATAATTCTGTTAAAGCATGGTTGAAAAGCAATGTCTGACTTTCATTTGTACATTTTCATAGAATTTTTATTTATTATTACTTTTATCAGATTAAGGTTTGCTGTTACCATTGTGGGTTTTTCTGTCATTAACCAAGGGGTACCAACAATTTTGTCCACGTGTGTAAATAAAAGTTAATTTTAAGTGAAACCTTGGGTATGTGAGTGCTTAGAATACTGCAGAGACAAACTACAAATAAAAATGCCTTTTGATTTTGTTATCATTTTCTGTCAAATACAACTGATTAATATACAATCATGTGAATTTTTAATATGTTACTTTTTCCTGTAGGCGGCACAGTGTCTTAACGTTTAGTAAATTTGCCTATCAACGCTGGGGATTTAGGGTTGAATAGTAATCTGTGTTGAGTTTCCATGTTCTCCCCGTGTCCTTGTGGGATTTCTCCGGGTTCTCCGGTTTCCTGCTAGAGTGAAAAACCATGGACTCAAGGTAAATGTATTGCTTTAAATTGCCCCATATAGAGTGTGTTCATGTGAGCGTCTGCGTGAGTGAGTGTGCCCAGCGATAGATTGGCGCCCTGTCCTAGGTGTATCTTCCCAGAGCCTGAAATGTTCTCTCCTGGATTGGGAGATAGTCTCAGTGCGGTCAGTGAAGTGGCTGAGTTTTTCTGTAGGTCGCTTTCTGAAGTGTAAACCATTGTGTTTATACAGTAATAAGAGCAGCGTGCCACCTGATGTATGTGTCTGTATGTAGAGGTCTAAGGTATTGACAGGTGCATCTAAGGTATTGACAGTTGCACAGTATTTAAGATCTAATTTTGGTAAATTTATTTGTTTAAATAAAAATTTGATTTTTTTTTTGTTTTGTCTCACTTGGTTAGGTCTGGCATGCACACATACACTATATTGCCAAAAGTATTTGCACACCTGCCTTCAATGACATATGAGCTTAAGTGACATCTCATTCCTAATCCACAAGGTTTAGGAGTGTGTTTATTGAAATCTTTGACCATTCTTTCAGAAGCACATTTGTAAGGTCACACACTGATGTTAGATGAGAAGGCCTAACTCTCATTCCATGAGGTTAAGGTCAGGACTCTGTGCAAGCCAGTCAAGTTTATCCATACCAAACTTTGTCATCCACGTCTTTATAAACCTTGTTTGTGCACTGGTGAACAGCCATGTTGGAAGAGGAAGGCGCCAGCTCCAAACAAAGTTGGGAGCATGGAATTTTCCAAAATATCTTGGTATGCTGAAGCATGCACAGTTCATTTTACTGGAACTAAGGGGCCAAACCCAGCTCCTAAAAAAAACCCTCACCATACTTTTACCAAACTTTATAATTGGCACAAAGCAATCAGACAGGTACCGTTCTCCTGGCAGCTGCTAAACCCAGACTCGTCCATCAGATTGCCAGATAGAGAAGCACAATTCATCACTACAGAAAAAGCGTCTCCACTGCTCTAATGTCTAGTGGCGGCGTGCCTTACACCACTGTATCTGACGCTTTGCAATGCATTTGGTGATGCATGGCTTGGATGCAGCTGCTCAACCATGGAAACTCTTGGAAAGTTCTCTGCACACTGTTCTTAAGATAATCTGAAGGCCACATGAAGTTTGGAGTTCTGTAGTAATAGCAAAAATAAGCAAACTTAGTAATATCACTGAGCTCCTTTGACCCATTCGCATACAAACAAATGTTTGTAAAAAACAGTCTGCATGCCTAGGTGCATTATTCACCTTTGGCCATGAAAGTGATTGGAACACCTGATCCTGATCATTTGGATGGGTGAGCAAATACTTTTGTTAATATAGTATATATTATCATTATGCCATGCCCTGTAACAGTTTGTTCCTTGAAAATCAATGTTTTCAACACTAGGTTAGTGTTATAATAAGGTGGTGGAATTGGAAAGAAGTAGACCCTAACATTAACTGAGTCTGTCCTGATAACTTTGCAAATCGAAGTTTAGGTTGAACTTATCTGCTGGGATAGTGATTTATTCTCTAATCTTACCCCTGGTGCACACTTTTTCACCCCTGGAGTCAGGGCATCTTTCCTTCACAGAAAGAAGCCCCCATACCCAGGCAGAGTTCTGTCTGTATTGTGGTAGCTCTAGCTCAAGAGGTTTCTCAGTCACCTAGGTGAGCTTCTGCAGTGCAGAGTAAACCTTGTGGTATCAGGTCATGCAGAGATTACAAGATCATCCAAATATATTCCTATCCCATTTTGTTGATGCTGTCAGCATTAAAACTTCTTGAGAGGGCCAAGATCTTTTCCAAATTGGATGTACACAATGTTTACAACTTGGGGCAGATTAAGGAAGGGAAGGAATGGAAGACCTGTATTTGGTATTTGGTAAAGCTCTTTGGTTTTGCTAACACTCTGGACGTCTTTCAGGTTTCGTCAATGATATTTAATCTTGGAACATTTTAAACAACAATAAACACACGTTAACTGTTAAATCTGAAACCAATTTTATACATAGTCAATGTTTAAAAAAATAAAAATATCATTCCGATTTTAAAATGAAAATGAGACATGTGTATCACGTTATATCCATTCACATAAAATATCATCTGTGAACATCATTAACAATAATATTTACATCATCTCCTGAAAATGTTTATAGTTATTTATTACAGACAAAAGTTCTAGTAATGATAGCATGTCAAGGCATTTACACTGAAAGATTGTTAGGATCAGCTAGGGTAATCATGAAAATCTACATTTGCATCCTTGGTATTAATTTATCAAATCCATCTTCTCTACAAGCACTTTAGCATCCTCCATCTGTTTGCTAAATAAATGTGGAGAAGAAGACTTGTAGTCTGTTGGATAATTATTTTTGTGGCAATTACTTGGATGTTAATGACCACTCTATAGATTATCATTGCACTATTGAAGGTCATAGCTGAATGAACATAATCAAAATGGGAATGGATGTAATGCATCTGCTTGAGCAGAATATTAGAAATGCCTGGGTGCACACTGATTTAGCCTCTGACCTAAAGGTTTTTTGAATAGTCAGCTTTATAAGTGTGCATAAGCATAATTGTAACCCATCTTTAACTTGATTTTCAATATCTGCAGCAGCTTATAAAGCAGATTTAGTTAGCAGGAGCTCATCATCTCTATTTCTCTACCAGGGATATTTCTCCTGAACAAGTTCACAATTTTCTTCACATCTCAACAGTATGCTCGGGCATTCGCTAATTTTGTTATTGTGTGACTTGGACCGCATATCTGTGAAGTTTGATATTTTGGATGCTACTTGCCGAAATGTGTGAAAATGTCACAGCTTTCATCAGCAGTGTAGAACTGCTGACCTGTGATGCTGCCTCTAATGATAAATTAGTTTGTACGAACAGATAGGATGTTTGCTATGTTTTTATTTGAGCTGCCCAAACAATCAAACAACTTTAAATTCCTCATTGCAGAAGCAGAGGAGCATAGCAGATTGCTGTATATACAATATGAAATACAATAGAACAAGAGAAAACATGTGAATGTTTTAAAAAATATTTACCCTAAGAGCTTTATTTATATGTATTTATGACAGGAGCATGGTAGTAATGAGTGGGGGACAGCAATTGTGAATAAAGTTAATTAGAGGTTATTAACTCACCTTCCATAGGTTCCGCTAAGCCTTTATAAATTGGAGCATGGCATAATACACCAGTAAGCAGGTGTATATAAATGTGATTTTAAATTCTGTCCATGAATTTAGCCTGTTCTGGTGCATAATATATCCTGTCTCCAGTTCTCATTGTGTCCTGCCATATCACTGTTGGTGCTGAAACTCTGGAATAATAAGGATGTGGCCAAAGAAGGCACCTTCAGGTTTTGTGGGCATGTTATACAGTGGAGACGCAAGAGGGGATCTAGAAGACAGCATTGCTCGCATCAGAGCCGAGTGCATGGAGGCAGGAAGATGGTGATACAGTGATCCAGGGAGGTGGTACAAGAAAAAGCTTAAAATGGGGAGGTCTAAAATTAATTAATTCATTCATAATCTTACGCTTAGCTTAATCTTCTACTAGGGTTGTGGTGGGCTTTTCAGGGGGTAGGCAGATAGACCCAGGACAGAGAGCCAATCTAACGCTGGGCACACTCACTCACACTGACACATACACAAACACTCACACTGTGTGGGGCAATTTTGTGCATTCAATTTACATTGAATCCATGTTATTTTTTTTGGACTGTGGTAGGAAACCGGAAAATCTGGAGGAAACCCACGTGGGAAGGACATGGAAACTCCACCCATATTGGGATTCGAACCTGGAATCTCCACCGCTTAGAGGTGAATGTGATTACCACTAAGTCACCTGCCTCCGTCTAAAATCATCATAGGCAAATAATAATTTAAACCTCGACCAATTATTACTTCTGAAATTTTTACATTTTATGTCCATCTAGGCCTACAGTATGGAAATAAAATATTGAGTAGTACTGGTAATGACCCAAAGTGGAAAACTTATTTACTGTATATCACTTGGTGTAAATTAAATTTTTTTCATTATTTATACTACTCATTATTTATCAGTTTCACATCAACATAGTGTAAATAACAGCCAGCACTGCCAAAGCCTGAGACACCATTATATGCATTGTAAATCAGGGTAACATGAAAATTTGTTTGCCTGCATTCACACACCTCTTTTGCTTATCTCATTCCCTTGTTACTGACAACAACTGATAATTTTATTGGCTGAAAACTGTGTGAACCTAGGGTTGCAGAGCCCTGAGTAGCATATTTTAGTTTGCTATGTCCCTGCAGATGGATTAAACTTTAATTAGAGGTAATTAAGGCACGTAATTTTGCTAATGATCTGTGTATAGCCTTTATATGCTGGGGCATGACATGCAGGGTCGAGAGTGATCGCAACAGCTACACGAAGGTGGGGTGATGGCGGATCCCCTAGCCAGCATAATACATAGCATGCATGTATTCATGTTAATGAAGCCTGTTTCTGTGCTAGATAAGCTTTTCTTAAAATAAGTACCAGACTTCCAAAAACTTGTGTTCAAAAGACCCATTCTGCACATATGGACTACAGATGGCTCGTACTGATAATTAGACCATATGACGGTGGCCGTTTTGCTGACTACCATGACCCTGTAACAGGCATTCTGCTAGGATTTACAAAGCTGCAATAATATGGATGTGTACATAGACTAGTATGAGGATGATTATTGGCATAGAAGCTGTATGTGCATCGGTGAGAGCTCTGAGTCACAGTCCAGCTGGTCCTGTCTAAGCTCACATCTGCACAAAGAGAAAAGAGTGTGAAAGTGCTCAGAGGGACACAATGGAATAATTATATATATATCAAATCCCCATCTGGGTGGAGTTTCCATGTTCTCCCCGTGTCCGCGTGGGTTTCCTCCGGGTTCTCCGGTTTCCTCCCACAGTCCAAAAACATGGGTCAAGTCAATTGAGTTCTCCAAATTGCCCCATATAGAGTGTATTTGAGTGAGTGAGTGAGTGTGTGCCCAGCAATGGATTGGCGCCCTGTCCTGGGTGTATCTGCCCAGCGCCCGAGACGTTCTCCCCTGGATGGGCATGGGGAACCCCACCGCGACACTAATAGAGGATAAAGCGGGTGATAATGAATGAATGAATGAATATATATATATATATGCATACATACACTACTGGTAAAAGGTTTTTAGTACACCCCAGTGCTTCCATTGATCTTTTGGAAATGATTCATTTGAATGTCTCATTGCAGTCTGAAATAAAAGCATAGTACAAATAAACAGTTAGAGTTTGAAAATATCATGAACTTTTTTTGAAGTAGCCACCTTTGGAAGATATAACAGCTGGACACACACCATGGCTTTCTTTCTACAATAGAAATAAAAAAATTCTCCAGAAGGTTCTTCCTGAGTCTTTTGCAGAAGGTCTCATAAATGTGTGGCACTTGTTGATGGCTTTGATTTTACTTTTCTGTCCAGTTCATCCCAAATCAGCTCAAGTCTTTAAGGTTTAAGACTGGAGACTGTGCTGCCACTCCATGTTTTCAAGCTTACTATTGTGTTCTTTTTGTCCTGAGGTGTTTCTTGGGTCATTAGCTTAACCCTCATCTTAACCCATGCTGAACTAGTTGCAAACCAGAGTTTTTGTGTGGCTCTGTCGGAGTGGTGCGACTCCTATGATGAGTGGATGTGGAGGAGTGGATAAGAGTCGCTCTGCGCAGAGGAGGGTCTTGACCTGATCGAGATCTCCGATGACGAGGCGAGCGAGTCGTACCTGTATGGGCATATTCTGCCTATACGAACCCTCCTAAACACTGAGGAGTTCTGGGCTGACGGTCCAGTCCGGTTCGTTAAACCCCCTGTTGCGAGACACAGGCACTGCGCAGCTGCTGAGCCCGGTACGCACGCAGCATGTCAGTCACGTGCAGCGGCCGCGACCATGCCGGAGCACGCTGTGTCTGAGTTGCACTGCGAGGGGGCGGTACCGGAGCTACCGCTAGTGTCTGTGGAGGAGTGTGGCGTGAATGTGGCCAATTCCTTTGTCTGCCCTGTCCAGCAGCCAGAGAGCGTGCTCCACTCCTCATCCGCCGAGGGCGTCCACCTCGCCCCGCAGCCAGAGGGCGCCTGCCGCGCCTCGTTCTCTGGGTCAGGCCACCAGAAGGCGCCTGGCAGGCCTGGCTCAAGGAAGGTGGAGGACCTCCCCCTCCCCCCCGGGATTTGTTTTTTTTTTTGGTCGCGCCACCCTCCCCCCTACCTACTGTAACAGGTGCTGTTCCTCATTTGAGTTAATTAACTTTTGTTCATGTTTTGGCATTTAAGTTAATTAACTCTTTATTTTCATTGCTTTGTGTACGTGGTTTGCTTTGTGCACGTGGTCGGGTGTCGGTATGTATTTATCTCCTGTGTTCCCCTTTCTCTGTGCACGTCGTAAGTTTTTGTCCGCTCGCGTTTGTACCTCATGTGTTTTTTGGTGTGTCTACACCTTTAAATAAAATACTGCTGTTCTTCTACCTGCGTGCCTGGCTCCCTTCAGCGCATTAAGGCGCTGCGGCTCTGCGCTTCATCTGCGCAGCCGCTCCGGTCGAGGTAGACGAGTGTAACATTTTCACAGTTTTATTATTTTTTGAAATCTTTTTTATAACATTTCAGCCATGATAAATTATTTGAGGTGGTATGCACTAACAGATGAAGCCCACAAGGACCTGCATTTTACTGCAATAATGAAAACCACTATAGTCAGGTCAGGTGAAGGCTAATTATTTGATATTTGGAAAGTAAATGGTTTTAATTTTTTTATTGTCTTGAAGGGGCTTGACAGCCGATGTTAAGGGTTGTGCTATGTAAAAATACAGGTAGATAAAATATTAAGCAACCATCTTAACATTAATACCAACATTACTGTGTTATATTTGATAGCATTAAATGGCAGTATATTATTCAAAAGCTGTCTCTCTTGAAAGCATTTCTAAACTGTGACATGGTTGTATACAAATAGTTTAAATATGCTTAATATTTAAAAAGAGGGGAACCTTAATTATAATTAATAATTAATATTAATGAAAATATTAATTTGTATTTTTTTTATCCATCTTAAGCTGTCATAAAAAAATGCATTAGGAAATATCTATAAATGTTAACATTTCTGAAACACGGTCTTTAATAGCTTACTGAACATTTCGCTGGTTAACTTAATTGAACAGAGCTTCAAGGTTTTATACAATTTTAAGCTGCAGTTTTTGGGCTTTGTAAGAGCTCTACATATTACCATTGTCTCATTTAATTCAGAGTCATTCTATTTGAATTCTAATAATGGTTATTTTTATTGTTTATTAAGACAATGCTGTGTGTTTTTAAGCTGTTGCTTGAGTGCGCCACTTTTGCATGTCCATTGGAGTGGCAGCAAGACAATGAAAGATTTTTTGTTGACCAGAAATCAACTAACAGATGTGATTTAAATGTATTTTAAAGACAGTCTGCAGTGAAGCCTTCTTGTGTGTGAGGTATCCTGTCTTCTTTTCTCATTTGTTTACTAATCATTACAATGGGTTTTTGCAGAGAAAGATTTGTTGTATGAGGTGTATGTGTAATTTTTTAAGGATGAATACTTTCACTTTTTCTGCTTAATATTTGATTCTCAAAAATGGCATGTCCTAACTTTAACTTAACTTAGATGGCTTTGCTTATCATGTCTTATAGAACATCAAATCATCTTATCCAAGATCCATGTGGCTCTAAGTGCATAAAATGAATCAAGTTGAATCAAAAATAAAAAAAAATAAAATGAATCAAAAGTTTTCAGCATTGAGTTGCCTTAGAAGAAAAGCAGACTTGATATTTAACCATGCTTTTTTCACCTATTGGTATTAGGTCATTGAATTTGCCATTTTGCCTCACACCAAGTTTATTTTCCTTTAGACCATATTCATGTTAAATACTTGAAGAGTGCATGTTTTCCCGAGTTGGTTTAGTGCGAATTGGCACAGAGCATCTCAAGCTGTTTGCAATTTGTGGGGAATCCATTTATTAAGCTGGCCATTAACCAAGAAATGAAGTATCTATTTCTATATTCCATTCCACGCTAATAACATCACATGACAGTTAAGTGTCAGACTTTTCTTTTGCTGGTTGCTTAATCCATGTGGCCGAAGGAAAGTTTCTTCTTATTTCTTGGGTCGGCAAACCTGGCATCTTTTTATTGTTTATTTTCTCCTTGCTTGTCTACATAAGTTTATCATGGAGGGGTGGTTTTCATCCTCTCATTATTTTTCTCTATATATATTTTCCCTAGGGCGGCACGGTGGCTTAGTGGTTAGCACGTTTGCCTCTCAGAGCTAAGGATTCCCAGTTCGAATCCCCATCTGGGTGGAGTTTCCATGTTCTCCCCGTGTTCGCGTGGGTCCGTCTGTGTGTGTGAGTGCGTGCCCAGTGATGGATTGGCGCCCTGTCCTGGGTTTATCTGCCCAGCGCCCAAAACATTCTCCCCTGGATGGGCATGAGGAACCCCCCCTGCGACCCTAATAGAGGATAAAGCGAAAGATAATTGATGGATGGATGGATATATTTTCCCTCATTAGTTCTGGTCTTGTATTGGTCCTTTAGGTTTACAATGCTTACTATAGGTTTACAAAGGATACGGATATATGCCACTCTGGGCCTCCCAAAAGTATTGGTTAGCACACTAGTAAGATGAAGCAGGTTTTTTATTCCTATTTTTCTTTTTTTGCTTTCAATCATGTTAAATAGAATATACTTTTTTCTCATGACCTTTATTTTTTTTTAGTTTTGCCTTAGTTGTTTGAGTCTATTTATTTTCTACATCTATACAGGTGTGCATTTTCTATGTAATTTTAAGTGACTGAAAGAAGGAACCTTTCAGATGTGTGCATATCTTATGTTCATTTTGATGTTTAGATGTTTCCTAGTGCCTAGTAAATAATGTGTTTAACTTCTTTAGAGTCTAGCTATTGAATATAAACCCAAGAACATGTGATTCTTCAAAAAAAAAAAAAAAAAAGACGACTAATTCTCTATATTTTTTAGCATGCAGATATTGCAAAAACTAAAAATTCATCATTCTTATTTTTAAGCATGTTCCCAGAACTCGCTGCTAAAATGATTATTATCTAAAGTGAAGCAAAAGAGGAAGAAGCATAGATGTGCATATTTGCCCTCTTCTCTTTGTCTTGGTGTTGTCATGATACATTCTAGTTTCTCCCTAGGAACACATGGCAAGGTATTTACCAAGCCATCTGCTCCAAACTGCAGTGCTAACTCTATCTGCTGTTCAGTTGCTAAGCAATGAATGATTTTTTTAAAATGAGTGAGTCAGTAGTATTACTCACCTGTGAAAGTCTAGGTGTCTTTGTCTTTATCTGTTTGAGTGTAATGAGAAAGGTTAGCTTATGATTCTTGGTGGGTAGCAACATTCTTTGACAGTGAAGAACGGTTTTATTTTGTTTAAGCAACAAAGCTCCAGTTGATACTGCATTTGGTCATATTTTTCAGATATACAGAATTACATACAGGTGTATGTTAGTATGATTTTACCACTGCAAATGCAGATTTAGTAACTTTGGCATAGCAAAATCATAAGGTAGATATATTGGTTAAAGT
The DNA here is from genome assembly GCA_019802505.1 of Corydoras sp. C115. Taxonomy (NCBI): domain Eukaryota; kingdom Metazoa; phylum Chordata; class Actinopteri; order Siluriformes; family Callichthyidae; genus Corydoras; species Corydoras sp. C115. The sequence continues at coordinate 4,345,572 of JAFMOC010000006.1, read as the reverse complement.
TTTTTTTTCTTTAGATTGCAATTAAAAAATATGGCTTTTAATATTTTACCTTTGGGCAGCACAGTGGCTTAGTGGTTCACATGTGTGCCTCTTAGCACTGGATATCCAGGTTTGAATCCCAAACTGAGTGGAGGTTCTATGTTTTTCATGATTTCAAGGGTTTTCTCCAGGTTCTCCTTTTTCACCTACAGTCAAAAAACATGGATTCAAGGTAAAATGGCTGCCCTAAATCAACCTCTATTTAGTGTGTGTGTCTGTGTGAGTGAATGTGTGCCCTGTGATGGATTGGCACCCATTTCTTTTTTACAAAAGTGATTCAATTCAAGTAATTATATTGTCCTTTTTATAACAGTACATTGTCACAAAGCAGCTTTACAGCTTTACAGTAGCCTGAACCCTCAAAGAGCAAGCCGAAGTGGCAGTGACAAGAAAAAACTCCCTGTTATGTTATCTTTTGGGAAACTACTGGAGGACCTCAGTGAGGGATTCTCCTTAAGCATCCTTTGTGAAACTTTAATTCACATAATCTAAAAATATATTTTAAAGAAACAAATTGAATGAATGTAAACAAGATATAGTTTTTTTAATGATGAAATACTTTATATCTAGTGTCAGTGTGGGTTTTCTCCATGTTTACTGGTTTTCCCCAACAATCCAAAAATATGGATTTCATGTAAATCGGCTGCTCTAAATTGCCACATTATAAACTGCCCAATAAAGTGTGGGTGCTCCGTGATGAATATAGGCCCTGTCCTGAGTTAACCTACTCACTGTCCAAATTGTTCTCCACTGGATCCCTGAAATGGGAGCTCCCCGTGACCCTGGATTAAGCGAAAGATAATGAGATGAGATAATAATAATAATTTTTAAAAAATAGAAGAAAAAGAAAATTAAGAACAATAAGTTAATGTTTGACAATCCAATTTAATAAAAATATATGAGAAATATAAATATAGGTGTCAGCTGCAAATCTTTCAAAGATAATGTTCAAATGAATCATTTAGACTCTACAGTCTCTATTTGCAATCAGCACACAATATGTATCATTCCTTAATTTACATTGTTATTTCCTGCAAAATTTAGTTCAGAACTTGTATTTAATTTTAATTTTTTGCTATTTTAATCTTCCTGTAGTTTTGCTCTTCTCACAGTTTATGCTTAATTATCATCATGTAATTTTATTAGAATATAAATGCAGTCGTGCATGGATATGTTCAATGCTGATTGCTTTTAAACAGCATTACATTAATTCTTTAAAAGAAAATTTCTAAGAACGGTCTTTCTGTATTCACTCTCATTAAAATGAGAGTTCAAGTAATATGAACTTATTATGCAATTGCAGTACAAACACTGTAATGGCCATACTTTTAAGACATCACATGCTAAATGGCAACAGATAATAGACCAATTATAAAAACGCCACATGCAACATTTATAATATGCTGTGTGAAATTAATGGGAAAAAAAGTTTGGCCTTTTATGAGATTAAAATTTAGTGATGCTGTCTAGAATATATATCTTTAAGGCAGGTCATGACCTTAGGACAGGAGCTTTGTCATTTTCAACTAAGCCTGTCCCTGCACAGGTGACACAAATAAGAGGTCAGCATTGGGGCACTTCGTTTGGTCATAAATCACCTGAAGGAACATGGGACATGGTGTCCTTTGCACCTTCCCTGTCCTCGCTGGGCATTGCCCTAGTTAAAGAGAAAGCCATTTTAAAACCAGACCTGTCTTATTGTCACGTTATATGCAATTAAGAGACAGAAGAAAGGTCAAGAGGAAGTTTGAAAGGGAAAACAAAGTTAGGTTTAAGAAATGCTTGGATATATTAATGGCATGCAAAAGAATAGGCATAATACAAATATTTTTGTTTGTATGTACAATGTGACCTAACAATGTGAATTGACATGCATTTAATTGGGAATGTCATTGTTGGTCTGTGTCTGAAGCTGGTTGATGATAAACTAACCATAAAGGGTTGTTATTAGTCACGCACCATATGCTTTACATTGTAGAAAATTATACAGTTGCACATTAGCTATATGCTCTAAATGATATATGTTTATGAATTAATTTGGATTGTGAAATAAATACATTTCATTGACATGAATTAATTAAATTGAACAAAATGAGCAATAATATAAAAGACAAACAATGAACAAATATATAAAATATATTAACAAAGCATAAAATATGTCAGATGAGTACAGGATTGAGATTATAAGGAAACTAAAGTGGATGAAAATTGCATTAATGCAGTAATAAAACAATTATATTAGTATTATATTACATTGTGTTGTTATTTACATTTTTTAATATCTTGACTAAGTACTTTAAAATTGTATGACCATTCAATTCTTTGAACATGCCCCATTACCTTTTTAATGTCTTGTACTTTTACATGAATGTTTCAATATAATCATTTTTTATTGTTTTTTAAAACAATTTGTACATTCTTTATACATAAAATTCAAGTTGAGATGAGTTGTGTTCTTATGAATTGACCCCTTCAGAATAACCATTACATTAATAGTATTTTGATGGTATTCCAAATAAACCAATTTATGGCCAACTTGGGGATAATAAACCTCTTCACATTTTTATGCAAAATTACTAATTAATTTGTGACTTGTATTTTAGGCTAATTGTAGCTATTAAGAAGAACATGGAAAATAAGGTGATTGAAATTATTTAAATAATAACATATCAATTAAAATCTAATTTAATTATTCTATTTATAAAATGGGGCGGCACGGTGGCTAGCACGTTCGCTTCTTAGCAGTAGGGATTCCCGGTTCGAATCCCAATCTGGGTGACGTTTCCATGTTCTCCCCGTGTTTGCGTTGGTTTACTCTGGTTTACTCCCACAGTGCAAAAGCATGGATCAAGGTAAATTGAATGATCCAAATTGCCCCCATATAGAGTGTGTTTGTGTGTGTGTGGGTCTGTGTGAGTGAGTGTGTGAAGAAAAAGCCATTAAGACTTCATAATCTAATGGTTATAGACCTTTTGTTAATATATTTTTTATTTTGTTATTTTCAGTGAAAACACACACTCATAACCTACTTCTATTATTAAATGATAGTATTCTTCTTTGCTCTGTCTATGACAGCTCGAGTATGACCTCAAATAAATGAATGCAGGTTCAGTTTAACAATGCAGTAACACCTTTGCAGACGACATGATGGACAGTGACACAAACAAATTTCCTAGAACCTTAGCATGTGTTTAGCTCTGTGTGGTAAGCAAACTTAAATAAAGCACTCGTATATGCCTAAAACAAATAGACATCTTCTTTCCACCACAGAATACATTAGCCCTAAGTGGCACTGTGGTTATTGCAGGGGTCTGAATCTGCAGCGGACACCTGGGATTCTCCAAACTGTTTGATCTGGCCCTTTTAAGCACTGCGATCATCCTACTAAATTGCATCTAATGGACAGTGCCTGCCACTTGGAGGTTGAGACAAGGAGAATGGAGGAGAGATGATTTCGTGTGCGTACACACCTGTCCTTTGTAGTTCAGAAACCACATTGTGAGCTCCAGTAACATTAGCCTCAATTCGTAAACAGCACATCCAAGCTACAGAGTGCATACTCCATTTAGGGACCTTGAATAGCTGTGAGATGCTATTAGCCTTGGTACCTGAGCATGCTTTCCAGCTTCCCCATCAGAACAATGTAAAGCAAAAGAGGGTGGACATGAGAGGGGAACAAAACAAATAAGAGATGCATCACTGCACCTGCCTCTTTAATGGAATCCACACATGTACAGGCTGAAGTGATATATGGGAGATAGTTAGCCACATACAATAGGGCCAGCTAGCTCATGCATAATGTGTGAATTTTACACTGAGAAAATTTTTCTCAGTGTATTTTCCTGAAAAAGCGCAGTTCAAGTAGTTCCCATTGTTGCAACTGTTGTAGATTTATTATGACAATTTTCTCTTTTCATTGCCAATATAACACCATTTCCCCACATAATGTCTTTATAATTGTGATGTAAATTAAATGCAAATAAATGTTTGATTCATTTTTTCCTAAATATGCTAGACAAAGTTCATTTGAATCTCCATTTAACTGCACACTAAGCAAGAATTATCAAGAAGAAGTGTTTTAAGATTGCTTCTACTGATATATGTACTTTCCAACAAAGCCTATTATTTTACAACTAAATATTGTCAAATACATGTTCAAATTTAGCGAGATTCAAGTAATTTATAGTCTGTTTTTGAAAATTGATAAGCTTTGTCTTTGTAATAACTTTGTAATTTAAGGAAGTGTGAAAAGTACTGTATGTCTTCACAATTCCACTGAATTCTTTAACATTACATAGCCCATTTACCGAAAGACTCTCTAACTGTAGCAAAGCATTCTAACAACTTTTCAGTCTGAATCAAGTTTAGATTAAGGGTTTAATATAGGATATATTTGTAAGTATTTTAGTAGTTTAAAATTTTAAATGTTTCCATCCATCCATTATCTTCCGCTTTATCCTTTATTAGGGTTGCGGGGGTTCCCCATGCCCATCCAGTGGAGAACGTCTCGGGCATTGGGCAGATACACCCAGGACAGGGCACCAATATAACGCTGGACACACACTCACTCACACAAACATGCACACAAACACACTCTATATGGGGCAATTTGGAGAATTCAATTGACCTTGATCCATGTTTTTGGACTGTGGGAGGAAACTGGAGAACCCGGAGGAAACCCACGAGGACACGAAGAGAACATAGAAACTCCACCCAGATTGGGATTCAAACCGTGCTAGTGCTAACCACTAAGCCACCGTGCCGCCAATCTAAGTGTTTATTTTACTTAATAGACCCATAAAAGACCACTGAGGTCATGCCAACATTTTATAGTCACCATTATTTTACTCATTCATTCATGCATACAGATTATATATATATATATATATATATATATATATATATATATATATATATATATATATATATATATATATATAGATATATAGATGCATATGATTATATGGGTGCCTTGGTGGGAGTGTTAGGGCTTGGGTCCTTCCAAACATCTCCTTGAGAACATAATATATTTTCAGGATGTTGGTGAGATCTACGGAGGGTTCAGAAGGATATTGGCTACTTAGGTTTGTCAAGGCAGCTGAGCGAGATTGTGGAGCTGGTCGATAGTCTTTGAGGGACATGCTTGCAGTTTGTGATCATCCATGGTGGATATAAAATCTTGGTGGACAGGAAAAAGAACAAATACATAGCCATTTTTTTCCTATTGCCATATTTTCTCTAGGCATAAATCTTTTTGACTTTTTCCATGTTTGCATTTTAGGTTTTGGCAAATAGCTGATGCAACATTAATTATTATTAGTTTATTTGCTGACTTTTATTTTTGCTACTGCTTCTGTCTGCTGATTGGTTCATGTTCCATTGGCATCTGAAGTGGTCATTTGCTCTGCCAGTCTAATCTGGGGTTTATTATTTAATTAAGTCAGAACTCCATCTAACAGCTTTATGTTTTACTCTGCTTCATTTGACTTCATAGTATAAACCAACACTCATAGTCACAGTGATGGTCATAGTCACAGTTATGTGACTTTTCAATTAGTGTTGAGACTATTTATGCTATATACACTCAGCTCACTAGCACATAGAGTCATACTCAAGGTCTGTGGGTCATATCCGATCCGTAATACCATTATATCTGGCTTGCGAGATCATTTTACATAGATCTATTATTATTGTTATTGATATGGTTATGGCAAGGCAATATGTTTTTTTGGACCATGCTCAATTTTTTTAATTGATCATAATCAAAATCACAAAACCTAATTAATCCCCGGTGGGAAATTGCAGAACATTTTATATGTTTTGTATATGTTTATATGTTAATTTTATATGTCCATTTATTTTATATGTCCATTTATTTGGTTTTGACATGGAATGTTTTTTTATAAAGCAGAAATATTTAAAGATATTTAAAATTTAAGTTTATTTTTCTAAAATGGCCCAAGGACAAAGGAAACAAATGTTTTGATTTGTTATTTAAAAAAATAATAGCATAACTTTATTTAATTTATTCATGTTTTTTTGAGCATGTTTATAATTTTATAATTTTGACAAGTGATATATTTATAGAGAGCAATGTATTTTAAGTAATATAAAGTTTAAGTTTAAGTTTATAGTAGATTAATATTCTTGTCTGTTTTTATTCCTATTCATATTCAGAAAACATTTACTTTTAGTGTGCTCAATAAATGTTTATCCTGTTCAGCCCACAAACTAAAGTGTGCTTTGAGTTTTGGCCCTCGGTGCAATTGAGTTTGACACCCCTGCTCTAGCAAGATGCAAGTAGACTTTTACCTCTTGTTTCGAGGTTTTTCATTGGTCCCTAAAATTAGTGGTACCCTTGTCTTTTGATGTTTTTTAAAGAAATTTGAGGATATGTTCAGCAGTTTTCTGAGCCAAATGAGCCTGTTTTCATGCAGGACTTTCTTCTTAGCCACTCAGTGTATCAGCTATCCCAGAGCTACCCCCCATTTCACCCCCCAAGCTGTACATTTCAGCAGCTCCTGGTCAGTTCTACAAAAGAAGCTTTGACAACTAACCTGTCTCATGATAGATTTGTTTGCATCTGTATGTTTTGCCAAAAGTAGCTATGCTCTAGTTGTACAGAGACTCATCTTCTTATTGGTGGATGCCACTGCAGTCTCACGGAGGGAATCTCTACACCGAACCCTCCTGTAGGAAGATTTTCTGCTCCTGCTGATTGCACTCATTGTCTGTATGTGCCTGTTTGCTCTATTGCATACCTCTCTGTCCTAAAATTGTGCTTGTCCGTCAGTACTTATCTACTACACGAGTAACATCCCTTTACATTATGCGTGAACGGCTGCCCTCTACATTTAGCTTTTAGTATCAATTAATGCAATTGATTTAATGAAGTATTTTTATTAAGACCTCAAAACTTTGAACAGACACACACAACAACATATAATTTGGTTAAAAAACAAAACAAAACAAAACATTATTTTACAAAAAACACAAGAATCATATTAGAAGAAAGAAACCATTAAGACAGCAACATAATTATATTTCATTTCACCTCCCAAATTATAAATGAGTTCATACTTATTATGTTGTTTTCAACATATGTATTCTATGTATTGTTTTTAATAATGGTTTGCCTCTCAACACTGGGGATTTCATATACACTGAATTCCAGTTAAGCTTGTGTTTCTTGCTGGACTAATAGAAGTAAGTAGAGCCCAACTACTGTCACACACTTGAGAAACTCAATAAAAAAATTACCTGTGAACATCAAAGTAGACCAAGCAGAAAATTTAAGTAGGCATACCCACAATAGTATATTGAAGCCAGGAATGATGGAGTGGCTCTATAACCCAGAACAATGAAGGGGCAACTAAAAGGAGCCCTGCACTCCTTTTCAACCAGCATGTGAGTCTACCAGGTAAAAACCTGCTGCTGCTTCATTGTCCTGCACTTTATCCAGCAGGCCAGTGAAGCCAAGTCCAGCACTAACAGACCCAGTGCACTTGTGGGTGTCGGGGGTATCATAGAGCTAATTCATTGTTGCTGCTTGAGTGCGAGCAACAATGAATTCATGAATTAATGAATGTGTGCGTGTGAAAGAGAGAAAGACAAAGAAAAAGAACGAACGTGTAATAAGCATATAACTCAGTAAGTAGAAAAGGGTATGCATGGTTGAAGCTGGAGATAAACATTTCCATCTTGCTTTTTAATTCATTAAAACTGTGTAATGTGTGCAATATTCTTGAATTTATCGCTACAATAGGTTTTACACACTGGCAAAATGCATTCTAAAATAGAAGTTCAAAAAGCTTTACATTTGATAGTTTGTAATTAAATGAGAGTAAACTTGAATCAAATGTGTAAAAATGTGTCCTCTGTGAGTGGATGAGTGATTAAGGTATTATAGTGAGTGGAATAAATTGAGTGTATTTGTACAATATGCCCAGTTGGAAATGAAGATTCAGAAGGCTCTCTTCCATTTTGGCAATGGCAAGATGCCACTGGGACACCAGCAGTGTGTGCAATAATAATTGCGTGAATTGTTCTGTAGGGAAAAACTGCCCAATGACCATCACACTGGGCCAGTACACTTGCAGATGTGGGCATGGAAGCAAAAGAGACAGAATCTTTTCTGTAGGAATGTGCATCTATTAGCCAAAGCCTCCTTATTGACTCACTCTGTTAGAAGTTTTCTCTCAAGCTCTTTCTTCTGATCATTTTACCCCTCTAAAGATTTTTCTGCCTGTGCCCATTTGGGAATATATTTGTATGGAGTACTTTGAATGGTCAACCAGAGGTGATCCGCTTCTTTGATTTAAACTGATTTTTTTTTTCACCTTTTCACAGAGGACTGCCTTTAACAACATTATTAGTGAGTGATATACAGTATTTTGCTCTTGGTGATTTTCGATGATTTTGAGAAATTAAGAATTGTATTAAACTAAACTTATAAAAATATAAAGCTTCATACAGAAGTAACACTAAATATACACTATTTTTCAGATGACTGTTTTGCACAAATATGTATATCTATATCAAAACAGAATATATATTAATCAGAAACCCACATTCTATTGAATAATTTGCTTTGCTTGCTTCTTAAATGTTTTTGTATGCTTTTTCCACTGCTATTCGTTTCACAGTTTACTGTGTGATCTGCTCTTATTTCTATTAGGGCAGATAAAAATAGGAGAGCAAAATGACTCATGGCACACAGGCTATATATTATAACACAGCTCTAGAGATTTTGCTTCGAACGACAATCACTATAGAGCCTGTAATGCTTGGGCTCCAGCGTAGAAATATTTTTTAAAAACTCAGAAGTTTGTAAAACTAAGATTTTATCCATAACAACACAATGTTACTAATTAATTAAAATCCAATTCATGTTGCTTTTGGGCTTTTGGGGGCTAAAAGTATATATATATATATATATATATATATATATATATATATATATATATATATATATATATATATATATATATATATATATATATATTCAAAAATCAAAAATATACTGTGTAACCTGTAAAAAGTTTTTTATCTTTGTTGAATAGATTGATGTAGCTTAGTGATGTGCACTGCACTGAAATGAATGATGGCTCAAGTCATTACAGTTCCTTGCAGTTAAATAAGCTTGTAGATCTTTAGTTTGATGGAAGGACATTAAATTCCATACATCAGTTGCACATGGTAGTAGCTTGGCTTCACAGCTGAATTTTGAATGGGCTTTGCGCTTGGCACCCTCAAAGTTTTGGTTTTCCTGTTTTCCTCTTTTTGGCCATGCTGGCTGTTGTGCACCTTGGGACTGCTAGAGCATGTGCTATCACGTGACCCTGGGTGGCCGTAGGCGTCACACATGCAGTCTCACGTGCTCCTTCTGCTAAAAGGAAGAGCAGGCAGCAAACATTAAACATCGAGATGTGCTGACCGGCACATGGCCCCAAAAGGCATGTCCTGTAATCACTGCCTTAATGTTTACAGGTGAGTGACAGTCTGCGCAAGTATCGTTTGTTGACCTTACACACCAGCCTCTGATAGACAGAACCTGATTGCTATAGAATTAGCAGTGCTACCAGGATGCAAAGACCATTTAGCACTTTCTAAAGAGATTTTCACCAAAATTTGGTCTATTGTTGATTACACACAAATATATGCATAATCTGTACCTTATTGTGGCACTGTTATCACCGCCTGGCCATTCAAGGAGATGAGTCCCTCATAGACCTTTGGTCTTCACAAGGTTTTTTCTTTTTAAAATGAATACCAGGGAGTTTTTCCTAGCTTCAGCTTGCTCTTTAGTCAATCCGGTTTAGAATACTGTAAAAGCTCCTTAGTAACAATGCGCTATTGTAAAAAACATTGAATGAGTGAATAATCTTTAACTTAATGTTAAAAAAAATTGTTCACAGTTCTACCCCTAAGCACACACACACACACACACACACACACACACACACACACACACACACACACACACACACACATACACATACATATACACACACACATACACACACATGGGCACACATTTATAATTGATCCACAGCTCAATTAACCTATATATATTTTAGAAATTTTTGCCTAAACGACATGCAACTTCTTGTTAAAACATGTTAGAACACTAAGTATCGTTGCCTAAAATAATTGTTATGGCTTATAATTACTTTCTAAATGAAATTTTATGCAAGTGGGTTTGCGACCAAATAAAAAAAGAGTAGAGAAACAGTTTCTTTTGGTGTTAATGATTGTTGATTCTCTAAATTCCAAAGTTTCGGTTTGCTAAGTTTAATATTTAACAGGCTTATTTATTTTGTAGTAATAAAAAAGTAATAAAAATTTGTATCATAACCAAATCTATTTATACTAAATGTTCTGTAGTTTGTGATCTGATGTTGATATGCATTAATATTGGTATATTTTACTATTTTCCATGGGAAGATTTTTTTAGCTCTTTGTAGCAGTGAAGGTGACCCAAAATTTCCCAGGACAATTCCATTGGTGTTGTACTCACACTGCTCAGCCCTTATGACTCCCTAATGCACTATTGCTGAGAGCTTCTTCTCATTTGTCACAATGCAAAGACAGATAACCCTCTCTCCACATCCAGATGAAGGTCACCCACATGCCTGCTGGAGATGCAGATCAGTTACTCTCTACAAGTTCCTTTTTTACTGTAATATCTTTTTTAGGATTAATGACCACAATGAACAAGGTGATACTTCATTTCAGTTTTATGTCACCTAAACCTCGCAGCACTTTTTACATGAAAATTTTTTCCCCTTAAGGCACTTTTACAGAGTGGACATAACATAATGAAGTATCAGTAAAGCAGGCTTTTTCCTTAGAGTCCTGAACAAGTAATGCTGCTGAGTACAGTGAAGCGCAAGGCACCATGTGACAAGGCATGATGAGGGTCAGTGACGTGGGAGCACATGGCAGTGCCTCTGCACATGGCTCTGGGACTGAGGGACCCTAACAGATGGCACCTGGTGGGTGACAAACAATTAACAAACCTACAAGAATATCTGGCATGACATTGTTCACATAGGCCCAGGAGAAAGAGTGCCCCCATCTAAACACTGACTGATATGTGATGTGGTAAGGTATTTAATTGTACTATACCTTACCTATACCTATACAGCTGTGGACTGAATAGAATTCTAATACATTTCTATTGTCTGCTATAATGATAAACAAATGTACAGGCGCTAGAAACATAACAAAATATTCTATGAAAAAAAATCCATGCACTTGGATTAAGTTTATACTGACGTACTAAAAGCTAATTTTGTCATTAGAGATCTGGAATAAAATGCCTTACATTCTATCATGGTAAGCTTTCAATAGTATTTGACTAGTCTACTTTCTATAAAATCCTGATTGCTGCATAGTCTAGAATATGATTATGTGGGCCTGCTTATATTTGCATCAGGCCAAAAGCAGAGCGCTATATACAGTGGAAAGACCAACTTTACATCCATTTCAACATTTCCAGAGGTAAGATTTCCTTTTCTAGAAATTTAGATTCTAAAAGCTTTTAATCAAAGCTTAAAATGAATGTCATCTCAGGCAGTAGTGTTTATATAACATAAAATTATTTGGATGTTTGGTTTGGTAAGGAACAATAGGAGTTAGTAAATACTATCAAAAACATGCTTGACAGTGAAATGTGGTAATTGAGGGAAGACCCAAATGCATGAACCATTCCTCTTAAATCTCTTAAAGGTGAAAGTGCTTGGAAAATTGATTTTAAATAAAAGCAAAAAAAAAAAGTTATCTAGTGCAGGCTTAGAAACTATCACCTAAAACAGTATAACATGTCATCTGTGTCAAAACAAACAAGTAACACAGTACAATAATAACCACTATAAAAAAATGACAGCACACGTACAACTGCTATAAAGGCAAAGAAACTGAAAGTAGAGCAGAATGTGGAATCACCTCTACTCCTACACCAAAAGAAGGACTTGGAGAAGCCAAGAAAAAATGCCACAAACCCCAAGACTCCAAAATCATGCGCACTGTCCAATTAAACCAAACAATAACTGACCGCAATCCTGGAAATGCTGAAAAAATACTATCCTGGAAAAATCTTTTACACATTTTTTATAAGGTGTGAGTATAAGTATAATCTGTGGTTCAGACAGAATAGTAAACCCCTGCCGAATGGGAGTTTAGAGAGCAACACTATAAGTATGTTGAAATTTTAATCTATTGGCTCTGACAACCTTTGTGTTCTTGTTAATGCTGTAAAGTTCATGTTTTAACTAAAATCATGCTGTAAAACTCTAAATTGGCATGTGTGAATCATTAAGCTTGGAGAGAATTCTTAATCTTGTTGACTCCATGAGTAAGTTAGAATCTGAATTTGTCTGCACAAACTCTGTATATGATAATACTGTGAGTGAATCAGAATCTGAATTTGTATGCTTGGAAAGCCATCCTATTCTTGTTAATAATTTTTAGTGTTACTGTCTAAATCTGTCAGTTCTAAGCATATGTCAGTGTCCATGTCTGCCTGGTCTATAAACATATCCGACATTGTTAGTTCTGTAAGCTAATTTGAACCCTACTGTATTATAATGGTGTATGAATCTATCATTACTAAGTTAGTGTGAATCTGTCCAGCCTGTATGCATGTTTGAATATGCTGTTGTAGTGTCTGTCCATTGAGCTTCTGAATCCATCTGTGCTGTTGACAATTTCGTTTCTCTTAAAAGCTTGTCTGTTTTCTGGTCTATTTGTGCCACTAAATGACTGTTACTATGATTATAGTATGTACTTATTTGCTGGACTAAATTTTTTTTTACTTTGTCTATGGTTGTAGAGATGTGTCTGCAGTTGTTTCTTGAAAATGTCTCTGCAGTAGAGAGTGTAAGGGATTATACTAAAGATTTTCTTGTAGGCCAGAGTCAGAGCCTTGCACTGAATGCTGGAAGCCAAATAGAGAGATATATGTTACATGTGCGCTTTTGGTTTATTTAAACAGCATTTGAGCCACAGATTGTTTTGAGCTAGATAATGCAATGCGAAAGACCAGCAGGTAATGTTACAGAGAAATTCAAGTTTATTGTCATTACATACGTACAAGTAGAAGGCACCAAAATTCTGTTTTGCATCTAACCAAAAGTGCGAAGAGGCAAGTGCACAAGTGCAGAATGAATTAAATTGATACAATATACGTATATAGGCGTTGATCTCGCTCTCTCTCTCTCTCTCTCTCTCTCTCTCTCTCTCTCTCTCTCTCTCTATATATATATATATATATATATATATATATATATATATATATATATATACACACACACACACACACACACACACACACACACATATATATATATATATATATATATATATATATATATATATATATATATATAGATATAGATATATATATATATATATATATATATATAGATATATATATATAGATATAGATAGATAGATAGATAGATAGATAGATAATTATACATATATACTGAGTGCGAGAGCAAAACATGGTAATGAATTAGCATTTACTAATGCAGACAAGATAAACCAATAAAAATATAGTATTTGTAATATAGTAGATACAATAAGGTTTTGTTCGACTTCATAAGGGGCAGTCATAGGTTTGTGGTTAAAGGAACCAGCCTTGTGACTTGAAAGTCCCTGGTTTGCTTCCTGGTTCCTCCTAGTATTATGACTGAAGTGCCCTTGGGCAATCACCTAACCCCAATTGCTCCCCGGATGCCGTGAACAGGGTTGCCCACCGGTCCGGACATGTGTGCTTACTTCACTAGTCTGTGTATATGTGTATGTTTAACTGCATGGATTGGTTAAATGTGGAGGACAAATTTCTCTGTGTGCAAGCATAGATCCCGCACTTACTTAACAATTATTTCACTGAAAGGGCATTAAGACAATATTTTAAAAAGTGATTAATAAACAAATTGGAATTAGTTGCATATCCACATCTGCAGTGATAAATTAGACATTGCATGTGTTAGTTACATTGTAAGCATCATGAGATAACCTACTTAAAATACACTGGTAACTTAGTTAACTCAGAATTTTTATAAAATAAACTGTGGCAAAAGTTTATATTGTAGAAAACAACAGTTGATAAAAAAGAAAAAGAAATACACACACACATACATATGACACGCTCCAAGCTGTTGAGAGTTGTCAAAGCTCGACTATCTATAGCCTGTCTATCTCACCCACGTCTTCTCAGCATCTTCAGAACATGTGTGGACCCCTAGGAGGGCTCATCCTCCCCTCGCTTTCTCCACAGTGATCAAACAACCAAACTTTGCAGGTCTGGCAGCGTGTTCTATCTGAGGCAGCACACTGAGCCTCACACACTGGGAGGTGATAAGAAAAGCAGAAACAGCAAGACAAGAACTGGTTAGAACGCCAAAGCAGTTGGGAAATGCAGCCCACCTCTGGGTAGACATCAGGAAAGCAAGGCCCCAGGGCTGAGTTGATAATGAAGATGAAATCAGAGAACATTAGGAAGGCCTGTTCATTATTTGCCTTAGTTGTCCAGTCAACACAAACCTTCTATTGTTTGTTAGGTTTAAATCGCTGTTCTGTTTGTAGCTAAGTTTTGTAGCTAAGAAGCGTGCTTAATACATACAAATTATAAAACCTACTCTATCTTAAAAACAGAGCTAAAGATGACAAGTTTTGTGTTATTTATAACTGTAATATCAAAAAACATGCAGGTTGTAAAGAAAAAACCTACACTAGGCATATTTTTATGCTACACTAGGCATAAGAGGTGGAAATGAAGTATAGTGAAAAATCAATCAGCACATCCCTACAGGTCATACTGTTAAGTAATTTAGAAGATTAATGATTTACATTGTTTGCAAAATAATTTGCCATGGTTTTATATTTTACCTGACTTGATATGCAAAATTAAAAGAGCATTACACAGAACTTGGATCAAGCCTAATATTTGGCCACAAATATGTTGTGGTATTTTGCATTTTACTATGAACCTAAAGGGATGGGAAAAATTAGAGCAGTGAACTCTGCTGACCCATAACCTGAAGACCACTTGCAGAGTAGAAACGATTGATGATGCTTATGAAATACAGTAAAAAGCAGGTTGTGTTTAACAGAATAAAGAAAGAGACGGAGAGAGAAAGCACCCTTGAGGTAGCAGAAAGCACGACAAGGTTAATGTACTATGACAACCAGGAGCCAGCAATTCTCTTTAATGTCATCCCATTATGGTGCCCCTGGTGCTGGCATCTTTAGCATCTTTCCTTTAGGAGCCTCTCTGCCAACAACTAGTGGGAGCAAAAGCAGTGGACCAGCTGCCAAACATGACATTTGCTGGCTAGGGCCACTGAACCCCAGCAGGTGACATCTGTGAAGCAGTCTCTGCGTTCTCTTTCATCCCTCCATCTTCTCTCGCCTGCTGGTAGAATGGGTACCTGTGCTGTGCCTCTGGAGACAATCAGATGATTGCACATAGTCTCCTTGCCCCAGCTGGGCCTCGCACATAGCCTTAGGGCCTAGGCGACCTGCATGATGAAGCTTCTAGTTGCAACATCTGCACCCACGGCCACTTTTGTCTCTCTTCCCTTCATCCCAGTACCATCTGTAAAGAATGAGTATGAGGGCTGCCACTGCATGTGGTTATTGCCTAATAGCAGGATTTTGATCAAATATGTATGAACATACAAAACAAAACAGAGTTCTGTGAGCAACAATTTTGACTAGTGAATGTGAAAAACTAAAGACATTAGCATTAGAATAATGATCTACCTCAACTCAACTTTAAAAACAATGTTAAAATTTACATCAAATATTGTAGTCAAAAATATTGTTAGATAAATGAAAAAATAAATGTACATGTAAAACTTCCAGATCTCTTTTTGTTTGTGAAGTCAGCTTATATATAAGTGAATAAGTTAATCTATCTGATACAACAGTTTTCCTGACCTGACCGGAAGACATGACTAATCCCAGAATGCCATCTGGTCAAAGACACAGACCTTGCTGCCACCTGCCTCTTCTATGACTTCTCGCTACTGCTTTTCCTGCATGAGACACAACCACGGGGGTCAGAGTTCATCCTGGGAATCTGTGAAAAAGAACAGCTGCTGAGAGATTGCACCTCCCCTCTGTCCTACTACAGCCAAGAGACATGCACATAGCTTACAGCTTCAAGCAGTGGAAGATTTAAATCATAGTTAAACAAATACAAAAGCGCTTTTATTATGTCATTAGATTAACAACTAACATTGTTTTTGTTAGTCTTATATAGTAGACATAGTTTAACAGATGTACACTATATGTATATTGAATATACACTGAGACTACCTGAGCATTTACATCATCCCATTTTGAGTTGATGTCTGTTAGCACTGTGAGGGTCAGTTGAATTCTTACACAGTGTACATTGTTATTTATATTATTATATGGTTACATGAATTACATTTTCATTTATTAGTTTTCTGTGTTCTAGTAAAAAAAACATGATTTGCAACAGTGTCAGTTAGGATGTGCAACTGGAGCCATTTAGATTGTGTAAGTATTGCTATAAGCCTCAGTGTGTCGACACAAGAGCAGTATGTGTAAAAGATATTTCAAAGAGACAATGCTTAACATCTAAAACTCCTAACATACTAAAATTGCAAATGATTACTAACCAAAAAAATAACTATTGTATCACTTCTGAATTTTTTTCATTACACTGCTTAAGCTTTATTTGAAGTTTACATGAATCAGTAGCCATCAGTATGTTTCACCCCTAATCTTGAGAAGAAGGGAAAAAAAATTCCATACTGTAAACTCATGAAGTGTTGACCATTGTGTGTGCTTAAGTTCGCAATTGAGAATATTTTTTTTTTTGTTCTGATTTATTAGTAAGTCATCTGTCCTGGTTAACTGATGTGGAGAGGGTTTTAAGTGACACTGCTGCAGTGAGAATAATGCACCACCCAAATAACAAAATAATAATATTGGGGTCCTGAAAAGAGGAAAGGGGACTACAGTATGAAATGTAGTCCACAAACTTTTAACTGTTACTTTATTTCAGTTCAGTTTTTAATTTTATCCAGCCAGGGTGTTTGTCTACGCACAGCTGCAACATTAATTAAGATATTAAGATGTTATTAATTAAAAAATTATAATAAATCAATTAAAATTTTAAGTGTTGTTTTTTTAAAGAGAAATTAGAAAAATCCTCACTTTCTTCTTTGCACCCTCCTAGACCATTTCTTTATATTATATTTAACCTTTGTTTTCTTGCACAGACACAATAACAGGACACTCAGCTCCCCATGCATATGTATTTTTTTCAGTCATTTGCTCAGAAACCTTAGAAAAAGTAAAGAAAACTACAGATTTTTTGGGAGGCATGGAATTTGGGTGAAGACCCTATTTGACAACAAATACCTTTTATTGGTTTGGTGTTTAAGGTAATTCCTATGGTGCTTTCCTAAATATTTAGAGACTAGGTTTTAAAATGTTCGTGGAGATAATATACAGTAGTATTCAAAATAAATGTCAGTGAGTTTAAAAAAATCAAATAAATTGCAACAATTTAAATCATCATTATAACCTTTATTTTCATGAATTAAAATGCAGTGGAACACATCCATAAAAAATAAACGTTAATGAAATGTATCCAGTTTGTGTTAATCCTTAAAAAACTAAATATGCTATTCAAAAAATAGTAATAGCATTTGTCTTTAAAACCTCAAACTATAAGATAACAGATAACTAGTTTTCACTTAACTTTATATAATTAAAGTAATATAACTATTGTTTCTGAGAACTTATGGGTTGTCATTGTAGTTTATTATAAACTGTTTTATTATGAACTCTAATGACAATATTGATCATTTATGTGAAAATGCATGACACATCACACTTCTTGTTGGGGTGTATCATGTTCTGGCTTATTAACAAGATGGCACATGGAGTGTAACCATTATATTTATTTAGTATTCCGAGACTGACGGGTGGCACGGTGGCTTAGTGGTTAGCATGTTTGCCTCTCGGCACTAGGGGTTCCCTGTTCGAATCCCCATCTGGGTAGAGTTTCCATGTACTCCATGTGTTCGCTTGGGTTTTTTCCGGGTTCCCTGGTTTCCTCTCACAGTGCAAAAACATGGATCAAGGTCAATTGAGTTCTCCAAATTACCCCATATAGAGTGTGTTTGTGTGTGTGTCTGTGTGAGTAAGTGTGTGCCCAGCGATAGATTGGCGCCCTGTCCTGGGTGTATCTGCCCAGTGCCCGAAACTTTCACCCCCTGGATGGGCATGGGGGTTGTCTTTTATGTATTAAACTGTGAAGCATCATGTTGGTGTGGTGTGGTTACCTTACCGAGGGTAAGGCATGAACCCTCATGCGTCTGTTCAAGGATTTTGGCCGACGACATAACAGCTGAACTGATGAAGAGCAGCTGTAGATTTATCCTTGCACAAGCATAGACTCTAGGTTAGAACCATGAATGTATATAATCGATGGAAAAGGGAAAGATTTGAATAGAGAGAAAGAGGGGGCAATCAAACTGTAAATTAAAATCAGATGATTAAAATTCAGGTGATTCAGAGTGCATAAGCTTAGAAGCAGAAATACAATTCACAGGCAGGTTGGAAGGAGGTGTAGATGTGACACCCTGATATTGATTTAACCATGAATAACCATAGCAATTCCATCTGGGTAGTTTCTGCTGTGTCATATATATTCCTTCCAGAGACCTCAAAATCAGCCCTTTGCATTATACTCATTAATCACATTGAGCTTGTTTTAATCAGTTTTTCTAGATTACATTTGCAAATTTCACTTGTCTTAAGCATTAGTGTGTTCAGCCCAAGATTGACTTCTTTTGTTCACTTTGTCAAGATCTGTGGTAACCAGTCTGAGCTGAAACAGCCAAAGCAAGTGTCTTTTTTTATTACATCACTGAAGTCATCTTTTTCTCTTTATCTGCAATTAATGGTTAAGCTTTTCTACCATCAATTTCCATTACGGTACGTTTCACCATTCTATTTTAATCCACAGTGGTGTATGCCACACAGTGGTCCCAGTGACCTACTATCCCACAAAGTACCTGCTTGGCAATCACCATTTTCACTTAACTGTTCAAAGCAGGGGATGTCATGGATCAAAAAGCTGCTCATTGCCAGTTACTTTGGGTCTGATTAAGCCAACTGATCATGGTACACGACCAAACACTATCTGTCCCAATGGATATGGTAGATCACCTCTGCAAACTGAGGTCTTGTGATGCAAGATCCAACCCAAGTGAATTGCAACTTTGGACAATGGCCCTTCTTCCGCTGTGGGTTGTAAAGCCAGACCTCAGCACCAGACATTAGCAACTCTGTGACATAGTGCATGTCGTAGCATGCTGCTTCTGTTTTACCCTCGTGTTTAAAGTTTACTTTTTTTTTTTTTTACATATTTATACATTTTATAAACACTTTCATGCATAAGGGGTACTTCAGGTATTTACCTATCCCACATATGCAACAGGCTGGGTCTGATGAATTGCAGCATGGTACTAGTGAGTGGTTGTGTAGGGGGTAGGGGTGGAATGATTGTTCACTATGGTGACAATCTCCTCTACCCTCAGAAGCATGTGTGCTCATAGCGCCTATTAGTCATAATGGCATGGAGCCGCTCTGCTCTGCTGTGCTATCTTGAAGGAAATAAAGGAAGCAGGTGTGGGCAGGAAATTAATGTAAATCCATCAGCGTTCAATTAGGCCTGTACAAAAAAGAGGACGAAAAGCATCCAAACCAATAGGACTCACCTTCCTTTGTGTGTTTGCTGCCTTTCAATCCATCCTTCTCTTGTATTTGCAGACAAATGGTGCTAACTTTAATTATGAAAAAAATAGTTGTTCGAATTAATCCAGGTGCAGTTGTTTTTTTTTCGTCAACTGAGCAGCAATGGGTTTCTCTATTAGGATGACAGCATGGTGGTGACTGTAATTTGGTGTGAGTGTCTAGAGGTGCGGAAAGCATTGGCCCTCAGTGCAAAGCCCTAAAAAGCACTCTAACCTAATTTGCTTCTAATTAAAAAAAAATACACTTACATAAAGTACACCTGTCATGGATTTCACTATGCAGTGAGTGTAATTTTGCTGTGTTTACTAGAAGCTAATTTTACAATGTCATGAATTATAAAACAATATTTTGTAATAGTTCTTGAGCATACTATGGTATTATTACTATTATCATGTATAGTGTATGTATGTATCATGTATGTATAGTGATGCATAGCTGGTTAACTTATGGGAGTGAAGTAAATTATACCATAGAAAAGTGGCATAGCTTAACAAAAAAATGTTTACTAAGGTTGATGCAAGAATATATCTTGTCAACTGTACTATGGAAATACTTAATACAGTTCAGATACACAAAAGGATTCTGCAAACAAGTGAGATGGTGAATGAAAATGAGTTGAGCATGTTTAGATTAGCATATACCACCATTGAGTGTTAGCTAATCTTAAGCGGGGAGGTCAATGCTAATACATAGTTTTAGCATTACATACCCACTTTCCAGACTTGGATGATGTTGATTGATTCATGATAAGAGAAAGACATGTTACACACATCTAAATAAAACAATGAAATAAATACAAATATATTAATATAAAATATATATGGGGTGGCATAGTTTAGTGGTTTGCACATTCGCCTCTCAGGGCAGAGCATTCCAGGTTCAAATGCCAATCTAGGTGGTGTTTCCATGTTCTCCTTGTGCACACCTGGGTTTCCTCTGGGTTCTCCGGTTTCCTCCCACAGTTCAAAAACATGGATTCAGGGTAAATTGAATGCTCTAAATTGCCCTATATAGTGTCTGTTTTTGTGTGTCTGTGTGTGTGCTCAGTGATAAATTTGGAAAAAATGGATGGGTATGGGGAACCACCCCCCCCCCCATAACCCTAGTAGAGGATTAAGTAGAAGATAATGAATGAATGAATTAATGAATTAAAATAGATTTTGGAAACCCAGCAGTAATCGCTTTTAAATTTTATAGTTTGCATGTGAGAATAAAAAACACATTTTACCAGGCCATAGAAATAAACAAGTTTCTAACTAAAGCTATAGCTTCTGGGACAAATCGTCATCATCATTAGACTAAACCTGTTTTTTGAGTGAGATTCATTACTCTCCAGTATGTTTACTAAATCTGTGTACTGACAGATTAATGCTTAGCCATATGCTATTTCTGACATCTCAGTAATAACATGAAGCAAAGGTACACTTAAACTGATTAAAATCTATAAATTTTAATGATTTA
Organism: Corydoras sp. C115; assembly: GCA_019802505.1. Classification (NCBI taxonomy): domain Eukaryota; kingdom Metazoa; phylum Chordata; class Actinopteri; order Siluriformes; family Callichthyidae; genus Corydoras; species Corydoras sp. C115. The sequence goes on along the minus strand of JAFMOC010000006.1, from coordinate 4,324,257 downwards.
ACAGGGATTACACAGACATTTATGTATGGAGTAATCAACAATGGAAATGTTTTGTATATTGAAAGAATTAAGGGGGAAATCCATGCACTCTTATTTTTGTGTCAAATCTAAAACCATAAATTGGTTTTGTTTTAGGTGTGACATGTTAGAGAAAAAGCAAGAGATTGCATAAAAATATTAACTGACTCAATGTACTATATTGCTGGCATTATGAAAAAATAAACAAAATCAAATTTTTAGAGGGGGCATGAATGAAAATAACAGGTATACATAAAATGTTTTGTCCAAGAAAAACAAAAGCAGACCAACTGGCTAAAATGGTTTGCTCTGTATGGACAAACATTTTGTAGCAATACTGTCACTCTGTTATCATTATTCAGTACTTATAATGAAAAGATTAGTAATCGCTTCAAGATTTTTTTAGTTATTAGGAGATGACTGAATTTTGCAATGACAGGATATGCTGGTGGTTGGTGGTATGTTGGTGTGCATTGCACAGTTAAGATCGTATAAATAAAATAAGTATTTAAAAAAAACCAGCAGTGCTCCTGGATTGTTGCTCTTGTAGGTCGCACATTACTAAATTTAAATGTGGAATATTTTTGTTAAAAAATCAATAGCAGACATAATTTAACAGCATCTCACATAAAATAAATTACACAAATAAATGACAGTTTATTGGGAGGGAACAGAGACAGTGCAGCTTACTCACAATTTACTAAATCCTGACCTGCCACCATTAATCTGAATCAGAATCAGATTTATTGGCCAAGTATTGTATTCACACAAGGAATTTGGTGTGGTAGGGGTTGACCCTAGCATTTTACAAAGAAGAATTTAACAGACAAAAACACTGTACATATACAGTGAATTTAACAGACAAAATCACTGTACAATAAACAATATACAGGCAATATACAGATGTGCAAATGTTCAAGAAATGCATACATGAGGTGCATTCGTGCTTGTGGTATTGGGTTGTCTAGGAATGTGTATTGAGTATTAATGATAGACATGGGTTAGGGTAAGAAACTGTTTATGTGTCTGGTAGTTTTGGTGTTTAGGGTTCGGTAGTGTCATAGGGAAGGAGTTTGAGGATGTTGGGACCAAGATTGGGTCTGTAATGATTTTATCTGCTCTTTTCCTTGTCTTTAATATGTAAAGTTTGAATTAAATGGTGGGCAGTGGGGCACCAATTATTTTTTCAGCTGTCCTGATTGTTCTCTGTCGGTTTCTGTCTTGTGTGGTGGCTGCTCCAAACCAGATTGTAATTAAGAAGCACAAGACAGATTCAATCACTGCAGTGTAAAAATGTTTTAACAGCTCCATGGCACGGACAGTGTCAACATAACTCTCACACATTTCCAACACACACACACACACACACACACACACACACACACACACACACACACACACACACACACACAATTTGTCACACACACTTCATTACATTGGACTTTGTAGTTCCATCTGTTTGTGGACTACATTACATACTTGTGTTAGTCCCCTACTCTGTTACTCTGTTGTTTAATCGCCAGGACCTTAATAGCAGCACCACAGAGCAGGTATTAATTGGTTAGTGCATTATTCCTATCCCAGAAGTGTCACTGAGGTGTTTAAATGAAACTAAAACAGCACTGCTACACTAAAAACACCCTCACCCAAATCATACCTGTTCTGTGATGGTCCTGACCAATAGAGATCAGAAAACCAACAGGGAACTAACAAAAAAAGTGGAAAAATAAGTGGAGTGGTAAGTGGAGAAAATAGACAATGGAGCAAGAAGGCAGTGTGTCCAAACATTAGATTTCATTCATTCATTCATTATCTTCAACTTAATCCTCTACTAGGGTTGCTGGGGGGGGGGGGGGGGGGTTCCCATGCTCATCCCAAGGAGACCTTTATTGCTGGGCACACTCACTTACACACAATATATAAAGCAATTTCAATTTACCTTGAATCCATGTTTTTGGACTGTGGGAGGAAAACGGAGAACCGGGTATAAATCTGTGCAGATACGGAGAGAACATGGAAACTCAATTCAGGATTTGAACCTGGATCCCCAGTGCTGAAAGGCAAATGTGTAAGACACTGTGATGCACTATTATTATTATTATTATTATTATTATATTTTTCATAAAGATTTAAATATAATTGTTGACAAAATAATGTTATTTGTCATGCCCATAACACATCTTGATTCAAAGAGAGATAGAGAGAAAGATAGAGATAGGAAGCGGTGACCTTGTTACCAGTCGGGTTGAGTTGGACAGGCTGGTAGGAGGTTTGTGTCTACAGGGAAGGACAGACAGATGCTTGCTCTTTTTCCCAGGGTGAGACATCTTGCCCAGAACAGGCTTCAGACAATCTGGACTGAGCAGCTGTAACCCTAATGATCACTGGTGGCGTTGCACCTGACCAGCTTAATGCTCACCCAGCCAGTCTCCTCTTTGACCTATAGCAGCTCACACATATGCTGCAAAGAGTGCTGCTCAAAATGACAACAGCAAAAACTCAGGGATGATTTATTATTAAAAAAAAAAACATAGCACAATATCATATAGAATAAAATAATAATGATATTTTTAATGTCCAAATAGTCATATATTCACTGTTTATTTTACCTAGTTTGGAACACTTTGGAACATTGATTGAGATCCTAGGAGTCTTAACAAGTTTAATATGTGCATCTTGCATGCTTTAGCATTACTTTCGTTTGTTGTACCTTGAACAATAAACATATTAATATATTATATAAAATTATAAATTATATTATAAATTATAAATATAATAAATTATATAAAATTATCTTATCTTGACAAGTGATGTCAATTATTGCAACATTGAATTGTGCAATAGTGAATAGTGTTGAATAGTGTTTTACAGAACACAACTGTTTACTAAACTTTACCAAATGTGGCAGAGATGGCATTTAGCCAAAGGCTCACAAATGCTAAATGCTACTGCCAAATAAAATTTGTTCTCTAGTTATCAATAGGTAAAAGAATATTTATAACTTTAAATAATATTCCTAAATTTTAAACCAGAAATAAATAACTATAGAAATTGAAACAGCAGTATTTAGCATAGCAATATACTATTATAAACTGTTTGTGGATCCTGATTGTGGTAACCGGAGGTCCAATTGCAAATAGAGTGAACATACTCACACACACACCCTACAGATTACCAGGAGACACAAACAATTACCGAGACAGAAAAAAATCATGTCTAACCTACCAAGTAATCCAAACAAGGACCTTCCTCCTGTTGGGAGAAAGCTGTCTCCACTTTGCCACTATGCTGAGCTGCCATACTGATCAGGACATCCAAAATGGCCTTACATATTGCACACAGCAATTAGTATTGGAGTAGTCAATTGTACAATGTAAAAAAAAAACAACGAAATATCATAACAATCAGCACATAGCCATTACTTTATTGCAGACATGAACACTATTATTAGTGAATGAACACTGCTCGTAGCAGTCGGCAGCCAAGCATAGGGCACCTGGGGAGTAATTGGGGTTAGGTGACTTGCCCAAGGACACTTTAGCCAAAGCACTTGGTGAGACTGGAAATAGAACCCAGGGACCTTTTGTTTCAAAGGATTGGTTCCTTAACCACAAGCCAACGACTGCCCAAATGTGTTCACTTGGAAGCTTGCCCCCTTGAGCCTCGAACCTTGAGCAAAACCCTTAACCCTCATTGCTCCAGGGGTGCTGTATGGCCAACCTCATGTCCTGAAACCAACCATGTTGGGATACTTGGATAAAAGCATCTGCTAAATGACCGATTGTTTATGTATGTAAATGTACAGTGAGACAGGTACTTAACTGACATGGGCTAAAAGGCCATTTTGAAGGTGGATCCAACTATAACCATCTCAGTTTTATCAGAATTTAGCAGAAGGAAATTACTTGACATCCAATCATCGATTTACATTAGATTAGATTAGATTCAACTTTATTGTCATTGTGCAGAGTACAAAATTTCATTAATACATCACTTAATCTTACTGATTGAGTGAACATCATTTGGTTTAGTCATAGGTACAAACATACATCTGTGAGCCACCTGCATGTAAATGGAATGTGTTTCTGTGTTTGCAATTAATTCATCCTAATCCTAAATAAATAAACCTACGAATACACAAATAACCTGTAGAGCATAAAAAACTGTCTGTCCCCCAGTTACCCTCCCCACCATTTTTCTGATGGTACTGGTTAGTTAAACAGATTAGTATTGGGCCCCTAATAAGGCCTGACACCCCTAAAAAAGGTGGAGTCTTTAATAGCAAAGCCTTTAGAAGAAAACAGCGTCCCTGGTGGCAGAAACGTTAGGAAAAGGAACAGAGTTCTTGGCATTGTCAGTGAAGCCCATTGGCTAGCTGGCTGATATGCCTAATGGCAAACTGGCGGAAATGCCTCCAGGTGAGCTGTGAAATGCTGTGAAGGGCACAGACTGATGGGAACTGACACAATGTTTCCCCAAAGAGAGAATGTAAGATTTACTGTAAAAACAGAAGCATTTGATCACAGAACACAATGTGATGCTACTTAAATTATATTTATTAGATATTAGGGCAGTAATTGGCAATGTGAATGAGAGCAACTAATCCATAGCGGATACAAACAAAATAGATTAGAAAACACATTCGGCATTACTGGATCTGTACTTCAATGGTTAAAATGCTACCTTTCAAATTTGTTTACCTGAGTAAATGATAAATGCTTTGAATTTGTAATAATAAACATTGGTATGATATTGCAGGACACATTGAGGACTGATGTTTTATCTAGCACAGGAACAGGCTTTATTAAACAAGGCAAGGTTGGCATAGTCATACATAGTTAGTAAGATGTGTTTGATTTCATATAATTTGCAGTATACTTTAAACAAAAATTGTTAGTCACTTTGGATAAAAATGTCTGCGAAATGATTAAATGTAATGTAAATGTAAACAGATATGATTGTGTCAATATAAGAATGGTCATAACATTAAAATCACCTTTGGCAAGTCCAGATGGTGCTGTGACTTAATTTAGCTGGTTTGATGTCAGATTTTGAAAATAAGAGTTATTTAGCAAATGATCTATTCCTTAAGTAATTATTGGCCTGTAGTCATGGCTAACCCAAATAATAAACCTTTCTCTAGACTTTAGTTAGGCCAGGAGAGCCTATTCTTTACTCGTGCACATTCTTTAATCTAGTTTAACTTTAGTTCTAATTATTTTCATGCATTTTTCAGTCTTTAAAATTAATCCGTTACAGGTGTTAAAACAGAGCTCTGTTGCAACGGTTCAAATATTTTATATATGTAATTCACATTGGGTTTGGAGTACCTTTACTGTAATGCTTAAGGTTATTTATTTAAAAAGTAATTTGCTTGGCTTTCTTAGTAAAGGTTTTGTCAAAGGTACAGATAATGATTTACAGGTTTTCTTTTGATATTTGAAAGGTTGAGGTCAGTGTAAGCTGGCAATGGCAAAGATTCCAAATGTAATTAAATACTTCATTCTTGGCTAATGGCCTAGTTGTACCACACAAACACATACACATATACACACACACACACACACTTAAGGGTCTTGCACAAGGACAACCATTGGTAACTTCAGTGGACCTGGTATTTCAACCTTCCGATTGATAGCCCACCAGCCTAACCACTGAGCTACCACACCTAGGTTTACACATTGTACTTTTGTATTCATTTCAAGACAAATGAAATACCATTATTTAAGTAGACACCTCTTCCCATTCCCATGATTGTCTTTGTGGCCGTTTGTATGGCTTCTCAGGAGATATTTTAAACCACTGTAATAAAATTCTTACTGAATCTTTGCCAAGCTGAAACATCTGCTTACCTTATCACTGATAAGTGGGGGTAGTCTCAGCATCTGTTCAAATTAATCCATTTTGTAAATAAAGTTTTACTAATTCGCTAAATATTCCTGTTTATGAACATGAGGTAATGTTAGTGTAAGAGACACTTAGAGACCAGGCTCTGCTTTCCTGCTTCCTACATGGGTTGTGGGAAAGGTACCATGCTTCACAAAATCTTAAACAGGAATGTCCAAAGCAAGGCTGTGTGCATGGCAGACTGTACTATGTACCTGGTGTCTGTGCATATTTATGAGTCACTTTCTCCCTTTTGTTGCCTGCCTAGTCAGCAGTCACAAAACACATGGTGTCGCTGGCAGTACCTTGTCTAAATGAGGAGAGGGTCCATGGACAGAGGCAGTGGCAAGAACCAGGACCTGTAAGGGCTGACTGACATTTCCATCTGTGGCGTAGCCTGGTAATTATCAGGAAGAGGAGTGCCCGCAGCAGCATGCCATCTGCTAAAGGAAAAAGGAGAGGGAAAAAAAAACAGCTCAATGATGAACGTACCAACAATACTGCACCACCGGGCAACTGTCTGCTTTTGAAATGAGGGTCTTGCACCTGATCACATGAACTACAGACTCCCCAAAACAATTCACATACACTTAACAAACTTTACCTAAACTTACTGTAATTAAGACATCTGACATGACTCAAGGAACCAGCTAAATATTTAATATAGTTCCTTATCATTGGACTATATCTACTACCGTTTTATTGTTTTAACTTTCAACAGTAAACACTAATACGGTACAAGACAAAGATTCAGGACTAATTTGTGTTTTATAGCAAATATTTATTCAGCATGCTATAGGTCATTAATATTCTAATGAGATGTAGGCTAAGAGACAATAAATATAATTTAGTATTTTTGCAGCTTTATAACACAACAGAGGTGGAATGAGCTAAAGGACGGATAGAGTACTAAATCCAACTAGGCAGGTGTGTATTTCATAGCTTTTTTTCCAACTTACATAGCTTCTGTCACAATGTCTGCAAAAACTCATAAATATCCCTGTTCTTATAACTTCAAAAATCCAAAAAAATTCAACGTGCCACAATTTTTCCTTTTAGGAAAAGTATATACAGAGCACTTATATATGTGTGTACATAAAAGCATTAGAATTTCTGTTAATTGTAACTAAAAAACTAAAGTGTGCAGTATGTTGGAACTCCTGAACAGAGCCCTTTATTTATCCTATTAAGTGAGGGATGTGTTTTGGTCTAACATTAGTGGCTGATCTCTGGAAATACTCATTTGATGGAATGGATCCTGGTCCTCACAGACAAAATACAAAATTGAAAAAATATCAGTGGAGACTGTTAGATTGAAAAGGGGAGCAATCTTTATCACATCTTAATCACAAAAGCAATCTTTAAAAGCAATCACATGAGTTCCTGTAAAGTCTTGCATACAGTAAAGAGAAAAGGTGTTTTTTCTAAACAATTTACTGACCTAAAATAGATAAGTATTAGCTCAGAAAAAATTGTAGTCAGCCAAATTTGTGTGCTTTAAATTAAGCACATGATAGCCCTTGCCCTCCCTTGTGAGCATATATGTTATATATGAGCATATATATGAGCATATATGTTCCCTTGTGTTATATAGATTAGATAATAAATAATAAAATTTAAAATTGAAGTAATAATAAACAAATGAAACCATAATGAATCAATTGTATGTTTGAATTGTATGTATGAATTACTAACAGAAATAAAAGCAATAACCCTGAATAAAATAATCATAATGAAATTGATAATCACAATGCATAAGACCATCTTCCCTATAGATTTCTGTTTAGTAACAGAAATCTATATATTAAGTGAACCTACTAAATATTAAATGAATATTTATCCCTTATATTAAATGAACCTACTAAATCTACTAAAGTCATTTTATAGATGTCAAATAGTGGTCCTTTTTATATATGTTAAAGAATAATGTATTCTTGATTTTTTTTTTCATCTATTGTTTCCCAAGTTTTCTACCAGAGAGAAAAAAGAGGGGGGGAAATGCAACCGCATCAAAGGAATTTGTCAGTCTTTGTTGATAGCTTAGTAAAATACAAAATAACCATAACACCATTAGATCACACCAGATTCATTTCTTCTCTCAGTGCACATGCAAATTTCATTTGATCACATACAGAGCATCACCAAAGCATAGACAGATTTTTTATTGTCATATAGCTATGAAATAGTTGGTTTGGGTTTGCGAAAGTGTGATTATAGTAATCAAATTCATAGTTAATCTACTGTAATATCCTGCAAATCATGTGTTCATATGAAACATCATTTTAAAATTACCAAGCAAAACATTAATTGTTCAAGAAAAATAATTGGAAACATGCTTGGTTTTAAATCTCGGTTGGAGTGGCATTTTAGATGTTGCCAGCAGTTAAGCAAAATTTGCCGCAGCATCAACAGCGATGGTCCTCCCATTCAGAGGCATTAACTCTCTGCCATGTGTCTAACAAACGGGGGCCATTCTGCAGCCCTTAATGACAGGCAGGCGCACTCCTCTTGTCTCCCTCTCCGCTCTGTTCAAATTGCTCTCTAAACGAACTACAGCTGTGTCGACCAGGTGCTGCATCCCTTTCAGAGCAAACAGGAAATTATCGAATCCCCAAATTCCTTAAATGTGCCACACTCCTGCCACCTCCTGAGCTTTGTTTTGTGGCTCAATCTTGCAGATAAAAAAACTCCTGTAATATAATGTTTGTAGTTCATATTTTAACTAACCATTTTTATATAACTCACTAATTTCAGCTGGGCCAAGTTGGAGGTCTGCATAACAAAACTGCAAAATAAGTATGCATGACTCCATTTTCCAACAGTGTTCTAATTACTGCTATGAAATACACAAGGCAGATCAATGGATATCTGGTTTTATCATGACAAACTTTTACTATACTACATGTCTTTTTAGTCATGTTGTGATGATGCCTTTATGAACTTTCTCATTTCACAAGTCATTTAATTATATCTGCAGCTTTACTTTATATGTTCCACATTATTGCTGTGTTCCCTCTCTATTTATATTTTTAACAAGACCTTATATTTTTCCTATTTTCTAGGGGGTAACAATATAAAAATTACAATAAAACCATTAGCATACATTTTCATTATATTTTGTCATTAACCCTGACACAGAGTTTTTAAAAACTCAACTAAATATATACCTTTCATAATTTTAATAATTGGTATTAAATAATATTCATTCATTCATTCATTCATTCATTCATTATCTTCCATTTTATCCTATATTAGGGTCAAGGTGGGGTTCCCCATGCCCATCCAGGGGAGAACGTTTCGGGTGCTGGGCAGATACACCCAGGACAGGGCGCCAATCTACCGCTGGGCAATTAAATTATATTATTTAATATAATTATTTAATAATTTGTTTTTTTAATTGTGCATTCTAATACAGGCTAGCCTTTAAATCATTTATAGATTTCATGGTTGCTGTTCACATTGATTAAGATGCCAATATGTGTATTCTACAGTGGGTTGCAAAAGTATTCATACCCCTTGAACTTTTCCATATTTTGTCACATTACAACCACAAACATAAATATATTTCACTGGAATTTAATGTGAAAGACCAACACAAAGTGGTATACAATTGTGAAGTGGAAGGAAAATTATACATGAATCAACATTTTTTTTACAAATAAAAAACTGAAAAGTGCGACGTGCAAAAGTATTCAGCCCCCCTGAGTCAATACTTTGTGGAGCCACCTTTTGCTGCAATTACAGCTGCAAGTCTTTTAGGGTATGTCTCCACCAGCTTTGCACATCTAGTGACTGAAATTCTTGCCCATTCCTCCTTGCAAAACAGCTCAAGCTCAGTCAGATTGGATGGAAAGCGTTTGTGAACAGCAGTTTTGAGATCTTGCCACAAATTCTCAATTGGGTTTAGGTCTGGACTTTGACTGGGCCATTCTAACACATGAATATTCTTTTTTTTAAACCACTCCATTGTAGCTCTGGCTTTATGTTTAGGGTCGTTGTCCTGCTGGAAGGTGAACCTCCGCCCCAGTCTCAAATCTTTTGCTGACTCCAACAGGTTTTCTTCCAAGATTGCCCTGTATTTGGCTCCATCCATCTTCCCATCAATTTTGACCAACTTCCCGGTCCCTGCTGAAGAGAAGCACCCCCAGAGCATGATGCTGCCACCACCATATTTGACAGTGGGGATGGTGTTTTCAGAGTGATGTGCAGTGTTATTTCTCCGCCACACATAGCGTTTTGCATTGTGGCCAAAAAGTTCAATTTTGGTCTCGTCTGACCAAAGCACCTTCTTCCACATGTTTGCTGTGTCCTCAACATGGCTTCTGGCAAACTGTAAACGGGACTTCTTATGGTTTTCTTTTAACAATGGCTTTCTCCTTGCCACTCTTCCATAAAAACCACATTTGTGTAGTGCACGACTAATTGTTGTCCTGTGGACAGTTTCCCCCACCTGAGCTGTGGCTCTCTGCATTTCATCCAGAGTCACCATGGGCCTCTTGGCTGCCTCTCTGATCAGTGATCTCCTTGTTCGGCCTGTAAGTTTAGGTGGACGGCCTTGTCTTGGCAGGTTTACTGTGGTGCCATACTCTTTCCATTTCCGGATGATGGATTGAACAGTGCTCCGTGAGATGTTCAAAGCTTTGGAAATCTTTTTATAACCTAAGCCTGCTTTAAACTTCTCCAAAACCATATTCCTAACCTGTCTGGTGTGTTCTTTGGACTTCATGATGCTGTTTGCTCCCCAATATTCTCTTAACCAACATCTGAGGCCGTCACGGAGCAGCTGTATTTGTACTGAGATTAGATTACACACAGGAGGACCCTTTTGAGTCATTAGCACTCATCAGGCAACTTCTGAATGCAATTGGTTGCACTCAGGGAAAAGGGGGCTGAATACTTTTGCACGTCGCACTTTTCAGTTTTTTATTTGTAAAAAAAAATGTTGATTCATGTATAATTTTCCTTCCACTTCACAATTGTATACCACTTTGTGTTGGTCTTTCACATTAAATTCCAGTGAAATATATTTATGTTTGTGGTTGTAATGTGACAAAATATGGAAAAGTTCAAGGGGTATGAATACTTTTGCAACCCACTGTATATCTACATCAAATTTATATTTAAATCCTAACTTATTACTTAACTTATTAATCCTAACTTATTACTTATTACTAATTTACCAGTTTTAACTTGCCTTACTGTGAATTATAATTATTCCCCAAGCTGACAGATACATACAGAGATGCGACTTATTTACAGTATTAACAAAAAAAAAAAGATACGCATTTCCATGATTACAAAGTTAAATATAGCATACTTAAAACGTTGACAGAATTGAGAATATATAGATTCATATAATATAATATAATACATATAATACATGATCATGAAATATTGACAAACAGATTCAGTTTAAATTCACTTATTGAATTTACAGAATTAAAAATGCTCTTCAAGTTGACAGAATTGACATACTGAGACACATCCTTATATAACATATATAACATGTTCATGGATGCTGTCTGAGGTGACAAATTTAGAATCATAATGGAGTAGACATAATTAAGAATACACTCCATGCAAAATTTCACACTGTGACATTTCCTCTGAATTAAAATAAACAAAAATACTCTCCAATCTGACAATAATAATAAAATGTTTAATAATACATAAAAAAAAACTCCAATATCCAGTTTGGTCTAACCCAGTATTTAAAGAAGTCAGATCACTCTTAGAACTAAATTTAGCAAGTTTTTTTTTTTTTTGGCTTAGACTCAAAGTTGTGGAACAAGAATGTGAATGAAAATATTGACTCATCTGATAAATGTACATTTTTACTAGCCCTTCCAAAGTGTTGAGGACCCAATCTCGCTTTAATTTTCTTCGACATGCAACAACATATAATTAAGTGGAATATTTTTAAAATGTGATTTTTTTTCTAAATGTTTAATTAAAGAGGAACAAGGTAAACTTTCTTGACAAAAGTTATTGCATTGATCAATACAATATTATTTTCACTTTCATTTTATATACATTGTAACTGCCCAGTCCATTGTTTAGTGAGTTCATGTTGGTTTTCATTTGGTAATATAATGTGAACATTATTTTTATTTAACCTAGTTCTTACAGTTCTACTCCAAATACTGACACCCTTTCCCCACTATTTAAATTCATTACATTTATTAAATTAATTTAATAAATATATATTTTTTCACTTTCTTTCTTATACTGATTTGAATTTGACACATATTTTTTAATAATCAGCTGTATGGAAATCCATTTCTGCCACTGAAAAAAATACCACTAGAGAAAAAAAGAAATAAATCCACCACTTGAGAAAAATTGCTTGTAAAAATTACTGCATTGGACTCATTTTGATGATGTCATTACCAAACCCGAAATCAGTCGCATTACATTTCATGGCTCTATTTTCAAAAACCTTTAAATTAAGATTTTACATATACTTAGTAAAATAAGCCTTTATTTACAGGTTACTTTGTTACTTGTACTTTGTACTTGTTAATTCTGTTAGTTCTGAAAAGCCTTTCAGTACTGAGGGTGATTAACTTTAACCTCCTATATAATTAATTTATATAATAAGTTATATAAACACTTGATGACATACTATGACAATTAAGTAAATTAATTGCCCAATTATTTTGAATAATACTTTTGGTGTTTTTAAACCACTTACAAGTGTGACATTTTGCACAAGAAAGCCTGGTCACTTTGCTCCAGGTTTCTATAATCGAAGTGGTCACCTTTAACGGTTATAAACATTTGAAAATTGAGGTTTAAAAATTATTTTAGGTTGAATGAAGACATCTGAAATATTAACTCATCAAAACAAGATTAATGCAATATTATTTTAGCTGTAAGTTTCTTTATCACAGAATTAAAACCGCAAGCCTGTCATGATTTAGCTACCTGGCTTCCATACAACTGCAAGAAATAAAATATCAGATTTTTTTAAGTGTTGTTGTGGCTCCTATAGCTGGGTTTTTTGGAAAGGTGAGTATTGGAAAGCTGTCAAGGTTTATTTTTTTATTTTAATTTGTTTGTTTGTTGAAAAAGGTAGATAAACTTAATATTAAAGTACATACAGTTTTGTATTCTACAAAAATACCAATATAGATTACAATATATACACACATCAGCTTTTGTGTACACTCCAGATTCTTTCAGTGTGTTTTTTTTTTTAGCATTTAAGAGTGTTTTTCTTATTTCTCCTAATAAGAGTTGTGTGTGGGGTGGGCGCATGTCAATGGATAATAAAAAATGCCAGCTCATCGCAAGTCAGGTCATTTTTACATTTACTGTAGTGGCACATAACTTATTTTAGACTCTGTGGACAAAATCCATGTAGAGATTGAGAACACATCCAAATCCACACAGTGAGCCACCTGTCAGCCTTGGGTCCTTCCTGTTGTGAGATTATTTTTAGCATTGTACAGTACATAAACCTTAATAAATGTAAATTATATTATTCATATACTTAGCAATGTTGTGCTGTATGGCATGAAAAATAAATAAATGTTTAAACATTTGACACAATTTCTTTAATTGTATTAGTCTTTGCCAGATGTTGCACTAATGCTAACTGTAAGCCCAGATTAATTCAACCAAAGGCAAATCACTTCCAAGGCTCATGCACCAAACATATCATGGGATCTAGGTCATCAAATTGTATATCTGTAATAGATTCACAAATTTATTTATTAATTCTTACAAATAGTGATGGGTAAAGGTGTTCAAATTGACCATGAAATAAATATATTCAAAAATTATTTATAACAGTGTATAGCTAAACCATTTATGTATCCTATATATCCTATATTAGGGTCGCAGGGGGGTTCCCCATGCCAAACCACGGGAGAACGTTTCGGGCACTGGGCAGATACACCCAAGACAGGGTACTAATCTATCGCTGGGTACACACTCACTCACTCACTCACACAGACACATACACATTCTATATGGGGCAATTTGGAGAACTCAATTGACTTGATCCATGTTTTTTGACTGTGGGAGGAAACCGGAGAACCGGGAGGAAACCCACGCGGACAACATGGAACTCCACCCAGATGGGGATTCGAACCAGGAATCCCTAGTGCTGAGAGGCGAACGTGCTAACCACTAAGCCACCGTGCCGCCCCCATTTATGATATCCATCCATTCTCTTCCGCTTTATCCTATATTAGGGTCGCGGGGGGGTTCCCCATGCCCATCCAGGGGAGAACGTTTCGGGCGCTGGGCAGATACACCCAGGACAGGGTGCCAATCTATCGCTGGGCACACACTCACACAGACATACACACTCCATATAGGGCAATTTTGGAGAACTGAATTGACTTGATCCATGTTTTTGGACTGTGGGAGGAAACCGGAGAACCTGGAGGAAACCCACGCAGACATGGGGAGAACATGGAAACTCCACCCAGATGGGGATTCGAACCGTGAATCCCTAGTGCTGAGAGGCGAACGTGCTAACCACTAACCACCGTGCCGCCCCATTTATGATATGTTGGACAAAATTCCTTTGTTCTATTAAGGCCTGCTTATGGCTCTTTATAGTATAAATATTACAGAATAATAAAGAAATATGACTGCGACTTCATGTCTATAAGAAGTTAAGAAATGTATAACTACGTTGCTACGTTACTACATATAACCACGGTGCACTACATTGCTATAAGGCCTATATTGTTATCCAACATCTACCGCTGACTTTTTACCTTTTGGCATTTATTTACTGCTTTGACTTTCAGCGTCCTCTGTAAAAGCATCATGCCAGCACTGGAGTGTCCAAGTAAACAGCTGACTGTTAAAAGTCCTGCTTATTAGGCTCACAGGACACTGGGCTTCATGTCCTTTAGTGCTGTGTAGATTGACCTGAATTCCTGACAAGTAAACCTCAGCTGAAACCAGCTACTCCTCGAATGGGCAGTCTTGTTTGCAAACTTGGCATGCAATTTACAATTGAAAAAAAGGAGCATCTTTGAACTGCAACCATCCCATAAAGAATTAAGAAGCAGGACAGAAATCAAAGGATTATTAATAGGAAAGGGAAATGTAATTCCTGAATTAAACCTTTAATTTATTACATAGCAAAAGAGGACTGAGAATGTAATCAATACTATGAACACTAATGCATTATTATGATTAAGTTCTTACATGTAATGAAATATTAAGTTATAAATTACATTTAAATAGCTCTTACATGAAGTGATAAATATCACACCAAAACTATACACAAGCTCTTTTGCTTCACTACACAGAACAATAGTCACATGTGCCTTGCATATATAATGGATTTTATCTTTGAAATTCCTTTTCTTATCATAGTTAAAAAGGGGACAGACCAACAGCAATCATTGTGGGGAAAAAAGGGGGGAGAGGGTATTGTAATGCTGTTCTGACTAAACTTGGTGGCAATGGTGACAGCTGATGACTATTATGTCCAGGTGGCCAGGGTTGTTTTGGGTCTCTCCAAGAGCCGGACAGCTGCCGGGATTCTTCGCATGTCAATTAGGAGAAAAGAGGAAGTGTTTTTGGAGCTTTTACAAGGACACCTAGCGCTTTATCACAATCTACTTGATAAAAACACATTTCTGAAAAATAATTTCTTAGCATTGAAATATGTTTAAAATATGCAGTGGTTTTGAGTTGTTTGTACATTGTGTATATATGTGACTTGGAAACCAAATAAGATGTTAAATAATTTGGACAAGTTGCTACTGTAAGACAGTTCTAAATATCATTCATTCATTCATTCATTCATTATCTTCCGCTTAATTCACTATTAGGGTTGCAGTGGAGGTTCCAGGCACGGGGCAGATACACCCAGGACAGGGCGCCAGTCTATCACTGGACACACACAAACACTATATGGGGCAATTTAGAGCATTCAATTTACCCTGAATCCACATTTTTGGACTGTGGGAGGAAACCGGAGAAACCGGTGGAAACCCACATGGACACGGAGAGAACATAGAAACTCCACCCAGATCAGGATTTGAACATGGATCCCAGAAAAATTGTATATATTCTTGGTAACTGCATTTTAATCCCAGACAGGCATTATGTTGGTTCTTTTACTATGTTGAAGGTTAAAGTATGGTTTCTCAGCCACTGGCATGGTTGGTTGGCTGATCTAATGGCATGCATTGTGGTTACAGGTCATAAGCATGATTCAGTTTTAATGCCCTGTAGCATACATTACACTATGACAGTGTTGCTTGTACCAGACTAAGAAAGGTGAATTAGTAATCGGGTGGCATGTTTCTTGCTACATTTTGACACCAGTGTTGGAGGAGGGTATGAGTGTCACAAGTTGCCATCAATGGTAACCTTGCTAGAGGTCTCAGCTAAACAGATGCGCAGACCCTATGTCTGTAGCAGTATTAATAAATTAAAGTCTTGCCCAAACTACTTAAAAACATTTAATAACATAAAAATAAGGAACAAATATTAGTTATGGTGGAATGCATTTGTTGCTCACCAGTAAAATTAGCCAAAAATATATATTTTACTAATATCACACATTAAAATTTATGTTACGAAATTCCAACAAAAGAATTTTTGTTATTTTGTTACAGTGCTCGTTTGAAAATATGCCTCCTCTGCAGCACACAGATGGTTATTAAGGAGCTGAACATAAATTGATTATGTTGGAAATTAACTGTTTCTGTCAAAGTCAGCCTGTCCCATTCCTGTCCCAATGTGTCCCTCTACCCGGTGATGCATAGGATCAAGCTGATGAGCCAGCTGTTGAATGGAATGCTCCATATCAAGTGCAATACAGATGTGATTCTTGTACTTACTTTATTTGGGTAGGCTTGCTTAGTATGCTTGTTCATTATAGAGAATTAAAATTACAAAGATTCATCTGCCTTCTAAAAAGAGATAACCCCCCCCCCACCACCAATTTTACAATTTCACATTCTGTACAGATAGTTTAATGTATAAAATGTATATATCATAGAGCTTTTTTTATTTTATTTAAAAAAATCATGACTAACTATAAATTCAGGTTGCTATGGGCTGGCAATTTGCTTAGAGTGTTTTCCTGCTTTAAATGTGTCTTGTTTGGTTATGTCTTCGTGAGATTAGGCTACCTATGGAACAAGTAGGTCAAAACTGAAAAAAGGAAAATACATTCTGTTTAGAACAATCATCAAAGGCAGATAATTAGACTTGCTTGCTAGATAACCCAGGAATAAATAGATTCAGAATTCTGATACTACAATATTTTAAGAATATATTCTATAAAATCAGTATAACCAGCTTTTGTGGAATTGTCTTTGCATATTTACATACACTCACCGGCCACTTTATTAGGTACACCTGTCCAACTGCTCGTTAATACTTAATTTCTAATCAGCCAATCACATGGCGGCAACTCAGTGCATTTAGGCATGTAGACATGGTCAAGACAATCTCCTGCAGTTCAAACCGAGCATCAGTATGGGGAAGAAAGGTGATTTGAGTGCCTTTGAACGTGGCATGGTTGTTGGTGCCAGAAGGGCTGGTCTGAGTATTTCAGAAACTGCTGATCTACTGGGATTTTCACGCACAACCATCTCTAGGGTTTACGGAGAATGGTCCGAAAAAGAAAAAACATCCAGTGAGCGGCAGTTCTGTGGGCGGAAATGCCTTGTTGATGCCAGAGGTCAGAGGAGAATGGCCAGACTGGTTCGAGCTGATAGAAAGGCAACAGTGACTCAAATAGCCACCCGTTACAACCAAGGTAGGCAGAAGAGCATCTCTGAACGCACAGTACGTCGAACTTTGAGGCAGAAGGGCTACAGCAGCAGAAGACCACACCGGGTGTCACTCCTTTCAGCTAAGAACAGGAAACTGAGGCTACAATTTGCACAAGCTCATCGAAATTGGACAATAGAAGATTGGAAAGACGTTGCCTGGTCTGATGAGTCTCGATTTCTGCTGCGACATTCGGATGGTAGGGTCAGAATTTGGCGTCAACAACATGAAAGCATGGATCCATCCTGCCTTGTATCAACTGTTCAGGCTGGTGGTGGTGGTGTCATGGTGTGGGGAATATTTTCTTGGCACTCTTTGGGCCCCTTGGTACCAATTGAGCATCGTTGCAACGCCACAGCCAACCTGAGTATTGTTGCTGACCATGTCCATCCCTTTATGACCACAATGTACCCAACATCTGATGGCTACTTTCAGCAGGATAATGAGCCATGTCATAAAGCTGGAATCATCTCAGACTGGTTTCTTGAACATGACAATGAGTTCACTGTACTCAAATGGCCTCCACAGTCACCAGATCTCAATCCAATAGAGCATCTTTGGGATGTGATAGAACGGGGGATTCGCATCATGGATGTGCAGCCGACAAATCTGCGGCAACTGTGTGATGCCATCATGTTAATATGGACCAAACTCTCTGAGGAATGCTTCCAGCACCTTGTTGAATCTATGCCACGAAGAATTGAGGCAGTTCGGAAGGCAAAAGGGGGTCCACCCGTTATTAGAATGGTGTACCTAATAAAGGGGCTGGTGAGTGTATATTTACATGCTGACCATTTAATTCTAACTTAAGTAAATAGAATTAACACATGCAGGTTAAAGAGAGCAGCATGGACTTACCACATGGCTGCCTGCTGATACATCTGAAAATTTAAAAAATCTTAAAAAACAGTTCTAATCTGATTAAAATCCCAACAGAATTAATTACTAAGTGACTGACATGTACAATTGTAAAGTATTGTTTCATATCTTTTATTTATAATTAAAAAATACTGCGACGTTCCAGGATTAAATGAGAATCAGAGATAGTTTTACTAAGAGTAAATATCCTGTCATCACTGTCCCCCCTCAATCCATGTCTTGCCTCTTTTTAAGTACCTGCACACAAACCATAAGCACAACCTATGGCAGGTGTGCCAGTTACCTTCCTCACATTGTACACTTTGCCCTCCATTTTATGGTGCTGCACACGTATTTATAAAAAATTAGGAGGGCAAGAATTTCTGTCTGGAAAATAAGAAGCAAGGCACTTTCCATCTATTATCTTCCGCTTCATCTTGTACTTGGGTCGCAGGGGGATTCCCCATGCCCATTCAGGGGAGAACATTTCGGGCACTGGACAGATACACCCAGGACAGGGCGCCAATCTATCGCTGGGCACACACTCACTCACATAGACACACTATATATGGTGCAATTTGGAGTATTCCATTGACCTTGATCCATATTTTTGGACTGTGGAAGGAAACCGGAGAACCCAGAGGAAACCCACGCGGACACGGGGAGAAAATGGAAACACCCAGATTGAGATTCGACTGGGAATCGCCATCGCTGAGAGGTGAATGTACTAACCACTAAGCCACCATGCCGCAGCAAGGCACTTTGCTTTCACAAATAATTTGGTGCAGCTGCATTCAGCTGCATTCAATTTATAGATCAGTAAGCAACAAAAGGTGATCTTATAGATAAAGGCAAAAGCCTGTGTGTGGGCGTGGATGCACATCGTTACTTTGATTACGATGATATTTGACCTACTTACTGTTCGGGATCCTGTGGGGGTTTATATACTCTTTACACCAAGATGCAGCTCAAGATCACTCATCACCTCTGCATGACTCCAGTGATCGGTAGCCAAGAATGGTTTACACTATTGTGCGCAGGGGAAACATATTTAAGTAATGTGGAAAGTGAAAAAAAGCGCACAGAATAAAGCACACAATAGATAAGGATGAACAAAAAAGAAGGGGAAGAAGGGGAAAAAAACTCACTGGTAAAGAGGGGGATGAATGCATGCTTAGTAAACATGGTGATAGTCTGAACTGATGATGTTTCCTTGAAGGACACAAAACTGAACACAGAATAAATGGATCTCTGTCACATGACATAGAAACAAAGTTAAGCCGTATAAATGTAATAAGCTTATTAACTGGGGCTAATTTGAGGGAAAAACTAGCAAATGGAAAACAAAACTGGATGGAAAATCTAAAGTGTTTAGGAACAGACCCACGGTGCAAAGGGTGTTTCTGACATGCACAATATCATGTTACAGTTAAAGGGAAAGATTTTAAATACTAATACATTTAACATTTTAAATTGATCTAAATGATCACAGCAAAGTAGCCATATTGAGGGCCTCTTCCGTTACAGCATGCCATTATCTGCAAATGGGGTGTGGAGGCTGCAATGAGTGTATGGCCAAGGATGCTGTCCATGGCCATGAATATGGATGCAGTGTCAGGTGTAAAAGAGTGGGCTCCTGTGATGCAGTGCTGTCTGTGACACATCCTCTGCTCAGCTCCCAGCTCCAATCACACCCCAGATGTACCAGAGATGCTGCTACTGTCACTCAATCTGTGGCCTGCAGTCTTAGCTGACAGCCGGCGCCTGCAAACACAACGAGAGGCGAGTCAGTGCAACAAACACAACAAAATGCTTACATAGGGCCTGGATCTGCTTCTTATATAAATCAGTTAAAGCAATAACAGGATTGTGTGGTCACTGACATACTGACATGCTGGAGATTTTGAGTCACTAACGAATATCCTAACTATGAGTTAGGATAAGTGTTGCATAGACAGGAGGATAGTATTTTTGTTAACCAGTGTTTAATTTAATATCAATAAACAATAATAACAATAATACAAATACAGCACACTGACAACCTGCAATATGAATACAAAGAAAGATTTTAAAAATCTGCCTTTTTAACCATACTTGTGTGTGCGGGCATACATGTGTGTGTGTTTGAGGTAGTAAAGATTTTTAAAAATATTTTATGTTAATATGATATGGGATAAAGATTTTTTTATATATACCTTATGTTAATATGATATACAGAACAAGTAAAATATAAGTAGGTTATATATGCCCAACTGAGAATACCCAGCTAATTTACAATATTTGAAAGAAAAAAAAAACATTTGTGAAGAGAGTGCAGAAATGCGCTTATCTCATTTTACAAAACACTTCTGCACAATATCTTTGAGTATCCAGACAAATTAAAAAAGGGGTGAAACAATGCTGATATTTTGAAGAAGCAATGTGCACTTATTGTTTGTGAGTTAGATTAAAATGGGTGCAAAAATAATGCAGAGACAAAGTGTGCGTGTGTAAGTGTGTTTGTGTGTGTGTTTGTGTGTGTGTGTATGCGTGCACACGTGAATCATACCCTTCCTGCAGAATCCTCAGAGCTGCTCTATCAGGACCAAACACCTTGCCAGAAAAGACACTGTGAGGTGAAAAATTTGAAGTTTTTTTCACCTGCATAAATAGGCAAAAAAAGACAGAGAGACAAAAGAGAAGGGAGGGATATTTTCCTTTCACTGCACCACTACCCCTCTTTGTTCTGACAAGCCTGGTCTCCATTCTGCATGATTAACAATATTATCTGTACCTGACTGCATCTGCGGACAGGCTGCATGCCACTGTTTTTTTTGTCAGGGGTGTGTGTCCAGGGTATGGAGTGGCACTCATAGCAGCTGGATGGACCTGCAGTATTCTCAGAGTCTGCTCAGCGGGCACCAATCTTCCATTATCTGCCCAAAAGATGTTTGACTTGTGGAGGACCCCTAAGGTAACAAATGGGTATACTGTACTCAGCTCCATCTGGTTGAACTGCCAATGCCAGGTAAAAATTACTTTTTTCCTAGCCCTGTCTTAAAAATTCACTCTGTGTCATGGCACTCAACACACACACACACATACACACACACACACCCGGGTCGAAATAGTTTGACAGGTGCAGAAGTCTTACTAAAAGTAGTATAATTTTTGTTTAGGTCTGTTTAATTTTCAGCTAATTTTCATTTTAGTATTATTTTTGTAGGTTTTATGTTATTTACAGTTGTGAGAGGTGAGAGATGAGTTTCAAATATTGCTTAAATAAAATGTTTGTAATATCTAAGGACAAGTAGGAGGCCATCCTCACACTGTTCCCAAAAATTTGGTAGCATAAAATTATCTAAAATCGCTTAGTATGTAGAAGCATTTATAGTTCCCTTTACTGGATTTAGGAAGCCAAGCTCAACTCCAGAAAAACAACACTACATCTTAATCCCTTCTCCACCAATCTTTACACCTGGCATAATAGGGTCAGCCATGTTCTACTTTACCTAGCAACCACCAATCGCAAACTGCAAGATAAAGATCCTTAATTCATTACTACAGAGCACGTGCTACAGAATCAAGTGGCAGGCTTTAGACCACAGCATCTGACGTTTTGCATTGTGCATGACATAAGGCTTGAATGCAACTGCTCGGCCATGGAAAACCACTTCATAAAGCTCTCTATGCACTGTTTTCAGGCTAATCTGAAGGTTATCTAAAGTTGGGAGGTCTGTGGTGACTGCAGAAATTTGTCAAATACTGTACACCATGTGCTTTCGTATCCTCTGACCCTGCCCTGATTTTCTGACTTTTTTGACATTCATGGATAAGTTGGATTCCCAATTGCTTCCACATTGTTATAATACCATTGACACTGACCATGGAGGATGCAGTAGTAAGAACAGGACTTTTTGCATAGGTAACATCCTATCACATTACTACGCTGGAATTTTTTTAAGCTTCTGAGAGTGACTCATTTTTTCACAAACATTTGAATTAGCAGTTGGCATGATAAGGTGCTTGGTTTTATACTAAAATAAGTAAAAACGTTTATTCACCTTTTTTCGTCCATTAGTACTAGGTTCTGCTCTTAAGGGAATTAGGGAAATATAACAGCAGTGCGGTACAAAATGTTATTTTAAAAAGTATGACTGCCATGAAGACACATTTAAAAAAGTATTATTACAAGAAAGATAAATTTGCTGAATTGAAAACTGCAGGAAACTTAATGCTACTGTTTTCTTGTAGTTTTCCACTTTCACACACATTGACACCTTTTTGACTGGAATAATTGACTCAGCTGCATCCTTTGTGATATAATATGCAGTTTATTCCAGTAAATACATTTTACAAGTTTAGGCTCCATATAAAAAGTAATTGTTCTAGAGAGGGCATGTGTGTGTGTGTGTGTGTGTGGGGGGGGGGGGGGGGGTGAGCTAATGAAAGAAGCTCAGACTACAAACTCTGACTGTGAGTCTGAGCATGTGCTTGAAGCAGCCTTTATCTTTGAGGATGCACTGTTGTTATTGCATCAGTCCAAGCCTTTTGTGTCAAGCTGATTGGGTCCCTCAATATTTTTTCACATCCCCTGTGCATTTTTACCCATAAGTACTTTCACACAGTACCATCAAGCAAAGATACACCATTTACTATTATTCATTCATTCATTATCTTCCACTTAATCCTACACTATGGTCTTTATTTATTTTATTTTTATTTTTATTTTTTTGTGTGTGTGTGTGTGGGGGGGGGGGGGATATCCAGGAGAGAACGTTTTGAATGCTGGGCAGATGCACCCAGGACAGGGCACCAATCTATTGCTAATCTAATCATTTTCTATTATATGAACATAAATTCTCCCCCATTTAAATAGTGGCTGTTCTTTAATAACACATTGTTTGTGTTTTATTTCAGCAGTTATACACAAATAACGTGCTATTAGATTCAGAGCATCCATTTCACCTTAAATCTAAGTTTTTGGACTGTGGTAAGAAAATCAGAGAACTCAGACATGCGGAGAACCATGAAAAGTCCACCCAGATTAGGATTCGAACCTGGATCCCCAACGCTAAGAGGTGAACATGCTATCCACTAAGCCAGCGTGTCACCCACATTTGATTATAAGACAGACAAATATCTTTTTACTAAGCTTAAGTGTCAATACTTACATAAAAAAAACATTTTGAATAATTATCTCTATTTACTTTCTTACCCACCTGCTTTTAAACCTCTATGTCGCTGACGCGTTTAATGGCTCTGTGATTCATTACACCTGCAGGTGCATCTAAACACGGTGATGCTCCCAGAATCATTACTGCAGGTGGCACAGCGCAGTATGTCATGTCATGAGTTTCAGTGCGTGCGGGCCAGAACAATGCTTACAATGCCATTGCGGCAGAGTGGCATTCTATAAGATCTAACCTGTATGTACCATTGTTGAGTTTTGTAGAGCTCAGTGCAGTGATACAGTACATGCTGTATGTAGGATATGCATGAGCTTTGAGATATAAAATATTGCTGTTATGTTTATTTAATATAATAAAATAAACTTTTACTCTTTATCTAATAGACTTGTGATTGTGATTATGTCCCTCATAAATATTTAAATATTTTAATAGTACATTCAAATAAAGTAAAGAAAATATCCCTTTCCAAATTCTTGGTTGCACGACCTCTAGCAACTATTCCCTCCTCCAAGCATTAATTTGTAGCTGTGAGCTTCTTTCTCCACTGTAATGCTTTCAATCTCCTAAATGATTTGAGTTAAAGATCATTCAAAGATCATTATTATCTTCCACTTAATACTCTACTACAGTAGGGGTTTCCTATGCCCATCCAGGGAAGAACGTTTCGGGTGCTGGGCAGGTACACCCTGGACAGGGTGCCAATCTATCATCTGGGCACACTCACACAGACACACACTATATAGGGCAATTTGGAGCATTTAATTTACCTTGATTCCATGTTTTTGGACTGTAGGAGGAAACTGGGAGAAAACCCACACGGACACAAAAAATGGGGGTTATAAAGTCAGTTAAGTTTCATGTTATAGTTCAAGCACTTGTGGAAGCGATAAGGCAAGTATGTAGAAAGGGTGTATTGTCTACATTGGGCACACTCTACATTGGGCACACTCACACAGAGACACACTATATAGGGCGATTTAGAGCATTTAATTTACCTTGAATCCATGTTTTTGGACTGTGGGAGGAAACCGGAGAACCTGGAGAAAACCCATACAGCAACAACAACAAAAAAAAACATGGGTAATAAATTGAGGTAAGTTTCATTTTATAGTTCAAGCACTTGTGGAAGCGATAAGGTGAAGGTATGTAGAAAAGGTATGTTTTCTACATTGTAAAAATGTATTAATTTGCAACAGCTGTTTAGTGCAGTCTCTGTTTATATTGTTTGAGTTCAGACGAGACTCTAATTTTTAAGGAGTCTGGGGAAAAAAACGTATCATACATTTTGGAATGCATTTCTTACTGCTACAGGATAGTATGAGAGGGACCAAGATGCAGAAAAAAAAATAATTTATTCATTCTTTATCTTCTGCTTTATCCTCTATTAGGGTCGCGGTGGGGTTCCCCATGCCCATCCAGGGGAGAATGTTTCGGGCGCTGGGCAGATACACCCAGGACAGGGCGCCAATCTATCGTTGGGCACACACTCACTCACACAGACACACACACATACACACTCTATATGGGGGAAATTTGAAGAACTCAATTGACTTGATCCATGTTTTTGGACTGTGGGAGGAAACCGGAGAACCCAGAGGAAACCCACGCAGACACGTGGAGAACGTGGAAACTCCACCGAGATAGGGATTTGAACCGGGAATCCCTAGTGCTGAGAGGCAAACGTGCTAACCATCCAAGACTGCATCCAAGATATTAAAATATGGATGTCAAAAAACTTCCTACTGCTAAATTCTGATAGAACAGAGTTTCTGATAGTTGGACCCAAGGACAAAATTAACAAAGCTTCTAACACTATGTTAAACCTTGATAACTCTTTAATTAGACCCAGTTCATCTGTAAATAATCTCGGTGTCGT
The DNA here is from genome assembly GCA_019802505.1 of Corydoras sp. C115. NCBI lineage: Eukaryota > Metazoa > Chordata > Actinopteri > Siluriformes > Callichthyidae > Corydoras > Corydoras sp. C115. The sequence continues at coordinate 4,298,685 of JAFMOC010000006.1, read as the reverse complement.
TATTGATTCAGATCTCTCCTTTACAAAGCACATTAGCAATATCACTAGAATTGCATTTTTTCACCTTCGTAACATTTCGAAGCTACGAAACATCCTCTCCCTCCAAGATGCAGAAAAACTAATTCATGCTTTTATTACCTCAAGGTTAGATTATTGTAATTCACTTCTGACAGGATGTTCTAATAAATCATTACATAAATTACAACTTGTGCAGAATGCTGCAGCTAGAGTTTTAACTAAAACCAGAAAGTTTGATCATATCAGTCCTGTGTTATCAAACTTGCACTGGCTACCAGTTAAGTTTCGTATCGAGTACAAAATTTTATTAATAACATATAAAATTCTACATAATCAGGCTCCACAGTATCTGAGTGAGCTGATTCAATCATACAAGCCAACACGTGAGCTCCGATCTCAAGGTGCTGGTCTACTCTTAGCTCCTAGAATAAATAAAATTACTGCTGGTGGAAGAGCGTTCTCCCACAAGGCTCCTCAACTTTGGAATAGCCTTCCAGTTACTGTTTGTGATTCTGAATCACTATTAATCTTTAAAAATAAATTAAAAACACATTTATTTAATCTTGCGTTTAATTAATCCCCTGTAGATAAAGATGTAGATCTCAGACTTGGCTGTGTTGGGGGGTAATCTCTGATCAGTATATGCTGGCATTTCACCTCTTCACCCACCTCATTATTATTGGGGGGGTGTGGCGCTGGAATGATGCTGTTCCGGGGCGCCATCTCAACTATGTAGAGTCTGCAGTATCTGCCTCTTTTAGTTATGCTGCTCTAGTCAATGATGCCGGAGTCACATGCTGCACTGTGTCAATTAATTACTTATTAATTAAATGCCGTGCTTTATTATTAGCTCTAACTCCCTTCCTTTGTCTGTTTCTTTTGAGGTGTCCCCCGGCTTCCTGGAGATCCATGGCTCTGCTTACGAATACTGTATGGATCCTGACAAGGCGGTCCTGCAGGACGCCCCCTAATGGACTCACATATAGTTTTCTAGTTGTTAGTTTTTCCATTTGTTTAGTATCTGGACATGGCTGTTCTACACTGTTGTTGCTGCCCGGCCGCTCAAGGAGGATGAGTCCCCCATTGAGTCTTGGTCCTCCCAAGGTTTCTTCCTTAAATAACAACATAAAAGGGAGTTTTTTCTTGCCACTGTCGCTTCGGCTTGCTCTTTGGGGGTTTAAAGGCTTTTCATTCTGTAAAGCTGCTTTGTGACAATGTACTGTTGTAAAAAGCGCTATATAAATAAATTACTTGACTTGACTTGACTTAACCACTAAGTCATCCGTGCCGCACCAGAAAAATAATGTTATAGTTAATAAATAAGTTTATATAATAAATGAGTTTATATAATAATGAGAGTTAAGTTTATCTACACTAGATATTTTATTATGTTTACACCTGACACAATTATCACCTCCACCCTCTATAAGATTCGGAGATACCAAAGTACTGAACCCTTACATTTTGCTGAATGGCACTGAAACAGTGTGACAAGATCGCTTTGAGACTGATTAAATAATGTTTTTAGCAGGTGCGTCTCGTTGAGCCCAATTAGTGCCTTATGCCTTATTCGCTGTAGTTCTGGTCAGGAGTGTTGAATGTGCCACCGCTACCTTGTGGCAGCTGGCTTTACACTTTCATTTCCACTGTGCCTATGAGAATTCTAACTACTAAAACATCTAAAACAATTAAGAAAATTCCATTTTATCAGTCCACAATTAATGCGAAAAATAAGAGGAAATCTGTTAAGAGCCGTATGTCATTACAAAATCCTCTTCAACAAAATATATATATATATATATATATATATATATATATATATATATATATATATATATATATATATATAAGAATTCTGCCAATATAATACCTCAGTACCTAAGATTTTTAGATCATGAAGATAAAGAGCTAGAAACCTAGGCATGAACTTTGGTTTTTATTATAAAATAAAGAAATGTAGATAAAGGTAGTCCAGTCAGTCTTCCAGAATAATGTTAGAAACTGCAAAAAGACATCAACTTCAGATCATTGCTGTTAAAGCTGGTTCAGCATATTACAAAATAATATGTTACACATTTTAATTCATTTTTAATGACTTTTTAAAAATTATTAAACATTTTAAATATGGAATTACAAGGCTTTGATTGTCACCAAGCTGTCCGTTCTTCCCCGGAAGGAGGGCGGCTAACGCGGAGTTGCTGCGTTCAGCCGCTCGCGCCTAGTAAACGCTCCCCGGGTACCGACCACGCGGGGAATATAGCGTGCGTGGGTCCGAGGAACGTTCCCACGAGTACGGCCCACGCGGAGAAGGTGCGCAGCGCCGTACCGTGGTTGTACGCGGAAGGAGAGTCCAAACACCGGGATAAAATCCAAAATATTTAATATAATAAAAATTGGTGACGGGACACCAACAAAAAGGGGGAACAAATGAAACAAAGTAACATTGGGTATACATAACCTCAAAACAGAGACGTGCACCAAAGGGAAGGAAAACTCAGAATAAATACAAAAGGAACTAAACATGTGAACAAAACAAACCAATCACCCAACAGAAACAATTAAGGACACAAACGAGGGACAGGTGCAATAGGCACCTGTGACATACCCCCACCCCAAGGGTCGCGCAAAAAGGGAAAGCGGCCCTAAAACAAAAGAAAATAATAATAATAAACAGTACTAGAAAACAAAAAACGGGGGGGGTAAAGGTCCTTCTGGCGTTAAAGCCTGTTGGCTGCACCTGCTGACATCGTCGAGTACGTCCTCTTGCTGCGGAGGCGCGGCTCGGCGCCCTCTCGCTGCGCGGCGGGGACAGCGCCCCTGGAGTCCGAAGTCTGTGGCTGGCGGACCCTGGCTCTCTGAGTCGTCGATAGAGCGGTCCCTGGCGCCCAGACTCGGTAATCGGCGGTCCCCCGTGCTCGACTTCCTCAGCAGTGCAGCCCCTGGTCCTCCGAATCTGCGATGGGTGACCCCTGGTGTCCGGAACTCTCCAGATATATTAGGCACGTCTTTCTGTTAGAGGTCGTCCGTTCTTCCCCGGGAGGAGGGCGGCTAACGCGGGGATATAGCTGCGTTCAGCCGCTCGCGCCTAGTGAGCGCTCCCGGGTACCGACCACGCGGGGAAAATTACGTGCGTCGGTCCACGGCGAACGCTCCCACGGTATACGACCCACGCGGAGAAGGTGCGCAGCGCCGTACCGTGGTTGTACGCGGAAGGAGAGTCCAAGACACCGGGATAAAATCCAAAAGGTTAATTTAATAAAAATTGGTGACGGGACACCAACGAAAATGGGGAACAAACAGAACAACATAACATCGGGTATAGAACCACAAAATACTGTAAAGACGTGCTCAGTATGGAGGGGTAAAACAGATTAAATAGAAAACCAACTAAACACGTGAGAAACCCAACCAATCACCCAAGTGAGATAATGAGGACCGACAACGAGGGACAGGTGCAGCAGGTGCTCGTGACAAACAGAGCAGGTGCTCGTGACATACCCCCACCCCAAGGGTCGCGCAAAAAGGAAAGCGACCCAAACAAAAAGAACAAAAATAATAACCATAATATAAGCATGCAAAAATAACAAACGGGGGGGGGGGTAACAAGTCCCTCGGGCTGAACCAGCCGGTTGCTCCCAGCTGACGGCGAAGATGCGTCCTCTCGCAGCGCAGATCAACGTCCTCTGGCTGCGAGGCTGGGGCATGCACCTCCTGGTGCTCCGAGTCCGAAGTGGGCGGCCTCTGGTGCTCGGGACCGATGGCAAACGGCCTCAGTCGGTCCCGACTCGACGACTGCCGCCCTCCAGAAGCCGGGCTCTGCCGCTGGCGGTCCCCGGCCCTCGGACTCGGTCAGAGCGGTGGTTCAGCGTCTGGTCCTCAGCACACGTGGGTGACCCCAGGTGTCCGGAACTCTCCAGATAGTTGGGCACGTCTTTCTGTTACCAAGCTGTCCGTTCTTCCCCGGAAGGAGGGCGGCTAACGCGGAGTTGCTGCGTTCAGCCGCTCGCGCCTAGTAAACGCTCCCCGGGTACCGACCACGCGGGGAATATAGCGTGCGTGGGTCCGAGGAACGTTCCCACGAGTACGGCCCACGCGGAGAAGGTGCGCAGCGCCGTACCGTGGTTGTACGCGGAAGGAGAGTCCAAACACCGGGATAAAATCCAAAATATTTAATATAATAAAAATTGGTGACGGGACACCAACAAAAAGGGGGAACAAACGAAACAAAGTAACATTGGGTATACATAACCTCAAAACAGAGACGTGCACCAAAGGGAAGGAAAACTCAGAATAAATACAAAAGGAACTAAACATGTGAACAAAACAAACCAATCACCCAACAGAAACAATTAAGGACACAAACGAGGGACAGGTGCAATAGGCACCTGTGACACTGATGAATAACAGGAAACCATTTAATTGATAAAAACACCTTATGCAAAACAAACCTAGAACAGATTTAAGAAATTTAAGAATATCTTTCCAAATAACATATGACTATTTGCCATATATCTCACAGGTGCCATTAGCACTATACCTGGGACTCTGTTTAGTTCTAGAGCGAAAGTTTGATTCCTGATTTTCACCATGCCTTGTTGGTGTTAATTAAAAAAATTCTCAGTTTGTGTCCTTGTTTAGTTAAATAACCTTCAACATTGTTTCATTATCAGCTCGGTTAAGTTTAGTAGTCACATGGTCCTTTTTTGGTCATATATACCCCGCCCTGAACCTCTCTTAGATGAGAGCTCATTAGCTCAGATTGCCAGCCTTGGTCTCTCTAAGTTCTGTTTTACTTTTTTCTAACTTTGTGAGTACTGTATGGGCTCATGTACCTTCAATAAAAAAGTACTGAAGTTTTTATCACTACCTGCTATTTGTGTCCTGCATTGCAATGCTTATAGAGACTGAGTCTGATGCAATATCCTACAATATTTAACTATAAAAAAGGAAGCTTTAATGTGTGATTCTTTTACACTGTACATTCTTACCCATGTTGTACTTTCTTTTATTCATCAAAAATCAAATGAATTTCAGTTTTGATCCTCTTAATGTAATGGGTGAATTTATTATTCATTCATTCATTCATTATCTCCCGCTTTATCCTCTAGTAGGGTCGCGGTGGGGTTCCCCATACCCATCCAGGGAAGAACGTTTCGGGCACTGGGCAGATAGACCCAGGACAGGGCGCCAATCCATCGCTGGGCACACACTCACACAGACACACTCTATATGGGGCAATTTTGAGAATTCAATTGACTTGATCCATGTTTTTGGGAGGAAACCGGAGAACCCAGAGGAAACCCACGCAGACACGGGGAGAACATGGAAACTCCACCCAGATGGGGATTCGAACCGGGAATCCCTAGCGCTGAGAGGCGAACGTGCTAACCACTAAGCCACCGTGCCGCCGTGAATTTATTAGTTACATTTAAAAGGTTTTTAATTGTAGCTGTTTTAAAATGAGGATTATAAAGTTAGCAGAGGATCAAGTTAATTTTGGTTTAAACCAAACGTGGTAAAATACAGCTATTTTTCTATTCTTATTATTCACTTTAATATTTCTATTAGCCTGGATACATAAAGTCACACAATAAAATGCACCAGGAACAGGACTTGATAGTAACAAGACAAAATTAAAGAGCTACTGTAGTACTGGCAAAGTAGTTTGTCGTGGTGACAGTGTATGTGTTTTCTCTTTCTGTCCTCTCATCTTCTTTCCGTGATTGCCAAAGCTTTCAGGAACTGAAGAAATCTGTTTGGCAGATGGGTGCCTCGCTTTTTACTTCTCACTTGAGGGTCGAAGGGAAATACAGCACAATCTGCATCTCACAGTGCAGCATCAGCAATGTTGTAGAAATTAAATAAGAAGATTTTAAAAAGCGTGACACCGATTTCTTTGCAAAAATGTTTTTGTTGCTAAGTCTTTAAAGTGAAGCGCATGTTTTATTCATTTGATTATGGAAATGAAGCAAGACCCAAACACATGGCATGTGCCTTCTGTTTCTTGATTGGGGGGGGGGGGCTTTGACGTTATTGAGGGCAGGGGAGGGACAGTGGGGATTCATACATGGTGCAGGGAAAGAACTACAAATCCCAGCAGAGTTGATGGTACAAACAGACCAGCTGCCTATGGTTTGTTCATCAGAGCCTGCTTTTGTCTGGTATGAAATCATTAACTAATAAGAACCAAAATGCATATGTGCTTTCCTGGTTTGGTTTGACGTGTTTTTAAACAAATCAGAAGTTATTCTTTTTTTTATTGCCTTTAAGCTGTGGTGAATGAGCTGCCAATGTTTGGTGCTCAGCTACATTTGTTCCCTCAGCCGGAGGAAGAGACTCAGGGCCTGGCCCGCTAAAGCTGCCATCCAACCCCCGCCTTTTGGTTTATTTAATTCAGAGCACAGCCCATACGCCTCCCACACCAACTGTCATCATCAAAGTTGCAAAAGTCCATAGCAATTAGATGCTTTTAGAAATTGTTTCACTCACCCAGGATGCACATTGGTTTATCATGTGATTAATATTGTAATTAGTCTTTGAAAGTTGAAGAAAACAAGTTTCAACATGCCAAAAAAGTTGGGACACCCTTTAAAATGCAATTAAAACTGTATTTTGTTAATTATAGACAAAGGGACAGATAAACATTAAATGGGCTAGACTATAAATTAAAAGCTGTGGCAGCAAAATGTTTATCAATGAGTATCAATTACCCTGCTTAAATAGACATAAAGTTCCTGGAAATAGACTTTGTATTTTTATAAACTTCTTCAGCGGTGAAACATTTATTGTACCTTTATAATTGCCATGAGCATTAATGCATCCCAATTTCATCACAAAACAGACTTTTTTGTGAAGAAAGTTTTAAGTAAGCCTTCCTCTACTCTGATATGGCTTCCTCTTCTATGCATAAAACTCTTTGCTAAAACAAGTAAAACTAAGGTGTGTGTGAGAAATCCTGTGTCTGCGTCTGTCTCTCCGTCACGCTCTGCCACTCGCTCTCTTAGCCCCGCCTTCTAGTTCCGCTTTCGCTCCGTCACCAGGTGAGGCTAATTTGTTTGATGGGTCGTTTATCTTATTTAAACTCTGTCTTCACACGGGACGAACGCGAAGTATTGTCCCTGGTTACCATACACACCGAGCGATTTTTTGGCTACTGTTCTCGATCTGTTCTCTCAGCTTTTTGTCCTGTGGTGTACCTGGTCTCGGTGAGTGTGCGTCTGTTTGTGTTAGCTTTTTGTTAGCATCCGCGCTCTCACCTCTGTGTTTAGTTTAGTCTCTGTTGTCGTATGAGTGAACGTCTGTGTGTTTCTGCGATCGCTCCCAGTGTCTTGTTTAATCCTCTTTCTGATTTCAGTGTTCCCCCTGTCCCCAGAGTCCTGCGTCCCGGGAGCGATCGTTGTCTCTGTCCGTCCGCTCAGGTGGTTCGGCTTCGGCCGGTTGGGGCGGAGTTCGCGCTCACCCTAGCTCGCTCCGCTGGCGCGTCACCACCTGAGAGCGTCCGCTTCTCAGTGTTCACCCAACATACTAACGGTTCCCATCTATTTACTAATACTCTTTCTCTCGGTGAACTAACGTTGTTTCTTTCCCTGTGCATTAACACCTTCGCTGTCTTCCCATCCCTTGTTTGTTTCAGTCTGATTCTGAGCCGTCCGTCGTCCCGTGTAGTTCACCGTACTTCTCTGAGCACTTTCTCCACGCTTTCTTCCTTCAGGTTTTTGTCTAACACTCCCTTTGACACGCCTGTCCTTCCTATCTTAGGTTTTGTTATTTTGTCTACCCTAGACACCCTCACTAGTCGTTTCTGCTTTTCCTCACGCATAGCCAGTGTAGGGTTCTCTTACTACAGTGTTAGTATTATTGTGTGCTTTGTTTTGTTTGGTTGTTTGTTTTGCTCGGTGTTGTGCTCTGCCCAGTCCTCCGTCCAGGTTCCACACCCCGGCCTGGGTCCAGTTGGCAACACTTGTCGACCACTCCTCCTCCTGCACCACCCTACCTCTGCCTTGCTTCTTAATAAACCAGATTTGTTCCGCATCCACGTCTCCAGACCAATCCTTACAACCAGTTTGTGACAGTGTGAATAGCACACACTTAAAAAGGAAGCATATACTATAATCAAATATATGTACAGAAAAACAACTATACAACTAAAACAATGTAATCTGAAATGTAAAAGCCATAACACTGGATATGCATGACAGCACGTATGGGTACAATGGCACCCCGTAACTAAAGGACAAATAGTGTGCCTCTATAAACACAAAAAAAAGACTTGCAGATGACGAGCCAATTGCAGAGAATAAAAAGGCAAAAAAAGCTACACAGAGAAAAAGGGTATCAATCCCCAATAAACCCCTAGAAAGGCATCGTAGCACAAGAACCACAATATTGTTACGGTCGTACGACCGGGCGAGGCGGATTCGCTACTCGGAGTAACGGAACTGGAAGACGGAGGTAGGAAACAGAACCAGGGTTTATTGTCCACAATAGGGAAATCACAGTACAGGGAACACAGACACTGAACGTAGGCAAACACGAGGTGGTGGGTGATGACGTCAGGAGGTGTAGTGTTCCAAAACCAGAGGACTGCTGTGAAGGGGACTTGGCGGAACTGCACACACAAAACAGAGAGACAGCAAAACAGAACAAGGACAAGGAATCAAGGCGCGGTATACAAGGCAGGACGGGAGCTAGTAGTGTCAGAGCTTAGCACAGGTGTGGCACAAGACAAACTGGCGGTGAGGGCAGGGCATGCAGGGTTTATATAACAAAAACGTGATTAGTCCCAGGTGCGCGTGATTACAGGGGCGTGAACACATAGACCAACCCACACCACGTGACCAAAACAAACCATGACATTACCCCACCCTCAACGGGTGCCTCCCGGCGCCCTAAATGGAGGCACCCAGGAGCGCTCCTCAGGGCCGTACCCCTTCCAATCTACTAGGAACTGGATCCCTCGGCCACGGCGTCGGGAGTCCAGCAGGCAGTGGACTGTGTAGGCGGGCTGACCATCGATCAGGCGTGGAGCTGGGGCTTGGCGGGGGGGGGATTGAGCGGGGAGTGCACGACTGGCTTGATGTGAGAGACGTGCAAGGTGGGGTGAATGCGCATGGACCGGGGTAGGTGAAAGCGGACGGCTGCAGGGCTGATGATACGGGTGATGGGAAATGGACCAATGAAGCGGGGGCTCAGCTTGTGGGATTCAGTCTTTAGGGGAATGTTCTTCGTGGAGAGCCAGACGAGTTGCCCCACCCTGTAACTGGGGGCCAGGCGGCGTCTGCGGTTGGCGGAGGCGACGGACGTGGCCTGGGCTTGGCGGAGCGCTAACAGGGTATTTTTCCAGGTGCGGCGTCAACAGCGGATGTGCTGGTTGACGGACGGGACGCTGATTTCCGCTTGATCCTCAGGAAACAGGGGGGGTTGGTAGCCCAGCGTGTGGTGTTGATTACATACTCCACCCATTTTCACTCCAGCGCTCCGGATGCTGGGCGGATATGCAGCGCAGGGTGGTCTCCACCACTTGGTTGGCCCTCTAGGCTTGTCCGTTGGACTGGGGGTGGCCACCAGATGTCAGCGACACGTCTGTCCCGAAGAACTTGTGGAAAGCTCTCCATACCTTGGAGATGAACTGGGGTCCCCGGTCCGAGACGATGTCCATGGGGATGCCGAAGACTCTGAAGACCTGTTCAAAGCACAGCTTGGCGGTTTCTAGGGCAGAAGGGAGCTTGGACAGAGCAATTAATCGAATAGACTTGGAGAAATGGTCCACAATGGTTAGGATGACAGAGTTACCCTTGGAGTTCGGCAATCCCGTGATGGAGTCCAATGCGATGTGGGACCAGGGACGCCCAGGTATGGACAGCGGTGGGAGTAGTCTGGCAGGGGGCTGATGCGAGGTCTTATTTCGGGCGCAGGTAGTGCAGGCGGCAACGAACTGCCAGACATCGGCTGCCAAGGAGGGCCACCAGAACCGGCGCCTGATGATCCTTGGTTTGCAATCCTCCAGGGTGGCAGGCCCAGCAGGATTCGTGCCCCCACTTGAGTACTGCGGAGCAGGCAGCGGTGGGCACGAAGGTCCGGTTGGACGGACCCAGCCCTGGGTCCGGATCCTTCGCCAGCTCGCGTTCTACAATTCAGCGGACCTCCCAGGAGACCCCTGCAACGACACAACTGGGAGGGAGAATCAGGTTAGTACTCGGCCTCTCTTCCTCGTCCATGAAGAGGCGAGACAGGGCGTCTGGCTTAGCGTTCCGAGTGCCGAGTCGATAGGACAGGGTGAAGTTGAACCGACCAAAGAACAAGGCCCACCGAGCCTGGCGGGAATTCAGTCGCTTGGCCGACTGTATGTAGGCCAGGTTCTTGTGGTCGGTCCAAACCACAAATGGCTGGGCTGCCCCTTCCAGCCAGTGGCACCACTCCTCCAGTGCGAGCTTAACCACCAACAGCTCGCGGTTCCCCACATCATAGTTCCTTTCAGCCGCCGACAGCTTCCTAGAAAAGAAAGCACACGGGTGAAGGCAGCCCTCTTCCGACTTCTGAGAGAGGACGGCTCCCACTCCAGCACCCGATGCTTCGACCTCAACAATGAATTGCTTAGCGGGATCCGGCTGAATCAGAATGGGGGCAGGTGTAAACCGGGTCTTCAGGACATCCATGGCGCCTTGAGCCTCCTGGGTCCAGCAAATTCTCTCCTTGGTGGAGGTGAGTGCAGTGAGAGGTGCGGTGATGCTGCTATAGTCTTTCACAAAGCGCCGGTAGAAGTTGGCAAACCCCAGAAATCTCTGTAACTCGGTTCTTGACGTGGGGGCTGGCCAGTCGGCAATAGCCCTGACTTTCTCGGGATCAGGTCGTACCGCCCCGGGGGACAATATGAAACCCAGGAAGGATACTGACCTCTGGTGAAAGCAGCACTTTTCCGCTTTGGCGTACAGACGGTTTTGCAACAGGCGATTCAGGACGAGACGTACGTGTCGGGTGTGTTCGCTGGGTGTCTTGGAGAAGATCAAGATGTCGTCCAAATAAACGAACACGAATCTATCCAGGAAATCCCGCAACACATCATTCACTAAGGACTGGAACACAGCCGGGGCGTTCTTGAGGCCGAAGGGGACCACGCGGTATTCATAGTGGCCGCTGGGGGTGTTGAATGCCATCTTACATTCATCCTCCTCCCTTATACGGACCAGGTGGTAGGCGTTCCGTAGGTCCAGCTTAGTGAAGATGGTCGCTCCCTGCAAAGACTCAAATACAGAAGATGTTAGCGGCAGAGGGTATTTGTAGGGGACAGTGATGTTATTTAGTCCCCTATAGTCAATGCAGGGACGTAGGGAGCCGTCCTTCTTAGACACGAAGAAGAACCTGGCCCCTACGGGGGAGGTCGAGGGCCGGATCAGTCCGGCGGCGAGACACTCCGACACATACTTTTCCACTGCCTCTCTTTCTGGACGCGACAGTGGGTAGATCCGGCTAGACGGAAGGGGAGCCCCTGGCAGGAGGTCTATGGCGCAGTCGTACGACCTGTGAGGTGGGAGCTGGCAGGCCTTATCCTTACTGAAGACCTCCCCTAGGTCATGGTACTCAATAGGCACTGATGAGAGGTCCACAGGGGTTGGGGCTGTTCAGGGCCGGTGTGTTGTTGGGGGGAGCAGCGGCGAGCAGGCAGGACGAGTGACACTCGATACCCCAGGTGAGGATGCGGGCATTGACCCATCCTGGTTGTGCTTGCGGAACCAGGGGTACCCCAAGATGACAGGGGCATCAGGAGACTGGAACACAGAGAAACAGATCCTTTCCTGGTGGTTGCCCTCCAATGTCAGCCGAATGGGTGAGGTGCGGTGCGTGATGGGGGAGAGCCGCCTGCCATCCAGTGCCAACGTGTGGAAGGGATTTGCTAGTGGGGAGATAACAAGGTCGTTTCGGTAAGCAAAACCTACGTCTATCAGATTCTCCTCTGCCCCAGAATCTAATAGAACGTCTACGGCCACCTGCCTCTCCTGAAGGGTAAACACTGCGGGGAGGCTGAGTCGCTGGACTTGGGGTTTTAGTGTGGGACTCGACAGGACCCCAAGTCCCACTGCTGAGTCAATTCTCATAGGGCGAACCGGGCATTCTCGCAGCTGGTGGTCTCTTCTGCCACAGTAAAAACACAGCCCCTGGCTCTTGCGGATGCTACGGACCTCGGAAGCCAGCATAGTGCGTCACAGCTGCATCGGCTCGGCCCCCTCCGATTGTTCGGGCAGGGAAGTGCCCATCAAGGAAGCTGGTGGAGGTCGAGGCGGGTGGATGGTGCGGGCCTGGTCCCGGGATTGGCGTTCTCGGCGTCACTCACTGATACGCCCGTCTAAACGTATCGCGAGGTTCACGAGATCCTGGAGTGTCTCGGGTCAGTCACGGGTCGCTAATTCATCCCGCATCCGTTCATTCAGGGCGTGGCGAAACACGCAACGGAGCGAGCGCTCACACCATCCCGACTCCGCGGCGAGGGTCTGGAATTCCACCACGAATTCTGTGACTGAACGAGTCCCCTGTCCTGCCGAGAGCAAACGAAAATCGATTTCGTCGGAGTAATCCGGACGATCGAGCACAGAGCGGAATCTTTCCAAAAATGATGCATAAGACGTGCCCAGCGGTGAAATCAGTCCCTGCGCCGCTTCTGCCCAGTATAGCGCGCGGCTGCGTAGCAGCCCGATGATAAAGGCTATTTTAAGTGCGTCGGTGGGGAAGCACGTGGGGCGGATGCTAAAATACAGTTCGCATTGGAACAGGAACCCTCGACATCGCTGTAGGCCTCCATCATATGGTTCATATTGAGGACGGCGGCTCCGTCGGGGTGTGTGGCAACCGCGGGCGGCAGATTAGGTACCTGGTTTGTCGGAGAAGAAGTCGGTGCGGAAGCTGCGGGCAGGGAGGCGAGCGCGGTCTGTAGCTGTAGCGCCAACCTGCTTACCGCATCCACCAATCCCTCCTGATGGCTGTACAGCAGATCAAAGCGTGGATCGGGCTGTTGTCCGGCTGGTGGTGGTTGTGCCGGCTCCACTCCGGTAGCGCGTCGCTCTGAGGAATCCATTGTGGCCAGTTTGTAATGTTACGGTCGTACGACTGGGCGAGGCGGATTCGCTACTCGGAGTAACGGAACTGAAAGACGGAGGTAGGAAACAGAACCAGGGTTTATTGTTCACCACAGGGAAATCACAGTACGGGGAACACAGACACTGAACGTAGACAAACACGAGGTGGTGGGTGATGACGTCAGGAGGTGTAGTGTTCCAAAAACCAGAGGACTGCTGTGAAGGGGACTTGGCAGAGTGGAGGCGGCAGGATGATGAACTGCACACACAAAACAGAGAGACAGCAAAACAAAACAAGGACGAGGAATCAAGGCGCGGTATACAAGGCAGGACGGGAGCTAGTAGTGACAGGGCTTAGCACAGGCGTGGCACAAAACAAACTGGCGGTGAGGGCAGGGCGTGCAGGGTTTAAATAACAAAAACGTGATTAGTCCCAGGTGCGCGTGATTACAGGGGCGTGAACACATAGACCAACCCACACCACATGACCAAAACAAACCATGACACAATATAACATGGTATTCTGCCAAATGATGGACATGTGCATAAAGAAATACATATAATCAAGATATTGAATTGCAATAGAAAATAAAAACTTTTATAAACCGTAATTGTTGTGCAATCAAATATTTATAAAGGGTAGCTTTAATCAGGTCAGTGTCATATGGTCACAGTATACCAAAGTCCAAAAGTAGGTGTAGCGATATACACATAACAAACGGCAGCAGGTAGCAGTAACAGGTGCTTTAATAAATAAACCGAGCAACAACAAAACGAGTCTGATCAAGAAGAGAGAGAAGCTAGCAACAAAGGTCATGTGACAAAGTAATCACCAAAATATAGCACAGCTGAAACCAATAGAAAAAATAACGGGAAACAAAGGAAAACAAACGACGGGGCTCAAACCAAAACAAATCAAAATCTTTCCTGACAGGAGAATACTGAGATCCACAAATATCGTGATTATTTCTTTTCTTTTCTTTTTTTTTTTTTTTACGAAAGAAATATAACTGGATAATCACAAGATTAAATTTTGTTACCTGTATTTGGACTTGATATTGAAATATTAAAATTATACAAATCAGTTCATTGTTGTGTAAATTTTATGACTGATATCTATACCACATTCTGGATACAGACCCCAATTCTCAGTGCAAACTTTAAGTGAATCCACATCTAATCCACAATAAACATGATTCAGAGTTATTTGTTTTTACTGTTTACCCATGTTCAATACTTTTAATTCAAAAGCACTGGGATGCATGATTTTTTTCCCCCATTTGGGGGGGAAATTTGTTGTAATATCGTAGATAGGAGTATAATCAGCCAATAAAAATCTAGCTTGTGCCTTTGTAATAAAACTGTAACCATATAAATAGAGAACTTCACCACCTTATTGCCTGCAATCTTTTTTAGGTTTTGTCTCCTGCACAGAATATAATCCACCTGTCTGCTTCTTCCCATCTTCTCCCTACATTCCCCCTTATTCCTAATATTTTCGTTTGCTACATCATTTCCATTCTTTTTCAATTCTTGTCTTTAACGCCATATTGAATGGATACATTCTCATCACTTTTATTCTCTTCACCAACATATCTGTTGAAGACAGTTCCAATCACAACTTTCCCCTCTTTGTGTTTTTACTATCTATTTAGTCACATTAAATCATTGGATACACTACAGGTCAGTTTACAATGATTCTGATTCACAGAGGTTAAAGGTAAAAGTAGCATAGTTAGTAAGCATAGTTTATAAACAATAAAATCAGGGGGGAGTCTCCATCATATTATCTAACTTTCTCACTTTACTACTCATCGTGCCTACATTCAGGATTCCTACTCTCACTTCTACCTTGCTACACTTCTGCCTCTCTTTCTTCTTTAAAACAAACTTTCTTCCTCTTCTCTCTTTAAATCTCAGCATTGTTTATTATGTTCCTGCTCAATCAACTTGATCAGTGTCCAGTCACAAATTTGAACCATTATCCAAATCTCACACCTGATTATTATTTTTTTTTTATCTAATTAGGTGTTATTAAATTTTTTAAAATATATGACAATATATAACAACACTCCAAAAAATATGACTAGCTGAGAAACAAGAAACAGAGGAGTGTAGCTGTTATGTCAAGTCTCCAGACATGTTATTAACAGAATGTCACAAACTCATTAAATAAGAAAAATAAATAAATCCAAAATCCAAAGTAAATGATGAACTTAAATTGTCAACACAGGCACGCACTTCCCCACTTGTTACGAACACATGGACGTGCAGCAGTGCTAACTTTCACATCAACAATAAACAGAATACAAAATTAAATAACATTATTCTGCATCAATTCAAAATAATGCTATTGCTTAGGTCATTATCCTGGAGTACTAACAATGTTGTTATAGATTAATGCTTAGCTGTCTTACAGCTGGAGGCACATTTCACTCTATAATGTTCTAATTTCACTGTTTCTCAAAACCACCTTTTATAAGCTTATTAAAATCATGTGAATTTTGACAAGACGGGAACAGATGAGTATGATTTAAAAATGGGCACACTTTTTTTTAAATTGTATCGCTTCCTGTTATTTAGTTTAACTAAATACTTTATTTTAGCAGATACTGTATTATGTATGATATATGCAAAATTCATTATAATTTGTATTATATATAATACAATTAGAAATAATGTATCCACTGTATTTGCTTTGTTCTACAAAAGTATTTACATGTAATTTCACTCTTTAGGAAGCAAAATTAAATCAAATTTTAACAATGTAATAAAAAAAACAAAAAATACTAACATTAAAATACTGTTGAAATTTACTGTATAGTGTTGTATTTAAAGAAGGATTAACAGTTATGGTGATTATTAAGCTACTTTAATCTTCAACTGAAGTTTAAAACATAATGCACAAAATATTTAAAATAAATCTAATTTAAAATAATGTAAATTAACAAATATAGCATAACAGACATTTTATTTTTGCCTTTTGTTTGGACCATTAAAGATACTTTGACCTCACTGCATTTACATTGGTTGGTCAAAGCTCATCTAATAACTCATTGCTTAAGACCACAGATAACAAACAAGCTTTAACAAGTGCTGTAAATGAGTCTATGCTGTTATTAAGTAAGCGAGTGAGACAGAGAGTTGTGAATATAAAAAAGCTGACAGTGTTAATATGGAACCAAAAAAACATGGAGCGCAACCTGGCATTCACTCAAAATCTGCACCTGCACCTTAACAAATGGAGCTCTCCTGTGTGCGTCTCTGGCTTTCTCTGACTCCCACTCTCATTTCTATTCAGCAGAATCTCTCTCTTCTGCCCCATGTCCAGGCTCCGGGCGAGTGTTTTTTGGGCGCTTATTTATTTTTTTCCGACATTTCCAGCAAATCATACTGTCTGTGCATTAATTTGTGCATAACCTCCAAGGAATGAAACAATGAGGTGTACCTGTTTCAGACTGCATTGCCAAGTTTTGAGGATGACACAGCGCATGCTGTAGACACCTGGTCTACATGAAGGCTAAGTGTAAGACTGCATCAATCCTTCCCCCATCTCCCATGCTGAGCAGTGAAAACAGCTGCTGATAATCAAATCACAGCTGGCTTATTTTTCTGGTCTTACTCTTAGATTAGTTTAAATTCAAGTTATATTATTAATCATATAAAATAAACTTTTAGCACTCAAAGTTATATAACACACTAAAATAACTTGTCGCGCTGACTTTGTCTGGGCTTGTGATGACATAAACAGTGTAAACGTTAATTTACGCATAATTGGTTGCTTCTTTGTGGGGTTTTTTTGAGGGAAAAAGAAACTTTATTTAACTAACTGAGTGAAAAAAACAACCCCACAGCAAACAAAATAGCTTCCACATAACCTAAATATAAGTTTTCCCCTCCGCACAATAGCAACCACTCTTGGCCACCAATCAATGGTGTTGCTACTCGAACCATGTAGAGGTAATGAGACCAATGTGTTGTTTGTCCAAACCACATTTATTCAATTGCTTGTTAACACAGGTTTAGCAGGACAACTTGCTGAAGTGCAAACTGAGCATCAGAATGGTAAATAAAGGTAAGCAAGATCTATAAATGGTAAATAAAGTTAAGCCAGACTGAATATTTCAGAAACTGCTGCTCTACTGGGATTTCCATGTAGAACCATATCTAGAGTTTAGAGAGAATGGTCCAAAAAGGGGAAAATATCCAGTGAGTAGTCAGGTGAGAACGGGCAGACTGGTTTGAAATGATAGAACGGCACCAGTAACTCACTGTATAGCACTCATTAAAGCTCATTACTCTGAATGCATAACACATCAAACCTTGAACAGCAGCAGAATACCACATCGGTATCAGCAACAGGAATCTAAGACAACAATTCCCACAAGATCACTGAAATTGTACATTATAAGATTGGAAAAACATTGACTGGTCTGACTAATCTCAATTTCAGCTGCCACATTCAAAGGGTAGGGTCAGAAATTGGTGTCAACAACATGAAAGCAGGGATCCATTCTGCATTGTATCAGTAGTGTAATAGTGTGGGGTGTGTGGGTATATTGGCCCACTTTGGGAATCTCAGTACAAATTGAACATTGTTTAAATGCCTCAGCCTTCTTGATTATTGTTGCTGACTATGTCTATCCCTTTATGACCAAAGTGTACCCATCCATTGATGATTACTTCCAGCAAGATAATGCACCATTTCAAGCTCTTATCATCTCAAACAGTTTTTTCCATATGACAATGGTATTCTACCCCAAAGACCTCCACAGTCACCAGATCTCAATCCAATAGAGTACCTTTGGGATGTGGTGAAATGGAGATTTGCATCATAGATGTGCAGCCAACAAATCTGACAGCCACTGTGTAATGCTATGTCTAAATAATTTATAATATAGATGCAATCTTATACTGATATAAAATATGTTGATATGTTAGTTCATTGGGATTGCTGATGCACTACTATAAAATATGGGCAGCTAGAAGTTGTTGTGCCACCAGCTGTGCCTTGCCTGACAAAAATAACAGCCCCAGGTATCAGCAACATTTGTAAAAAGAGTTTTTTTTTTTAATCATATAGCTAATGAGAGCTAATGAGAGTGAAGTGCTTAAGATTAAGTGACTTAAGTGTGTGTGTGTGTATGTTCCTTCCTCATTCCTTTAAAGCTGAATGCTATACTGATCATTGTTTCCAGTTGTTACACATTGAGATCTGCCACAAGGACTAATTCTAGGATGCCACATTTTATTGTTGGTTAATCAATGCAATAATATTAAGAAACACCAACAAAAAAACGTTACTAAGTAATTACACATAACTATTTCATTGATAACTGGTTGTGAACATGGATTTCAGACTAAAATAGATTAAACTTGACTGATTGTCAGATCATAAACAGGTTTTAGACATTACAGAGTTAATGTAGAGCAGCTATTTTCTAATTGTTCTGTCTAGGACTACTGCTTTAGCTACACTGCAATGCTAAATATTTTAATGTGCCTTTCACAGTACCCAATCCAGTAACTATTTCAAATGTACAGAACCATAAATTCAAATAGATATAATATGGAGAGTACTAGGTGTGGAACATTTGATAAGGTGCTGCCACAGTTGCGATTCTGTAGATGAGGCCCTAAAAAATGGAAGTCAGTGATGTATGCAGTCTGGCTATAATTTCTTACTTGTGTGATGGTAGCATTTAGATCAAAGTTAATCACATAACTTAATCACATAGTGTCTGTCTTCAACAAATACAAAGAAGGAACATGATGAAAGTTGAATCTTCCATCATGTCTGACATATTGAAGGATGGAAAGTTGCTGGAATAGTGCTTGTGGGCAAAGCCAGTAACATACGGACACAGGCACAAATACACACATGCACACACAACTTGGTCAGCACAGATGAGTTGTGGGAAAACAAGCAGCTGCAGGAGGAAGAATGGGCCATAAGGCTAGACTGCTTGCCAAATTTCATCATCTATTATGGATTGCCTGAGAAGCTTGCTCCTCTCAGAACAGGGCCATGCTTCTGAATCGCATACAATTGCAAATCAATGCTTAACACCAAAATGCTGCCAGTGCATCCTTTGCCTAAATGAGTTTATGTGGATCTAAAATTGTTGTATGACCATAATTAAGAACAGTTTGCATAAATTCAGGGTGTTTTCTGATAATTTGTACTTGTCAGACAATTCAAATCCATTAGATAATCTAAAATAACTAACCTAGAATTTTAGTTAACTTTAATTTGTATTGCTACTTCAAATAAATGTTTTAGGTACAATGTACATGAACATATGTGAGCTTAAAATAATTTATAAAAATATTTTACATAGTTTAACTCGTAACACAACGATTTACCACCAAATTACACTTATAAATTAATTTAGCTGTAACACAGTTTTTATATTATATTAATTTATTACTTATGCCATTTTGCTGCATACAATATCAGCCTAATTTTCAAATGTTCAACAATAAATTAAAGACTTTGGACACCAATTGACCACATGTACTGTAATTTCAGAGGGTTGTTATCCATTGTAGTGTCCTAATATTAGACATTTATTTAAAAAAATTGTATTTAGTTTAATCATTACAAAAAACATAAGTGCAAAAAACATAGCCTAGCCCCCACCAAAATATTGATTTAAAATATAGAAAGTATTTGGCCATTCCTTGTGTCAAAGTTAATTCTGCAATCAGTATATTTATAAAACTTGTTTTTGTGGTGTTCTAGGAATTCAGTGCAAAATTAACGAATTGTCACAAAGCCACTGGCCAGGTATACAGACATGCCTCGAATGGCTGTGTATTGAGGTGTGAATAAATGTTACTGTTTTGTAGCTGAAACACCAATTCTCATTATGCATAACATGCTGAGAATTTATTAAGTTATATTTTAATTTGTGAATATCTGTTGCTTATATTGAAATTAGCTAATGCACAAACTGTAGGATCTTTAACAAATACCATCTGTGTTGAATCAAAAAACATTTTTAATGTCCTTTTTGTGGTGGACTTCTCTGGTATGTGCTACCTTCAGTGTGTAGTCAGTTGCCCTATAAATCACTTGGCCTTGGTAATAAACATTGATTGTATATCACCAGGAGTGGAGAGTGTCTGTCTTGTAAATTTAATTAAACAGCAGGTGCAAAATCAGGTCATATGGCTTTGATGTGCCCCATGTGAGAGTGACAACAGACAAAGATTTTAATATGGAGTATTAACATATTTTTGCATGGAGGCTCATGTGCAAGATGGGGTATCACCTGGAGATATATTACTACTGGCACCCCCAACTCAAAAATTACATAATTCAAGTGAGATGTCACCTTTAATTTTTATTATATCAAGATCAAAATTAACATTTATGCCCTTCAGAACAGACTTTGCTTGCCTAATGTTTCATAAATACCCCTATTATAGGCAGCTGTTTCTAACTGAGAAAGTAGGTAATTAGAAACTCATTACTGCATTTAAAACAGATAAATGAATACAATAAAAACAGACCTTTAAAAATAACAATTAACTTTTGGCTTAAGATATTGTATATTTCGATTTATACAGCACTCTGGAGTAATGATGGGACTAGAATTGTTTCTCATATCGGGTAGTTTTTTTTTATTATTCATATCATTGTAGGTTTTTATTTTAATACATTTGAAGCCAACCTATGGCGGCAATCATTACATGTTTTTTTTTTCTTTCTTTCTGATTGTTCCCCCCATGATACTTTCCAAGGAAGTGCTGGATAATTACCACCTATGATGTTGCAATCTGTGCCACCCTTTTACGGTCTGTTAACTTGCCTCTCAAAAAGTTTTCTGGTGACAGGGGCCATGCATGTAAGAAGGTCCATGTTCAAGCATCATTAAATTCAGTGCTAAAGCAAAAAGGCCTATTTATCATTTGAAGCTGCTCAGAGAAGTGTGCCAAGCCATGCCAAAAATAGTCTAATGAAAAAAATAAGACCTGAAGTTTTACAACTTCATTGCCAACTTGTGATTTGAATGTTGATTCTGAGGTCATATCGGCTGTTTCTTTGCCAGATAACTTCTATTTGGCACAGTAGTCACCCTGACATGTTCTTCTTTATGTCAAAAATACATTTGCTTTCACAATGTTAGACTTCCAAGTTCACATGTCAAATAACAGAAAAAATGGCATCTAGAGCTAAAAGGATTTGAAAATCATGTATTATTCCTGCTTTCAAAATAGCTAAACATTTAGGAAAACATCACTTTTAGACACATGAAGCTGCATAGAAACAGCTAATGTAGCACTCGGAGGAAAAGTACAGGTGTATTGCTTTAAATGTAGCTGGTAGAACTGCCCAAAATTTTGCCACAAAACTTTACCCTCAAACCTGTATTTAAGATTTCCTTTGATGATTGCTACATAACGTTGTAAACTGAATTACACATTAATGCAGGATATAATAAAGTTATGCACACTGGTACAGAACTTACATATTATGCACTATTTTTATTTTGTTACTGCAAAACAAAACGTTCACTTCCCAGCGCTGGGGATCCAGGTTTGAATCCCAATCTGGGTGGAGTTTCCATGTTCTCAACATGTCTGAGTGGGTTTTCTCTCGGTTCTCCAGTTTCCTCCTACAATTCAAAAACATGGATTCAAGGCAATGTGCCTGTGTGAGTGAGTGTGCACAGGAATAGATTGGCGACCTGTGCTGGGTGCATCTGCCTTGCGCCTGAAATGTTTTCCTCTGGATAGGCATGGGGAACCCCCCCGCAACCCTAGGTTCGAATCCAGGTTCGAATGCCAATCTGGTGGAGTTTTTCTGCTATCTCCTTGTCCACATGCATTATACCCATGACAGGAGCCCTGTCATGGGTATATCTGCCCAGCGCCTGAAACCTTCTGCCCTAGATAGGCATGGGAACCCCCTACTGCCCCTAGTGACCCCTAGTGACTCTAGTATGGAATTAAGTTGATGAGATGATTATTATTTTAAAGTTGACATGTGTAAATATGTTTTTCATATGTTGTAACTATTATGTCCATATGAGGTTTGAAAAACCTGTAAGTGTGTTTCTAAAATAGAGGTGATTCAATTATCATTCATTCATTCATTCATTATCTTCCACTTTATCCTCTATTAGGGTCGCGGTGGGGTTCCCCATGCCCATCCGGGGGAGAACATCTCGGGCGCTGGGCAGATACACCCAGGACAGGGCGCCAATCTATCGCTGGGCACACACTCACTCACACAAACACACTCTATAGGGGGCAATTTGGAGAACTCAATTGACTTGATCCATGTTTTTGGAGAACCCGGAGGAAACCCACGCGGACACGGGGAGAACATGGAAACTCCACCCAGATGGGGATTTGAACCGGGAATCCCTAGTGCTGAGAGGCGAACGTGCTAACCACTAAGTCACCGTGCCACCAGCTTCAATTATCAAATCAAGCAAATTCATTTTTTAAGGGACAACACTTCATTAACCATGAATTAAACCTATTTAGGCATAAGCATAGGCATAAAAACATACATGATTCAATAATGATTCAATTTGGCCAAATTCCAACAACAACTGCATGCTCATTGCATGACAATGCTAAAAAACACTGACATAGTATAATATCATATGAGTCCTCATCTCTGTGTTGTGTATAGACACAACCTTCACCAATAAAAAAAAATGGAGAAAAGAATGGCCAGATGCAACATCTGGAAATATCTTCATCTACAGCAAGCAAAATGGGCCTTGGTAACACAGTGTAAACTACAAATGGTTATGTACATTTAGATTAGATTTCTAGGACAATGACGATTCACTTTTACAAGAGAATGTGCTATTTATGTTTCTATATTTAAGGCAAATTCATATTTTTTAAAATAATTTAAGTACATTTAATAAGCATAAATCTTAACCCTAAAATTAACATCATGTAGCACATTCTGTGTAAAACAGCTACATTTTTTCAGGAACAGTTTGAAGACAAAAAAAGTATTTAAGAAGATTTTTTAAAATGTGGTACATGAGTTTACAAAATGATTTTATAAAATGAGATTATTTTTTCCTTTCCTAAATTATATTGTGCAAAATGGAAATCAAATTACATTATATAGGTCATTTAGCAGACACTTTTAGCCAAAGCGGCTTTCCTCACTTGCTTGGGGTCAGAACAAAGGATGGTACAGCATCCGTGAATCAAGGCCTTGCTCAAGGACCCACATTGGTATCTTCAGTGGCACTTCAACCCACAACCTTCAGAAATTTAATTAAAAAAAAACATAGTTTTGTTGTCTTCTTGAAGTCATCAAATACCAATTAATAAAAATGAAGATTTTGTATGTTTTGTAAGTTTGTTAAGTTTTCAAACATTATATTTAACAATTGCATGAAATTCCATAGGATACGGCATCATATATATATATATATATATATATATATATATATATATATATATATATATATATATATATATATATATATATATATATATATATATATATAATGTATTTGTGTATGAATATATTGTATTTGCATTCTGTTTCCATGTCATTCACGTCACTCTAAAAGAAAAAACAAATACCAAGCATATATATATATATATATATATATATATATATATATATATATATATATATATATATATATATATATATATATATATATATATATATATATATATGTGTGTGTGTGTGTGTGTGTGTGTGTGTGTGTGTGTGTGTGTGTGTGTGTAGCAGTGGCGGCTGGGGCAGTACGGTGGCTTAGTGGATTAGTGGTTTCCTCTCAGCGGTAGGGATCCAGGTTCAAATCCCAATCTGGGTGGTTTCCATGTTCTCCCCATGTCTGCATGGGTTTCCTCCGAGTTCTCAGGTTTCCTCCCACAGCCAAAAACATGAATCAATTGAATTCACCAAATTGCCCCATATAGAGTGTGTATGTGTGTGTGTGTGTTCATATATTAAAATTGTTCATATATTAAACTAAATTAATTATGAACTGCAAAATAGTTAATGACAAATGTGTATATATATATATATATATATATATATATATATATATATATATATATATATATATATATATATATATATATACATATATAGGGCGGCACGGTGGCTTAGTGGTTAGCAGCTCAGCACTAGGGATTCCCGGTTCGAATCCAGATCTGGGTGGAGTTTCCATGTTCTCCCCGTGTCTGCGTGGGTTTCCTCCGGGTTGTCCGGTTTCCTCCCACAGTCCAAAAACATGGATCAAGTCAATTGAGTTTTCCAAATTGCCCCATATAGAGTGTGTAACTGCCATGTAACGTGTGTAACATGATTTAAAATCATAGATTTTGGTGGGAGTGTAACTGCCTACTTGGGCAGTTTGTATTCTTGGTTGGTTTAGAGTTTGTAGAATTGTATAATAGTGTATAATAGAACTTGTGGAATAGAACTGAGGAAGCTACAGAGTGTGTGTGCGTGTCTGTGTGAGTGAGTGTGTGCCCAGCAATAGATTGGTGCCCTGTCCTGGGTGTATCTGCCCAGCGCCCGAAACGTTGTCCCCTGGATGGGCATGGGGAACCCCACCGCGACCCTAACATAGGATAAAGTGGAAGATAATGATGAATGAATGAATATATATATATATATATATATATATATATATATATATATATATATATATATATATTGAAATATATATACTATATATATACTTACTGATTAAGTGCACCACTTAATATCTCCTGCGCACGAGTTAGTAAGTGGTGCGCACGAGATATTATGTGAATCATAATCTGACAATAAACTGACATGACGCGCTGTTACAACGATAGCATTTACACTGGGACATGCGCTCTCCGACACTATGGCTGTTTGACAGATCCACAGATAAATAAAGGACACAATTATAAATAAACGTTTCTTTCTAGGAATCTAACTCCGAAACGCCTTTTAGTGCTGAGTTCGACCGAAACTCGTTTGCACGTTCTCCCCGTTGCTTGTTGCTTGCACGAGATAAGTTACCACTTACCACTTAGTAAGAAGCCGTTCGCACGACTTAATATCTCGTGCGCACGACTTACTAAGTGGTGCGCACGACATAAGTATGTTCCTCTCGATACTTTTTTTTTTTTCACTCATGTCCCTTTAGGGGCTCAGTAATATATATATATATATATATATATATATATATATATATATATATATATATATATATATATATATATATACTTTTTTTTTCTAATGAGTGTGTATGTGGGCACGCAAACTTTTGGCAAGCATGTGATCTAAGGCTGTAATTGGTTATTTTGGGTATCCACGGACACACCCACTCTAGTGCGTCACTCTTGGTAATGTGTAACTACAGGCTAATTTTATTTAGGCATCGTGTGATTGGACAATTCCCGAATCGACTCATTAACTGAGGTGCGGTTCATTAGTTCGACTCACCCTTAACGTTTGCAGACTGGAGTAGCATCAAAATGAAAGAAAATCCAGTTTTGTCTTTACAAGAAATGCTTTACAAAGCGTTCACTCGAAGAAAAAAAAGAGGAAAAGGAGCTTGGACCGGATCGTCCCAATTTACAAATACAGCAGCAGGCAAATTGATCGAGACTCAATGACTCAGGACAGGCTGAATGCATGTCCATGTTGTCATTAGAGAAAACACTAATCACAGAGATGACTGACTTTAACAGCAATGTTTTTGAGAAATTTGCCTGCAAGAAGGAAAGAAGGGCAAAATTCATGTTTAAATTTAAGCTATTTTTGAAGATTTGTTTTTTGTTTGTTTGCGCCCCCTCATTTTTAGCACCAGTCGCCACCGAGATCTATCTATCTATCTATCTGTCTGTCTGTCTGTCTGTCTGTCTGTCTACAGAAACAGAAAAATGAAACCACGCTCGAGTTCAGACGTCTGTATTCGAGTGTAGCTGACGTAAATGTAAAGGCCTGTAGCGCCATCTGTATGCTCAAAACCTTTTTGCATACATTCCTCACAAGGTGGTCTTCCACATTTCAAAAAATAAAGCACACTTTAAGCAGGTATTTCAAATAATCTGTGCATTACTTTACCGTGTTTACTTCATATTATCTAGTTAATATAAATCAAGAATGATTATGTATTTATATATCATAGATGTTTATACATAACACTCATTTACTTAAAAATCAATGTGTTTTGGATCTGCAGCTAAAATACTTAAAGATTATTTGTAATTCTCTGAAAGAATGGCATTGGAGTGGTGTTTCCATGTTCTCTCTGTGTCCACGTGAGTTTTCTCTGGGTTATCTGGCCCAAAAACATGGATTCAAGGTTAATTAGCTGCTCTAAAGAGATGGATTGGGGCCCTGTCCTGGGTATATGTGCACAGCACCCAAAACATTCTCCCCTGGATGGGTATGGAGAACCTCCCCTTCAACTCTAGGAGAGGATTAAGTGGAAAATAATAAGAAAAAAATGAATTCCTGAAAAGCAAGCAAATGGCAAAAAACAGTTCAATTTGAAAGGACTATCAAGCAGCTCATTTATAAGGAATGGGCAAGACTTTTACTTGCAAAACTGCTACAGTCAGGATTTTTAATTGCCAAACATTCATTCATTCATTCATTTATTCATTCATTCATTTATTATCTTCCGCTTTATTCTCTATTAGGGTCGCGGTGGGGTTCCCCATGCCCATCCAGGGCGTCTCGGGCGCTGGGCAGATACACCCAGGACAGTGCGCCAATCTTTCGCTGGGCACACACTCACTCACACAAACACACTCTATAGGGGGCAATTTGGAGAACTCAATTGACTTGATCCATGTTTTTGGACTGTGGGAGGAAACCTGAGAAAACCCAGAGGAAACCCACGCGGACACGCGGAGAACATGGAAACTACACCCAGATGGGGATTCGAACCGGGAAATTGCCAAAATTGTTAAACAATTTTAAAGAAATATCACCTTATGGTAAATACAGTATATGTCTCTTTTTTTTTAGTTTGTTGCTGGCATCTAATTTTCCTTGTCTGGTTAAATGTTCATGTGACTTAATTGCAATTATAGAAAATGTCCCTGAAAGTGTTTCCTGAAAATAGTTTCACTGTATTATATTCTCAACAACAGCTGAAATGAATCAAGTTTACTCCAGTAAAGATTAATCAATGTTTTAAAATTCTGAGCACTGACAAGGAGGCTATTCTGAAGTTAAGATTGTCAAAACACTCTTTTCTTCAGTGGTGCAAAATGGTAAAAGTGCAAAGTGTATTAATTTTAATGCATTTATAAAAAGGAATGACAACATTACATGGATGAAGTAGCAATAAGAAGTGAATAAGTTTAAAAGTGTTTAAGTGAATATTTATTGTACTTGTGGTGCCTAGTGTTATGACAGCTTTGTCAGAATTCATTTACTATCATCTCATCCCGACTTAATCCTTTACTAGGGTCGTGGGGCCGGGGGTTTCTCCCATACCTGTCTAGGTGAGGAGGATGTTTTAGGGGCTGGGTAGATACATCCAGGACAGGGCATTAATCCATTGCTGGGCACACACTAATTTACAAACACACTACCTATCAATTAAGGTGGGGGTATTTCAGAGCAGAAAAATTATACCTCCCAGTATAGGGCATCAATCTATAGTTGGGCACAGACTCAACACATAAACTCACACTTTATGGGGCAATTTTATAGTATTCATTCATTCATTCATCATTCACTCATATTATGCTTAATCCTCTAAAAGGGTCATGGTTAGGGTCAGATACACCCTAACCACGACGTGGTTTTGCCGGGCAGATACACCCAGGATAGGGTGCCAATCTATTGTTGGGCACAGACTCACACACACTATATGGGGCAATTTTAAAGTATTCATTCATTCACTCATATTCTGCTTAATCCTCTGATAGGGTCGTGTGTAGGGTCCTTATGCTTGGCAGGTACACCCAGGATAGGGTGCCAATCTATTGCTGAGCACACTTAATCATACAGACACACTCAAACACAAACTATATGGGGCAATTTTAGAGTATTTTAGAGAGGCAAACGTGCTTACCACTAAGGCACCGTGCAGTGCCTTATTACAGTTAAGGGCAATTTTATTTGGACGTTATCAGTTTTTAATTAGGGCATTTAAAGTTTTGCAAATCCAGATCCACGAGTCCCGAAATTCCGTGTCGCTTTTTCAGATTCGCCTGAACTTCTTAGCAGCGAGCTTTTCTGCAAAACTCTTCAGAAGGGAAAGTAGCACTTTAAAAAAATAATGTATTGCTGCCTCCGAGTGTTTTAGCTATCTACTGGAAACAAACATGTAACTTACGTTGCGCAGATTTCCAACTTTAACGCTATAAGCTTAGAAGCTGCGATGCCTTTCCATAAGCGCATTGTGAATCCTCAGCAGCTGTGCAGAGTAAACAGAGAGCGTGAGGACTCATCATGGAGATCTTTCAGCGACTTGATCGCTCAACGTCTTCCTGCTGTACTACAGCAGCTCTCTGATGTGTCCCGCCATGCATGCAGCATCTTCCAGGAGCTTCAACTCGAAGCAGGCTCAGTGGTGGACAGGAGCACAGCACTGCAGCAGAGGCTGGACATCTTACAACACACGGTCAAGAAACTCGACCATAACAAGATACCAGTCCGTAAGTGCTTTGTACTATATTAGTTTAGTTCGCCTCATTTTGATTATGGGCTGGATTACACTACTCTTCCATCCATCCATTATCTTTCAATTTATCCTCTATTCGGGTCGCGGCGGGGGTGGGAGGGGGGTTCCTCACGCCCATCCAAGGGGGTTCCCCATGCCCATCCAGCGGGGAGAACGTCTCGGGTTCTGGGCAATCTATCGCTGGGCACACACACTCACTTACACTCTGTATGGGGCAATTTGGAGAGTTCAATTGACTTGATCCATGTTTTTGGA
Organism: Corydoras sp. C115; assembly: GCA_019802505.1. Taxonomy (NCBI): domain Eukaryota; kingdom Metazoa; phylum Chordata; class Actinopteri; order Siluriformes; family Callichthyidae; genus Corydoras; species Corydoras sp. C115. The sequence continues at coordinate 4,269,713 of JAFMOC010000006.1, read as the reverse complement.
CTGTGGGAGGAAACCGGAGAACCCAGAGGAAACCCACACGGACACGGGGAGAACATGGAGAGGTAACCACTAAGCCACCGTGCCACCCTACACTGCTCTTTGTATTTAAAATTGTATGCAACTTGCTTGCTCTGATTGATGATGGTACTCATATTCTCTTGGTGTTGGAATGTCAACAATTAATTAATTTATTATCTACCGCTTAATCCTCTACTAGGGTCACATGGGGGGGGGGATCCCTATGCCCATGCCCATCCAGGAGAGAGTGTTTCGGGCGCTGGGCAGATACACCCAGACACACACTATATGGGGCAATTTAGAGCATTCGATATACCTTGAGGGTGGCACGGTGGCTTAGTGGTTAGCACGTTCACCTCTCAGCGCTAGGGATTCCCGGTTCGATGGTTTCCATGTTCTCCCCATGTCCGCGTGGGTTTCCTCCGGGTTCTCCGGTTTCCTCCCACAGTCCAAAAACATGGATCAAGTCAATTGAGTTGTCCAAATTGCCCAATGTGTGTTTGTGTCTGTGTGTGTGTGAGTGTGTGCCCAGTGATAGATTGGCGCCCTGTCCTGGATGTATCTGCCCAGCGCCCGAAACGTTCTCCCCTGGATGGACATGGGGACCCCCCCCCCCCGCGACCCTAAGATAATGGATGGATGGACGGATGGATGGATGGATTTACCTTGAATCCAGGTTTTTATAGTGTGGGAGGAAACCGGAGAACCCAGAGGAAACCCACTCAGACATGGGGAGAACATGGAAACTTGGAACATGGAAACACCCAGATTGGGATTCGAATCTGGAATCTCCAGCGGTGAAAGGCAAATGTGCTTACCACTAAGCCATTGTGCCGCCCCGGTGTGGTTTCTGTGATTGTTTAATTTGGTAATATTTGGTAACATTCATGTTGATGTGATTGACTTTGGTAAATAATTTTGTTTGGCTAGAGAAAAAGATTTTTTAGCTATTTTCATTTTTTTCTCTGTACAGTATAGCTATCCTGTAGCAGCAATAAATTACCTAGGTTTCTATTTCTATTATTCTGTTTTACAGGAAATAGGAAAATGTTGTTGGGTTAGAATGAAAGGTTATATTTATAAATAGCTCTACATGATATTTTATTTACAAATATTTTATAGGTCATCTCATTTTATTATCTTCTACTAAATCCTATACTAGGGTTGCAGGGGTGTTTTCCATACCCATCCAGGATAAGGCACCAATCCATCGCTGGGCACACTCACTCTCAAACACACACACCACACTATAGAGGGGCAATTTAGAGTAGCCAATTCACCTCAATTAATATTTTATTATTTTTTATTGGAAAATAGTTTCTGTCATTGTATAATTAACTGTTAACCTGGCTTGCATCAGAAAGAACATCCAGTGGAAATACCTTACCAAATCAAAAAATTGTGAAACATTCATTCATTTATTATCTTTCTCTAATTCTCTAGTAGGGTCTCGGGGGCGGGGGTGGGGGTGGCATTAAGAAGAGAATGTGTCTGGCGCTGGACAGATACACCCAGGACAGGGTGCCAATCTATCGGTGGGCACACTCACTCATACAGACACACAAACACAATCTATATGGGGCAATTTAGCATGAATTCAGTTTACCTTGAATCCATGTTTTTGGACTGTGGGAGAAAACCCGAGAACCAGAGGACAATGGTAGAACATGGAAACTCCACCCAGATTGGGATTCCAACTTGGATCCCCAGTGCTGAGATGTGAACATGCTAACCACAATGCCACCATGCCACCAAATGTGAAACATATTAATTTTCATACTGGATCGGGCTTGGCCCAGATTTGCAATGTCTGCCTCTAGCACAGTTAATCGAAAGGGTACTGGTAGAAAATGTTAGCCTAGTAAGAAGGAGGAGAAGAGGGGAGAAAGAATGATCTGCAGAAGGTAGACATGAGAGTGTACATGTTGAACCTATGCACAATGACATTTGAATTATACAAATAAGAATGGAAATGGCTGTAGTTAACAGACATTAATAAAAAATATAGGGTGGTGACATATACGTAAGAGTGCAGGAATTAGCACACAGGTGGATTATATTCTATTCAGAGAGTGAAGACTTTAAGGTGGTGGAAGGGGAGAGAGAGGGTAGGTAGACAACAGTGGTTTGTAGGATTATATTTGTGGTAATGGAAGAGAGGAAGCACAGAACCAAGGATCAGATGGTGGAAATGAAAGAATGCAGATTGTGGTGTGAAATCTAAAGTGGAGGTGAGAACGGGTTGCACGGTTGTGAAAATTAGAAATCAACTTGGAATGATTTTTGTTGCTGAACAGAGGAAGGGATGTTAACAGTTGACAATGACTTATTGTCATTCAATAAGTTATCTTTCAATATAAATAGTATGGTCTTCTTAGTTATTTGACTGAACACTGTTTTTTTTTTAAAGAGAAAATATATATTCCAGATATTTCAATTTGTTCTATCTTAACAATTAACTAGAGCAGACAGAGAAAATGAAATAATTTGACAATGAATTTGGTAGACCAAGGCAAATAGGAACAAACTAATTCCTATAACAGAGGGCCATCCACATAGATCAGGCGGTCTAGGCAGATGATAAAAAGAGAAGGCAGGGCAAAGTGGGCTGTGGACTGTCAGCTGATAGCATACAAAAAGGATTGATGCAGATCCTGCTTTCTGGTTTAAGTAAGCGCTGAATTAGAGAAGACAATGAATAAAAAAGAGCACTTGTAACTTTAAATGTGGATCAGTGAGTGAGTAGTCCACTGCGATTCAACTCACCTTTTAAAAAAGAAACTAAATAAATTAAATTTTATATAAATTTGTGCATACATACAGTACATGACATACAAAAGTGCATACATGGCTGTGGTAATCTAGTGGAGTAGAGGGATGACAAATTAATTCAATTGAACAGAATATTTCTTAGTAGTGCGCCACTAAAACAAGCAACAACACGTTTTACAGTTCGTTTTAAGGACATGGTGGTATATGACAGATTATATGCAATTTATGAATATACGGAACACATATTTTTCTGTATTGGTTTAATAATGGACGCAACATTTATTAAATACGGGGCGATTCTGTATTTTACGGGACGTGTGGCAACCCTAGGTGACACTATCCCCGAGGCAGGAAATGAACAGGCAGTGATAGCTGTAACAAATTTATTCAATGGCAAAAAAGTTTGGTTTTCATTATTTAGCCTTCGGCCAATTGTTTCGTTTGGTTTCAATTTTGGGACTTGAGGCCACTCTGCAATTGGGAAATCTGGTGAGGAGGTCTCTTTCAAATGGGCTAATGCCAGACAGGACTACTAGGTATGAAAAAAAGGTCAGCAGTCAGTGGGCTCTGGTCCTGTAGTGCAGTTGAAGAGATTACAAATACTAAATTCGGAACTGTGTAAAATCATCATACAAATAATATTTTGGTCGACCCATCCATTGCCTTAATCCCCATGTCCATCCAGGGGAGAAAGTTTTGGGCGCTGGGCGCTACATCCAAGACAGGGTGTCAATTCACCCTATAAAAAATATATGAAAAATATATAAATATAGACTTTCTGTGAAATTATATATATATATCATTCCTTTAATATGTAGTCTTACAAATTAATTTAGTTTCATGGTATACTTGTAATGTGTATGTGTATATTCAAATTTTTGCAGTGCTTCCTAAAACAATAGATGTTTTCACTGCTTCTGCCTGCAGGGCTTGCACTAGAAGGTGAACACAGGGCATGGAACAGACGATAAGTGAATCCACATGCACTTCAGTAAATTTTTAGCAAACAGGGTACAATAAGAATGGTGTTTGCTGCTTACAATGTATCAACTATGAGGAAGTAATGTTACACTCACATTTTGTAATGTTAGCAAGTGTCCAGACATCTTTGGATAAAAATAATTATATAATTATAATTAATAATGAAATAAATAATTAATGAGCAGAAATTATACTCTTAATACTGATATCTTTCCTCCTTGGCATTTTGTTAACACATACATGAATGTTCTGCATTACAGCTCTAATATTGTGAAATAAATGTCACCTTGTGCTGTTGTTCATTTTAGGTTGTATTAACTAATGTTAAGAACTTTTAAGTATAAGATTTTTTTTAATTATGTTCTGCAACATAACAAAATAAAATTTCAAAGAGGGTGTACCTTCTTTTTCCTAACTGTTTGTGTGGAGTTCAAAAAATTCTGGTATCTCATATGCTTTTCTAGCTCATTCGTTAGGAATCATTTGCAGGGGGAGATCATGTCAAAGCCAGATGCGTTGCTAGTTCTTCTGAAGGCTTTGCCTAACACTACTTTTATTACACCCAGATGCACAAACATACACCCACTTTCTTTTTCTCTCTTTCTAACATGCATAGTCCTTTTGCAGACTTATTCTTATGTCATTAGATTTTACTTACTGTATATTCTTGTCATTCGTTTGGATAGAATAAATAATATTTAGACTTTTGCCACGAAGAATATGGTTTAAAAGTTTGGGATAGTGGTTGGCACGTCTGCCTCTCAGCACTTTGTATCCAGGTTTGAATACCGGTCTGGGTGGAGTTTGTATGTTCTCTCTGTGTCCGTGTGGGATTTCTCCGATTTCTCTGGTTTCCTCCCACAATCCAATAACTTAGATTCAAGATGAATAGGCTGCTCTATATTGCCCCTTTTAAATTTTCTCTTATATAGTGTGTGAGTGTGAGGGTGTGTGTGTGTGTGTGTGTGTGTGTGTGTGTGAGGGAGAGAGAGAGAGAGAGAGAGAGAGAGTGAGAGTGCCCAGCCATGGATTGACAGGGTGAATCTGTTTTTCCCTTTATCTATTTCAGGTTTAAAGTAAATAACATACAAACACACATTTTGGAGTTTGTTAGCAATCTGTCCTCCTGATGGTGATGTTTGATTGTAAAATCTCTGTATTTCTGAAAAAAATAAACAATGACACATGAGGTATATCATTTATCTTCTACACTTTTAATTTCAGTGTTATTTCTGACTTTCACAGAACCACAAAAATCACATAGTAAATAGATTTATTATTAAACATATAATATGCTAACATGCAGATGTGATAATGGAAAATACTTTAAAAAAGGCATTTTGTTTCAAAGTATGAGTATATTTAACATGGAACTCTAAGCATATTGCAATTCTAGTATTCCGAATCAATAATCACAAACCGTTGAGCTGGGTTTACTCCTCAATTTATCAGGGTCATCACAATTTATCACAGTTTTGTAGTCTTTGTTTATTTTGTGCTTAGATTTAACTAGAAATTCCGGCACCAGCATCACTTCTGTTAGATGTATAAATAACATTTTAGTGAAGGGTGAAAGAGTATCCTTTTTTTGCAATCATAAGTGAGCCATCAAACATGCACCGCTAGCTTGAGTTTTGTCAGTTGATTATTGCTGTTGTATTATGAAAGGCATGAGCTTATTCTCTTCATTCATGGGTGTGTTTAGGGTACAACATGCAATTACCTTTAAAAGCTAGGTGCGGTCTGACTTTGGCAGATTTCTATTTTAACGGCTCATTGGACAATGGCACATTTTTATATTGATTCTTGAATGTATCTATGTTTGTGTAACAAGTGGTGTACACGTGTGTGTTGACAATACACTGCCAAGATAGCATGAAATTTCTGACTGTTGACTGTTGCCTTGATTGTTTTCAGTCAGTGGCACACCTGTGTAGCAATGAGCATTGCTACCACTTCTTAACAATCAGATGATCATACACAGTCTACCTAAACAAAGGTCAAAGGTTTACAATTGGGAAAACACAATAACTGCACATTGTCGTTCCCTCTATACTTGAATTGTAAAGTGGAAATGCCCTGACTGCACTTATTTGTTTTGCACATTTGTTTTACATTATTGCACATGTTCTTGCATACGTGCACTTTGTTACATTGTCTAGATTTGTTGTTTCTTCTATACATGGTGAAAATTACATGATGTAGAAATGAAAATACTTAATGTAGCCTGCCCAATCTCTCACCCTTTGGGAAAAGCTAGTATGTACTACAATATAATATAGTATAGTAAGCTACCAACAAATTTCTTGTGTGCTAAGTCAAACTTGGATAATGAAACTGAATCTGATGCTTATGCTGTTACTCATCTGGAAAAGATTTGTATTGTGTCCTTGATTCCATAGTGACATCATGTTTAAAGAGTTGTGGTCTCATTCTCGCCATCCATGCATTTTTTTTTATTCAAGCATTGTTGTTGTCAAGTTTAACTAAAAATATTGACAAGGGATTTGAAAAAAAATGTATAAATGTCAGTATTTTAATTCAGTAAACCTTTACAATGGTGTGCTGTATTCCGGGTGGTTCTGCACAGGCAATGTGACTCTTTTGGCTGCTTATATACAAGGTGTCTGAAAACTACTCAGTGAGAATTTCGAAATGACTTTAGTCACTTAATGCTTGAAGGTAAAGTAGAAATAACCATAGCAATTACATTCTCTTTTTCACAGCAGACAGTATTTATTTGTAATGAGGTGGACAGCATTCTTAAGAATATGTTCAGATACTCCTCAGATGAGTATAGTATCATATTAATCACTTTACATTGGTCTTGAAAAGCATTATAAATTCTTTGTGTTCATTCCCCTTCATCATGCCCTTCACTGCACACCAATTAAATTTTCTCATGAGAACAGGGAGGGAAGAAATGGGTCCGGTATAAAACAGATATTTGGGTTTAAAGTAAAATAAGATTTCAGGGAGTTGGAAAAACCCAGCACATTCCTTACTCAGAGTGTGTGCCAATGCATACACACCTGGAGCTCAAGAACACAAAAAACAATCCTTATCTATTATACAGTCTGCTTGAAAATAATTAGTTTTATCTAAAACATTAACTCACACTGAAATGCATACACACACACATCTTTTTTTCTTTGAACATTTTTTTGGACACATGAACATTATTTTTGTAACTAATTTAAACTCACTTTTTGTGACTAATTGGTCACTTTCTTTAGGCACAGATGTTTTATCAGTTTCATTTATCACATAAAATTTATCACATTTATCACATATTTATCTTCATAGTTTTACAGTTTATACTGTATTTCATCTGTTTCTTAAAAATGGTATTGTATTTAAGAGATAAAACAAACATGAATACCAAAGTTCTTACATGATTACATGATTGTGATGGTGTGGTGGTGGGCAGGAGAGGCAGAGCCGATGCGCTGATCAGGGAGATTGATTAGCGCTCCTGATCCAGCTCCGTCAGATGGCGTGTGCAGCTTTATCAGCCGTGACATCATGTGCGGCGGTGGGAGAGAATTTCATGGACCTAAGAGGAGTGAGACTTTGGCTAGTGCCACCAGGCCATTACAGCTGTAGTTTAATGTAATTTGAACTGTTCTGTAATAAGGCCCTGTCTCCGGTCCTCATTCGTGCCCACCCCTGGTTACATTTTGGTGCTGTTACGATTGAGGATTCACATTCTCACTCCTGTACACGCAGCTCGCAGGTGATGTTCTCTGCAACGTCAATCGTCCCGGGTTTCGGCACCAGTGTCATGGGGTAAAAAGAATGAGGACTGGAGACAGTATTGCACCGCCACAGGAACAGCTTCATAGTTGATATGAGCTTTAACATGTAACACACACATGTAGATGTGCTGTGTTTTGATGGAATTTTCTTTCCCCGCGGCACATGATGTCACGGCTTATAAAGCTACACATGCCATCAGACTAAGCTGGATCAGGTGTGCTAATCAATCTCCCTGATCATCTCACACCCTCAGCGCTACCGCGTCACCACAATGATGTTCTGAGAAATTGGTACTTTTTCAGAAAGTAGTTCAGCAGTGCCAATGTTTTAGCCATATAGTGTAATACCCACAAGGCCAATCAGGAATCTGTTGAAGTATTTGCTCACCTGTCTCGACTCACGTATGATCTTATTCCTAATCCATAGGGTTCAATATGCATCGGCCCACCCTTTGCAGCTAGAATAGCTTTAACTCTTCTGGGAAGGCTGTCCACAAGGTTTAGGAGTGTGTTTATGGGAATTTTTGACCATTCTTCCAGAAGCATATTTGTGAGGTCACACACTGATGTTGGACGAGAAAGCATGGCTCTCATTCTCCGCTCTAATTCATCCCAAAGATGTTCTACTGAGTTAAGGTCAAGACTCGATGCAGATCAGTTATAATCCTCCCTCCACCAAACTTTGACTTTGCACAATGCAGTCAGACAAGTACCGTTCTCCTGGCAACTGGCAAACCCAGACTTACTCTAGAGAATGCGTCTCCACTGCTCTTGAGTCCAGTGGCAGCATGTTTTAAACCATTACCTCCGACGCTTTGCATTGCACTTGGTGATGTATGGCTTAGATGCAGCTGCTCGACCATGGAAAGGCCATTCCATGAGGCTCTCTGCACACTATTCTTGAGCTATTCTAAAGGCCACATGAAGTTTGGAGTTCTGTAGTGATTGACTGCAAAAAGAAAATTTGGCGACCTCTTCGCACTGTGGGCTTCAGCATCCGCTGACTCCACTCTGTCAGTTTATGTGGCCTAGCACTTTGTAGCAGTGAGTTGCTTTCGTTCTCAAACACTTCTTTTTTCTTATAATACAGCCAAAAGTTGACTGTGGAATATTTAGGAATGAGAAAATTTCATGACTGGATTTGTTGCACAGGTGACATCCTATTACAGTTCCACACTGTAATTCATAATTCATACTGAGAGTGACCCATTTATTAAACCCATTGAAAAATGTTTGTAAAAACAATCTACATGTCTAGGTGCTTGGTTTTATACACCAATCTATCGCTGGGCACACACTCACTGACACAGACACAAACACAGTCTATATGGGGGACTTTTAATTTATTTATTGCTCATACACTTTGGTTACTTTACTTGGTCACATAGGCACTTTATAACATCATATCATCGTTTATATATTGCATTACACTGTACCTCAATGGGTAAATGCGCATAACATTTTTTACATTTACTTTACTTCTCCTTATTTTTCATTTTTGTAGTTATTATTTACAGTATATTTACCTTATTTTTCTTTGATAGAAAGACAAGAAAAGAAAGATAGAAATATTATCTTTTGTTTTTTAAGCAAATTGTAATTTAATCCTTTCTTTTCTTCATACACCCTTTTACATAGTTTATGGAACAGTCACCTTTACATTTCACTATATGTTTGTAACTGTTTCAAATTTAAATGTGACAAATAAATCTGAATCTGAATTTGACTTGCAGCAGTCCTGTCCCATTGCAGCTTAATAAAAGCTGACCTCAGTCTGTACAACAAATGTAAAACTACCAGAATATTTAAAAATAGCATTTTAAGGGTTAAAGTTAAACTATATTAATTGTTCATGCTATAACTTGTTTATTTAAGTCTTTGAGGCTTTTTCTTCATTAAGTCATAAAACTGGAAAAGTAATATGTGGTGAATGTGTGTTTGGAATGATTATTCTTTGCAGTGATTGTTTTTATAAAACATTATTTCCCTTATTCATTAGTTAATGTAATTGTGTAATGGTAGCCACCTATTTTAGTGTTTTTTAGGTTAGCTTACTTGAGTAGGCCTGTCTTTAAAAAAGACACAATTTAACTGGACATTACTGTGTACAGTTGCAAGTCCAACATGACTGTGTCCCTACGCCACGTCCAGGAGAGTGCTGCAATGATGCCCATCAATGCCAGGTAGCAATTAAACACAGGAACTTTGTTATAAGGCAAGCAAACTAAGAGAAGGCAGGCTTATAAATCAAACTAGGAACAATGTGTCCAATAAACACAAATGAGACATGGTAAACAAGGGGGTTAATTAATGTAAAAAAAAAAGTTAAATTACCAATCAGCACTCTAAACCAAGATAAATAACAGAAACATGGTTCCATGAGGAAGTCTAATGCACTCTTAACAAAATGCTCCTTATTGAAAATATTAATTTAATTTAATTTTTTTAATTCATAATCACACCATAGTTATTTAACACAAAATTCAGAACTGTTTTTCCTGCACAAAATTTCATATGCACAAAATTATGCAACAACATAAATGTACAGAAATAATAACTTAGAGTTTTTAATTATTTTAACTTGGCCCTTTGGCCTGAAAATTCTGTCAATGGTGCCATCTTGTGGATTTAAATTGAAAAAGTTATATTTTATCTACAATTTATTTGGTTGTATGTGCACATTGTTACAGTTATTTTATATATTTAAAAAAACCTACCAAAACAGACCAGTAAGTCATCATCTAAAGTATCATAATCATAAAGAATTTAATTATTTGTTACCATCATTACATCTGAATATTTACCATAATTGGTCATTATCTTCAGATTTTTTTGAAGGAGACTTTTCATAATTTGTTAATATCAAGCCCTACAAACATATAACATATATGCAGACACATTCAGCTGCAACATTTAAAAATAAAAATAGAAGTGAAAGTTTGGACATAAATGAAGCAAAAATTAATTAATTAATTATCTCCCGCTTTATCCTCTATTAGGGTCGCGGTGGGGTTCCCCATGCCCATCCAGGGGAGAATGTCTCAGGCGCCGGGCAGACACAACCAGGACAGGGTGCCAACCTATCGCTGGGCACACACTCACTCACACAAACATACTCAACATGGGGCAATTTGGAGAACTCAATTGACTTGATCCATGTTTTTGGACTGTGGGAAGAAACCGGAGAACCCCGAGGAAACCCACGCGGAGAACAGGGAAACTCCACCCAGATGGGGATTCGGACAGATGGGGATTCGGGAATCCCTAGTGCTGAGAGGCGAACGTGTTAACCACTAAGCCACCGTGCCGCATGAAGCAAAAATGTAAATTAAAATTATTTTAAGCAAGAAGAAAGTGAAACAGTTCTGTTCATCTCAGTATCAGAATGAACATAGAATTGTGGCAGGATTAGCCTTTCTAATCCTGCCAGGATTAACTATTCACACTGTTATTAAAGTTGGGAAAGTTATATCTGACATAGGAGATGTCAGGCATTCTGCCAACATGACTTTTTCCTTATGAATTCCACATTTTTAAACAGGACTATGCCATGTTCTACAACAATGTGGCTTCAGGCCTATAGTGTGTGTGTGATAAATATATATATATATATATATATATATATATATATATATATATATATATATATATATATATGTATCACAGCAGACTCTTAAGAAGATGTTTATTTTTATTAAGCAATAATAGGCTAAAGCTCTATTTGCAAATTAGTTTTTTTTGTTTACTTGCACTACACTGTGGTGAACATACTCCTTTCCTGTTTGAGTGTCAAATTTTAAAAAATGTTTTGTTTTAAAAATCTGCACCTAAGAAATATGAGTTAAGTCAATACTCTTTATATCTACATTTAAATGGGCACCTGTTCAGTGAGAGAATGTTTGAGGTCAAGACAAGTGAGCATACCTGCACAGAGTGGGTTTTACCTAATTATACCATAATGTTAACATGCCCATTAAGGGTGTATGTATCAGTGCACTCTTAATGCCAGTGCCAACCCTGAATAAATAGGGAGGTTGTGTCAGCACGGGCATCTGGTGTAATATCTGTGCCAAATCAAACATTCAAATCAAAAATCAAATTTTCTTACTGGATCGGACCCAGGTTAACAACATCTGCCTCCAGTAATGTTGGCCAACAGAGTATTAGTGGAAGTTGGGCTACAGTTGGGCCAAGGTAAAAAAGAAGAAGAGAGGAAAAAAATGTTTTTCAGATGAGGTGCACAGAGGTGGACCATATTCTGTGGAGAAGATACAACCATAAATTGAATTGTATAAGGGAGCAAGATGACACCATCATCAAACTTGGTTAGGTAAGTTCTTGATGTGACTTCTGTACATAGGAAAATTAAATAAAAAAATATAACTTGAGGAAGAAGGAAGAGGTGAGAGAAAAATAACCTGAAAAATAAAGTAAGTAGACGAGTACAAAAGGAAGGTAAAAAAAAGAATTACTGTATGTCAGTTGACCAGACAGAGGAACAGAGCTGGAAAGGATATACAGCAGGTTATAATTATATAATGATTGAAATTTGTTAATAATAGGGAGGATGTGCTGAGGAGGAAGTAGTATTTTGAGGAGCTGATAAATGTAGAAAGTGAGAAAGAGAAGGTTGGATGGTGCAGAGAAAGAAAAGCAGTACAATACAATAGAGAATAAAAAATGAAGGGACTGTTGGTCCAGATGAATTACCTGTGGAGGCATGAAAATGTTCAGGGGAGACAGCAGTGGAGTTTTATTTTTTTTACCAGATTGTTTTTAAACTGAGAATAAGGGTGATAAGCGAAGCTGCAGTATTTACAGAGAAATACCAGCCACTTCATGAAATTCTGGGAAAGAGTAGTAGAAGCTAGGTTAAGAAAAAAGATTTGTGAAGGAGAAGGAGATTTGTGAGCAGCAGTTTGTTTTCATGTTAAAGCTTTCAATTACATGCCGAGAGAGAATATATGCAGGCTATATAAGGACAGTGTGGCGGCAGTGAAATGTGCTGTAGTAAAGACAGACCGGTTTAAAGCATGAGGCTGAGGCTGAGGCTGCAACAATGGCTCTGTTTTGTTTTTAATGGGCATAGACAGGCTGACAGATGAGGTTACACAGGAGTCTTCATGGAATATGATGTTGGCCTATGACAGTGTGACCTGTCGTATGAGAGAGATGGAGGTGTGAATCAGAAAGAGGTGAATGAAGATTAGCAGGAAGAAAAATAGTGTAGAAGATCTTTCAATATTTGGGTGTGGGTGTACAACTAATGGACATGTAATAGGTGAAGAATAGGTGAAAAAGAGGTGATGACGAAAGTGCAAGAAGGATAGTGTAAATGGTGTAGAGTTTGAGAAAGATTTGTGAGAGACGGGTATCCGCTAGTGTGAAAAGAAAAGTTAAGGCTATGGAACAGCAGTGAGGCCTGCAAAGTTAAGACATCAGCAGTGACCATCAGGTAGGAGAAGGAGCAGGTATAATTTTGTGATTCTTATATAACAACGACTAAAAAGATTTTTAAAAAATTCATAAGAAGAATAGTAAAGGTATGACAAGGTAGGAGACAAAATGAGTGTTGCAAGATTAAGGTGGTTTGGGCACGTACAGTGGAGGGATGAGGTTTTTATTGGCAAACACATCAACAACACAGGTCAGTAGCTAAGGAGGGTCTGGCTTCAATGCCTATATTTAACCTATTGTGTTTAAAAAATTTTAAAGCAAGTACTTCGGTAAGAGCTGTGTTTTGATTTGTTTCTTAAAAATGCTGAATGTTTTATCATTGCGGACGAAGTTGGGAATAACATTCCACCATTTAGCAGTGATGAACAAAAGGGAGTGAGAATTGGAACCATGGTGATTTTGAAGCACCACAGGATATTCCAAAATCAAATCCAGATATTGTCCTGTACAGAGATTGTCCAGAGACACAGTGTCTTGAAGCCAGTGGATTATGAAATGAGTAGTGGAGTAACATCAGCTCGTTCGGGTTGATTGAACACAAGTTGAGCTGCCGAGTTTTGGATCAGCTTTAGAGACCTGATTGTGAAAGCTGGGAGACCAGCAAGTAATGCGTTAGATTAGTTGTGTCGAGCTTGGGGAGAAAGAGGGGGATAATCAGAAAATGATGATTAATAATAATAATAATAATAATAATATATATATATATATATATATATATATATATATATATATATATATATATATATATATATATATATATATATATATATATATATATACAGTGCATCCGGAAAATATTCACAGCGCTTCACTTTCACTTTTTCACTTTTTCCACATTTTCTTACGTTACATCCTTATTCCAAATTGTATTACATTAATCTCTTTCCTCAAAATTCTACACAAAATACCCCATTATGACCATGTGAAAAACGTTTTCTTGAGAGTTTTGAAAATGTATTAAAAATAAAATTAAAAATAAAATGGAGTCCACCTGTGGTAAATCCAGTTGATTGGACATGATTTGGAAAGGCACACACATGTCTATATAAGGTTCCACAATTGACTGCATATTGACTGCATGTCAGAGGGCAAACACGAAGCATGAAGTGAAAGGAATTGTCTGTAGACCTCTGAGACAAAATTGTCTCGAGGCACAAATCTGGGGAAGGATACAGAAAAATTTCTGCTGCTTTGAAGTTTGGAACCACCAGGACTCTTCCTAGAGCTGGCCGGCCGTCTAAATTGAGCGATTGGGGGAGAAGGGCCTTGGTCAGGGAGGTGACCAAGAACCCGATGATTACTCTGTCAGAGCTCCAGCGTTCCTCCGTGGAGAGAGGAGAACTCTGTATGGCAGAGTGGCCAGGCAAAAGCCACTGCTTAGTAAACGGCACAAGGCAGCCCGTTTGGAATTTGCCAAAAGCCACTTGAAGGACTCTCAGACCATGAGAAACACAATTCTCTGGTCTGATGAGACAAAGATTGAACTATTTGGTGTGAATGCCAGGCGTCATGTTTAGAGGAAACCAGGCACTGCTCATCACGAGGCCAATACCATCCCTACAGTCAAGCATGGTTGTGGCAGCATCATGCTATGGGGATGTTTTTCAGCAGCAGGAACTGGCAGACTAGTCAGGATAGAGGGAAAGATGAATGCAGCAATGTACAGAGACATCCTGGATGAAAACTTGCTCCAGAGCGCTCTTGACCTCAGGCTGGGGTGACGGTTCATCTTTCAGCAGGACAACGACCTGAAGCACACAGCCAAGATCTCAAAGGAGTGGCTTCAGGACCACTCTGTGAATGTTCTGGAGTGGCCCAGCCAGAGCCCAGACTTGAATCCAATTGAACATCTCTGTAGAGACCTGAAAATGGCTGTGCACAGACGTCTCCCATCCAACCTGATGGAGCTTTAAAGGTGCTGCAAAGAAGAATGGGCAAAACTGCCCTTCTGCCCAAACTTCCCAAAACTGGAAAAAGTGAAGCGCTGTGAATACTTTCCGGATGCACTCTCTCTCTCTCTCTCTCTCTCTCTCTCTCTCTCTCTCTCTCTCTCTCTCTCTCTCTCTCTCTCTCTCTCTCTCTCTCTCTCTCTCTCTATATATATATATATATATATATATATATATATATATATATATATATATATATATGAAGTTGTAGATGCACGCAATTGGTGCTAATGGGTGGACAGTCATAAAACTGTGGAACACCAATAAAAAAAAAATTGTAGTATAAAGCTTAAAACAATTGGCATCTAAGAACAATGAAAGGAGCAGCAAATTGTATATGAAAGTTAAAAAGTTTTCTGTGTTGATTTTTACCCTTCCTTTTAAGCGTTGACTTTCTTATTCTGTGTCTCTCATATGTTCTTGAGGAATTGACACCGTGTAACCACAGTATGTGTGTCAAGTTTGAGTAACACTTTTCCATAGCACATGAGCTGGCATGCTGCCACTATGCGAGAGAGCAGAAGCTTGTATTTCTGTGTGTGAAAGAGGCAATGAAAATGTGAGGGCGGTGATTTAAGTCTGTATCTGTAAACCTGTATTAGTGACGAAGAGACAGTTGCTTCAGTCGGAACAACAGGCTCTGAAAGGACACAGCTTTTGAAAAAGCTGACACTTTTAAAAACAAGCTAACATACTCCACTCCTGTCCAAAAAAGACAACCATGTTCTGCTTAAAAGGTAAGACTAATGTTTTTCGGAGGAAAGGGGGGAAACAAGACAGAATGCTAAACTTGATTAGCAAAGGACAAGAGAAAGCAGAACTGTAGCTATGTGCAGTGTTGGACTTCAGATGCTCTTTTCTCGTGCTTCTTTGTTTTCTTATGAGAAAGCAAAGCTAACTGGCTATCAGGGGAGAGATGGGGAGGCATAGGAGTTAAGGAAAGCATGCCAGTGTTTTACTGGGACTAGTGAAATCTCTAGCTGTTAAAGCATGAAGTTTTTTTTTTTTTTAATTAATTAATTAATTAAATTATTTTTTTTTGGGTGTGTATTTCAAATTATTTCCACAATAATAATTATGACTTGCAGATGCAAGATCAGGTTTCTTATATGTCAGTAGTGTGATGTAGCATGAAATGGTGTGAAGTTTACAATCTGGACCTCTGAATTATACAGGCGCAGCCCAAAGGAGGTCAGAAATCAAACACAAATATGTGTACAGATTACACATATTTACATTCCACAATCCAGTTTTTAATTACCCAGCTTTGCCACAGATTCATTTCTATTATTTTACACACTTTATTGGCAGTAAAAAAGTGTTTATGACTCAATTTTTCATAAATACTGTATGATAATGTTATATTTTATGAGGAAACAGTTTAGAAATAGTCAATAAAACAAAGCAGTAGAAGTGCAAATGCAAAAGAATTGGCTTGTGTGTGTGTGCGTGTTTGTGTCAGATTGAGTGTGTGTATGTGTCGGATTATCTGCCCAACCCCTAAAATGTTCTCCTCTGGATGAAGAATCCGCCCAACCCTAATATTATGATAAGATAAGGTAATAAGATCAGATGAGTTATTTGATATTTTTTGGGCATAATTTAAACAAATCAGTACATGGGTTAAACACTGCACACATTATGAGCAGATACATAGTCAGGATTATTAGGATGGTATGAGCATTGAGCATGTTTTAGTCTCTTTCATCATTAATAACTAGAATAGAGTAAACTATTGGCTTTGCAGTCCTGCTAGAATGGCCTTGCTAAACTAAATCACTTTTTCTATTTTAAAACAATGGACATGGTGTTTATATCCATTGACCATTATACATTACTCTAATGTAATAAAAATATTTGTTAAAACCGATATAAGACATTTGTGAGTTCTATACACACCCCTCCTTAATCTAAATTTGTCCCCTATATATGTAACCATACACACATTCTTTGCAGATAAAAAGACATGTGGTGACCCTCCCTTGCATTGCTAGAATTCTATGTATAATCTTACTAGTCATTGTCACGTTTGACTTCCACATATATCCAAAGATCATCTAAAAAACAAATAAATTTTTCTTTGAAACCAAAAAAAGGAAATGCAGCAAAATTGAAATCTTAGTCATTAATTAGCTTGTTGTACTCAGAGTTTGTTGTATTCCTGCCTTAACTTACTATTAAGACTTTTGGGAATTTATTTTCGTATTGGTAAATGTTGTCTTTGCAGTTTTCTGGTACTGTAGTTATAATGCATATTAGCTGCAATAGATGCTTAGTGATTAAGCTTGAGATATCTAATCAGATAGTTGTGTGTTTAAGTCCTGTCCTCACTGAGCTGCAGCTGCTGGGCTCATTAAGTTCCCTGACAATTCATCTTTTCCCCCTAGGTTCTCTTTTGCCACAGCACAGCACATTTACAAAGGCAAAGATAATTATTCTTGAGATATCTTTTTTCCTGACACCGTGGATTTTTTTTGTTTTTATTGTTTTGTTACATTTTCAAGATTATTTTCTTTTTTTTATTTATCCAACAATGTAAGCATTGCTATTGAGTAATTAAAATCTTTGTGGTAGTCTTAATACTGGAATCATAGGAATGCAGCAGTTGACTTGATATTTCATTCTATAATAAGACTCATTTCAAAGCAATGTCCATTCCACTAGTCATGGCTTGACTTTTAAACATTACAAAATAAATTAAGAAGGGAAACAATGCATCATATTTTATATTTTATTTTACTTAGATTCATTTAACATAGCATTTATCAGAATCATTAATAGGGTAAAATTGCATTTTATTAACTTGTTTGTATGTGCTGCTATTCTAAAGAACATTAGTTTATTGTTTCCCATAGGTGGTTCCCAATAGGAATGCTATCACTTATTACCAATTTATTACCAATAATTACCAACGTATTATTACCTATAGCCTTTGATAGCCTGTGAACTGATAATTGCCTAACTGGGTTAGATATTAGATTTTTTGTTTACATTAAGTCATTTACTGCCCGGCTGCTTAAGGAGGACGAATTCCCCACTGAGCCTTAGTCCACCCAAGGTTTCTTCCTTAAAATAACAACGTAACAGGGAGGTTTTTCTTGCCACTGTCGCTTTGGCTTACTCTTTGAGGTTTAAAGCCTTTTACCTCTGTAAAGCTGCTTTGTGACAATGTACTATTGTAAAAAGCACTATATAATTAAATTACTTGAACTTGAACTTATTTAACAGACGCTTTTATCCAAAGTGACCAACAAATGAGAGAACAACACAAGTCAGTAAGGGGGAACCAGGTACACTGTTGTATAATTTAACTCATCATTATCCAATATGGCTTCTAGATTGTTTGTTTATTTATTTATTTATTTATTTATTATTTATTTATTTATTATTATTATTATTGTTACTTTTGTCAGAGCAAGTTGTGGAAGAGATGTTTTTTGAGATGTTTTCTAAAGATGCCAAGTGACTCAGTCTTATGGACAGAGTTGGGAAGATAGTTTCATCATTAAGCAATGTGAATATAATATTTAAAGTCAATATAGGGTTTACTTTAAATAGATAATATCAATGTTAAACAAAGAAAATTAGAACTTAAAGGAACTTAAGCTTTGGGACAGCTTGCGTGTAACACTTTTAGTTGTGCATTTGGTTGTAATTACCCTCTGTAGGCTGACCATCTGCAGTGCAGCGGCTTGCCTTAGTTACAATAGGTTAATCCAGTTTTCCAGATTAGCAGACAAGACAAGCCATCTGAGTAAAACATTCTTTCAACCTGGCCTCTCATGGAAGCCTCATGGAACTGACATAGATTTTTTTTCTTTCTTTTAATTATATATTTACCGCCTTTAAGTGTTAATTTAGAAAGCCTGTGTTGAAGAACTGGTATTCAGGATGAATTTGTACGTAGACTGCCTTTCGACTCAACCAGCAGTAAAATGCTGGAATAGAAACTACTATGAGGATGAGGATGAGCTTCTTCCACTACACACCCAGAAACTATGCAACCTTCAGTCTAAGAATGGAGGCAGCCTCCGTCGCAGGCTCCTCATCTCCAAGTTTCAGCAGCAGCAAGGCGCTCTTTGGCTTCCTAGGAACTACGATGGTTCTCCAGCATTTAAAGGCATCCAACAATCGCAGGAACCTGGCAACTGTACATTCAGTCCCAATAACCAGGAATACAGAGGTAGAAAGAGATTTTATTGTAAAATATTTGATAGTAAAATCTTTTAATGAAAGTTAAATAATGTGTCTTTTTTATTAATGGTTGTATTTACAGTTAGCAGGTTTTGAAATTGTATGAACAGGTTCAAAGTCTGTGAAGTGTTCATCTTCCTCATGTTATAGGTGCCTGTGGCACCTGTCCCTCGTTTGGGGTGGTAATTGTCTTCGTTGGGTGATTGGTTGGTTTTGTGCACGTGTTTAGTTCGTTTTGTATTTATTCTTAGTTTTCCCGTAAGTTGTCGCACGTCTTTGTTTTGTGGTTATGTATACCCGGTGTTACTTGGTTGTTTGTTCCCACCTTTTCGTTGGTGTTCCCAACACCAATTTTTATTAAATTCTCATTTTGGTTTTTATCCCGGTGTTTGGACTCTCCTTCCGCGTTCAACCACGGTACGGCGCTGCGCATCTTCTCCGCGTGGGTCGTATTTCGTGGGAGTGTTTTCCGTGGACCGACGCACGCATTCTTCCCCGCGTGGTCGGTACCCGGGAGCGCTCACAAGGCGCGAGTGGCTGAACGCAATACCTCCGCGTTAGCCGCCCTCTCCCGGGGAAAGATGGCAGAGCTAACACCTCATTATTCTAAAGACTTATTTACTAATTTAGTTAACTAGTGTTCAGGGTTAGGGTTAGGGTGGTGTGTAATTGCTGAAAATATGACATTGTTATTGATAAAGCCCACAAACTGAAGTAAAGAGACTGAGCATGCTAATATCTACCGTTCTTCTTTTCAACTTGGCTGTTGAATAAGTCTTTTTGGCAAATCTGTTTAATGTGGATTTGTATATTTACATCTATACTGTTCTTAAATTCAACTGTACTCTAATTTAATTACAGAGGTGATGCATAGTCCAAGATCTTAGGTATAGAATTTTGTAATCATATTTGAGAAATGGGCATGTTGGGCATATAACTGTAAGTCTTACTCAAAAGTTACAATGATTTGTTTATTTGGTTGGTAAAGAGTCATTGCACTGTTCTTATTTCCTAATGGCTCATATAACAAAATAAAACTTATGAATTGTGAGATTGGTTATAATTAAAACAAACATTAGATTACCGTAGATGAAGGGTTAATTTCACATAAGCAATATCTTTTATTAATATAAGGTGAAAAGTGTAGTAGTAACACTCTTCTGCTGTTTAAAGCTGTTTGCTCACTTACTGGACTTTGCAACCATTTATTTTAATACTCTGTTATATTTACAAAATAAAGGGACACTTGTTAGAAAAGCAAGGCATAGTGGTGCACTTGTTCAAGTTCTCGTCTCACAACTAAAATGTCCTGAGCTGAACTTGGTGTGTTCTTTGTGCTTTTTGCATGTTCATTTTGTTGCTCCAGCAACACTAATGCAAGCAAGCGGCTTTGTGTTATTTCCAGATCAAGAAAATTGTTAATTATTGTTCTTGCATTTTTGCATTGGGGAAAAACCCCCCCCACAAATTCCAACCACTAGATGGCACTAGTGTTACATCATTACACTTAGACTTGGATAACCTTTATTGTCATTCATTATACACTTATTGTACACAGAACGAAATTTCATTGCATTGGCTTGCAAGTATAAAAAAAAGGATTAAAATTAAAATCAAGTAGACCGGTGTATATATAACTGTATAAATAAATAAATTAGATTAGCTATAAAATATAGATAAAAAGACCTGAGGTGTTCAAAATTGCACATAAACAAAATTTTAAGTGATAAGTGCACAGATGTGTGCATGTAGCATGTGGCACGGAACTGAATTTTGAAATCATCTCAAGTGAATAGGAATTTATCAGTCTAATGACATGGGGGGGAAACTGCTGCAGAACAGAAATAAGTTATTAATAGTAAGATCCATTCATCCATTATCTTCCGCTTTATCCTCTACTAGGGTCCCGGGGGATTCCCCATGCCCATCCAGAGGAGAACGTTTCAGGCGCTCCATCTGGGTGGAGTTTCCATGTTCTCCCCGTGTCCGTGTGGATTTCCTCTGGGTTCTCCGGTTTCCTCCCACAGTCCAAAAACATGGATCAAGTCAATTGAGTTCTCCAAATTGACCCATATAGAGTGTGTCTGTGTGTGTGAGTGTGAGTCCAGCGATAGATTGGCGCCCTGTCTGGGGTGTATCTGCCCAGCGCCCGAAACGTTCTCCCCTGGATAGGCATGGGGAACCCCCCCGCGACCCTAATATAGGATAAAGCGGAAGATAATGAATGAATGAATGAATGAATACCCCATGTAGAGCGTGTGTTTGTGTGTGTGCCCAGCGATAGATTGGCATCCTGTACTGGCAGATACACCCCAGACAGGGCGCCAATCTATCGCTGGACTCACACTCACACACACAGACACACTCTATATGGGTCAATTTGGAGAACTCAATTGACTTGATCCATGTTTTTGGACTGTGGGAGGAAACCGGAGAACCCGGAGGAAATCCACACGGACACGGGGAGAACATGGAAACTCCACCCAGATGGGCATTCGAACCGGGAATCCCTAGCGCTGAGAGGCAAACGTGCTAACCACTAAGCCACCGTGCCGCCCTCTATATGCGTCAATTTGGAGAATTCATTTGACCTTCATCCAAGTTTTTGGACTGTGGGAGGAAACCGGAGAACCCGGAGGAAACCCACACAGACACGGGGAAAACATGGAAACTCCACCCAGATTGGAATTCGAACCGGTAATCCCTAGCGCTGAGAGACGAACGTGCTAACCACTAAGCCACCATGTCGCCCTAATAGTAAGTTATATTATTAAATTAAATTTTATTAATTATGGGACCCATGGGTCTTAAAATGGTCATGTTATTTAATGCAGGTTAAGAAAAATAAAGTAATTAACAGTAACCAAAAAATGCCAATACGAATATATTATATCCCTAAAAACACAGTGGTATGATACAATAAGGTCCTTCCACCTCATGGTCCTTTGTTTGCTTCCTGGTTGTGGCAAAGGTCCTTACTGTGTGGAGTCTACATGCCCACTCTGTACCTGAGTTGTTTTACTCTGGGTACTCTGGGAACATCTATTGGTAGTGGAAGTGTGTGCAATTAAATGGGTGGAAGTGCAGGTTCTGGGATTCTACCTTGGTCAAAAAAAAAATATATATATATGGCTGGCTGGGTATTATTGTAGGTTTATATCTTACTATTTGGATATCACCAGCCTTTTAACTAACTATGAATATTGAAATGCTAGATCCAGCTCAGTACACGAAACAGTGCCTGCAGGCTTTTTTCAAATTCAAGCATTTTCATGATGTCACATTCTCTGTCTGACCAATAGATGAAAGAATTTTAACTATCAGTTAAAAAGGCATTTGTACTACCAGTGTTCTTCATCAGTCAGAACATTTTAACATGGGAACAGAAGCACCCCTATAAAGGAGTGCCTGGAAATCAAGTGTGTGGGCCCAACCCACTAATACTAATAGGCAATTTGTGTACCTAATATGCTTTTAACATCTGCTCAGATAATGGACCAATTTCTCCATCCAACCTTATAAAATTCCACATGCCAGGTGTACAAATGACCATGGCATTTTTTTTATTCCATCAGGGTTGATGGGTGAGAGTGTGGGAGCAGTTGATCCTAGGTCTAACAATAGGGAGATGTAACATGAGGGTGTGATCATGCTTCATTTGCAAAAAGAAAGCACAGAGCTGTCAGCTGTATGACTTTATCTTTTTGTGTTTCATTTATTCATTATCTTCCACTTCAATCCTCTCTACTAGAGTCGCGGGGGGGTTTTCCCATGTCCATCCCGGAGAGAATGTTTTAGGCGCTGGGCAGATACACCCGGGTCAGGGTGCCAATTTATCATGGGGCACACTCACCCAGACACACGCTATATGGGGCAATTTAGAGCGTTGAATTTACCTTGAATCCATGTTTTTGGACTGTGGGAGGAAACCAGAGAACCCAGAGGATACCCACGCAGATACAGATAGAACATGGAAACTCCATCTAAAATAGGATTTGAACTTGAATCCCCTGCTGAGAGGTGAACATGCTAACCACTAAGCCACTGTGTTTATAAAATAAGCAATTTTGCAATCTGAACTGTGCTTGCCTTGGGCTAGAAAGAGTGTAATTCAACTCTACTTTTTATAAATAAGCACACAACCTATTTATCCATCCATCCATTATCTTCCACTTAATCCCCTACTAGGGTCGCGGGGGGTTCCCACTGCCCATCTGGGGGAGAACATTTTGGGTGCTGGGCAGATACACCCAGGACAGGGCGCCAATCTATCGCTGGGCACACACAACCTATTCCCTGTTTAAAAATAAGCTTAATTAAGTGGTGTAACAGATAGCAATAGAAATCCCAAAAAGTATTTAGTATTCTCTGCTGACTTGCTGTAAGAGGTCAGATTTTCAATTTAGCTGGAGTTGGCCCAGTTTCTGACTCAGATATTGGCACACTTTTCAGTCGACAGGCATTGCATGTATTTTATAAATCAATTAGCTGTATATGCATATACATGCATATTGACATATGCTACAGTGGGTTGCAAAAGTATTCATACCCCTTGAACTTTTCCATATTTTGTCACATTACAACCACAAACATAAATATATTTCACTGGAATTTAATGTGAAAGACCAACACAAAGTGCTATACAATTGTGAAGTGGAAGGAAAATTATACATGAATCAACATTTTTTTTACAAATAAAAAACTGAAAAGTGCGACGTGCAAAAGTATTCAGCCCCCCTGAGTCAATACTTTGTGGAGCCACCTTTTGCTGCAATTACAGCTGCAAGTCTTTTAGGGTATGTCTCCACCAGCTTTGCACATCTAGTGACTGAAATTCTTGCCCATTCCTCCTTGCAAAACAGCTCAAGCTCAGTCAGATTGGATGGAGAGCGTTTGTGAACAGCAGTTTTGAGATCTTGCCACAAATTCTCAATTGGGTTTAGGTCTGGACTTTGACTGGGCCATTCTAACACATGAATATTCTTTTTTTTAAACCACTCCATTGTAGCTCTGGCTTTATGTTTAGGGTCGTTGTCCTGCTGGAAGGTGAACCTCCGCCCCAGTCTCAAATCTTTTGCTGACTCCAACAGGTTTTCTTCCAAGATTGCCCTGTATTTGGCTCCATCCATCTTCCCATCAACTTTGACCAACTTCCCGGTCCCTGCTGAAGAGAAGCACCCCCAGAGCATGATGCTGCCACCACCATATTTGACAGTGGGGATGGTGTTTTTTCAGAGTGATGTGCAGTGTTATTTCTCCGCTACACATAGCGTTTTGCATTGTGGCCAAAAAGTTCAATTTTGGTCTCGTCTGACCAAAGCACCTTCTTCCACATGTTTGCTGTGTCCTCAACATGGCTTCTGGCAAACTGCAAACGGGACTTCTTATGGTTTTCTTTTAACAATGGCTTTCTCCTTGCCACTCTTCCATAAAGACCACATTTGTGTAGTGCACGACTAATTGTTGTCCTGTGGACAGTTTCCCCCACCTGAGCTGTGGCTCTCTGCATTTCATCCAGAGTCACCATGGGCCTCTTCGCTGCCTCTCTGATCAGTGATCTCCTTGTTCGGCCTGTAAGTTTAGGTGGACGGCCTTGTCTTGGCAGGTTTACTGTGGTGCCATACTCTTTCCATTTCCGGATGATGGATTGAACAGTGCTCCGTGAGATGTTCAAAGCTTTGGAAATCTTTTTATAACCTAAGCCTGCTTTAAACTTCTCCAAAACCATATTCCTAACCTGTCTGGTGTGTTCTTTGGACTTCATGATGCTGTTTGCTCCCCAATATTCTCTTAACCAACATCTGAGGCCGTCACGGAGCAGCTGTATTTGTACTGAGATTAGATTACACACAGGTGGACCCTTTTGAGTCATTAGCACTCATCAGGCAACTTCTGAATGCAATTGGTTGCACTCAGGGAAAAGGGGGCTGAATACTTTTGCACGTCGCACTTTTCAGTTTTTTATTTGTAAAAAAAAATATTGATTCATGTATAATTTTCCTTCCACTTCACAATTGTATAGCACTTTGTGTTGGTCTTTCACATTAAATTCCAGTGAAATATATTTATGTTTGTGGTTGTAATGTGACAAAATATGGAAAAGTTCAAGGGGTATGAATACTTTTGCAACCCACTGTATATACTAATAGAAGAGTAAAGCTTTTTGTATTATTTTTGTGCTCATTTTCTGTGTCATACTTTTATGTTTCAGTAAATATAAAAAAAATGCTATGCAACAACCACACAGAAAACTATTTTGTATGCATGTGTGTTGGTGCTGGCAAACTTGATTTAATGTATTTATGTAATATCTTGACATTTCTCCCTAGAATTAGCTGGCACAGATGCAAAATAGTCCCTAAAAATCTAATGAAATATTTTAAATATTCAAAAAATATATAATTTAAAATTGTATTTGCACAATTTTTCTATCCAAAGAACAACCTTCTAGTTTCGGGAAGCTCTGCAATGCAAACCAGTGTTCTCCTGATAGTGGATTTATAATCTTTAACATTAGCTAAAAAATGCTTATACTTATTTAAAACATTATCTTTGGTTGCTTTGTGGCTTTGCAGGTCATTGCAGGGCTTGCTTTTGCCAACTACACCTCTGAGTCTAACAACTTTTATTTGAGATCTTCGAAATCTCTTTTTTTTGTACCATGACACTAGCATATTTATATATAAGGTGGGCGTGTCCAGTATTGTGATCTTGGGATTGAGACTGCCCTTTGCAGATGATGTGTTTTTTTTGCAGATGATACTTATTATTTTTGCTAAAGGCATAAGTCAGTGCTTCGTAGTCATAGCATCTGCAATGTCACACATACCTTTTTTTTCTTTCCCCAAATCGACTGTTCAACATGGTACATTCTTAAAATGTTCAACCTACATTGCATTAATGAATTAGAATCTTATAATTGCTCCTGTTGCTTGATCTTGTAAAAAAGCTTTAAGCTCCTGTACTTTCCTATCATTACTCTACTGCTTGCTTCTCTAGATTGTCTATAACCTCTTTACAGTTAACCAAATTGTAAATCATTAAGTCTCTGTCTCTGAGTATGCTGGAGACATTCAGCATCTTTAAGAGACACTTCAAATCATATCTCTTCCAAAATCATTTCTATATATATAAAAAGGGGGATAGGGGAATTGGGGAATATTCAGGTTTACAGTAGGTGTAGCTGATTCCTTCTTAACTACTTGTGTCTGCTAAATGACTAAATGTAATTGTAACCTACAAACTGTTCTTAACCAAATCCTACCCCCTCAAATAAATGAAATCTATATTCTACTTGACTATACTTTTCCACAAGTCAATAACTACAATAGGATGAAAAAGAAAATGGGCAAGGTTCTGACCACTTTGTTCCTGCCTCCCAGCATACAGCAAGAGAGAGAAAGAGAGAGAGAGAGAAAACATTGCAGTGGTATTCTATCATTAGCATAATAAAGTTCTTTTTAAGATGATCTGGCAGCCATGTTGCATTTTGAAAAAATTGCTATATTTTTGCATTGACAGAAGTACAGATAGCTAAAGGAATAAGGAGTAAATTCTGTCCTGGAATTGTACTGTATAAGAATTTAAATAACTGCAAGGTGAGAGAGGACACTAAAGGACAAGCATCAGAGCTGCTCTGCGGCTATAGACATGAGAAGAGGCGGAGAAAAGCATAAGTGGAGGGAGGGTGGTACAGCAGCAAAACTCTTTAGGGGTGTGTGTGTGTGAGCGAGAGAGAGAGAGAGAGAGAGAGAGAGAGAGAGAGTGTGTGACGGTAAGTGTGAAAGAAAGAAAGAATAGGCGGGGGGAGTTTAGATTAGCATTATTTGCTATGAGGGTATATATGCCGAGTGGGCAGCAGTGGTGTACCCGCTCTCTTCTCACTTACTCAGCCATCTATTCCATATCCACACTTCCACCAAAGCGAACGCTGGATTAGCCTGGTCAACACACATCTCTCTGAAAAAGCCCTGTCACCATCTTAGAGGAGCCACAATGGTGTTTATTGGCACAACTCTCAAATCTGTCATTAAGTACTTCAGGAAAAAGGGTAAGACTTGCTTTTCGCATTAATATCATTGGCTCAAGGTCAGCTAGAGTGTTTTAGATTTGTAAGATATTTTGCACTGCCAAGCTCGAACTGTGTATTGAATTATAAAAAAGTGTAAATGGAAAAAAAATGTAAAGTAAATCAAGATCTGCTAAGACATCACTTCTTAGGAATAAAATCTGGTGATCTGGCTAATGCATACATGCTGTTTTTTTAATTTTTGTCATTGCTCTTTAAACACTTATCCTCTATACCTGGTAAACTTATATATAGTATAGTTATATAGCTTTATGTAGAAAAAATGTCATTATTTTATATCAGTTATTTGACAAACATGTCTTTTTGTAGTATTGTTCTGGATGTTGGTTAGTATGAGATATATAATTTGAACATTCCTCCTTCATGCTCCACTTATTGTCCATTTTTATCAGTTTCAGTTATCCTAAAGATGAATTTTATAGACAATTGCAGACTGTAGTCCATCTGTATGTATACTACAGTACATACTGTGTTAGTCCCGTTCACTCTGTTCTCTAATGGTCAGGACCCCAATAGTGGCACCACAGAGCATTATTTGGTTGATGCCTTATTCCTATCCCAGCACTGCACAACATTGAGGTGTTTAAATGAAACCACAGCAGCACTGCTGTACTAAAACCTCCTCACCGCATGAGTGTCACTGCAGAACTGGCAATAAACTACCACCCAAATTATACCTGTTTTAGTCCTGACCAATGGAGAACAGAGAGCCAACAGGGGACTTACAAAAAAAATGGCTGGAGTTCTTGAGAACATCAAGAGATGTAGGCAGGAGACAACCTCTTCTTTCCCAGCTTCAGCACCACTCAGTTAAATGGCAGGACACAATGAGGACAAAAGATAGGATCTTTTAGGCACAGGACTGGGCTTCATTAACATAAATACATTATATACCTTTCGCTGGCTAGTGGATCTCCTGTGACCCTAGATTGCTGTCTTGCAGGGATCTCACAATGTATGTCTCACCATGGTTTATAAAGGCTGCACCATCTATCTAACCATCTATTGCCCCCTCCCACCTGCATTGTCCATTCCTTTTTTTATTCTTCAAATTAAGTAGGCAAGGGCAAAGGACCAAATCATAGTAGTCAGACAACTTGATCAGAACATGCCATAATTGAAGCTCTTGAGCTGTGTTCCTATTTTAAAGTGGTAAGTATCTATCAAAAGTGATTCTGGGAAGAAACAGGAAATGGGATCATGGGTGAACAAGACTCACTGATGCAAATAGGGAGTGAAGGCTGGCACGTTTGGTCCTATACAACAGACAAGCTACTGCAGCTCAAATTGCTTACAAAATTAATTCTGGTTCTGGTCATCAAATGGTGCCACTGCTAATCAGTTAGGATGCCAATTTTGACCCCTGTCTACAACCAAAACACCAACAGTAGGCATGTAATCATCAGAACTAGTCAGCAGCACAAAGAAAGAAGGTGGTCTGGTCTGATGAATCCCTTATGGATAGCCTGGTATGAGTGCTTTACTTTCTTAAAAAACACACGACACCAGGATGAAATATGGGAAGAAAGCAAGGCCATCATTTGGTTGCATCATATGCAAACATAGACGACTGATTTCACTTTTCAAATGATTCCAATCTTCATCCCCAGCAGCTGTGACTCTCTCTTCACTCTTTCTTTGAGCGTTGTTTCTTATTAAAGCTTGCTAGCAAGTAACCCACATACAAGCTGCAGATGGAAATCATTGGTCAGAATTCTATGAATTCCCAAAATTAGTCTATTAATCTAATTGCTGTCACATAATTTAACAGAGACTTTACCAGCTGGTTTATGCAACATTGTTAAATCTGTCTCATTTGGAAAAAGTTATTTCTCCGAAGCATTTACATTAAGATTAAATTCTTCCTTAAAACCTATTGCAGGTTGTAATTGTTTGAGCTTACATTTTATTGAAAGACATTGTGAAAATTTTCTATTTGGGATCAGTTTGCTAATTATTTTAACTGGGCCAGTATTATCTAACTTCCTGTCTTTATCATGTGCTATACACTGTCTCTATTCTAATCTCAGTTATTTTTTTATAATTGACCATTGTGTACATTGTGAAGTAACTCACCAGCATTACTGTAATTAGGATTCCTGACATAATTCCACTTGGCCTGTTTTATATCCAAAACTGGAAAAAATTTGACAAAATAAGATCTGTTTCTGATCATCGATGTAAAATATCATTGATGTCAGGAATCTTTGTCATCTCATGTTTTGTGTGTGATACAGGTCAATTCTAATGCTTTTCCAAAAGCATTAAATATGCATTCATTGCAAAAACTGAAACTTGCCCCTCCTTTTTTTCATCCAGTTAGTAGTATAAACATTGATGGCATACTTTCACCAAAACTCAATGCTATACATATCTCTGCTTTACTTCTGTAAAACAATATGTTGTAATGTTGCAAAATCATTAAATACTTCTACCTATTCTTAGCCCCAGTATTGCCATTCTATACAACTCTGAACATAAAATAATTAAGAAAAATACATTTCCATTTTTTTTATTATTTGCATATTTATGTAATTAACACTGTGCTTGTTTTCAGCTGTGTCCAGTCTTGATGAACAGAGTAGGTGGTCTGTGCATTATACAGCACCATGTCATCAGCAGGAGAATGTTTTTCTGCCAGGGAGTAGACCCCACTGCGTGGAGGAGTTGCACTACCAAGCCAATGTCAACCTGAAAACTGTTCTTAGAGGTAAACTGGGAAAAAGATGACTGCTATTAACAGTTTTATCAGTAGACTAGACAAGCGTGCCAACTAAAAACTCTTAATATATTATCAATATTATGACTGATTAATAAAATGTTTTTTGTCCTTTGCGGTATTTTGTTTGCATTGAATATGCATGTCACTTATACACCTAATCACACATACAATTTTTATTTCCTATTCACAAGATAATACAGGTGAAGCCTGGTTCCAGTCAGTACTAACGTTAATATCAAAACCCTATTCAAAGTAAAAAAAAAAAAAAAAAGGCATTTAATGTAGTACAGCAGGCTGTATCTATTTGGAACAGAGGCCCGTCTTCCGCTATTATTATCATTATCATATTGAGAATTTGCCAGGACACCTCAAAAATTGGATACATTTACAAATGTTTTTATCTGCTTCATAACAGTATTTCCTGATGCAGACCAGGATATGCACATTTTAAAGCTTTAAAAAGTCTCCTCAAACCATGTCACAATATTCAGTATTAAAAGGATTATGTAAGCAGCTGCCTAGCCTTAATTTGTGTATTATGTGCCATTCCCTCCCTTTAATAATCTTCTTCCCACACTTATGCATTTGTAGGTATTAAGATTTGTATATTACACATTTGGCCATGCCAAATTTTTATTAAGATTTCATAGTGCACAAACTTAAACATCAAAATCTGTTAATAGACCTCAAAAAAGCAATGCATGCAAGATAAATTTTGTGTGCAAAGGTGAAGAAACTCAAACCTAGTTATGTTAGTAAATAAATAAAATTGCAAGACTCTTTATCTGCTAGTTAATATTAAAAAAAAAGCCCATAGTTATAACCACAAGGGAGTATGTAGTGAACATGCAGGTTGCCCAAGTTTTTGCTTTAAGTTCATTTTTATTTATTTAACAACTGCAAACATGGAATTTAAAAGGAACTTTGTTAAATAATAAATAAAGGCAAAATCTATAACCTTTCCTTTTGAAGCCCACATTTCAATTAATTATCCAATCATAACATTTACAAAAAAAAAGAAAAAAATTAAATTTTTATTTATTACTTTTAAACTTTCAAGTAATAAAGACCAGAGTGCCATAAATTAAAAATGATATTGCATGCCAAATTTAGCTCTTCTTTAAATTAGTTTAAATTATTTCATTTTAATAGCATAAGTTAAAGGTTATAAATAGTCATTTTAATCGTGATATCTAAATATCTTTTTTCATAGCCCCTTGGCTTTGCATATTATTTTAGCTACATTAATCCTTTATTACTAATTTAACACTTTAAGAAATATATAGTCATACAAAATTCAAACAAAGTGTGTGCGCGCGCTTATGTGTGTGTGTGTGTGTGTGTTAAAACTGGCTGATCTTTTTCAGTGAGATCTTGCATCTCTCTTGCTGAATGAATTCTAAAAAAATGGCGGTGGCTATGTATAATTTAGGCTAAGATTAAAATTAATCCTTATCTGTATAATGTATTGAAAGTGTTTGTTTTACGGTATATCCACAGATAGTAAAAAATGTTTTAGGAAAATGGTGTACAAGTAACAGGGATGTTGGTCAGACACAAATTAAGCACCTTCTGCTGTGGGATTAATAGTTCCTTCACACCTGTTCACCTCAACCTCTGTGATCTACTTCTTATATCCCTGTGTTAGGCACGAATGTGGAACTGACCAACACAATAGTAGACTTACACAAAAACAATCCAGTATTTGTTCAGACTAAATATATGTACACATTTTCAGTAAAAACAAAACTTTTATGGTTTAATTTACTGTCTTTTATTAACTTACATTCAAGTTTGTAAATTGAGTTATTATGGAGATTTTACTGAAACATTGTATAGACACAGTACATGGCATCGGACCAAAGCTAATTTGAACTAAATAGCTAATTTAACAAATTTTATATAAAAGTTTGAAAGCTACGTAAAAGACTACTCATAAAATATTTTTAAGGATTTTACAATAAAAATCATGAAATATTGTATGGATGTATGGAGCCCCTAAAGGGACATGAGCAAAAATAAAAATTCGAGAGGAACATGAGTAAAAAAAAATATATTTTTTTACTTATGTCGTGCACCACTTAATATCTTGTGCGCACGAGTTAGTAAGTCGTGCGCACGAGTTAGTAAGTGGTGCGCACGACATCCTATTTGCGCATGCCTATGTGCACTAGACGGCGTTCCGGGGTTACATTCCTAGAAAGATTCCTAGAAAACGGATGTTTTCTAAGAATCTTCAGAGAATCAATTGATTCACATTTCCGATTTGGTTCAAATGTAAAACATTCACAATGCGGTACACAGTCACATGTACACAAACGCATGCGTGATTCTTAGTAAACATCCGTTTTTCCATACGGGAAGAACACTGGTTACGTTCATCTCATCCTACACATGTACACTTCATCTCATCAAATACAGCGGCCTGTCTTTCAAAATAAGACATTATTATAAGACGTGTGAAATCCAGTTGTGTTATCGCCACGTTTAACTCCAATGCTTTACTGTTTTGGGGGTAAAATGAAATTCCAAAGCAACAAGCAACGGGGAGAACATGCAAACGAGTTTCGGTCGAACTCAGCACTATACGGCGTTCCGTTACTACTTAGTTACTAGAAAGATTCCTAGAAAGAAACGTTTATTTATATTCGTGTTCTTTATTTATCTGTGGATCTGTCAAACAGCCATAGTGTCGGAGAGCATGTGTCCCAGTGTAAACGCTATCGTTGCAACAGCACGTCATGTCTGTTTATTGTCAGATTATGATTCACATAATATCTCGTGCGCACCACTTAATAACTCGTGCTCACGATAGTGAATAAGTGGTGAGCACGACATAAGTTAAAAAAAAAATTTTTTTTTTTTCCTCTCGAAAAATTTTTTTGGTCATGTCCCTTTAGGGGCTCCGTATGGATGACATTTACACTTTATTACATTGTTAAAATAAAAAATAAATCCAATATTAAATTAGCTTACAAAACCTGATTAATGCAACAAATTGCACTTTATTTATAAAATGATGTATTATTTTTATTTTTTATTTAATATGGGATCTCTCTAGTACTCCTCAACTAACAGGCTAGACAACAGACCAGCCTCTGCCTCTTAATTTTAAACATTTTATGTATATTTTTAATCAAGTAAAATGTCTCAAATGATGTCAAAATCTGAAAACCAACAATGGAAAACTTGCAGTTATTTTTATATTCAGTAGTATAAGGATCTTGTAGCCGTAAATTATTTTTTTTCAGTCATGTAGGTTGAACAGTGCAGTGTATAGTCAAAACAGCAATTTTTCTGTTTTATTTATGGCTTAAACACAGTATAACACAGTATAAAATGTTGAATAAAAATATTTGCAAGATGTTTTGTGATTACAACTCTGAATGACACATATTACAGAAAGCAGCTGCCAGTTGCCCTCTTTTCCCTCAGGAGAAATGGGTCCCTGTCCAGGCAAAAGAATAAAAAAATAATTCAGCCTTGCCAGGAATTGCAATAGCTGTCAAATATATTGTTTATTATTAGTGATGGGTCCTTAATTAGACTTGTCATCCCCTATCTACTACCAGCACACAATAATGCCAACTTTTATTTTTTTGTTGCCATAGTTTTTTTGTTGGATGGATGTATATATGTATATCCATTCATCCATTATCTATACATATATATACATACACTTCATCCATCATTCCTAGTAGGCCTGCTTATGAAACTTAAATTGTCATGTTCATACAGGTCCGGTTTAGGTTTGCTGAAGAAACATGTTGTCATGTTTTTATATTAGTTTAGCAGCTTAATGAAAAACTTCTCAAATTGTTGTATCATGATTTTTATCTTTGATTAAAACTTTTAAAGTAGATTTTGCATCTAGTAAATGTATTAGTAATAAGGTTTACCATTTTTTTCACCATTTATAAGATGTAAACAATTTGGACATTATTGATTGTGTTGGTATAAATGGTTAATATTGTCAAAGTCTTTTTTAGACTTTAACAAAGAAAAGAAAACAAACATGCTGTGTAGCTTCTAACTCCTTTCTTGTTAATAATCACTTTAGTGCTATTCTACACCAGCACATAAATGTGTTTCTTAAAATCATTAATCGTAAAATAATGTGATTGTTAATTGTTCTTGGAATTTATCAACAATGTAAAAATGACTTACAATGTAAGCACAGTTAATGCATCCAATATAATATATTTCTTAATATTTTAATTAATTGATCCTTTAATGTACCTTCAGAATGTAACAACATAAGGAATGATTGCAGTTCCCAGTATAACTCTCAAGTCCCGGCATTCTCTTTTACCATCCAGTCTGATTGCTTGCAAGATCAAAATGGACATAAAAAGGGAAAAAAGGTAGATTACATTACATCACTCTTACAGTCACATGTCTACAAAATGCCCAGTGATTTGTTTATATTGTTTAAAAATCTTATTGTTCCTGGGTGTATAAAGTCATCCATGATTTATTGTTGTGATTTCTGTACTAATAACATACATATAACATAAATATACTTTTTTATATGATAGACCAACATAAAATAACAAGTATTTGTAAAGTGAATAGAAAATTATATATTTGATAAATAAAAATCAGATTCAAGTCCCATCTGAGTCAATACCTGTCAGGCTACCAGTTGCGGCAACAACTCCACCCAGGAGGCTTTTTTTTCAACATTTTTGCCTATTCTTCTTTGCAAAATAGCTTGTTCTTGAACAGCTATTTTCAAGTCTTATCAGAGAATCTGAATGGGATTTAGGTCTGGACTTTGACTGTGATATTCAAACATGTGCATATGCGTTATAACAGTATATTTAGGTTTGTTGACCTGTTGTGTAGTTTCCATCAGGGATTACTTTTTATTTAGCTCCATATATTAAGTCTTACCAGCTTTTTTTTCCATAAAAGCATTCTCACAACATGATGCAGACACCATCATGTTTTGCAATGAGAATGGTGTCCTCAGGGTGATAGGCGGTGTTAGTATTACAGCACACTCAGCATTTTTCATTTAGGCCATAAATTCAACTTTGGTCTCATCTGACCAGGGCACCACTTTCACATATTTGCTGTGTCTTCTACGTGCCTTCTAGATATTTTTCCTGACACCTTTTATAAAGGCCAAATTTGTGGAGTGCTCGACTAATAGTTGTCCTGTGGACAGATTTCACAACTGGGCTGCGGATCTCTGCAGCTCTGCTAAAGTGACCATGGGCCTCTTGGCTACTTTTGTAATTAGTTACTCTTCTTGCCATGGATGTTAGATTATGTGGAGAGTCACATGTAGGAACATCCACAGGTGTGCTGTACTCCTGTAATTTTTGAATAATGGATTAAACAGTAAGATTTCTGGATTGTGTAGATAATTGTAAGTCTATTATTTACATCCTTTTGTCAATTTGGTTCCAATTGTATTAACACAACAATGAAGTATTAACCAACCAAACATACCAAATATGACCCGATATGGTGTATGTACATTTCAGTTTCATCTTGACTTCTGGTAAAGCTTTAGTACATACAATCTCTAAAATAACTGTTTTATGTGTTAATATTTTTGCACATATCATAGGTCTTCTTTTAATTTTCTTACATAGCAGTCTAGATTACTAAGTGGCTTGTCAGAAACTTTCCTCTCGGTCTGCTGTCACTTGAAACCTTGGAAGGAGGTACAACTGTTGCTGTTTCATTTACATGTTGTAGTGAAAAGCAAACCCTCATCCCCAAGACAAATAGAGCTTGTAGCATCAGTATATAGTACAGTAGTGCCAAGTATTTTTGTTTATCCCAGTTTTCATTACCCAAGAGATAATGAACAGAAAGAAGGCCACCAATGACAGAGTGGTGCCAAATCTTAATGCACAGTGGAGGGGTATTAATATACCATGCATGGGTTTATTTTACCATAATTCCCAGATCTTTATATATTATCTTGTTTATTGCACAAGTTATTAATAAAGACATTAATAATTAGACACAAATTTTGTCTTAAAAGTGTTTTAATTCTTTAGTTAGTGCTTTTACATTAAAACAGCAAAACCATAGTGTTTAACGCAATTGTTGTGATTGTGCATTAAATGCCATGGTTGACCAATCAAAAGTATTTGACAATGCCATGTAATTAGTAAACTTAAATACTTTAGAGTATTTTGCCAGACCTCTTTGTGTGTAAAAAATAAATAAATAAAATAAAAAAAAATAAAAAAAAAAACACATTTCATACTACAGCCTTGAAATAACTGGCACATCTGTTTGGTACTAATTTGACATGGCATTGCAAAATGCTTATTTAGCCATCAGCTTATTAGATCATTTTGTACTTTTAATACACCTATAAAGGCACAGGGTGGCCACTGACCCACAGAGCTCAAATTAACATGAATAATTCACAGACGTACAGTTAATCGCCTTGGAGACCTAGCTTTTATATGTGCTTAGTGCTTGTTGCTTTGGTGGAGGGTGGAATATAAATTAATAAATTTGGCTGGGCACAAACTTGGCGCCTGTCTCAGGTCCACATTTTCAAACTGTTTCAAACTGCTTGTTGCCCTTAGTCATCCGAGTTGGCTGAAGAGGACAACTTGGTATACTCTGTGGCCCAACCAAGTTCTCTGCAGGAAAGTAATTATAGCAGCTGGAATAAGTGTCTGCCCTTACCAACGCCAGAGGAGAAGACGAGGCTGCAAGTGCAAGCGGTGGCCACTGATCTAATTCCTATTAACATCACAGGTATGATTTCAAAGCATTTAATTACCACTAAATGCCTTCATCTGGGCTTTAGATGTGCTTATTAAATAGATTTAACAATCTTGCTGTTTTGAAAGGTGTATGTTCAATTAGTTATGTTGCAACAGGAGAAAATTTTGACCGACAAGCAAGCTTTCGTCGTACCATAATCAACACTGACACAGTAATACGAAGGTCGAAGAGAGTAAAACGAAGAAAGACAATTACTGGAGTCCCTGATGACATCCAAAAACAGCTAGGTATAAAAATGTATTTAGTTATTCTGTCTTTTTTTATAATGTTTTTAACATAGAACAATTTTTTAATAATTACAATAATATATATGGTTTAATACAGGGTTTCTAAACTGATTTTAGCCCGAGACCCACATTTTCTCACTATCATTAAGTCGCGACCCACTTTTAGAACACAAACCAAACAAATAATTTTGGAAAATAATTCCCAATTTAAGAGCAATTTTTAAGAAACTGAAAACCTTGTTGTTAATAATGATAATCCACATTTCAAATGATTGGTGGCTACCATAGCAAAGAGAATGCTGCGCATGTCCGACATGTGTCTTTCTTTTGTGTCTTTTTTTTGTCAAGGTAAAAGATAATAATATAATTATTAATATAATATACTACTACTACTACTACTACTACTACTACTACTACTACTACTACTAATAATAATAATAATAATAATAAACATTATTTCTTAAACATTTCAACAGAAACTAAGGATCAACATGGTATTAGAACTCAGTGTCCCACACCTGGCCATGTGGAAAACATCAACTGCACTCAGAAAAGCTCAGTCACATTTGATTCTAACAGTCAAACTGAGGAAATAAAGAATTTCTGCTCTTCTATGTGCAAAATCAGAACACAAAAAGGTCATGGCATTAATACTCTGACAAATGTTTGTTCCTCTTCTTCTGACAACATCTCCAACCTGAGTGACTGCAGTAGTGCTGCCTATACTCAAGTAAATGGTAATGACCAAGGCTTTCATAGTCTGCCTCGTCAAGGTGCCAGAATTTCCATCGATCTTTGTAAGCCCAAATGTAGCAATTCTATGTACCAGATGGTCACTAGCTCAGCAAGATCATTGCCCTCCAGGGTAAGAATGCAAAATACCAGCCTGGACTTACAGCACATGTCTAATTCAGTAAAGGACATGGCAGCCAGTCCACAGTTTGAGAACCTTCAAGCTTCAAACATCCCGAACTCCTTTAGTACCTGTGCTTTTCAGCAAAACTCCAGAAACTTGAGCACTGTTCATAATTTACAAAGCTTTTATACTGAAGAGTCTACAACGCAGCATGCATCATCTTGTCCCTCACACCAGCCAATTATCAATACTTCTACCTCCCTTTTAACTGGCTCCTCCTACTGCCTGTCTGGAGCCTCACCGAACATACCTTTACCTATGGATACTGGCTGTCTTGATGGAAGAAACTGCAACAATGCCAATAAATACATCTCAATAGATGACCACTTGACATACAAACCATCTCAAAATAACCAACCAAATTTCAGTTCGCCCTCTCCTGTTAGTAATAGCTACAATAGTCTAGAACATTCACCTAGCAGATCAGAATCTAGCTCATTGTTTTCTTTTGACTCAGGAGATTTCTGCACAACTCCTCCATTTGAGTCAGTTTCCAAATCATACAGTCATGGGTACATCTACAAAGCAGGTAAAACGAGGCATGGGTTTTGCGAGTGCAAGGAGTACAGTATTCAAGACGATCAGGCAAGCCTACACAGCAATCATTCCCTAACTCGCAGCATTTCCCTGCGGAAAGCCAAGAAGCCCCCACTTCCCCCTAAAAGGACTGACTCTTTACAGCAAAAACAAAAAAACACACACCACAACAAGAGTGTTTTCAATGCACAACAAAATTTTAATTCTCATAAAGCTCTGAAAACTCATAGTGCCTCATTCTCTGGCCAGATGCCCTGCAGTGGATATAAGGACCCCTGGGTGCTGCAGCATGGAAGTCAGAGCACAGTTTGTGTTACAAGTAGTGGAAAGTCAGCACCGGCCATATTATGCAGCAGCAGCCAGAAGACAGAATTTGATGAATCGTGTGATTTTTACATGGATTATATTCATTCATGCTCTGAGCAAGAGCCATCCTCCACAGTGAAAAGGTCCTTATACACTGAAAATATTTCAATAAACTGCAATAATAGTGGTACCCAGTCCAAGTCAAGGACAGCTATTTCACCAGACCAGATTTATCATGTAACTCCATCCAATGGCTATATAACCCAGTCCATTACCCCAAACCAAGGCACCCAAAAAGTAACACTTTTAAGAGCCAAATCACCAAGAGGAAGGCCTAAGCCAAAAGTTCCAGAGAGAAAGTCATCACTGTACTCCAGTGTTTCTTCCTCTTGTACATCTTTATCCTCAAATACATCAGATTCCATTAAAAGTCTTCCGACACCTCCTCCAGTACCTAAATCACTGCCATGTTCAGAAATACCTCAGACTGCTTTAACAAGCCCCTTGAGCACACCTGATTTGTCACCCATATTACACCTGACCATTTCACCATCGGACCCCCTGGATGTAAATTCCATTACAAGTTCACCTCCACTGTCACCAGCAACTCTGGATGCGTATAAAACACCTTCAGACTTTTCAGAGGTTTCAGACACTCTGTCTAATAAATACAATCATCCACTGCTCCCCCTGCTTTCTAAAATCCCTCCACTTCCACCAGCTTATTACAAACAGTCACCTCCTCTTTTTGAAATTATCTGTCCGCCAACAGATTCATCTATACTTAAGAAATCAGTGAACTGTAGGAAAGAGGTCAACTTCAGCCAACAGGAAAAACTTACAAAACCTGAACGAGGGCTCATCACTTCTCAAGCACTTCAAAAGGTACAACTTAGTCCGCTAAAGCCTAAAACATTGGAAAGTATTACAGATCTTAATACAACTGTGTGTCAAGAAAATAAAAATCCAAGAAGCTATTTTGAAAGTTCTGCAGAAATGAATATGTCAAAACCATCTATTCTATTAGATTCTGGTAGTTCATTGAAACGTGAAATAAAAAACGAATTCCCATTTCAGAAGTTAACAGGTAGCACACAGTCCTCCCACCCAACCACTTTTGTACTTGAAAAAAGTAGTGCCCTTCTAAGTAAAAATGTTCTTGAGACAACAGTTAATTCCAAATCTCTAAATATGTTGTCTGCCTGCTTTACCAATCAACAAATTACACAAGATACATCTCAGGGTACCCTCGTGTGCCAGCCGAATGGTAATAAGGCTCTTGAGATTTTCGGCTCTGTAGAGCCTTTAGAGCCACACACTCTGTATAGTGCGGCCCTATTGGACCCTGTTAACCTAAAGGACACTCACTTACACCTGGAGTTAGAAACTGATCATTCTCCAAAAAGTTCAAATGCTATGGCACCAAGTAAAAATTTGTATAGCAGCGAAATCTTATCAAACACTCTGAGTGACTCTCAACTATACAAACTGACTACTAAACAAGACATGGAGTTTAATGATGATTGTTTGGAACTGAGCAATAAGAATCTGGAGCTAAGTGACAATATGAGCATTTCTGATGATGGTTCAAGCAGCAGCTCAGCTTCAGTCAACTTCAAAGAAGAAGAAAATGATAATGGTAAGATTTGTAAAACGTATACATTTATAAAATGCTTTAATGAACAAAAACTGTTATGTTCTAAAATCTGGAACATAAAATCCAAAAAAATAAATGGAATATGTAAATAGTTAACAGCTGCACAGTAACTTATTTACATTTGCTGTCAAAGTGTCCTGACAACATATATTTTGATTATGCATGTCCTAGAAACTGTGTTTGACTCCAGCACAGATGGCTCCTCTTCAACATCCAGCCTAAATGGGGATGCTAATGACGAAACAATGACTCCTGCTCGTCCACGTACTACTGA
Organism: Corydoras sp. C115; assembly: GCA_019802505.1. Lineage (NCBI taxonomy): Eukaryota > Metazoa > Chordata > Actinopteri > Siluriformes > Callichthyidae > Corydoras > Corydoras sp. C115. Next base: position 4,229,088 of record JAFMOC010000006.1, on the reverse strand, counting down.
GGACCTTTTTGCAGCCATTCACAGGTAATGTGAGATCAGTTTAATGGTGAGAATTTGACACCCCTTCATAAATTATACAGCCACTGGCCACTTTATTACTTACACCTTCTTGTCTATAATATATATTAAAATCAGGCTTTATTGATCAAACATGTTTACTAATAGAAATAATGTATTTGAGATTTTTACAAACACACAAAATCACAAATTTCTACTGTGCACATACAATGTCACACAAACATGAATGCATGCATATAGTTATGCATGAAAACCTTAAATGTGCAGAATTAGTGATTTTAAATTATATTAAGGAAAGTGCAGCAATTAAGTGCATCCAAATAAGCATTAGTCAGAAATATCAGAAGCAGAATATGTGAAAAGAACATGCTGCATGAGTTATGTTTTTTAAAACTAAGTTAAATCTAGATAAATAAGAGACTTGACAATGAGAAGTATGAAGAAGCCCTGGTGTAAAGGGTAAAGAGGATTTGTATTGTTTAGCTGTTTTGATCATGTGATAACATGATCAAAATGTTTATCTCTAGCCTGATTATGATAAATCAGTGGTGGTTTTCTTGACACACTTGGTAGCTCACTTTGTACAGTAAGTCGCTTTGGATAAAAGCTTCTGCTAAATGTTCAAATGTAATGCAAATGTAAATGTACTCTTCTTGGTTTTGGTAAAGTGCAGATCCAATAGTGTCGGAAGTTTAATACGAGTCAATATCTTTGCTGACACAGTGATGCACTGCAGTCCGTGATTGTCATGTTTGGTGTCTGAATTGCCTCACACTGTAATGGATATGGTAGAGACAAACTCTGGCAGTGTAGAACTACACCTTTAGCTCCTTGGGCAGGTTATGCTTCCTCAGCAGACACAGTTCAACAGCGTTTTGAGCAGATTTGTCACTGTCATTGATGAGGTCAATGACTGAAGTGGATGATAGAAAATATTGTGATGTTCTCTACTGACTGCATTGTCCACCAATGCAAGGGGTCTAACAGGAGTTTGTGATCTCCTTCACATGAGAGGGAAAAATGCTCTTGAAGGGTTGACTGGTCTGTGCATTTTTTCCCATCTTCAGGAAAGTCTAAATAAGTGCATAGGTTTTAGAAATGTGAGAATTTGTGCCGTATAGATAGAGGGTGCTGTATTTTTGTAACCTTTTGTGGTGGGGTATATGATAATGTTCTGCAAGCACTTTTACCCATGACTCATTTATCTGCTCTGCTTATTTAAATAGCTTTTCTTTGCAACTTTGATTTTCTTATTACTTGCCTGATTATACAGCGCACAATATATTCCCTCCTTAAACGGACACAGCAGCTTAAATTTGGTATTAAACCTGAGCTAATTTATTTTTATCATAATTGATTTAATTCCTAAAAATTACTGTTTTCGTGGGTTTTATGAGCAGGAAGCCCACTCTATGTAAAAATGAACAAATAATTACTTGAACTCATTTAAATTGTGGACCCTGAATCTTATGAAAGTAACTTTTTGAATGGAGATTTGGAAATGACGATGTTACAATAGCTGTGTTTTTGTTTTGGTTATGTAGGTTCATCAAACATACCAAGTCTGTTAGTTTTGTACACTTCTAAAGCTTTTTTCAAGCCTTCATGCTGTTTACTAGCTGCTGATGGCTACATGGTAGATGGATTATTCAGCAGCACCCCTGCGTTTCATTCAATAAAACCAGTGCGCCACATACTTACACAACACAGTATACCACAACGTTATTGTCAATGCAGTGTTAAGAATCATCCACCACCAAATTAATTCCTGCTCTATGGTGGTGATGTTTATCAGACAACGAAGTAAAGAGGACCAAAAAGGACACAGATAAACTGATGGATTGCAGTCTTTAATAGTTGCAATACAAAGTGCATCTGTATTGTAGAGTAAGTGGTGCTTTTAAATAGGCTGTAGAAACAAGAGGGGTGCACCTAATCTTGTGGCCAGTGAGTGTGCAATTGTATGTGTTTTCTAATCACTTTAAAAATTCTCAAGTTTGATTCCTTGCATAGTAGAATATTCTAAATGTACTTTTAAATAGTCCTTAATTGACCAGTTACAAAGTATGGTGCAGTAATTGTAAATTTCCCTATTGGGTTTTAATGTGTTTTAAAATATATACATCATTACTTTTTAAACTGACATTTAAACGTGTTTTAATAAGGTTTTAAGACAATAAGTATATTTTTATTGCTTATTAAATACATATCTGTAAGTGCATAATAAGAATTGAAAGGAATTATATTAATACATAATTATTTTTCTTATTGCTCTAATATGATCACTTATTTGTTTGATCTGTATTTACCACTGGAACAGTCAACGCAGGCATACCATTATTTTCCAAATGGAGAAGTCGAATGGCCAGGCAAGTGGTGGCCCTGTAAAATGTGTTTCATCCCTTTAGTATCCCTAGTTCCCAAAGCCTAACCTTAATGTCCTTAGTGAGAATGTTTTATTGTTTAAATATATACACAAGGTGACCCTGAGCAGATTTGTTCATTTTTGAATTAGAGGAACATGCAGCTTTTCCCCACAAAATTTCCCCTCAGCTGGTTCCTCTCGACTTGGTCCTGTACTCCGAGCCCCACCCAAATGACTGATCTCCATACCCTATCTCTAAGGGAAAGCTCAGCCACTCTGCGGAGAAAACTTATTTTGGCCGCTTGTATTCACGACCTCATTCTTTCGATCAGTAAACATTGTTCGTCGCAATAGGTGAGGGTAGGAATGTAGATTAACCAGTAAATTGAGAGCTTTGCCTTCTGGCTCAGCTCCCGCTTCACCACAACAGACCGGAGCAGAGTCCGCATCACTGCAGACGCGGCACTGATCCGTCTGTCAACCTCCGACTCTATATTTCTCTTACTCATGAGCAAGATCCCAAAATATTAAACTGCTCCACTTGAGGCATAAACTCATCTGGGTCACATGGAACATAGAACGTAAATAGTTCAAAGCAATGCACCAATTGTCCGTTTTAGAAGAAACGTTGTTATAATTATAAATTCAGATGTTTTAATATCTTCTTTACCTGACAGGTCAAAGCGAAAGGTTTTAGGGCGTTGCGACTCTGAGGAAGAACGGTCACATGGTATTCTTTCTTCACCACCAGTAGCCCCGACCAGTTCTTGCTCCACCATCGTTTCAGTACCTCGTCAGAGAAGCTTTATACAGAGGAATCTCCGACACTCATCTACGAACAATGACAGCTTTAAAGCCCTACTTCTGAAGAAAGGATGCCGATCAGAGTCAGGCTTTCGCATGTCTGCCACTGAGATGTTAAAGTGTACCAACCCCTGCTTGCAGAGAAACTCACCAAAGAGCACCTTTACATCACAAACCCTGTGCGGTTTGCAAGGCAAAAGCAGTAGAGCATCCGAGGACTGGACACATGCAGAGAGTGTATTGCCTCGTCTCTCTGCCTCACTTATGCCCTCCAAATATGGACGCTGCAGTACCCCACCTTCTGCTGCCAGCAGCAGGTATAACAGCCGGAGTCGTATTCCCAGCGGACCAATGACTGTGATTTGCGAGAAGGAAGGTGAATTGGCTGAGTCAACTGACTGCTGCCTTAGTACTGACATTCCCACCCCCATTTCTTTAACCTCCAGTGGCACAGTGTGTGCACAGGGCAGCACTTAGGTTCAGAGAAAAACCCAAACATCAATACTTTTTACACTACCTAACATTTCTTGAGGAATAATCTCCTCTATTTCTCTTGCAGGTTCAGGATGTACTAAATGTGGCGCAAAAGTAGTTAAGTTAGAAAATTAAAAAATGTGAAGAAAACTAACAAAAGTACATGAAAACACTTTCATATTTTAGAGTTTGTTTTTGTTTTAGTCAATAGTCAGGCATTATTATTAATATTTTGATTATATTACCATAATCATTATTATTATCATCATTGTTATTATGCTAGAATAGCTCAAGCTTATTTTCTTATATACTCAATATATAAGTACATAGGGGCTTGAAAGATTATGAACCTTTTTAAAAACAAAAATTCTGCATGAACTTGAACTAAATCTTAAAAAAAGGAATCCTGAATTTACAAGATAAAAAGAACAAGGATGCATTGGAACTACACAATAGGTAGAAGGTAAGACATGCTAAAGTTATAAAAAAAAAAAAAAGACAAAGACAATGGCAAAAAAAATTATAAATAGCAAAATATATGTATAAGTCATTGTATATGTATAAGTTACATACATATGTTACAAGTATAGTGCAGATTTTGTAAAGTGACCAGGGTATGTGAAAAGTGAGATTGGTGTACATTGTGTGCATTTTGAGTGCAGGTCACTTTTAAAGGTTTACGCATGTTATGTTGGAAAGAAACTCCTTCTGAGCCTCTAAGTTCTGGTTTTGATGGAGCATAGACGTTTCTCAGAGGGTAACTGCTGGAAAAGACTGTGATGATGAATGTCCTTAATGATTTGTTGCACTACTGACATGCACCTTCTGGAAAGTGTCCAGTAAACTAAGCAATGTGGTGTACTTAGCATAAGGGATAAGCACTCTGTGAAGAAGCCCTTTCTTGTTATGTAACGGCAATTTCCAAACCATGTTTGGATATCAGAATGGACAGGTCCAGGTTTTCCACAATGTTTTTCAAATATTAAATTTCCTTAGTATTCTATTGCCTAAAGCAATAGAAGCACCGCCATGCCTTCTTCACCATAATGGAGTGTGTTTTGTCTATGTCAGGTTTTCAGAGACTTCAAGGTACCTGTATTTGCAAACTCTCTCTTATCTGAGGCTAAGAGGTGTCCCCTGTGCCCCTGATTCTCCCTCCTGAAGTCTCAAATCATCTCTGCTGGATTTGGAGCTGTGAGTAGTTGTATGTTCATGAGGGTAAAAAAAAAGGTATGGCAGTGGACCCCGTTTACACTCCCAGTGTTTACTTCGGGTTTTGTTTGGTATTTGCATTTTTTTTTTTATTACAATTGACTTCATTACAATTCTTATTTTAAATGTAGTGAAGTGTTTTGCTTCAGGCTCTGTATGTCCGTCTGACAGAGTAGCATATAAGGTTTCAGTCTGTGTTTTTAATTAATGAGATGACAATCAGGTGTGACAGCGTGCCCTGTCTAAATGTATTTTGGTCAAGTCTGAACTGCTTTAGAGATGTTTTTTAGTCTTTTACATTATACACCTCCTTGTGAATATCAACCCACCGCTGAGATATACCTGACTCTACCTTTAACTTATTTCCCAAAAGATTTACATATCGTTGCCAATATGCAATATATGACTAATTTTAATATACTTTTCTTTTGGTTTGATTTGGTTTTCTTAATCAACTTTCAGGCCTTGTTTAAAAACTGTGATTAAGTTTTGGATCAAATTTATCCAGAAATATAAGAAAAATATAAAAGGTTTACAAACTTTCAAGCACTATGGTTTATATATATAGTAGTTGGGCAGTGACTTTTTAAAAAATATATTTATTCATGTATTTATTTATTTATTTAATTTTGTAACTTTGCCCCTGCAGCACAACACCACATTGGATTTAAGCAATCAAGATATGACTGAAGTGTAGATTTTTAACTTTAATTAATTTTGATTTATTTAAAGTGATTAGTTATCGCTCTTAACATGTTTGAACTTTACTGTAGACATTTTGTGGGACTGTTCAGGTTTCGCCTCAGTAAGTAAAAAGTATGCATAATTGGGTTTTGGCAATATGAAAAATATTTCATTCACTTTCATTTGGTTTCACCATATTATTTAACATTGTCTTTCTGTGCTGCGAACTCCACTTCATCTGTTTTGCAGCACTTCAATGAATGTCTGACTTTATTGATGTGACTGCAGCAGGATAAACACATATCCAATTACTAAGAAAAATTCATTCTACTTATATAAGGTAATTTTAGATTACATTAAACATTTAAATTAAAATCTGACCATTTTTTCAGAGATGTTACAGGTGATGTGCATTTTAAAGTTTAAACACTTTTAAGAAGGTATTCCTACATTAAGTTCTTATATAAAACAGAACACCTCCCTAACTTGTGTTCTTGTGAGTGAGTGATGTTGCAAAGATGATCTAAGATCATCTGTTTTAATCCATTAATCTGGATTAATATGGAGTTTGCCAGTGTTTTACTTATTCTGAATGTATCAGATTGTCAAAGTGGATTCTCTTTATTATATGCTCATCTCTGGAGTTTATATTTTGGTGTTTATATTGATGTCCTCAATGCAATTGTAACAATTTAAATGAAATTTAGATTTGTCCTTATGAATTGTCATGACAATTAAGTGTCAGAGCTGGCCATGTACTGTTTATAATTCTAAATACTTGGAAGGATGGACAATTTAAAAAAGGCTGCATCTGTGTTAAGTCTTTAAGATGTAAGAATGAAAGTTTACAATTTAATCAGATCTTAATTGCTTATATTCAAAGAAAAACTCTGGTAATGTACAAAATAAATGTACAAAAAATGTGACAAATATCTAAATAATCATATTTTTAAGCTTAATAATCTTAACATTGTTTTGTTGTAATGGTTTATTAATTCCCACGGAAAACACTACAGAACTTTGCAGAATGGTTCCATAATAATACTGTTGGATTAGTAATTCATCTGGCTTCTGTTTATGTTAAATCATTTAATATGACAATATGACCTAACTATCTGTGTTCTAAAGTCATTAAATCAACAGCTTTTTGGTGAAAATAGAATAATGTTTGGAAAAAGAATGTTGGGTTATATGCATTAAAGATGTAAAGTTTGATGTTGGAATCTATTTGAAGAGGAGTTAAACCTTGTACTTGTATTAGTAGTACTGGAAATCATAAAAAAAAAAAAAAATCTTGTTGCAAGCTTGCTGAATACACTAGCCTAGAATAAGTGCTTTAACTACGCAATTTTAAGCAACTGTTATTTTTTAACCAAAGAAAGATGGGAAAAAAAAGGTGCTAGAATCTTAATGTCTTTTAAATCATATCCGACGTCATGCTCTTACTTCCAGATTTTTTTTTAACTACAGTATATATTTTTTAAATCGCACAGAAGCACAGAAGTCCTAAATGACACGACGAAATAATAAATATTTACAACAGAAAATCCAAGAAGTCAAATGCAAAGGTTTGGATACATTTGCTGTAATGCATTATATGTAATAAAAAAATAAACATCCATATTATATTCAGAAGACTTTAGTACTTAATGTACTCAATTATTAGATGTTTTTATTTTGCATTTGGATTCTTGGAATATTTTCTTGCTTTTTGATGCTTTTCTGTTTTTTTTTTGGCAAATGTTAATGTACGAATTGCAAGGAGTTAAAAAATACCAATGTTATATACAGCATAAAAAGAACTGTACATGATGTAGCATAAAAGTAAAAAAAAAAGGTTGAATTATAAATGCTGTTATTGACCTGTTTTATGCAATAAATTTGCTTTTTATCTAAGATTTTGTTTGTGATGTAAAACGTTTGGCAAATCAGCACATAAGAGACAACTTGGAGGCAGGCCTAAGTAAATTCAGGTTTTGCTGCTAGAGCAAATAAAACTATTTGGCTTCACTTTATGCTTTATAGCACATGCAACATCTCTATAAAGAGAAAATCATTTATACTGTTGAAATAATTATTAGGAGCCAGATAGGAAAAAGATCAGGTTTCATTATACAAGTGTAATTGGTTCCTTCTTAACTACTGACATGTGTTGTTCTCTCATTTGTGAATCCATTTGACTAAAATTGTCTGTTAAATGACTAAATGTACTGTAAATGTACATATTCACATATCTAAATTTTTGTCAGCTTTCTGAGATTCCATGGATTCATGGTCTTCCAGCATGAAGTAGCATCTAACGATACAATGTCAGATGATCTGAAATCTATATTACATTTTAGAAAGCTTAGATTAAAAGGGCAGATTCAAGTACTTTTGGGAGAATTCAGTTTTATAAAAACCAAAGTTTGTAAACCTTAACTGCTATTTTCACGATTATCAATATACTGAATATATATATATATATAAATAATATAAAAAAATACATATATTAAAAAGTCTATTGTAAATTATAGCTCTGTCAAGGCATGTAAAAAAGGCAAGGAGAAAACTTAAGACAAATAAATAAAAGATTTAGATCAAAGTCATTTGATTTAGATTTAGATTAAATCATTGTTCATGGATGCCAAAGCCAGATGCATTACAGATTAGTTATAAAAGCAGAAGTCTTGCATGTTGCTGTTCTAGAGCATTAAACACAATGACTAAAAGGAAAAACATCAATCTTTAAAAAAAAATGCAATGGTTGCTGCCCATCAATCTAGGAGGGGTTTCAATAAATAAATTATAGAAAAATTATAGACTTTCTAGAAAATTAGTAAAGAAAAGATACAGGCTAATATGGTAAAGTTCATGACAATACAATTAAAAACAGACAAAAGTATTTTATTATTGCTAAAGACTGTAAACGATTCATATTCCTTACAGCTTAATTAATAGTCATAGGTATTCCAATCTATATTGAACTGCGGGATGGGGTCAAAAACCTAAAATAAATTTTTTAAAAAGTTTCAAATTTACTGACCGCTTCATGATCAATATATTTTAATAATCCTCTGCACATAAAAACGCTTCACAAACCAACCACAAACCTTAGCATAAATTGCTATATAATGATATTATACTTCATTTATCCCCTTTCTTTAAGATAACATGACCATGAGCATATATTACTTTTAATCTGACTTCAATGCTGCAACAATTTGATACCAAGAGAGAGAGATAAATCCTTCACTTTAACACATGAGTGTGCAGCATAATTTTACAGCACAGTGCTGTGAATGCTCAGTTTAGGGACACAAAGTTGGCTGGGAATATTCCCGTCTGTCCTCTCAGCTCTCCTTCCCACCAGTCATACTGAGAGTCAGTTTTAGTAAGAACAGTGATGTGATCGCCAACATTAAAGCTCAGGTCACCAGGCTGCTCTCCTGTAAACGCATGGACAGCCGTGACGAGAAGAGAACCTCCTGACGCTTGGTCTGTAACAAGGTTAAAATAAGAGAAACATCAGATGGATGAAAATGGATGTGAATATTTATGACAAATATACCATTAAAGAAATGATTAGTCACAAAAAAAGGTAAATATTAGATGTTTATTTTCCTTTGTTCCAAAATCATACTAAATTATAAGGGCAGGGTAGCTCAGTGGTTAAGATGTTGGGCTATCAATCTGAGGCTTGGGGGTTCAAATCCCAGGTCCACTGAAGTTAATAATGTGGGTCCTTAAGCAAGACCCTTAAACCTGGGGGTTTCCCCATGCCCATACAGGGGAGAGCGACCCGGGCACTGGGCAGATACACCCAGGACAGGGCTCCAATCTATCGCTGGGCACACACTCACTCACACGGACACACACAAACACACTGGTTATGGGGTAATTTGGAGAATTCATTTCACTTTGATCCATGTTTTTGGACTGTGGGAGGAAACCGGAGAACCCGGAAGAAACCCACGCAGAAACGGGGAGAACATGGAAACTCCACCCAGATGGGGATTCAGACCAGTAATCCCTAGCACTGATTGGCGAATGTGCTAATCACTAAGCCACCGTGCCGTCTTACTTGTAAGTCACTTTGGATAAAAGCATCTGTTAAATGTAAATAAGGGGTGTATACTCTCTCCCTCTCACACAACACACACACACACACTTCTTGAGCATGTTCAAATACAGTCAACACACCTCCTTTTTGCTCCACTTCATTGTCCAACAATTTTATCAGTTATAATTTTACTTACTGTTACAATTAGTTTTGTAGTTCTACAATTACAGATTGTACTCCATCTGTTTGTAGCCTACGCTACATACCTTGTTAGTCCCCTTCACTCTATTCTCTAATAGTCAGGACCTCAATAGTAGCACCACAGAGCAGGTATGATTTGGTTAGTGCATTATTCTCACTCCACTAAAATCAGCATCACTGCAGAACTGACAATTATTATAATTATTATATAAATTATACCTGTTCTGACCAATAGAAAACAGAGAACCAAATGGGACTTTAAATTTAGAAATTAAAATTTTTTTTTTAAAATTAAGAATTATATACATACATATACTCACTGTTGATCCCAAATGGAAATTTAGGCATCTATAAATAATATGCACATGCAACTGAACAGTATGCATTTTCAAGCACCATACACTAGATGGCAGTGGAGCATGGTCTCAATACTAACAAGTAAGGAATTAAAGGCTTACAAAAGCACTAATGCTTTTTTTTCTTTACATGTTGATATTTCTGTCTAGATGATAAAAAGGAATTTACAGTATTGTTTTTGTTACTGTATACATGTAATAATACTTCACTACAAGCATAGAATACATTTTACATCAGATCATGTATTATGCACCTTTTAAAACACTTTGCAATTATTATGCTGTTTTAAGTGTTGACAAAGTTTGGGTTTTGATGCAAATATCATACATTTCGCACTGATCAATCAAAAAGACTTTATAACTATATTATTGTAACAGTGCAGAAATATTATTAACCCAAAATGCAATAAGCTCATCAGCTTTTTTCTTTTGTTTGTATTATTAAGAATAAAGAGTAAAGACAAATAAAAGTTTATGCTGACCTTGTGTCAATCAAATGGCCACGGTAAACTTCAAAAAGTTTTTTTAGCATGGAACATTACACTAGACTAGATTTTGAAGTATTCACAGGGTTCTGTGGGGTGACTGTGCTTCTCAAAGGCCCACAACATGAGATGTTTCAGCTTATAAAGGTTGCACATGTTCAAACATTCAAACAAAAAAAATAAAAATAAAAAAAAAAAAAAAACAGTTATCTGCAGTGTTAATCTACCTAAAACTTTTTAAACTGTGTGCAGAGTACAAGTGCTTCGATAACAATTTTTATCGTATTGTGTATTGTAAACTCAATATGATAAAAAGTAATATGCATTATGATGAAAATTAGCCAGTGATCATCACAGTATGAACTGCATCAAACAAAAAATAAAGTTAAATGTACTAAATACTATAAATGTTGATTATTGAAAACATTAAATAACCATGGTGAAAATCATATATTGAATACTTATTTTCATTGCATTTATGTTGAAATGTTTGTAAAAGCAGATATTGGTTGAGTTGTTAGACAGATTGATTAATGTTCAATCATTGCTGATATGCACCCAGCCTCTAGTTAAAGACCAGTGCCTTTACAGCTTAAAATACAATATATATACAAAAAAGAAGGCAAAAAGGTGGTCACCTCTTACTAGTAAGCTGCATCTAATTCAGTGGCTGGTGAGTGTATGTATAAACAAATATCTATATAAATATATATTGTTTCCATATAATTTAGAAAAATATATTTTTGCTATAGAAATAATATGAATTATAAATAATAGAATTCAAAATCCTTCACCATGGTGTAAATAAGTAGAAGTAACATCAATACAATACAACAGAAAATAAATTAATGTGACTTTACAAAAAACGGTTTACTTACAGCTGGTTTGATCTGTCACGTACTATAGCTTTTTTTTCCCATCCCTGCATAAATACTTTTGACTTTAAACTATAATAACTCTAGTCACATCATAAGTAATGTTAATTCATTTTACCACAATTGCAAGACACAACAAGCAGTAGAGCAACACAAGTCGGGGTTCTTTCTATCTGTCAGGTTCGTATGTTTTGGCACAGCAGTGACATATGAGCTATGCATCTTTCTGCTTGCACACACAAAAATCTAAAAGTGACAGCTTATAAAAAGGAGTGGGTGATGGATCGGCATGTGTAAGGCAACCACAAATGTTACAGCAAACTTCAATGTTCTTTCAGAAGCCTCAGTGTGAACACAGAGGAAAATTACTGAAAAGCAATGGTCTTTGAACTCGATGAGATTGTTGATAGCTGATGATTTATATCCAGGGAAACCACCATAAAACAAACATTACCTTGTTCATACTCTTTTATGGGATGCCCTCATATGAACCAAAATCTTAAAAATTAACAGACTTTATTTTACTGAAGAATAGAAATTTCAGAATTTATTGCCAGGTTCTTAATAACTTATCCAGGAGCATATGTTAATTACAGTAATTGTCATGCTAATTATCCACTGTCTATGGAAAGAATTTTAATGAAATGTTGGGGATCTCCTTCAACACAAAATGAAAAAGTAAATAATGCTAAGCCAAAACCAGGTAAAGCAAATATATAAATATATCAATTAGTGGATGATTTTTTTTTTTTTTTTTTTTACAGCTCATAGAAAAGATTAATACAGACTTTGTGTTAGAATAAAAACATTGCACATGTCACCAATCTTTAAACTGCAGTAAAACATCACAGTTTGTCAATCCAGAATTTATAAAAAAAATATTTTACAATAGAAACTAAAAGGCCAAAAACCAAAAAAAGATCTTTCTTAAAATGTTAGACAACATTTATAGAGACATCTACAAATTATATATTTGTATAACACACACACACATATATATATATATATATATATATATATATATATATATATATATATATATATATATATATATATATATATATATATATATATATACATATATATATATATATATATATATATATATTTGGGAATTATGAGTGATAAATGCATATGGCATACTAAATATGGGGTTTTCTTTTAGACCACAATGAAAGTATCGGAAATCGGCTATTACGCTCTGTGTAATCTTTCCACATACAACCGAAACTTTTATCTCTTGGTGAGAAAGAATGCAATTACTTGCTGACGTGATGAAGATTGTGCCTAATAAAAATGTTTCTCTGAATCTGTAAAGAACATAAATCATTCACCGATTAGGATGAGTGAAAATTTCTTGCAGTCGTGAAGGATTCAAATAATCTCTGATTACTACTGCATTGTAAGAGACTATGTTTTCGTTGTCATGACTAGCACATGTCATTCTTATTACCTTGACAACATACAAAACCTAAAACATACAGGGCACTTAGTTTAAGATGTAAAATTAAAGGTGTATATTCCTTTAACTATTAGGTGACAAACTAGATATTTGTTTCCTTAATAAATATATTAAAATTTAGAAGAACTTAATTTTCTAATAATGAAAGTAAACATTTGCTTACCACATTGAACTGATTCAAGTTTAGACATTTGTTTTCAAATAATGTACTGTGGAAGATTTCAAGTTCATAAGAGGTTTGTTTTGCAGACTTTACTGTAAAATGACAGAGCAAAGGAGGCAAAACAGCAACACAATAAATAAAATAAAGTTCTGTTCAGTTGTGGTTCCATCTGGCATTGCTTACTTTTTTCCAGGGGTGCATCAGTAGTCTGGATGTTTCATCGCCCCTTGAATTATCAGCGGACACATCATTAAAGACCATGTGTGGAATGTATGATGTGCACATTCCTTTAAGCTATTTAATATTGCTTTTATTAAGATTTTTTTTTTTTTTTTTAGAAATTACTATTTGTCTCTTGTGGTTTTCTGCCCTGTGGGATAAGGTCTGGCATGCCCACATTTGCCAACATCACACGTCACTTGACAAAAAAGTAAGAATTAAATTTTTAAAAAATGAAAAAAAGAAAAGAAAAAAAAAAAAAACACATTATTCCATAAAAAAATAAATGAAACCCTATAGTCTGTACAGTACAAGATGTAAATCTTTTTCAGTACATTTTTCATTATAGAATGGACAAGGTAAAGTTTCATCAACATTTCCCCCCCCAAATTATTCTTATAGTAAAATTGTTCAATATTAGAGAAATAAATTGCAAATTATATAACTTTGACCAACTTGTAGTGCTATCAGACATTATATACCTAATGCAGAATGCTTAATGCTTTGCAGATATTTTAAACTTACTCACCTGAGCTTTCAGACCTCCAGGGGGAAATGCTAGGATAAAGAGTTGGCTTTGTTTCTGTTAAAAAAAAAAAAAAAAGTACAAGACAATCTTACCTGTTACAACTATAATTAACAAGTATATTTAAGAGCACTTGCACAATTATATTTGAATGCACTATAAAGAAAAAAAGTCTTACAGAATTTACAAATATTTTACAAATTTCACAAAAATAAAAATCCAAAAGTAGTTTAAAACAAACCAATTTAAACTAACAAAACAAAACACTATTTCTTATGAGACTGCAGGGATATTGACATGGCAGTGGTTTTTACTTGTTTTGCTGATATCAGTGAATCAGACATAGAAGTGCTGCTAGAATGTTTAAATGCTCCAGCGACACCATTATGCAGCTTGTGCATTCTTTGAACACCAATGAAGAATAACAGGATAACAGAACACAAACTAGCCAACAACAAACAGACCACTGTTTACATCTATAAAGGTGGGCTAATAAGGTACGTGTGCGCAGAGAGTTAACACACCATTTAACAATTCCAGTAGCATTGTCACATCTGATCCAATGATACTAATGTAACACACCATAACCAGAGTGCTGGTAATCATTTACCACCCAAATAATACCTGCTTTGTGGAAGTTAAAGTATACAGAAAAAAGAGAGACTACTGATGAGTACAACCGATTAAACAAAAATGTATACCTAATAAAGTGAGCAGTAAGTGCATGTCAGTAGTAGGAACTAAAAAGCCGTTTGCTTTTGGTTTAAGGGGTGACCTTTGGTAAGATTAACAAATAATTATCTGCATTGTACATTATTTACTGGTGGAATTTTAGCAGTTCTTCTCTGTAAACTTCCTCACATGTTTCAGGTTATTTGACAATACAACTGTTAAAAAAAAAATCTTTTTTTTTTTTTTTATATTTCTATCTAGTTCTATGTCTTGCTGCATAAACCACTAAACATTGAGTTTTTAGTTTACAAAAGGTGTGTGATGATGTAAACATTTGGTGGTATATTTTTCTTAATATATCAAAACCAAAAAGTAATATTTTGTCAAATAATATAAATGCAGAAATATTGAAAATTTAAGGGCAGTCACAAACTTTTAAGCATCACTACAGGAGTTAAATTTCATTATTAATTTATGTTGTACCATCTGGCCTTGAAGTGTAGAAAGATGACTTCTGTGTTGGAGGTTTCGGTCTGGCTGGGGGTGCACTCAACTGTAATAAAAAAATTAAAATGTAAAAAAAAATAGTGGTGAGATGTTTTTTCTGAATCATGAATTCAACAAAGTAGTGATTATATGTAAAAACTATTTTTAATAAAATTATCGAACAGAGTTTAATGGAATTTTCAAATCTAAAAACCTCACTTTTGAATGCAGCTCATGTCTGATTAAAAATACCAGAGCAAATTTAGTAATTTGTATGAAGTCACACTATTTAGTCCATTATACACTGGGAGACACAGTATTACCTGGGGTTAGATTAAAAAAGTAACTATAGTTTATGAAGTACATTTATTAAAACATTTGATGAAATAAATAACAATAATTGAATTGAGGAAATGGAAGCATAAATCTTTGGCACTAAACCTTGGACGAGCGCGAATGCTTGTTTTGCCAGTCACTGGTGTATTTCTCGGTGTAGTCCTCCAATATGGCGTATAGGTCATAAGCTTCAGGAGGTGGTTCCACATCTCCATTGAGAATAGCAGATGCACGAATGTCTTGGTGATAGAACCTTAAAGAAAATTATTAACATAAAAAGAAATGGGAAAATAGCTAATACCAAATGTTGTAAAATAGTCAGGAAATAATTTGAGAAACAAAATAGAATCCTACTTTCTGTTGGTGTCTTTGCGTTCAATTAGGTAAGATCCAACTAGGGAAACCCCAGCATATAGTCCCCGTGACTTGCAGTAAGAATAGACGGCTGCAGTGCTGCGGAAGGCCACATCAGCCTCCAAATTTCTGTTAGAATTCATAAACAGATTATTTACTTTATGAGCACTGAATACTTTCTCCACATTCTCAGACAACAATAACCTTTATTATTATTACTAGATGTCCAACATGAGTGTTACAGACAACTAGGTTTCAGACATGTAATTAACTATTTATATAAATAAAAATGATTAAAGCAAATAAAATGACAAAATTTCACATTTACATGTGATATGCTAAACCAGGATAAACTATAAAAAAAATTATGTTCCATTTGGGTTCATGACTTAAAGAGTTAAAAGCAATTCTTGTTTTTCAGTGTCAGTCATAACTGGGTGGAATGTAGAATGTAATAAAAAGCACAATTGCTATTTAAGTAGTTGGCTCACTGTAACAATAAATTATTTAATCACACTACCTAGCCAGTATAGTGTTTCCTGTCATTATACGAAATTCTCATAAGCGAGCGTCTGTAACTTGCTCATGCTTGCTGAATGGCATATAATTGGGTTGGCAGTTAGATCTGGTGTTGGCAGCCTTACATTACCTAATCTTCCTATAAATCAATTTTTATCAATGGAAATGGGTATAATAAAATGCTAGAGTGAAATTCAGAACAATAATCCAGAGGACAATCTTTACTGTACAAAAAAGGAGGTGTAACATTTTAAATAATGTGTCTCTGTTTCAAAATAATTAAACTTTTATTATTACGGAATGTGTCATAACAAAATGCAGCAGGTAGCTCTATTTTATTATTTACAAATGTTAACATAAATAATCAAGTGGTTGACCCTTATGATAAAGGGTCAACCACTTGTATGTGTAATACCACAATATTTCCCCAAATGAGTTAGGACTACTCAATCAAACGTAATACGAATAAAATTTTGCAAATGATATTAATCCTGTTAAAATTTTACATAAAATTGTATACATATATACTTAACACAAATTTATGCATGTTTAAAACAAATGCCAAGAAAAACTGGTACAGATGAACCTATACAATATAATTTGTCAGTGTGTATATAAACCAACAGACATCTAGAAAGCATATGGAGTTGTCTCTACCATAAAAATAGCAAATAGTAATTTTTACACAATTTACATTAAGGTTTGAGATATTGTGAGATGGGTTATAGCATTCTGGAGGTACATTTAAATTTTCTAATACAATTTCAAGGGTATATGGGGACTACAGAAACTCTGTAGTAAAATGTCGAACATGGCCTTCGACACTGCCTTAAGTAACACCAGTCCTGGGACCCCAATAACATTAGAGTAAGGAATGTTCAAGTTTATTATCAAAATATGGGCTTTGGGATCAAACACTCGAGTACCCAAAATGTAACTCGCTTGGGCTTGGCAACACCACCACTGGATTAAATTACATTTAATTACACGTACATTGAAGAATTAAGTCTTTTCTTTGTACTTTATCAATATGAATGACAGTACAGGATGAAGTAAGCAAGTTACAAATTACTTAACAAAATTCCTCGTTTTCTAATTGTAGCCTTTTAAAATTTGATGGATTATCTCCTACCTGCCAAGAGGACCAACTGCCACTGTGCAATTCCCCCCAAATGTTAGATTTCCTCCTTTGCTGAAAGCCTCAACTGCCCGTCGTTGATTTAAGATGATAACAAAATCAGATGCCTGAAGATGAAAAACAGAGATTAGCACTGTTGCACTTTTGATTTTCCATGTCTATTCATGTCCATACTGCATGCTAAACATGTTTTGTTTCACCCCATTATCATATCTTTCTCTTCCCTCATCTTATCTTGCCAATTCTAATGTTTAAAGCTTAAGCTAACTTCAGATTGGGGCAGATTAATAGAACATAGTGGAAAGTAACATGCTGTGCTTTGATAAACTGCTGGCTGCCTACTGTAAATACTTTACTCACATCATTCATATAAACCTTCATGTCTTCACATGTTTTATGTAAACTAGCATTAAATACAGAATCTGGATTTTTTTTATTTAAATTTAAACTGTCTTTAAGGAAAAGTCTTTTAAGGAAAAGTTTCCAAATATGCAACTTTTCAAAAACTTAAAAATAATGAAAAAAAAACTTTAATAAAATATATTCACACATAACCTTTTACTGACCTAGTACTAAATAACGACAAAATGTACTGTACCAGTCAAATGTTTGCTCCACTAATTGCCCATTTCATCAATTCCATTTACCTGAAATCTACAATTACAGACTAGCATACATACCGTACCCCTTTACTCTGCTCTCCAATGGTAAGGACCCCAACAGTAGTACCACAGAGCAGGTATTATTTGGTTAGTACACTAAAGCCCCCTCAATGCATCAGTGTCACTGCAGAACTGACAAGAAACCTCCACCCAAATAATACATAACCTGGCATGACACATAAAAGTATAGTGGCACGACTGTGCTCATTTCAGCCTTAACATCATGTCACAGACAAAAGGAGTCACAAAAAAGAAGATATTTTAGGAGCCATCATCCCACACACTTTTTCCATGAATATATGAATTATATAATATAGTTAAATACACAATAGAATACAGATGGTTGAAAAATTAAATTGAAAATCCTACCTCCAATCCTATTTCAAACCCTCCACCAAGACCAGCAATTCCAATGGCTGAAGGTGCAGACCATCCTTAATTACAAGATTAAAAATATATATGTAAAATTTTGAAAGCCATTGAACACTGCAGACCTTCATACCATAAAACAGATTAGCGATATAGATCTCATTTAGAGGTCTCTAAAACCCTTTTAACTCATAATAATTTAAATTTTACAATAATAGGCCAAAAAGACAATAATTCCATATATGACAATCACTTATTTTAATTGTAAAATTTAAAAAAACATAGATGTGTCGCTCTTATTTTCTGACTTGTTACAATGGCTCTTACCAAGATTTTAGGTGATTAGAATTTTTTATAAATGGCTTTAAATCTTCAATTAAGAAGATATTATTAGGAGCAAGAAAAGTATGAAAGTATTTTGAAATTTTATTCAATTTAGATGCTGATGTAATTTAGGTTGTATAATGAGGAATCAGTTATTACTTTCTGCAGCACTGTTGAATTTAGAGCTACAAAATAAAAAAAAATATATAAAATAAATCTTGTGATTGTATAAAACTGAATGAATAATTGTTTCTATTTAGATACATCATTCAATTATTTCACAATGTATTTAACTTCATTAAAAAAAAAAACAAGAATGATAACATAATTAAATAAAATAAACTATTGTACTTTGGATGGGCGGCATGGTGGCTTCGTGGTTAGCACGTTAGCCTCTAAGCGCTAGGGATTCCCGGTTCGAATCCCAATCTGGTGTTTCAAGGTTCTTCCTGCGTCCACATGGGCTTCTTCCCACAGTCCAAAAACATGGATCAAGGTCAATTGAATACTCCAAATTGCCCCATATAGTGTGTGTGTGTGTGTGTGTGTGTGTGTGTGTGTGTGTGTGTATTTGTGTGTGTGTGTGTGTGTGTGTGAATGAGCGCTCAGCGATAGTTGTCCTGGGTGTATCTGCCCAGCGCCCGAAACGTTCTTTGGATGGATGGATGGATGGATGGATGTACTTTGGATTAAATTTGAAGACAAAACAGTATATGGCCCTTATAAGAATAGTAGCAAACAATATTTTCAATACATTTTCCATGTCCAAATTAGGTGTCTAAAAACGCTTACTTCCATCAGAAAGACGAGCAATGACGATGCCACTTCCCCCACGAGCTGTAATCATGAAGCCTGCTTTGATGACAGATAAGATGGCTAGTCCCTGAGCCTTGGCGATCACATGGGCTCAAAAAAAATAAATAAATAAATAAAAAAATTAATGGAGTTAATAATGTTTGGTAATGTACTAAGAATAGTAAATACAACAAAAATCAATATATATATATATATATATATATATATATATATATATATATATATATATATATATATATATATATATATATATTTACAGTTATTACACAAAGACAAAATTGTTGGTATCTCTCGGTTCATGAAATAAAAATGGTCACAGAATAACTTGAATCTGACAAAAGTAATTAATAAAAATGCTATGAAAATTAACCAATGAAAATCAACCATGCTTTAACAGTATCATTAAAATAAATAAACTCATGAATCAGGTCTGCACAGAAATGATGGCACCCTTAACGTAATATTTTGTTGCACAACCTTTTGAGGCATTCATTATTTAATTTAATATTTAATTAATGCAATTAAACAACTAGTCTAACTGTCAATGAGACTTCTGCACCTCTCAGCATGTATTTTGGCCCACTGCTCCAGTTGTCTCAGGTCTCAGAAGTGTGCCTTTTCCAGACAGTACGTTTCAGCTCCTTCCAAAGATGCTTAATAGGATTTAGGTCAGGGCTCATATTCTTGGGTGTTTTTAGATGTGTGTTTTAGGTCATTATCCTGTTGCAAGACCCATGACCTGTGACAGAGGCTAATCTTTCTGATCCTGGGCAGTACTTTTCTGTCTAGAATCACTTGATAGTCTCATTGTACCCTGCACAAATTCAAGATGCCCAATGCCAGATGCAGCAAAGCAGCCCCAGAACATAACATAGTCTCCTCCATGTTGCACAGTAGGGACAGTGTTCGTTCTTGATAGGAGTAATTTTTCCATTTGTGAACATAAAAAGCTATATTTTTGTTTCAGCCGCAGGACACTCTCCCAGAAGCTTTGGGGCCCATTATCATGTAGTTTGGCAAGCAAATTCCAGTCTGACGTTTTTTGATTTGTTTTCAACAATGGTGTCCTCCTTAGTCATCTTCCATGTTCATCTTTAATTACTTTTCTGGGTAATAATTATTACTTTATTATAATTCTTATCTGTCTCTTTGATTTGTCATCAATTTGTTTAGAGAGGTTGGCTACAATCCCATAGATCTTTAATTTCTGAATAATATGTGCAATTGAAGTCACAGGAATATCAAGTTGCTTGGGAATGGTCTTATAACCTTTACTTTAAACATGCTTGTCTATAATTTTCTTTCCAATCTCCTGAGACAGCTCTTTTTCACTTTCTCTGGTCCATGTTGAGTGAGGTACGAACGAAACTGCACAGTGACTACCTGTAGCCCTGTATTTTGGCCCACTTACTGATTACAAGATTGTACACACCTGTGATGCTTATTATCTTTGGTCACATTATTTTCAGGGGTATCCTCATTTTTGTCTACGTGTATCGCTATTTAAATAGTTCAAGTCCGGTGACTAAACTGAAATGGTGCAAAGGAACATAAAACATGATGGCCTGATGTGGCAGATCAGACCACTTTGCCATCCATTGTTGGCAGTTCCAGCAGAAAATAGTGGTCAGTCGTCAGTGCTCTGACCCAGTCATCACATTTTGGTGATAAAAAAAAAATAGTTTCAAACACTTTAAATTTAAGGATAGTTTACTTGCTGCCTAATATATCCCATCGACTAACAGGTGCAGTAATAAAGATGGACAGGTAAATGAAAGGTTAGAAATCTAGCATTCATATATATACATAAATAAAAAAACATAAAATAAAAAAATTATATTTTCTAAGCAAAATTTTAAATATTGACTTTTCATAACTTTTAAAATACTATAAAAAGAAAAAAAAAACTTTAACATCTGGACAGTACTAGTGGCTATTTACAGACAGGAGTGATTACAAGTGATAATTTAATAGGATAGATTTCCCAAATGAACATAGAGGGACCACTGTTTTTCCAACCTATGAATCGAACGCATGACTTTTTTGCTATGAGCCAGAAAATTTACTGCTGTGCTACAATATCAATTGAAATGTGTAAAACATTTACCTGGAATCAGCTTGTCTGGCCCTTCTCTGTTTGAAATCTCTGTAAACTCTCTGAGAATTTTTGCAGCTTTTTTGGCTTCGGACTTTAGGTTGGATGGAATAGGGTTGTTCACTGTAAACAAAAAAAACAAACAAAAAAAATAAAGTTTTTTTTTTTAAAAATATAAATAACACTAACACACACACATTATATATATATATATATATATATATATATATATATATATATATATATATATATATATATATATATATATATATATATATATATTTATTATTAGGGGGTGTCTTCAACTAAGGATTTTCATAGTCGAATCTGATTCATCAGATTTTCCCTATAGTCGAATCAGTTAAAATTTCACCACAAGATGGCGCTATAAGCGTGGTTTTTAAAAAATATATTTTTTTATATTTTACTTGTTTTTCTAGAGCACCGTAAATGCGCACACATCATAAAAAAAAAAATATTAACAGAAATAAGGATGATTTTATTTGACAAAAGGCTATATATATATATATATATATATATATATATAAACGAAAACAAAGACATTTCATGTAAAAACTAATGCCTAGCAGCAGCCATGGGCACCCCCATGTGGTCAAAATGGTACATTCGACTATGAGGTTCATAGTCGACTACGGTTCTCAGGATCGAATCAGCGAATATTGCAGCTCACCCCTAATATATATATATATATATATATATATATATATATATATATATATATATATATATATATATATATATATATATATATATATATATACACACACTGTATATATATGCATATGTGTGCTGAGTATTGGAACCAAGGAGATGTTATAAACGAATCCTTCCGGCATGTTGTGGATAAGACTTGTTAGCCTGGAAACTTCACAAATAATTTTTGTTTACAGGATATTACTATAAATAGATTTTGTTTATCAATTCTGCTTGATGCAACAGGTGCATCCCCAATGCCCTGCCCTTTATGTGAGTATTGACGCACAACGCTCCTAGTTATTTATTGTGCAATTAAGAACTTGTTGAACTTGAAACATCTAAAAATATTATTTCACTTTTTTTTGCATTTATTTTCAGACACCACTTCTAAATAATACATTAAACACATATTAAACTACTGATTTGTAAAGATTTTTAGAACTGAGAAGCTGTTCTTCAAATTTGTTCCAAAATTGACTTCTCTTGATTATAGACATAAACTACTGAGTATGTTTTTGGGAGAGCTAATTGCTGTTAATTGTTGTGACATGCTTTTTTTAAAGTATTTTTTTTAATTAATCAAAAACCACAGAAAAACTTACAACAAACTTAACAACAACAACAGCAACAAGAAAAAAAACTAAAAGTATCATTGCTAAATATTGAGTCAATTAATTAAAACAAAATAATGCCATTGGGCGGCACGGTGGCTTAGTGGTTAGCACCGGTTCGAATCCCCATCTGGGTGGAGTTTCCATGTTCTCCCCGTGTCCGCGTGGGTTTCCTCCGGGTTCTCCGGTTTCCTCCCACAGTCCAAAAACATGGATCAAGTCAATTGAGTTCTCCAAATTTCCCCATATAGTGTGTGTATGTGTGCATGTCTGTGTGAGTGTGTGCCCAGCGATAGACTGGTGCCCTGTCCTGGGTGTGTCTGCCCAGCGCCCGAAACATTCTCCCCTGGATGGGCATGGGGAACCCCCCCGCGACCCTAATATAGGACAAAGCGGAAGATAATGAATGAATAAATGAATAATGCCATTGTACAGATTTTTTTGTAACACTTGTAATAAATGTTTTGCTCTTTGTTAAGGGGCAAAATATTAGAAGATAAACAGAACTACTTTTTAGGAAAGTCAAATATACTTAGTTTTAGCTATAATTATTCATATGATGCCTAAATCAATTTCAGGCCTAAATTATGTGATATACATATAGTTATTCATTTCAAAAACATTAATAAAAAGCATTAAAAACACTTTCTACCCTAAGTGTCTAGTGTAGGCTCCAGTTACTGCTGATGTTTGTGGGTGCAGAGGGAGTTTTGAATCCTGGCTAAATATGAGGTCAAAATGCTTACTCTTTAATTGTCCAGGTGAATGCATTACATGAATAAGCAAGTTACTAACAAAAAAAAACCTTTATTTTTATTATTATTTTTTTAACATTAAGATGTAGCTGAAAATGTTAAGTATTTTTTCATATAATCCTAAAAATAAACAAGGTAAAATAAATGTGTACACATTGCAGTAAACACACCCAGGTTTCCCATCTTACAATTAAATGATCATCATCACAGCTAAGAAGATTAAAGTGGTCTTCAGATTCACGATTATACATTTTGGATTGTTTCAGAGTAAAAAAATAAAT
The DNA here is from genome assembly GCA_019802505.1 of Corydoras sp. C115. Classification (NCBI taxonomy): domain Eukaryota; kingdom Metazoa; phylum Chordata; class Actinopteri; order Siluriformes; family Callichthyidae; genus Corydoras; species Corydoras sp. C115. The sequence continues at coordinate 4,205,067 of JAFMOC010000006.1, read as the reverse complement.
AAAATAAAAGTTCTTTATCACTGTATGCAATATTCCATTGAAAATTTTATGCAATAAGTTTTAATAAAAAGCAGAATTGAACATTTAAAAACAGGATTCATTTAATGCAGCAGAGAAAAATGTTACATTTAGTGCTTTGAAAGGTGAGATTCATTTCATATTCGTACAAATGATGCAATTAACTGTCAAAAGGTTTTAAAAAAAAAAAAAAAAAAAAAAAAAAAAAAAAAAAAAAAAAAAAAAAAAAAAAAAAAAAAAAAAAAAAAAAAAAAAAAAAAAAAAAAAAAAAGTTCAAATGAAAAAATAAACACAAAACTATAGACATCTGTAAATTTTTTAAAAATGTGCGTGCTCAAAAAGAAAAGTGCTCAAAAAGAAAAATATTTTTTGTGCTTTATTAAATTACATGCAGATTCATGTATAACAAGTTTACCAAGTTAAAAAGTTTATCTACAAATTATACATACAGATTATTATAGTTTTAAATGAAATCTTATTATTGTTTGTTTACATTTGAAAGCTTTAATTCTGGAGTCAATTTCATAAAATATGTTTCAGTAAATAATAATGCACAGCCTTTTTTTTTTTTTTTTTTAAAGAGTTTAAGTTTTTAAGTTGTTGCACCATTAGCAGAACCCCCTTATTTATATTTCAGTAAGCAAAAAGCAAGTAAAAATAGTAAGTAAAAGTTATTTAACACTTGTTTTTTTACTTTAGGCTGTCATAAGGAATAACATAAGACTTCAATAATGATTAAGCATATGAATACACCTTTACTACACATTATTACATATCCGTTTAATGGATATAAACAAATGCATGACACACGAAGGGTTTCTTAATCTAACATAAATGAAAATATATACATACATTAAAAATACTTGTCATCCTGTATAAATCATCCAATTATTTAAATATAAAAGCCAATAGTAAAACCGAATCCACATTTTTCTCCATTAAGAAGAACATTTAGTTGAAATCATTGCTTTCGGTTATCTCAGTGTGTTTCTTTAATAACTGTTTAATCAGTAATGCAGGAAACTGTTTGAGCCTCTCGTCAATCATGTAAATAAATCTGATCAGTTCAGTGGATGCTGCTGGGTATACTACTGGAACAGTTCACTAGCAATGATGATCATATGGATTATTTCACATCTTTTAAATCTCTCATTTTGTGTTTATCGGATTTGTGGGATGTCAACTAACCAGGGAATTTGAAAAATGGAATTATGAAATAGAATGTTGACAAAGTGAAAGTTTAGTGAACTTAATACTGGTGATACCAGGTGAGCAAACAGGGCTTATTTATGTAGCACAGTCTAAAGATTTTTTTTTTTAATGTTTAAAACATAGTACATTTAATCAGTTTATTACAGTTCATAGTGGGTTAAACTAAATACATTTTAAGTAACATACAATGCTAAAACTTTGTGTAAGTAGTTATAAAAGGAGCATTTTATTTTTTTTAACTATTCCTGTTAATATATAGTGTAATGACCCTTACAATAGCCATAAAGCTGTTTGAATGAAGATCCTGAGTATTTTAAGAGGATATTCAGTCCACAGTACATCAAGCTAAGTAATCAGTAGCCAGTATCTCAAAAATGAAACGGCATTACATGTTGGTTACAAAGTAGATTTTAAAATAGCATTATGTTTTTTTTTTCTTCAGTCACTGACAGAGAAAGCATATGGCTATTGGCAAAAATGTGTAACCTTGCTTTGTAAGTTTCAAATGGCTTTCAGAAAAATAATTTTTTTTTATAAAATTTATTATTAATGTTATTTATTTTTTAAAATCCTGAACATGATGAAAGTAAACGAAAAATAATTAATGAAAGTTTGTGTGTTCGTATGTAGTTTTTCCACTGTATCTAAGCTACACATTAATGTTTCTAGACATTAATTCTCTTTCAAGGATGAACTTTGAGATTTTAAAAATGAAAGACTTCACCCAGTTATATCTAATCAATTACTTATTAAGCACTGTAATGATTCTAATACTATTACCAGCTACGAACATTGACTTCTAACTCCAGTCTTTGAAATGACAGATTTCTGCATGTTCACTAATCTGATTTGTCATTAATAAGCCAAGAGTTTCTGTTTTAGTTCACATCAGGCCATTAAATCACTAACTTAAACAATTCAAAGAGCTGGAACTGAAGATGATGCCACATGATGCTGGCATTGTGATCAAAGGCATTGAGGTGCTTAGAAGTCTTGGAAGTGTAACTATCATTTATTTATTTAAGATCATCAGGCCTTATTCTCAGTTTACCTGACAACTTAGATTGTCCAAAATATCATTAATTTGGATTGACAAGCCGAGTCCAGTGCGAAAAATCAAGTTAAAAATGTATGCTTTATGCTTTTTTTCAGCTCATGCTGAAAAAATATATTTTTAAATGGGTGTCTGGATCCAACTAGAATATTATTTTTTGAACTTTAAAATGACACTTTTGCTCATATATTACAAGTCTAAAACTAAGCAAGAACAGCTAGATTCAAAGACAGGTTTTGACCAATTTGCAAACATCATCTATCTAGGCACTTCACTGATTTATACAGAATGACAAGTACTTTTAATGTTTCATTTATGTTAGATTAAGAAACCCTTCGTGTGTCATGCATTTGTTTATATCCCTTGACACAAGGCTATGAGAAAGCTTTTTCGTCAAACTAAGCTACCTGGCCAATGAAGTTTGACTTACAAATGCAGATTTCATATAATTTCATGATTACTACTGTACAAATAATTGCTGCTTACGCAAATCTACAGCATGCAATCATCTGTAATCAGTGAATGAGTCACAAGGCAAAATAAAAAAGAAGTAAAATGCAAATGCTTGTAACAATTTGATTATGTCTTAATTCATATTTACTAGAGATAATGATGAATTACATATGCAACATCCACTCAAAGTGAGAAATGCTAATCTGCTCTGACCAGAGCCAGTCTAATATTTGAAAATAGATTAATTTATAAAATAATGTTCGAATTGCTGGGACAATGAAGGCTACTTGACATACACAAAAACAAAATATATAATGAAATATTGTATTTGAAAAGCCAAAACAGTCTCAAGCACATTTTACTTGGAAATATTGTACAATTGGACAAATCTTTTGAACAATTAAAATGGACAGCAATGAATCACTTTTACTTCAGTGCTTAATGGTGCAGTAGCAGGGTAACATAGATGGAGTGTTGATGGGGCACCAAGTATGTGCATGTAATCAAAAACATTTTAATCATCAAATAGCACACAAAGGTTTATTAACGTTTATTCAGTTTTAGGTATTTGATTATTGTTGTTATGGAATATTTTATGGCAAAAACATGTTTAGAACATGTATGTGACAAGTGATGTAACCCTACCATTAGCAGATGGAGATGTGGTCTGGGAATTAACCAAACATGGCAAAAAGCATACGGCTTCCAACAGCAGAGTGGGTGGAAAAGATGCAGCACTGTGGTGCGATGCTTAGGTTAGATCACATATCAGGTAAATGTCAACCACTGGGTCATAGATGTACACTGAAGTCAGCTGGCACTTTACACTACACAGGTACAAAGAAATCAGAAAAAAGAACCTGTACATTTGTTTAGAACAGGGAAAGCCCCAGAAGTAGTGACACTGGCTGAGCAACCTCTGATGGTTTTAATGTTAATATGAGATGCTAAGGTGTCTGGAAAATTCAGGGTTATAGTAAACTACTAAGTGTTTGTGCCTTTCAGTGTTTAGCAATGCTGATAAGAAAAACAATGAAATAAGCCTGCACCAAGCCGATTTTCTACTTTTTAAATAAATAGTAAATTATCCCAATATATTGCAAAACAACGCAACAAAACACAGTAAGTCTAGGAAACTTATTTTCATATATTCATTTATTTTTAAGTAATATATTTTTAATAACTGTGGCACGGTAGTTTAGTGGTTAGCACGTGCGCCTCTCAGCACTAGGGATTCGGGACCCGGTTCGATTCCCAATCTGGGTGGAGTTTCCATGTTCTCTCCGAGTCTGCTTGGGCTTTCTCTGGGTTCTCCGGTTTCCTCCCACAGTCCAAAAACATGGATCAAGGTCAACTGACTTCTTCAAATTACCCCAAATAGAGTGTGTTTATGTGAGTAAGTGTGTGCCCAGCGATAGATTGGCGCCCTGTCCTGGGTGTATCTGCCCAGCGCCCGAAACGTTCTCCCCTGTATGGGCATGGGGAACCCCCCCGCGACCCTAGTAGAAGATGAAGCGGAAGATAATTGATGGATGGATTTTTAATAACTGAATATTTGGTGCGTTTCTAGTCTGCAAGTATGTATGTATACATACCGACATCATAACTTGACTAAGATGCTGGAGCAATATTCTCTAAGCATCAAAAAAAAAAAGGTTACCAACAAAGAAATTGCAAATGTGGTAGAACATTATTTAAAAATCATGTACCATTTATAGAAATAATTTTAAATACCAATAGTCAAAAACTTGGACTTTGTGCTTTTACAACTTCAGACTTTAGTACATCTTTTCTTTTTTTATTAGTCCCTGATGGTTCTCTATTGGTCATTACCATCAAGGTAGTATATTTTAGGTAGTAGTTTGTCAGTTCTGCAGAGACACTGATGTGGTGAGGGGGTTTTAATGCAGCAGCGCTGCTGTAGTTTAATTTAAACTCTTCAGTGACAGACAGACTACAGTCTGTAACCACAAAGTCCATCATTACCGCGTGTATAAGTGAGAGCATTCTGTATGCGCATACAGTGGGGTATACAATCATGGTAGGTTTAACAAAGATTTTTAAAATCTTTCAAAAACATAAAACGAAGGTTATAAATCAATTTGTAATTGATTCGGTAAAAAGTATTTAATTCTTAAACAAAACATCACTTACTACTTGTTGGAGAAAACCTTGTTGGTAAGCATAGAGGTCAGATGTTGTTTGTAGTTGCTCATCAGCTTTGTGCACATATTGGAGGGGATTTTTGGCCACTCTTCTTTACAGAAACTACCCAAATCCTGAAAGTTTTGAGGCTGTTGCTTGGCAACTTAAAAGTTTGAGCTCCCTTTACAGCCTTTTCTGAATCTTTAGCTGTTTATCAACCATCTTCAAATGGGCTTGCAAATTAGCCTTTTTAAGGTTGGGGACTGCACTGCTTTCTTAAAATCATAAAGAAGTCCTGATTCTTACACACCTCACCCTTTTTGGAACCCTCCTTACCCAAAATCTTGCATGGAAATCTAGAGCAAGGACGACTTACTTCTATATTATATTTCTTCTATTTTCAAATTATCATACCAACAATGTTACATTTCTCAAGAAACCACTTCAGCCTTGTAAAGTTCTACAATTTTGTCCCTGACATCCTTTGAAAGCCTTTTGTGCCTAGTGGTCAGGAGGTTTGAACAGAAGAGACTGCGCTGGCCTAAAGGGACATGACTAATGTGTGTGCCTCACACCTCAAAACTTGACTGCGATTATCAGAATTTTTGCTGGTTAATGGAGGATCAAATACAAAAATACATATATATATATATATATATATATATATATATATATATATATATATATATATATATATATATATATATATATAAATATACAAATAAAAAAAAAAAAAAAAAAAAAAAAAAAAAAAAAAAAATATATATATATATATATATATATATATATATATATATATATATATATATATATACACACACTCATCGGCCACTTTATTAGGTACCTGTCCAACTGCTCGTTAACACTTAATATCTAATCAGCCAATCACATGGCGGCAACTCAGTGCATTTAGGCATGTAGACATGGTCAAGACAATCTCCTGCAGTTCAAACCGAGCATCAGTATGGGGAAGAAAGGTGATTTGAGTGCCTTTGAACGTGGCATGGTTGTTGGTGCCAGAAGGGCTGGTCTGAGTATTTTAGAAACTGCTGATCTACTGGGATTTTCACACACAACCATCTCTAGGGTTTACAGAGAATGGTCCGAAAAAGAAAAAACATCCAGTGAGCGGCAGTTCTGTGGGCGGAAATGCCTTGTTGATGCCAGAGGTCAGAGGAGAATGGCCAGACTGGTTCGAGCTGATAGAAAGGCAACAGTGACTCAAATAGCCACCCGTTACAACCAAGGTAGGCAGAAGAGCATCTCTGAACGCACAGTATGTCGAACTTTGAGGCAGATGGGCTACAGCAACAGAAGACCACACCAGGTGCCACTCCTTTCAGCTAAGAACAGGAAACTGAGGCTACAATTTGCACAAGCTCATCGAAATTGGACAATACAAGATTGGAAAAACGTTGCCTGGTCTGATGAGTCTCGATTTCTGCTGCGACATTCGGATGGTAGGGTCAGAATTTGGCGTCAACAACATGAAAGCATGGATCCATCCTGCCTTGTATCAACGGTTCAGGCTGGTGGTGGTGGTGTCATGGTGTGGGGAATATTTTCTTGGCACTCTTTGGGCCCCTTGGTACCAATTGAGCATCGTTGCAACACCACAGCCTACCTGAGTATTGTTGCTGACCATGTCCATCCCTTTATGACCACAATGTACCCAACATCTGATGGCTACTTTCAGCAGGATAATGCGCCATGTCATAAAGCTGGAATCATCTCAAACTGGTTTCTTGAACATGACAATGAGTTCACTTAACTCAAATGGCCTCCACAGTCACCAGATCTCAATCCAATAGAGCATCTTTGGGATGTGATGGAACGGGGGATTCGCATCATGGATGTGCAGCCGACAAATCTGCGGCAACTGTGTGATGCCATCATGTCAATATGGACCAAACTCTCTGAGGAATGCTTCCAGCACCTTGTTGAATCTATGCCACGAAGAATTGAGGCAGTTCGGAAGGCAAAAGGGGGTCCAACCCGTTACTAGAATGTTGTACCTAATAAAGTGGCCGGTGAGTGTATGTATGTATATATATATATATATATATATATATATATATATATATATATATATATATATATATTTATTTATAGACACACTAACACGTACCCACACACACGTACTGTACATTTCCAGTTACAAGTTTGCACACACCTTTTTTGCTCTTCTTATTGTCAATTTTAAGTGTTCCACTGTAAAGATGAGCATTATAGTTTGAAAATTAAAGACAGTAGTCCATCTGTTTGTGGACTACAGTACATACTGTGTTAGCCCCATTTACTCTGTTCTTTAATGGTTAGGACCCCAGGTTTTATTTGGTTTGTGCATTATTTTCACTCCTGTAGTGTCACTGAGGTGGTTAATTGAAACTACAGCAACACTGCTGCACTGAAACCCTCCCAACTGAAGTGTCACTTCAGAACTGACAATAAACCATCACCTAAATTATACCTGTAAAAGGTCAAGTCTTTTTTTAACAGCACGGTATATATGTGTATACTCTGGAGTGAGCACCTTGTCAGCACCTTTGTATGTGTGCGCATGGGGTGCATGCACACATGCATGTTTGTGTGTACTGTGGTATGTTCAAGCACTTGTATCTGTACTGTGGGGTGTGTAAGTACTGTGGGGTGTGTCTGGTAAATCTTGCATCATTTAAATTCCTTTTACCTTTATGCTGTTAACGAGTTTAAGTCTCTTTACCATAATTCCACATCAGATAGATGTAACAAAGAACCAGCTTCATTTACACAATGGGTTTGATTGACATTATACAGTAAATGGACAGGGTAAACCATTTCTGACAATCATGTGCCTACATATCTATTATGTAGGGTGACTGTGCTATGAAATAGGGTGACATCTCAGAATCCAGATCATGTTCCACATGATCAGTTAGATTTTTTTCAATCAAAACATTCATTCTTTTAAAATGTTATAACAAAGTTGTTCTGAGGTAATGTTTTTGTTTATTATGTTAAAACTGACTTTTTTATTTGCAACAAATACATAAGATTCATGAGCAGCATGGTGTCTTAGTGGTTAGCACATTCGTCTCTCAGCACTGGGGGATCCAGGTTCGAATCCAAACCTCAGTAGAGTTTTCATGATCTCCTCATGTTTCCTCCCACAGTCCAAAAACATGGATTCCTGGTAAATTCCATCCACTATTTGAGACTCTACTAAGATCACAGAGGGGTTTTCAATGCCCATCCAGGGGAGAATGTTTCGGGCACTGGGCAGATACACACAGGACAGCGTGCCAATCTATCGCTGGGCACACACTCACAAACACTATATGGGGCAATTAGGACCATTCGATTTACCTTGATCCATGAGAATCCAGAGGAACACAGAAACTTTACAGAGATTAGGATTCGAACTGGGAATCCTTAGAGCTGAGAATGGGAAAGTGCTAACCAATAAGCCACGGTTCCAGGTAAATTGAAAGCTCTAAGTTGCCCCATATAGTGTGTGTTTGTGTGTGTACCGGGGCGCGGTAGCTCAATGGTTAGGGCATTGGGCAATCAATCTGAAGGTTGGTGGTTTAAATCCACTGAAGATACCAGTGTGGGTCCTTGAGCAAGGCCCTTAACCTCATTGCTCCAGGGATGTTGTGATTAACCCTGTGCTCACCTTGTAACCTTTGAATAAAAGGGTCTGCTAAATGACCAAAAGTATGTAAATGTAATGTAATGTGTATCTGTGTCTTATGGGCTTTTTATTTATTACCTATTGTTTTTTTTTTTTACCCCACTTGGCATCAGATAGTCGATTAGAAGGGGTTTAATTGATTTTTTTTTTTTTTTAATAGAATTGTCTGAGACCTCACATCGCGCCTAATGAGAACCGGAAGGTAACCGGTTGCACCTGGGGAGGGTGATGACCGACTCATTCCCAAATAGAACTCTTATTTGTGTAAACTTCCATTAGGGCGAGTTGAGAACAATAACGTAAGCGTAGCGAATAGCCACGAACCGAACACGGAGAGAAAACCAGCGCTGCGTCACAACAGAAGGCATATCAGGCAGGTGAAACGTTCTATCCTCCACTGTGTGTTTATGCTTAAAACAAACATCCTAAAAGTTAGCCATGTTTATCTTGCCTACAAGTGGATGAGGGCTCTGATGAGTACGTTCGGACATGACAATAAAGTAATATTCGATTGACTTACTCTTGACTGAGCTCGCTGTATTGGCAGGACAGTTCTCGGCGGGCGTTCAGTAAACCTGTTTCAGCTCTCTGCTCATTTCCGATACACCTGCCGAACCTGTTCCCGCCCCGCTGCTCTTAAAGGAGCCGAGTCCGCTTCAGCATGTTCGCGAAAATAACCATCTATCCATTCAATATCTTCGGTTTTATCCTCTACTAGGGTCGCGGGGGGGGGGGGTCCCATACCCCATGCCCCATGCCCATTCAAGGGAGAACGTTTCGGGCACTGGGCAGATACACCCAGGACAGCCTGCCAATCTATCGCACTCACTCACACCCTTTATCCATGACTGTGGGATAAAACTGGAAAACCCAAAGGAAACCCACATGGGCACGGGGAAAACATGGAAACTCCACCCAGATTGGGATTCGAACCGGGAATCCCTAGTGCTGAAAGACGAATGTGCTAACCACTAAGCCACTGTGCCGCCCCCGTGAAAATAACCATCCATCCATCCATCCTCCCCATGTCCATCCTGGGGAGAATCTATTGCTGGGCACACACTCACTCACACCCTTTATCCATGACTGTGGGATAAAACTGGAAAACCCAAAGGAAACCCACATGGGCACGGGGATAACATGGAAACTCCACCCAGATTGGGATTCGAACCGGGAATCCCTAGTGCTGAAAGACGAATGTGCTAACCACTAAGCCACTGTGCCGCCCCCGTGAAAATAACCATCCATCCATCCATCCTCCCCATGTCCATCCTGGGGAGAATCTATTGCTGGGCACACACTCACACAAACACACTCTATATGGGGAAATTTGAAGAATTCAATGGACCTTGATCCATGCTTTGTGGGACCTTTATCCATGACTGTGAGATAAAACTGGAGAACCCGAAGGAAACCCACATGGGCACGGTGATAACATGGAAACTCCACCCAGATTGGGATTCGAATCGGGAATTCCTAGTGCTGAAAGACGAACGTGCTAACCCTAAGCCACTGTGCCGCCTCCGTGAAAATAACCATCCATCCATCCATCCTCCCCATGTCCATCCTGGGGAGAATCTATTGCTGGGCACACACTCACACAAACACACTCTATATGGGGCAATTTGAAGAATTAATTTGACCTTGATCCATGTTTTTGGACTGTGGGATAAAACTGGAGAACCCGAAGGAAACCCACATGGGCACGGGAAGAACATGGAAACTCCACCCAGATTGGGATTCGAACCGGGAATGTGATTAGCACTAAGCCACTGTGCTGCCCCTTCGAAAATAACCATCCATACATCCATTATCTTCCACTTTATCCTCTATTGGGGTCACGGGGGGGCTCTCCATGCCCATCCAGGGGAGAGTGTTTCAGGCGCTGGGAAGATACACCCAGGACAATCTATCGCTGGGCACACACTCACTCACACAGACACACAAACACACACTATATGGGGCAATTTGGAGAATTCAATTGACCTTGATCCATGTTTTTTGACTGTGGGAGAACTCCATCCGGATTGGGATTTGAACCGGGAATCCCTAGAACCGAGAGGCGAACGTGCTAACCACTAAGCTACCGTGCCACCCCCGCAAAAATAACCATTTACCAAAATATAATACCACACAGCAAAATACTTTTCTCTACCTATGGTAGAATCAGCTTTTATATTATATATCTGCTTCATATTAAATTGCGCATGGTTTAGACAGAAAGGATTGGGCAAAAAGGATTGAATCAGGCACTTCAAGGTTGCTGTACACGCCGTGGAGGTGCACACCTGTAGTACAATCTGTTTTTATAACTTAAACTGTGTATGTATGCATATTTACTGACCCATACAGCCAAGAAGTAAAAAAAATGGGCAAGAATAAACTAAATCTCCCAAACCAAATATGCTTAAAAACACCAAGACTCAATAGGCCATTAAACCCATACTCTTAAAACTAAATATGTAACAGAAAAATAAAAAGGTCCTAGCTCATTATATACATAAATTTAGGTTGTAATTTTGGAGTTCAATCAAGTACACAGTGTATTCAAAAACAATTATCATGGGATGTATGACTAAGCCAATACACTGCTGTACTATAAAAAGCTGTACTATTAAGCCTTACTAAACTAAGTCTATACTACACTAACTATTAAGCCTAAATAAATATAATAATATCTCATCATAAAGTTTTAAGCACCTCTGTCCCAAAACTCAGTCACTTATTTAAAAAAAATAAGGTTCCTTTTTTACTGTTTATTAAAAACTTTGGATGTTGTTTGAACTCACGGAAAGAGTCATCAGTTATCCTAACATTCTTCCTACTAGTTTTTGCACATAATCAGGATAATCAGCACATTGTCTGCTGAACTAAAAGGACTATGTGTTCAAAAAGCATGTCCTAAAAAGACTTCTTTTATATAAAAAACATATTGTTTATTGGTTTGACTGTTTTCATGCAGCTTTTTTTTTTTTTTTTAAAGTTTGTTTAGTCCATATCATGTGCTTTCCACAGTCTATGGTTCATGATGTCTGTTGCACAATATTCCAAACATTTTGTGGGAAATTTTCAAATACCAATTACTTATATTAACAATGTTGAGCTTGCAGGGACAATGAGGGTTGCATGGCTGATAATCTAACACTGTTTAAAAGGTTTAATAAATCCTCTGTAATTTTAAATATAAATGTGAATATTTTCTGTATCTATAAGGCTTAATGAATAAATTAGCTTAAGCCGTAGCAAAACACTGACTTAACACTGTTTTAAACATCATTCATTTGCTGGTCATTTTACTAGAAATTACTAGAAATTAGTGACTTTAATGCACTTTATGCTCATAAGTAATGCAGAATGTCAACCACAATCAGGGATGCTCCATTAAAATGTGAAAATATAATTAATTTCAACTTAATTCTGCTACCTTAATTTTAAATAAACTGTTGATTTATTGTTGTATTTACTGTGGCTAAGCAGTGCAACCAATATGTCATAATAATAACAATGCAACTAGAAATTTTGCAAAAAATAAAAGCATTAAAGTGGCACGGTGGCTTAGGGGTTAGCATGTTCGCCTCTCAGCACTAAGGATTTCTGGGTTGAATCCCAGAATGATTCAGAAGCATAGCGAGGCTGGGTAGGGGGGAGGCAGAACCAAAGGCAGTAGATGTAATTAACATCCCTGCCAGATGTTCGCTAATGATCGGAGTGCAGCCTTTATATTCTGGTGCTGGACATGCAGCGAGTAGAGTGATCGCAGCAGTGATGGGAATGGCAGAAACATTTAAATGTGATTTTAATGCAGTCTGTTAATAATGCCATTTCCTGTACTTTATTAATCCTGTCTCTGGTTCTAATTGTGTCCCACTTTGTCACATTATTGGGTTGGGCAATTTCTCCCACCTGGGTTGTATTTGCTTTTTTTGTGTTAAAGATTATTAAAGAGAGGCAAAGTAATGTAGAGAAGAGGGCCTTGGCTGCAGAATGGGAAATCAGACGGACACTGAAACAGTTGTGTCTGTTCTGATCTGATTTCCATGTTTGCAGGTTCACATGCCAGCCTAATTATTAACATTATTCTGAATAAAATTAACATTGCAAATTTATAAAATCTTGTCTCCAATCCTTTTTGTATTTTGCCATGTAACAATTATATTTCAGATTTATTTATCTTTGGTTTTGTTATCTTTGGTCTTTTGGTTATAATTCTATATCATCTGGGTATTGCATTAGTGATTTACTGTTAATAAATACACTTCTGGGCACGGTGGCTTAGTGGTTAGCACGTTTGCCTCTCAGCGCTAGGGATTCCCGGTTCGAATCCCCATCTGGGTGGAGTTTCCATGTTCTCCCCGTGTCTGCGTGGGTTTCCTCCGGGTTCTCCGGTTTCCTTCCACAGTCCAAAAACATGGATAAAGTCAATTGAATTCTCAAAAATTGCCCCATATAGAGTGTGGTCTGATGAGTCCAGATTTACCCTGTTCCAGAGTAATGGGTAAATCATGGTAAGAATGCACCCATCATGCCTAGTGCCTACTGCACAAGCCTGTGGAGACAGTGTCATGATCTGGGATTGTTGCGATTGGTTGGGTCTAGGTTTAGGAACAGTATGTGCTCAAAGAATGAGAACTACCTGAATATAATGAATGACCTGGTTATTCCATCGTCAATGGATTTCTTCTTTTCATCATTTATCCCTGATGGCACAGGCATATTCCAAGATGACAATGCCAGGATTCATCTGGCTCAAATTGTGAGAGAGTGGTTCAGGGATCCACTTCTAGCCACTTCAGAAGTGTGTGACCAACTTTTTTTTTTGGCCAGGCAGTGTACATTTCTTTTTTTGTTTTCTTTAATTTAGTGTCCTTCTCATATTTGTTTCTGCTTCTGTTTCCTAGTAGTAGGTTAGGGTTTGAGCATTTTAGCCTGTTTTATGCAGTGGTGTCAGCACAGTACATAATACTGATTCACATATCCATGATCTAAATGGTTCCAATATTGTAAATTGTACATCTATTCTTATTTCTGAGACATTACATTTGAGACTTTCACGCAAATGTCACATGAGTAATGCTGGGACCGCCTAGATGTTAATCAAAAAAATTTGGCAAAATGTTTCAGGCATTTTTAAAATTAGACATTCTTAGATTTATGCCTGAGTCATCTTTCATGCAAAACTCAGCCAACAGGCTTGTCCTGTGCCTTATATCAGCTAAAATGCAGTTGCCCTTGCAATAACAGGTGCATACGTACATATACACGCAAAACATGTTTAGGAATTTGTGCATGACTCACACAAACTCAGAATCACTGCATATGAATCACCGAATGCTAACCAACATCAGGTTTAATTTCCGTAAGCAGATCTGCTGTCACATTAAGACTAACAGAATGCAATTGAAGCTCTCCCTGCCCTGGCATGAAAGCTAAGAGAAAAAAAAACACCTCACACTCTCATCATCTATTATACAGCTACTCCCTGCAATACATTTAAAAATTGTAAGAAATGTAAACAATATAGGGCGGCACAGTGGCTTAGTGGTTAGCACGTTCGCCTCTGTGCTAGGGATTCCCGGTTCGAATCCCCATCTGGGTGGAGTTTCCATGCTAATATAGGATAAAGCGGAAGATAATGGATTGTATGAATTGTCATATAGACTTGGTTGTCTCATGAAATATGTAATAAAATATTTAGGGGTATATTCACTTTTGTGACATACTGTACATTGCTGTGAACATGTGTTTTGGCCCTAATGTACAGATCTCCTAATCTACATATCACTGTGTGATACATATCACATTTTGTTTATATCACTGTGTCATACATATCTTACTGTGTGAAAATCTAGAGTCATTTCCAAATATTTAATTCATGCTTTACTATTGTTCCTTTTAAAGTTGGATCTAAATTACTTTTCCATAATTTTAGATTTAAAAAACAAAATTAAACATACGTTTAAAACGGTCAGCTATAGATGAAATAGTGTTTATTTTAAACATCAATCAGTTTTGCACTTTCAACTTACGTATATATAACAAATATATATAATCCAGTAGTGTTATATTATGTGCTGCTCTGTTAAGGTAAAAGTTGCAAAGAAAAACTACATTCTCTGGTCATGTGCTTAGCAAAGGTCCAATCTAATAATCAGCTTAAGACGTTCTTTGAATGTTTCATGTCAGGAGGAAAAATGTTTCCAAAGGGTTGCTGACTAAAGTGTGAAAAGGCAGATGTGACGCAGTGTTCTATTATAAAATGCTATTAAGTGTGTAATATTACTCTACATTACCTATCTTAACTTCATTATGTCTAAAATGAACAAGTACTTTTGTAACAATCACTTTTTTTTACTTTTAAAAAAGTCTGTTTACAAATGCTTAAAACGTAAATTAATAATTCAATTACACTGCAACATTTACACATGTACAAATGTTTCATGTGTTGTTTGCAATTGGTTGGACTATGTTCTACCAGGGGCGGCACGGTGGCTTAGTGGTTAGCACGTTCGCCTCTCAGCACTAGGGATTCCCATCTGTGTGGAGTTTCCATGTCCTCCCCGTGTCCGCGTGGGTTTCCTCCAGGTTCTCCGGTTTCCTCCCACAGTCCAAAAACATGGATCAAGTCAATTGAGTTCTCCAAATTGCCCCATATAGAGGTTGTGTGTGTGTGTGTGAGTGAGTGTGTGCACAGCGATGGGTTGGCGTCCTGTCCTGGGTGTGTCTGCCCAGCGCCTGAGACGTTCTCCCCTGGATGGGCATGGGGAACCCCGCCATGACCCTAATATAGGATAAAGCGGAAGATAATGGATGGATGGATGTTCTGCCAGTTCATTTGCAAAAGTTGTATATTTGTGTTTCTAATCTTGAGTCAGATGCTTATATAATATTAAATTGTTTATGGTGCTTACTTTTTGTTTGGAGTCACATGCTTTCTTCAGCTATAAATTATATTTAATCATATAAGCCAAGGCTGTACAGTAGCACTACCCACTGGACATGAGACTTAATGGGCAGCTTTTCATGTATAACATATACTTGGATACTTTCCATGCAAAATCATAATATTTGTTTATTGTGCAACTTCCAGCACTCATGACAGTTGTATTTCCACTCGAATCCTTACACAACATAGAATGGAAGTATATGAGCATTGGTAACTTAGTAGGAAACAGGGATTGGAAAATTGTAATAATAAAAAATGACCAAGAATTTGATAATACATGTGCAGTATGTACTTTACTTCTTTATTAAAGCTTAACTCTTAATATTTATTAAAGACATTTCATTATTTTCTGTTTTGGACACTTTATGTTTCATTAGTCAACACAATTATTTTTTTAAATAATCTTTTTTCCTGTCCGTCTTTATACTGTCTATGTTTAGTCCTCTAATAACTTGGCCTAATGAATCTGCAGGTTTGAATATGTCCAGGATAATTTTTCATACTTGGCCTTCTGCCTCATTAAGAGTGTTCATCTGTCAATCATCATGGTTTATATTAAATATAGTATTCACAGATATAAGCTCTTTCTCTGACTTGGCTGGCACCCAAAAAGATAGTCAGACCAGCTAAACCACAGTGTTGGCAGCTGGAATTATTGGGAGTTCCCTCTGTGAAGAGTAAAAGGCAGAGAGCCAATTAAAGAATGCTTTATCTAAAACATCAACTTTGGATACACTTGCATTTGTACACATACCTTCAGTTCATGTGATATATGCTGAAATTATAAAATGCTTTTACATCATCTGAACCATTATGTGATTTGACAAGGAATGGAATTTCATAACTTTCATCAGTTCAAAATAGGAATGAAGGGCAATTTCGTACTATCTATCATAATTTTTTCTACATGCCTAGGTTAATGGCAGCTGCATTAATGTTTTTTACACGTGTTTACACGTTTCTCCTTTGTGAGCTACTCTTTTGTAATTATAAGCTATGATGGTTGGTGTAACATCTAATTAACATACACCTTAAAAAGAGCATAAGTTGATTTATCCCTTTAGTTCAGTTTATTCTACTGCAACTCTTATATAACCTTGTTTTCAGTTTTTATTTGACTATAGAATTTCTGTAAACTTCAGTGTCAGTGTTATCATGGCATGCCCAGGCAAAATCAGACTGAATAAATATGTGGGTGCTGAGGGCCTGCTGTTTGCCAACAGTAAATGTTCTACCCAACAGGTAAACAGAACAGAGCTCTACAACAGTCTGCAGGTGAAGATTACTTCACACCAATAGAACTGAAGTCAAGGTCGTGCCTTTAAAGTTTCCCACAGATATCTGTACTGTGAGGGCATTTTTCACACCTTCACATTAATATTTATCTGAATCTGCGAAAAAAGATTATTTTACATTAAGAAATACAATAAAAAAAACACTATATGTGACTAGCCAAATTGTTTGTGATGTGTTTTACAATTTTGTGTGTGAACCAGACTTAACTTACCTTGCAGCATTTCAATAGTCATGCATCCTAAATAACTATAAAAAAATGGTGGTTTATACTGCAGCAAGTCAGTGCATGTATATATAACTATTATATTATGTATTATGCCAGTGCAGACAAGTATATGCAAAATACATAGCAAAGTCACCTGTCATTTGTTGTGTCTGCCTGTGCAAATATTAAGCAATAGGCATCTGAGGAACTTTCCATAGCTGTTTTTTATTATGAATGGTATGTTATCACAATTACATTTTTTAAGAAGGTTTCATGTTTAGATTTTATAAAATGGGTCATTTATAACATTGAGAAATAAAAAAGGGTCATGTGTAATGTGTATGACAGCAACATTGTCATAAAAAACCCACTGAAACCCTTCCTCAAGTAACATCACAATTTCAAGCTGGGGGCAGTGCAGGGTTCTCTCCAAAATACAGGCTTAAGAAGCAATGCCTAGCTCTAGAGTTTTTGATTAATGAACAACACATGGCTACGCATCTCACAGAGCTCTGCCTCCTTTCTTCTTAAACAAATTACTCTAAATTATAAACTGTAAATCTTTTTTTCATTCATTCATTATCTCCCACTTTATCCTCTATTAGGGCCGCGAGAATGTCTCGGGCGCTGGGCAGATACACCCAGGACAGGGCGCCAATCCATCGCTGGGTACACACTCACACACTCAAACACACTCTATATGGGGCAATTTAGAGAACTCAATTAACTTGATCCATGTTTTTGGACTGTGGGAGGAAACCGGAGAACCCGGAGGAAACCCACGCGGACACGGGGAGAACATGGAAACTCCACCCAGATGGGGATTCGAACCGGGAATCCCTAGTGCTGAGAGGCGAACGTGCTAACCACTAAGCCACCGTGCCGCGGAATGGGATGTCACATATTTTTTATAATTTTGGCAATATACAGTTCACAGATCTAATATTTTCTGAAGTGCAACATTTCTGTGTTCCACAGCACACTGCATGGAATCCCAAATGTGTTCTATAACATTCGGATCAGTTCACTTATGGAGCAATTGCAAAACTGTGTTTCTATAACCAAAATTTGCCACCTTTCTACTTTGGTGGTGGCACATTGTCCTGTTGGAAAAGGCAAAATACAAAAGAAGAATTACAGTGGGCGGCACAGTGGCTTAGTGGTTAGCACGTTCGCCTCTCAGCGCTAGGGATTCCCGGTTCGAATCCCCATCTGGGTGGAGTTTCCATGTTCTCCCCGTGTCCGCGTGGGTTTCCTCCGGGTTCTCCGGTTTCCTCCCACAGTCCAAAAACATGGATCAAGTTAATTGAGTTCTCTAAATTGCCCCATATAGAGTGTGTATCAGTGAGTGAGTGTGTACCCAGCGATGGATTGGCGCCCTGTCCTGGGTCTATCTGCCCAGCGCCCGAGACGTTCTCCCCTGGATGGGCATGGGGAACCCCACCGCGACCCTAATAGAGGATAAAGCGGGAGATAATGAATGAATGAATGAATGAATGACATCCCATTCCTAATCCACAGGGTTCAATGAGTTGGTTCACCCTCTTCAGCTTCAACAACTGGTAAGGCTGTCCACAAGGCTTAGTAGTGTGTTCATTTTTACCATTTTTCCAGAAGTGTATTTGTGAGGTCACACACTGATGTTGGACAAGAGGATCTGACGCTCTAATTCATCCCAAATATTTTCTGATGGGTTAAGGTCAGGAATCTGTGCAGGTCAGTCAAGTTCATCCACACCAGACTCATCCATGTCTTTATGGACCTTGCTTTGAGCACTGGTGCAGTCATGTTGGAAGAGAATGAGGCAAATACTTTTGGCAATACAGTGTATGTTGGTCAACACCATATGGGGCAGTTATAGGCTTGTGGTTAAGGAACCAGCCTTGCGACCTGAAGACCCCAGTTTGATTCCCACTCCCACCAAGTATTATGGCTGAAGTTCAAATTCAGGTAAATTATTTATATAGTGCTTTTAACAATAGTACATTATCACAAAGCAGATTTACAGTGTTGTAAGCCTTTAAACCTCCTAAGAGCAGGTCGAAGCGACGGTGGCAAGAAAAAACTTCCTGGTATATTGTTATTTTAAAAAAGAAACCTTGGTAAGACTAAGGCTCATTGGGGGACTTATCCTCCTTGAGGGGTCAGGAAGCATTAACAGCATAGGACAGCCATATACAGATTGTGTGGTGGTCAGGTGTCCATATTTAACAATTGAAAAACTATATATGTCCATTTAAGGGCATCCTGCTGGACTGCCAGTCTAATACAAATCCAAATTTCATCCAGTAATTGCTGTAGCTGCAGTGCAGTAAAGTGCCCTAGGACAAGGCACATAACGCTTCCCAGGCACCGTGTACAAGGCTGCCCACTGCTCAGGGCACATGTGCTCACTGCACTCAATGTGTGTATATATGTGTGTTCACTGCACGGATTGGTTAAATGTGGAGGATAAATTCCTGTGAGTAAGCACAGTAGGCAAAATAAATCACTTATCACTTTATCACTAGGTATAATAGGGAAGTTGAACTCCCCAAACAATGCCTAAACTCCTAAATTCCCATTTAATTACTTGTGAGGGGAAATTGTTCTGCTGAAAAGGTCTCAGCAATCAGGGAATACCCGCAATAATGGTTGGCAATATACTGCCCAAAACTCTCACTGCATTTGCTGGCTTGCCATCTTCCCATAGTGCATCTTGATTCCCAGTTTCTCAGATAATGCTCCTTGCCATCCATGTGATATATAAAAAAAACATGATTCATTAGACCAGGTCCCCTTTTTCCATTTCTCCATATTCAAGTTCTGATACTACTTACAAGCCCATTGTTGTAGCTTTTGTCTATAGACATGGGCACTCTGACTGGTCTGCAGATATGTAGAACTGAGTATCTGACACTTTTCTAATAGAACTAGCATTGACTTCTTTAGCAATTCAAACTACAGTAGCTCTTCTGTTGGAACGGACCACACAGGTTAGCCTCAGGTCAGGTCAGTCTAGAACATGCACTCTGTGTCACACTATTTTTGTATTTGCAAAATAAATACTGGTGTACTGGTCTAAATAGTGTAACGATGGGCTATCTGGGAGAAGATGTCATAGCGTTTGTACCTATCGACACATACCTCCACATAATAATAGTGTTTTTACATTTATGCCCATCTATTTGGTGGGCACTGCTGCATCCCTATACTATGACAGATGTTGGCTTTTGCAGTTTTTGAAAACTGTTATTTTACTTCAGAATGTAAGCTACCAAAAGGACCAATATGATTACAGCAAGTTTTCATTGTCTTTAACACCATCTGACAGGAGTATGTCAGTGTTTTTGCCGGAACTTGGTATATAACTTTCTATTGCTTTAATATATTTTCATGTTGCATTTCTTGATGCAGCAGTGACTTGTGTTAAGTAACAATTTTCCAAAATGCACCTGAGCCCATGTGTCCAAGATGTACAACAATAAGCTTAGTAAAAATGTGAGTAACTAAATTACCTTGAGAACCTGGCTGAGACCCAAATTTACAACAATACGGTACCCAAAAAGCTTTACTTGTTTAATATGTACAAAAATAAATGTTATATACTTTAACACAATACATTTATTATATAGCAAATGTTTATCAATATATATTTTTATTTACAATATGTACATATTGCACTTTGGCCTAAATGTGTTTTAATTAAGAATAAAAAGGCTTACACCATGGTGAAAAAGGTTGTAAAGATGGGTACTACAATAATAATAATAATAATAATACATTTCCACATATAATATTTTCATATTCCAAATATTATTTTGTTAAGAAATGTAATAACATTTACCTATGTGTTAATGGCTTTTTGTTGATGCAGAAGCAGATTCTATAATCACAAGGCACTTTTGAAACAAGTCACAAAATGTGGTTATACAAAATAAATTTTCATCAGTTGCATATAATCTGTGAATATTTAGATAAATATAAAAAGATATACACGTGGACAAAATTGTTGGTACCCCTTGGTTAATGACAGAAAAACCCACAATGGTGACAGAAATAACCTTAATCTGATAAAAGTAATAATAAATAAAAATTCTATGAAAATGTACAAATGAAAGTCAGACATTGCTTTTCAACCATGCTTTAACAGAATTATTTAAAAAAATAAACTCATGAAACAGGCCTGGACAGAAATGATGGTACCCTTAACTTAATATTTTGTTGCACAACCTTTTGAGGCAATCACTGCAATCAAACGATTCCTGTATCTGTCAGTGAGACTTCTGCACCTCTCAGCAGGTATTTTGGCCCACTCTTCATGTGCAAATTGGTCCAGTTGTCTCAGGTTTGAAGGGTGCCTTTTCCAGGCGGCATGTTTCAGCTCCTTCCAAAGATGCTCAATAGGATTTAGGTCAGGGCTCATAGAAGGCCACTTCAGAATAGTCCAGTGTTTTCCTCTTAGCCATTCTTGAGTGTTTTTAGATGTGTGTTTTGGGTCATTATCCTGTTGTAAGACCCTCGACCTACGACTGAGACCAAGCTTTCTGACACTGGGCAGCACATTTCTCTCTAGAATCCCTTCATAGTCTTGAGATTTCATTATACCCTGCACAGATTCAAGACACCCTGTGCCAGATGCAGCAAAGCAGCCCCAGAACATAACAGAGCCTCCTCCATGTTTCACAGTAGGGACAGTGTTCTTTTCTTGATATGCTTCATTTTTCCGTCTGTGAACATAGAGCTGATATGCCTTGCCAAAAAGTTCCATTTTTGTCTCATCTATCCATAGGACATTCTCCCAGAAGCTTTGTGGCTTGTCAACATGAAGTTTGGCAAATTCCAGTCAGGCTTTTTTATGTTTTGTTTTCAACAATGGTGTCCTCCTTGGTCGTCTCCCATGAAGTCCACTTTGGCTCAAACATCGACGGATAGTTCGATCTGAGACTGATGTTCCTTGAGCTTGAAGTTCACCTTGATGTTTGTCTTGACTCTTTTGTTACCATTCGTGTTATCCATCTCTTTGATTTGTCATCAATTTTCCTCCTGCGTCCAAGTCCAAGGAGGTTGGCTACAGTCCCATGGATCTTAAATTTCTGAGTCACATGTGCAACTGTAGTCACAGGAACATCAAGCTGCTTGGAGATGGTCTTATAACCTTTACCTTTAACATGCTTGTCTATTATTTTCTTTCTAATGTCCTGAGACAACTCTTTTCTTTGCTTCCTCTGGTTCATGTTGAGTGTGGTACACACCTTGTCACCAAACAGCACAGTGACTACCTGTAGCCCTATATATAGGCCCACTGACTGATTACAATATTGTAGACACCTGTGATACTAATTAGTGAACACACCTTGATTTAATTATTCACATTATTTTCAGGGGTACCATCATTTCTGTCCAGGCCTGTTTCATTTAAATAATTCTGTTAAAGCATGTTTGAAAAGCAATGTCTGACTTTCATTTGTACATTTTCATAGAATTTTTATTCATTATTACTTTTATCAGATTAAAGTTATTTCTGTTACCATTGTGGGTTTTTCTGTCATTAACCAAGGGGTATCAACAATTTTGTCCACGTGTGTAATTGTATACACCCCCAAATTTAATTTGTGTCTGTTTTGTTGGCAAATAAATAAGGTGATTTTTAAATATTTATATATATTATATATATTATTATATTTCCATTTTTTTGTAATACAATTTTGTGAGTATTAAAAGGATGATTTAACAGCAAGCAATACTTTGGCATCATTGTAACATAAACAATTCTTCATTGCTATTGCTAACTGTTTTAAAGCTTTCTTTTTAAATGATAATTTCCATTTAATATATCAATGTCTGCAGCAGCCTCAGTAACACAGAGACAACTTTCTAATTTACCCAATTAATACATTTAAGACAGTAATTATTCAGTTTTAATTACAGTATATACTGTATAACAAGCATATTGAGGATATTAAAAAATGCTTTGTACTGTGCAAAGGTTTTAAATACTGATTTAAGACATACAGCAAATAGCCAACAGCAGAAAATACACACACGCACACAAACACACAAACCCTCACACACACACTTGCTTTCTCTTTCTCTCTTTATTGTAAAAGGTTATATACCCTTCATAAATTTTTATATCATTGCATTAAATTAAATTAATTAAAAAAGAAAAAAGCAATTCATACATTAACCAGCATTATAATTAAACTAAAAAAACTAACAAATAATTTATTTTCACTTTGTTTACTTTCACCAATACCCCTATCCATCCATTATCTTCAGCTTTATCCTCTAACAGGGTCGCAGGGCAGTTCGGGCACTGGGCAGATACACCCAGGACAGGGCACCAAGTTATGGCTGGGCACACACTCACTCACACAGTCACACACACAAACACACTCAATTGACCTTGATCCATGTTTTGGGACTGTGGGAGGAAACCGGAGAACTTGGAGGAAACCCAAGCGGACACGGGGAGAACATGGAAACTCCACCCAGATTGAGATTCGAACCTGGAACCCCTAGTGCTGTGAGGCGAACGTGCTAACCACTAAGCCACTGTGCCGCCCTTCACCAATAGCAGTAGTAAATAAAACCAATTTATTGGCTTAGATATAAGTACCCAAAACTTTTGTACAGTACAACGTGTCAACAGAAAAAAAAATCAAAACAAATATGTAGTAAAAAGTTATAATTACAGTTAAAACTTTATCTGCTAAGTAGTTTTGTTTAGATAAAAAGGGTAAACTTTGTTAAGACCTTTTAGAATAAAAGTTGTTTATAGCAAATGTGCAAGCTAAATGATAAAACTCTTCACATCAAAGTTTATCAACAGTGATTGTTTAAGCACGAAAAAATGCAGCAGTACATACTGTCCAGTGACTTGAGGCTGAAGGACACGAGGTCTTTTAGTCCTTTGAAATTAATTATCATCTTCATTGGCACTATTAAGATTTATTAAGTTCATTATGAGTTCAAAAAACATGCTGATTTGTCAGTCAACAAGATTTCCATGATACTGATTGGAGATATAGAAGTTACTTTTTGGTGTGAAAGCATGTTAAAAAATAATACTTCATGTTGACAGGAGTTTTTTTTTTTCCCTGGTCTTTTCAATGGCACTTTATCCGCTTTATTTCTTATGTCTGCTAAAAACTGTAAAAAGGAAAAAAAAAAGGTTAGTTTTAGATGTCATCATTAACATGTTCTAGAATCTTTTTTGCTTATCCTAATTGCCTTCTCAAGGTGCTAGAACTTATCCCTGTAATTACCAGGCATTAGAAGAGGACGCACCCTAGACATGTCATCAGTCCAGCTTCAGAAAGGAAAGACCAGCACAGACACTAGTTACCCTGGAAATAGAACTTTCTTGCATGCCACTCACTGAGCCACCATGCAACCAATTTTCTAAATAGTTTAAACTATTACTACAACAGTGCTTAATGTAAACATAAAACATGAAAATTTTGCATTGCACAAAAGTGTGTACACAGGTCTATTACAGTCAAAAAGATATGAAATATTAGACATTCATTCATTCATTCATTCATTCATTCATTATCTTCTGCTTTTATCCTCTATTAGGGTCGCGGTGGGGTTCCCCATGCCCATCCAGGGGAGAACGCTTCGGGCGCTGGGCAGATACACCCAGGACAGGGCGCCAATCTATCACAATCTATCTACATACAGTATACCTCAGGAGTTGGCTAGTGCCCTCCTGCATGGACTTTGTTTTGTTTGCCTAAGCCTTGTTTGTTAATTTACTAAAGTACTTACTAGTCTTTGTTAATCGTGTATTATTTGTGTTAATTACTCACATGGTCTTACTTTGTTATTTAAGCCTGTTCCGGATCTCTCCCCAGAGAAATATAGTCAGATCAGTTAGATTGCCTTGTCCCTGTAAGGTCTGTTTTTTATACAGTGGCCTTCATCCTCTACCGAGTGTTTATATGCTTTTTGCTACACTTACCCAGACTCAGCATGACAAAGTTATATAGAACTTCATTTATATTAGATGTTGTCAGTGAATTTAAATGGGTTTCCTATATATTATATTATATAATATTGATAACCTTTTTTTTTTTAAAAAAAATGTATTTAAGTTTAGTTAACAGATGTTTTGAATGCAATAATAAATGTATCACCAACTATTTGAATAAACCCTGCTTGCTTAAAGATCTATCATTTATGGACTGATTGGAAACCATGGCAGCTGATTAGGTCATTGACTTGTTTGTCTTGCAAGAGAATAAATGGCCTCTAATCATAATTTCTTAATATATTGTTGTTATTTATAAGAAGGTATTTGTATTACATACAAACATACTACATACATACATACTTACAAATGAAAAAAATAACCCACATTAATAAGAATCATTACCCGTGAGCTTTATCCCTCTGAACAGTGATGACTTTCAGCTAACCTCCTGAGTAAACGAGCACACCTTTTATAGACTATATGATGTGGAGATAAAATTAAATTAATATGAATACACAACATACAACATTGTTTTATAGTTTACAGATTACAAACATAACAACACATTACACATAACAACATCTTTCTTATCAAGATTAAATAAAGCAGGACTGGATGTGTCATATTTAGATATTTTTCAAAAACATTTATTGTGCTATTGAAAAGAAAAATACTTACAGGCAGGTATTGTGCATTCTCTTGTATTGTGATATATCTTAAAAAAGTGTTGGCTGCATTTGGGACTGAAATAGAGTGGCCCTAAAATATACAAGTACATGTAAAGACAATACTGAATACTGAAATTTTGACCTTTTTTTAATTCTCAACTGGTGCTCACCTGTTAAATGTTTTAATAACTTTTCTTTCTGGCGCAGATCTCTTGGAAAAAGCTCTGCCAAAATAAAAACATGTGTAAACCCTTGATTGTAACTATTATATACAACAATTGTATAATAAGATAGCAAGAAAATTAGCACCAATCTTTTTTTTTTTCATGGCAATCTCTAGAAAACAGCCAGTAATAAAAGGGTAAAACATAAGTCATCTTTATGTACAACTTTTACAGAGAAATGTTTTGCTTGTATCACAGAGGAATAGATGAAACATTTTGGAAAGTTTTGGGGCAAATTCAGTATAATTATGGCTTTTAAATTATATCAACCCGCAGTCTTTCAGCTTTCACGAGGTTGGGGTCAAAGTTTTAACATGTGACATTTCAGAAAGAACTCATGTCAATGTTAAAAGAAAAACAAATATAGAAGTTATTTTGATCAGATTACTAAATGTACATGTGACATCACAAATATGCAAAATATTTTGAAATACACTAAAATGTTTTTGTGTAAGGGTAAGGGTAAATTATGTTTAATTTTAACAAACATAAAAAGAAAAAAATTAAAACAATATCACTATGTCTGAGATGGAACTGTGGCACAGTGGAAAGCACAAAAATTAACGCATGGGTTTATTTCACAGGAAGATTTATTGAGGCAGAATTCATTTTGTGTAAAGTACGCATGTCCCTCTCATGATGGTTTGAGTTTACCCCAGGAGCTCTGACTGACTTTTGAAAACAACAAAACCAGGTAAATCTGATATACTCAATTTATCACAGATGTAAATGTGTGAATAGGCATGATTATAAAAATAGAATAGAAAGCCTTTATTGTCGTTATACACAAGTACAATAAGAATAAAAATCCACAACGGTAAACATACTTTAAAATATAACTTAAAAATGAAATTAAAACTTCAAAATTCAATCAAAAAGTTCTGGGGCAACATAAACATAAATTTACAGAAGTTGAATAAAAAAGTAAAGGTGTTATAAATATATTTTATTTGAATTGTTATATATCAGTATGTCTCTGCAATATATTAGCCTTTCAGTCACTGAGCAGTAGAAAAAGTTTTAGCCTATCACATGACCCTACTAACAAATGAAAACTATTAAACATTGTGTGATTAGTGTAAAACTTTGAGAATTATTTATATGTTTAATGGTTTATATCAGTTTGGATGATTTTATTTAATTGTGGCCTGTGCTAACATGTTTTGCCAAAGGTTGTGAATTAGAAGACTTGGAATTAAAATATCTACAAAGCAGCTTAAAGGTTTGATAAACCTTAAGAGGTAATTAATGATGTTTTTAAGCAAACAATACATTAAATTACACTTTCAGCTTTTATTACCATTTAGCTGCACTTTGTTGTTCTACAATCACATTCCATGTGTTGTGGAATACTTTGTTAGTGCTTCATGTTCTGTTCAATTTAAAGGAACCCCACAAGCCTACCATAGAGCAGACTCTAATGCAGTGGTGGTGTGTAATTGTGGTACTCTGTATAAGTGGTCAAGACACACAGAGTGCACAGTAAAGAAACACAGTGTTTAAACACATAATTATTCCAGCACAACTAACACACAGTGTTATGGCATTTCTGAGAATCATACACCACCCATATAACACCTGCTCTGTGTAGGTCTTTTGGAGGTCCTAACCATTAAAGAGGACTTACAAAGTGGATATTAATTACAGCTGGATAATAGGATGTAGAAAAACTAGTGGTTAAATTAACTATTTGCAAAGAGTATCTTTTTTTACTTGCTTTCATTAGTGCATGCCACAGAGGGAAGTTCTACATCTGTTTCTGTTCTGTTTATTGATTAATAAGTTTCCATTACCAGTAAATTCATATTACATTTACATTTAGCAGACTTACAAAACAAGTACAGGGTTGGCAACAGCATCACTGTAACAATGAAGGTTAAACATTTTGCTTAAGGACCCACATTGGTAACTTCAGTGGATCTGGGATTTGTACCCACAACCTTTTGGTTGGATTGATAGTCAAACGCCCTAACTACTAAGCCACCACACCCAGTTTTATTTGGTTTAATTTTTTTTTTTTTTTGGGGGGGGGGGGGCGGCACAGTTGCATAGTGGTTAGCATATTCACCTCTCAGCACTAGGGATTCCCGGTTCGAATCCCAATCTGAGTTTCCATGTTCTCCCCGTGTCTGCGTGGGTTTCCTCTGGGTTCTCCGATTTCCTCCCACAGTCCAAAAACATGGATCAAGGTCAACTGAATTCTCCAAATTGCCCCATATAGAAAGTGTGTTTGTGTGTGTGTGTGTGTGTGTGTGAGAGTGTGTGCCCAGTGATAGATGGGTGCCCTGTCCTGTGTGTATCTGCCCAGGATCCGAAACGTTCTCCCCTGGATGGGCATGGCGAACTCCCCCCCGCGACCCTAGTAGAGCATAAAGCGGAATATAATGGATGGATGGCTGGTTTATTTGGTTCAGCTGATCAAGTTTATTTGGTTCTGCTGTATGTTTCCTGTCACATGGTTTCCTGTAGTGTGTTGATTTTCCTCTGTCAGTTGTCAGAAACTCAATTCAGTTCAATTTTGTGAAGTCATAGAAGTTTTGTCATATCTGTGTGCTAAGACTGTTTTCCATGGTGTCTCCTGCATTAAACATTACTTCTCTAATCATTTTCTGCTTTTGAATCGGTTCTTCCATGCCGTGCAGGTATACGTGCACCCCTCTAATGGCTAAGAGATTTATCATTTTCAATTCACTTATCAGCATATCTGTTGGACATTTCAAGGACTGGAGATCCACGCTGTATTTGCTTCAGCCAGTTATTGAATGCAGGACCTTCTTACTGTAAGGAGGTGACACTACCACTGTGCCACCACATAATCCTCACAATGTAGAAGACATTTTTTCAAACCTTAAAACATTTTGTAGTTCAAAAATTATTTTGTGGAATTCATTAACTTTTACAACTTTAACAGTATTTGCTGTTTAATTGCCAATAACCCAGTTTAGTTTTGTACACTTATGTATCAAATATTCCTAGAAAAATACTAGGGTTAGGGTTCACACTTTTTTCCCTTACATGTAATAAATGTTACAGGCGTACCTATATACTAAAATACAGTTAATGCCAAAATTTTATACACAAGACATAAAATTACAAATCCATTTTTGTGTAATTTATTATTATAATAATTAATTAATTAATTAATGCAAAATAGCTTTAGTTTTATGTATGTAATGCATTTGGTATTTACTGTGTGGAATAAATGCAATTAGCATGAATGCATATGACAACCAAAATCTTTGTTAAAATCAATGTTAAATGCATACATTATCAAGTTTTGGACATGCTCAGCAAATCATTGTAGGGGAAATATTTTTTTTCATTCATTCATTATCTTCCGCTTTATCCTCTATTAGGGTCGCGGTAGGGTTCCTCATGCCCATCCAGGGGAGAACGTTTCGGGTGCTGGGCAGATACACCCAGGACAGGGCGCCAATCTATCGCTGGGCACACACTCACTCACACAAACACACTCTATATGGGGCAATTTGGAGAACTCAATTGACTTGATCCATGTTTTTGGACTGTGGGAGGAAACCCACGCGGACACGGGGAGAACAAGGAAACTCCACCCAGATGGGGATTCGAACCGGGAATCCCTAGTGCTAAGAGGCGAAGGTGCTAACCACTAAGCCACCATGCCGCCCAGGGAAAATTTTGATATATTTATTTATTTTACATATATTTATTATTATCATTATTATTATTATTATTATTATTCGGGCAGTGAATAATACCAAAAAAAGTGAAAACCAACTTTGTGACCTGAAGGGCCAAGGTTCAATTCCAGGTCCCACAAAGCACCATGACTGAAGTACCCTTGGGAGCACAACCCCACGGGGCACCATATATAAGGTTGCCCACAGCACATGTGTCACTACTGTGTGTATATATGTGTTTGTGTCACTGCACGAATGGGTTCAGAGTGGACGACAAATTCCTCTGTGTGTAAGCCCAGTAAGCAAAATAGATCACTTTGCTAACAATTGTAATTGTATTGTATTTGTATAAGTTGCCTCATTCTAAAAATGATACATACAACAATAAATGTTCCATTACATTTGAACAGGCCTTAATTTTTTTTTTTACTATTATTTAGCATAGGCAGCTATTTATATCATGACCGTGGGTGCCGGGATGCAAGTTAGATAAAAAAGAATACCTAAATAAATTTTAACTATACAGGTATGAGGTAGCTAAAATTGTAATCTGATGGTGCAAGTCGCTGCATAATGGTGAAAAAACAATTAGGCATGCTGTAAAAACATTTTCTTTCAGAAGTCACTTACCCAGCACTTGTTCTTGTTGATGCGACTTGTTGACGTCGTTGCCGTGCGTTCTTTCCATAGAGTAGTCTTTCTTGTCGGGATGCGGTTGGTCTGACTGATGCTCGGCCGCCAACAGCTGCATCAGCGAGCATGAGCGTTCGCTCACCATCAGCAGCAGCAGCAGCAGCAGCGGCAGCCACAGCGCATAGTGCAGACTCATAGTGCAGACCGGCACAGACCTGCTCACTCTCTGCACCTGAGTCCTTCACCTGAGCACAGGAATAAACACACACATACACACACACACACACACGAGGCCCAGCCACGAATCAAACACCCAGCATTAGATTCAGCCTTATTCACTTCCTCACTTCGCGCTCAACGCTGCACTCGGTTATCATTTGTGCACTCTGCGGTGCCAAAGTTTGTTGTCAGTTGTCACGCTGTGAGCTCACGGAATTAGTCAGAGGAATTCATTCTCTAAGTTACACCCGACATTGGCTTTTCTCTGCGCCTTCATTTGGCATGAAGTTCTGGCGTGCCTTAGTGCCTGCTAAACTCCAACAATTATCTGCATTTCACTTCACCTGTTGATAAAATTAATAAGACAAAAACAGACAGGACGGACATCCGCGGTTTGTCCCAAAAGATATTTAAAGCATTGTACTGAAAAGTAACAAACTGTAAAAAAAAAAAAAAAAAAAAAAACTGTCTGCCATTGATGACTTTTCTATACATTGTTTGGTTACTTTTCAGTATAACGCATTAAATATCAGGATGATTTGTCTGTACTCTGATTGGCTACTTTTCAGTATAATGCATTAAATATTGTGATGATTTTTCAGTACACTGATTGGTGACTTTTCAGTATAAAGCATTTAATATCTTGATGATTTTTCTGTTTACTGTTTGCTTACTTTTTAGTACTACACATTAAATATGGTGATGAGTTTTCGGTTTGGTCACTTTTTAGTATAACACATTAAAAATTGTGATGATTTTTCAGTACAGTGCTTGGTGACTTTTTAGTATAACATTAAATATTGTGATAATTTTTTTGGTACACTGTTTGGTTACTTTTCAGTGTAACATTAAATATGTTGATGATTTTTCGGTATCATTGTTTGGTGACTTTTTAGTATAACGTATTAAATATTGTCACGATTTTTCGGTACACTATTTGGTGACTTTTCAGTATAATGCATTAAATTTCGTGATGATTTTTCGGCACATTGTGATAAATTTCGTGATAAATTTTCGGCACATTGTTTGGTTACTTTTCAGTATAACAGTAAATATTGTGATAATTTTTCATTTGGTTACTTTTTAGTATAACACATTAAAGATCGTGATGATTTTTCGGTATACTGTTTGGTCACTTCAGTATAACGCATTAAATATTGTGATGATTTTTCGGTTGGGTTACTTTTCAGTATAACATTAAATAAGGGGCGGCACGGTGGCTTAGTGGTTAGCACGTTCGCCTCTCAGCGCTAGGGATTCCCGGTTCGAATCCCCATCTTGGTGGAGTTTCCATGTTCTCCCCGTGTCCGTGTGGGTTTCCTCCGGGTTCTCCGGTTTTCTCCCACAGTCCAAAAACATGGATCAAGTCAATTGAATTCTCCAAATTGCCCCATAGAGTGTGTGAGTGTGTGCCCAGCGATGGATTGGCGCCCTGTCCTGGGTCTATCTGCCCAGCGCCCGAAACGTTCTCCCCTGGATGGGCATGGGGAACCCCACCACGACCCTACTAGAGGATAAAGCGGGAGATAATGAATGAATGAATGAATAACATTAAATATCGTGATGATTTTTCGGTACACTGTTTGGTTACTTATGGCGGCACGGTGGCTTAGTGGTTAGCACGTTCGCCTCTCAACGCTAGGGATTCCCGGTTCGAATCCCCATCTGGGTGGAGTTTCCATGTTCTCCCCGTGTCTGCGTGGGTTTCCTCCGGGTTCTCCGGTTTCCTCCCACAGTCCAAAAACATGGATCAAGTCAACTGAATTCTCCAAATTGCCCCATATAGAGTGTGTCTGTGTGAGTGAGTGTGTGCCCAGTGATGGATTGGCGCCCTGTCCTGGGTCTATCTGCCCAGCGCCCGAAACGTTCTCCCCTGGATGGGCATGGGGAACCCCACTGCGACCCTAATAGAGGATAAAGCGGGAGATAACACATTAAATATCGTGATTATTTTTCAGTACTCTGATTGGTTACTTTTCAGTATAGTACATTAAATATCGTGATGATTTTTCTGTACACTGATTGGTTACTTTTCAGTATAACACATTAAATATCGTGACGATTTTTTGGTAAATTGTTTGGTTACTTTTCAATGTAATACATTAAATATCTTAATGATTTTTTGGCACATTCTTTGGTTACTTTTCAGTATAACACAATTAATATTGTGATTAATTTTCGGCACATTGTTTGGTTACTTCTCAGTATAACACATTAAATATCGTGATGATTTTTCAGTACTCTGATTGGTGACTTTTTAGTATAACACATTAAATATCACGATGATTTTTCGGTACACTGTTTGGATACTTTTCAGTATAACACAATAAATATCGGGATGATTTTTCAGTACAGATTCGTTACTTTTCAGTATAAAGCATTCAATATCGAGAAGATTTTTCTGTACACTGACTGGTGACTTTTCAGGAAATAGACATTAAATATTGTGATGATTTTTCTGTACAGATTGGTGACTTTTCAATATAGCGTAATAAATAACGTGATGATTTTTCAGTACATTGATTGGTCACTTTTCAGTATAACGCATTAAATACCGTGATAATTTTTCTGTACTTTGGTTACTTTTCAGTATAATGCATTCAATATCGTGATGTTTGTTCGGTAACCTGGTTTGTTTACTTTTCAGTTAAATGCATTAAATATCGTGATGATTTTTTGGTACATTGTTTGGTTACCTTACAGTATAACGCATTAAATATCGGGATGATTTTTCTGTTCACTGTTTGGTTACTTTTCAGTATAACACATTAAATATCGTGATGATTTTTCTGTTCACTGTTTGGTTACTTTTCAGTATAACACATTAAATATCGTGATGATTTTTCTGTTCACTGTTTGGTTACTTTTCAGTATAACACATTAAATATCGTGATGATTTTTCTGTTCACTGTTTGGTTACTTTTCAGTATAACACATTAAATATCGTGATGATTTTTCTGTTCACTGTTTGGTTACTTTTCAGTATAACACATTAAATATCGTGATGATTTTTCTGTTCACTGTTTGGTTACTTTTCAGTATAACATTAAATATCGTGATGATTTTTCTGTTCACTGTTTGGTTACTTTTTAGTATAACACATTAAATATCGTGATGATTTTTCAGTTCACTGTTTGGTTACTTTTCAGTATAACACATTAAATATCGTGATGATTTTTCTGTTCACTGTTTGGTTACTTTTCAGTATAACATTAAATATCGTGATGATTTTTCTGTTCTCTGTTTTTAACATTAAATATCTGTTCTCTGTTTGGTTACTTTTCAGTATAACACATTAAATATCTTGATGATTTTTCTGTTCACTGTTTGGTTACTTTTCAGTATAACACATTAAATATTGTGATTATTTTTCTGTTCATTGTTTGGTTACTTTTCAGTATAACACATTAAATATTGTGATGATTTTTCTGTTCACTGTTTGGTTACTTTTCAGTATAACATTAAATATCGTGATGAGTTTTTTCTGTTCACTGTTTGGTTACTTTTCAGTATAACACATTAAATATCATGATGATTTTTCTGTTCACTGTTTGGTTACTTTTCAGTATAACATTAAATATCGTGATGATTTTTCTGTTCACTGTTTGGTTACTTTTCAGTATAACACATTAAATATCGTGATGATTTTTCTGTTCACTGTTTGGTTACTTTTCAGTATAACACATTAAATATCGTGATAATTTTTCTGTTCACTGTTTGGTTACCTTTCAGTATAACATTAAATATCGTGATGATTTTTCTGTAAACTGTTTGGTTACTTTTCAGTATAACACATTAAATATCGGGATGATTTTTTTCTGTTCACTGTTTGGTTACTTTTCAGTATAACATTAAATATCGTGATGATTTTTCTGTTCACTGTTTGGTTACTTTTCTGTATAAAACATTAAATATCGTGATGATTTTTTTGTTCACTGTTTGGTTACTTTTCAGTATAACATTAAATATCTTGATGATTTTTCTGTTCACTGTTTGGTTACTTTTTAGTATAACACATTAAATATCGTGATTATTTTTCTGTTCACTGTTTGGTTACTTTTCAGTATAACACATTAAATATCATGATGATTTTCTGTTCACTGTTTGGTTACTTTTCAGTATAACATTAAATATCGTGATGATTTTTCTGTTCACTGTTTGGTTACTTTTCAGTATAACACATTAAATATCGGGATGTTTTTTTCTGTTTACTGTTTGGTTACTTTTCAGTATAACACATTAAATATCGTGATGATTTTTCTGCACACTGGTTACTTTTCAGTATAACACATTAAATATCGTCATGATTTTTCGATACAGTGTTTGGTTATTTTTAGCACAACGCATTACCAAACGCTTTTGGGACAAATCGCGGATTGCTGTCCGTTTTTTTTAATGAATTCTAACATTGTCCAATCAACTGGATTTTCTAAACGTCTCTCAAAGTTACTATTTGAAATGAGAAATCCCGATTTCGAGACGGAAGCCAGGCTCAAACCCACTTATACGCGCGAAACCGGTTGCAAAAGAAATCAACAGGGCTTACCTGGTTTGTTTTGTCACGTGGATCAGCCGCCTCTCGGTCCTTTCGCTATAATATTTTACTAGAAATAAAGTTCTGGGTGACGCAAGAGTGCGCTGCGTGTCCTGAACTGCGTCAAGTTAAAGTTCTGGTATTCTACACCATTATTAAGAGCTCAGACTGCGACGCGGGATCGAAACGCGTGTGATTTCGCTGTAAACTATGTGCAAATCGGACACTTTTTCTTTCTCTTCTCGTCTCCCCGTCGGCGTCTCTCCGCGTCTGCGGCGCGTTCATCCGGCATGGGTTCGCTCTCTTTTATTCGATTCTGCGCTGTAGACGTAAGGACTCGTCCCATGCGGCTTTTCTCGGCATGCGTAACAGCGCCTCTGTTAAAAAGACACTCAAAATAAGGCTTCTCTGTTAATTCCTGGATAGCACCATCACCACAGAACCCACTTCAGATGGTGAGACTCTTCTTCAGTCCTCGTGTTGAGCAGGTGTGGTCGGCGTGCTCTCTTATCAGAATCAGTGTTTCATCCCGAACAGAAATGACCCGTTTGTTAAATACAGGGCTGCAGCTGAACTTGCTTGTATGCTTTCATCCAAAAAAAGAACATATGATATCTTTTGACCCAATCATCAGAACTGTTCTATTACACAGTTCAAACAAACATGATCCTGGTCGCACTAAAGAACACTTTTTATCACACATCTTTTTATCTAACCTAAGTCTACTCCATCTTAACACATACCCAGCCACTTCCTTTGAGTATGAAAATAATCATATTTCACTCTCCACCCTCTTTCAGCTTTCCTGTAACGGGTCAGGTGAAATACTTCACATGCATAACACCAGATCTTTTATGCAACCATCACGCAGGGTTATTCGAAAGCTCTCGCAGCGTTGTTCAACCGAGATGGACTGTCGCCAGCGATTCGACACATTTGAACCAGTTCGTTAGGATAAACATTGGCTCAACAGTGCCTCACAGTGAAGCAAATGTGGTTTTGATTCTTATTTTTAAATAAATATTCAGGTAGAAAAGCTTGTCGCATCCCTATGTCTATAGAGGTCACAAGAATAACACGAGACATTCGATCAAGACCTCTTTATTTCTCATACTTAGTCGTCATGAGCATTGCAACATCTTATGTAATGTATATCAACTGCTGAAGTGTCCTAAAATTGGGATTTGAGCAACGCCTTCGCAGAAACCCACCCCTTTTTGAGAACATTTTTCCATAAAGCAAGACAAAGTTACAATATTTGTTTGTATTTGTAGCAGCCAAACTACAAAAAGTAACAAATAGCAGATATGTGCATGGTTTACCAAAGCGTAACACCAGGTGGCATCATGAAGGAGATGTTGACGTTTAAGTACAGTACATATTTCAGCAATGGTCCTAAAGATTATCCAGCAAATGCATAAGAATTATAGTTAGACCAAAAATTCCCTTACAAGAAAAGTTACAAAAACTAATTACAAAACTAGATACACCTAGGACAGGGTGCCAGTCTATCGCTGGGCACACACTCACACTGAAACACACACAAATGTATTCTATATTGGGCAATTTGGAGCATTCAATTTACCTTGAGTCCATGTTTTAGGGTTGTGGGAGGAAACCGGAGAACCCAGAAAAAACCCACAATGACATGGGGAGAACATGAAAACTCCACCCAGACTGGGATTCGAACTTGAATCTCCAGCACTGAAAGGTGGACTTATAAGCTTTTTAAATGACTTCAGTAGCAAAAGCTTTTTCTGTCACACACAGGAGTCGATGAAGCCATGTAGCCTATTGACATTCATAGAGCTTTAGGCTAAATATACTCTCACAATATAATGTCCATTTTTGTGTAGGCATGAATAAGATGGTAGTAAAACATTAAATCATGTGCTGTAATTTTGAAGCCCCAGTGCTTTTCTATAAGGATTAACAAGACTGAATAGACCAGCAATGATTGGGACACTGTTCTGAGCGCATCTGCCCAGCGCCTAAAACGTTCTCCCCTGGATGGGCATGGGGGAGAATTAAGCAAGAAAAAAAATCAGATGAGAAAAAGAGAAAGAGAAGACTATATAGAGTGACATTTCAGAAATAAGAGCAAACACACAATTTACACTAATTTGGACAGCAGTGAATTGCTTGATATCAGGGAGAAGGGAGAAGTTGGAGAGAAGCGCTTCAGAGCTCCGTCCTTTTCGGCTTGTAAGGTATGATTAACGTGATACTTGTATTGCATCGAAGAATAGACGTACGGTGACTCGCCAAAGCAGATGTAAACGTATCTTAAATAGCCTATAAGTTTATTAATGCAACAGAGTGGGTTAATTTCA
Source organism: Corydoras sp. C115 (assembly GCA_019802505.1). Taxonomy (NCBI): domain Eukaryota; kingdom Metazoa; phylum Chordata; class Actinopteri; order Siluriformes; family Callichthyidae; genus Corydoras; species Corydoras sp. C115. Next base: position 4,167,838 of record JAFMOC010000006.1, on the reverse strand, counting down.
GCTGGCTAGCAAGCTGAAGGTCTCGACTAAATGTCGGTAGCCCACTAAACGCTGTCGTTTTTCATCCCTAAAAAAAGCCTGCAGCTCAGCAGGTGGAGAGGTGACTCTATGCACATTTTGGAAATAACCTGTGTTTATTGACATATTGTTAAAAATGTTCATTTTCAACAGGTGTATATTCATTATCGCTGTACAGTGTACATTGAGGTAGCCTGTACTTTCTGTTGGCTTCTTTTAAGAGGTAGAAGACCTCAGTGGCAGTTGCCTTTTTACTGTTGAGGAATAAATGACTTTAAAAAACCCTGTTGGTCGAGTGTCTTGTCTAGTTTTTTGTATAGTTTGAGATGGGAAATGTAAATTATTTTTGAAACAAAGTTGAATTAAATGAATTAAATGAATTAAAATTAAATTGAATTAAAGTAAAAAATGTAATTTCACTTTGTCAATTAATTAACTTGTGTGAATGCTAATGTCACAGGTGCCTGTGGCACCTGTCCCTCGTTTGGACCTTCATTGTCTCATTTGGGTGATTGGTTGATTTTGGTCACATGTTTAGTTGGGTTTGTTATTTAATCTTTGTTATCCCGGTACTTGGCGCACGTCTATGTTTTGAGGTTATGTATACCCAATGTTACTTTGTTTCGTTTGTTCCCCCTTTCTGTTGGTGTCCCGTCACCAATTTTTATTATATTAAATATTTTGGATTTTATCTCGGTGTTTGGACTCTCCTTCCGCGTACAACCACGGTACGGCGCTGCGCACCTTCTCCGCGTGGGCCGTACTCGTGGGAACGTTCCTCGGACCCACGCACGCTATATTCCCCGCGTGGTCGGTACCCGGGAGCGCTCACAAGGCGCGAGCGGCTGAACGCTACATCTCCGCGTTAGCCGCCCTCCTTCCGGGGAAGAACGGACAATTCGTAACAGAAAGACGTGCCAACAGTATCTGGAGAGTTCCGGACACCAGGGGTCACCCACCGCTGATTTGGAGGACCAGGGGCTGCACCGCTGAGGAAGCCGAGCATCGGGGACCGCCTACTGCCGAGTCTGGGCGTCGGGGACCGCTCCGTTACCGACCCCGGGCACCAGGGTCCGCCAGCCGCAGACTCCGAGAGCCAGGGGCGCTGTCCTCGCCTCGCGGCGGGAGGACGCCGATCCGCGCTCCGCAGCGAGATGCCGTGCTCTACGCTGTCAGCGGATGCAGCCAACAGGCTTCAGCGCCAGAGGGACCGTTACCCCCCCCCCCCCCGTTTTTTGTTTTTTCAGGACTGTTTATTATTCTTTATTATTTTCTTTTGTTTTAGGGCCGCTTTTCCTTTTTGCGCGACCCTTGGGGTGGGGGTATGTCACAGGTGCCTGTGGCACCTGTCCCTCGTTTGGACCTTCATTGTCTCATTTGGGTGATTGGTTGATTTTGGTCACATGTTTAGTTGGGTTTGTTATTTAATCTTTGTTATCCCGGTACTTGGCGCACGTCTATGTTTTGAGGTTATGTATACCCAATGTTACTTTGTTTCGTTTGTTCCCCCTTTCTGTTGGTGTCCCGTCACCAATTTTTATTATATTAAATATTTTGGATTTTATCCCGGTGTTTGGACTCTCCTTCCGCGTACAACCACGGTACGGCGCTGCGCACCTTCTCCGCGTGGGCCGTACTCGTGGGAACGTTCCTCGGACCCACGCACGCTATATTCCCCGCGTGGTCGGTACCCGGGGAGCGTTTACTAGGCGCGAGCGGCTGAACGCAGCAACTCCGCGTTAGCCGCCCTCCTTCCGGGGAAGAACGGACAGATAGGTGACAGCTAACATATTAATGCAATACATATTGGTGCAATTTAAATACATTAGTTGACAATTCAATATATATTTCAATATATATTTTAATATATTAGTTTGGTTCTAAAACTGAAATGTAAAGAATTTAACTTGGATCAAGGTGAAGAATTAAGATTGGGTGGAGTGAAGTAATATGGTTTATGTCAAAATAAAATAATCAGGTTGAAACAATTGACTTTATTTAGATTCAGTCAAATAGTCAAATAGTTTAGATGCAACAAATGGACATCATTTTTTTTCATTTGAGCGAGGCTACACTTTTTACAGTGTAGATTTCATCTACACTTTTTACAGTGTAGATGAAATATGGTGTTGTGTGTTGTCTTGTAGTAAATAGGTGAAGAAGAGTTAGCAGCAGGATGGAATAGGTGGCATAGGGTTGCAGTAGTATATAGACAAATATTTGCCTAAGTGAAAGGAAAAGGTTACAGAACAGTAAGTCCTGCAATGTTGCACTGATGGGAGATGACGGCAGTAATGAAAAGGTAGAAAAGGGAGATGGAAGTAGCAGCGATGAGTGAAGATGTGATTCTCATTGGGAATAAAGAGGATAGGCAAGATTGGAAATAAGTTTGGCACAGGACTTAGGAATGAGGGATGGCACAGGAAGGATGTTTTGGAGACAGAGTTAGGGAGGCATGTGAAGAGAAGGGATAAGGTTTATATTGGCAGAAGGATGCTAAGGATGGAATCACAAGGCAAAAAGAAGGCTGATGTGGAGGTTAATGGATGTGGTGAGTGAGGACATGTAGGTGACAGGAGTGATGAAGGAATATACTCAGGACAGGGCGAAATACAGAATAATGACCTGCTATGGTAACCTCTATTGATAACAGCCAAAAATAAATAAATAAGTAAATAATAATTATTATTATATAGTAATATAATGTATACAATAACACAGCTTAGTGCTGGGTTGGCACATGGCATAATGGTTAGCACATTCGCCTCTTGGAGCTGGGGATCCAGGTATAATTCCCAATCTGGATGGGAGTTCCCATGTTCTCCCCGTATCCATGTAGGTTTCCTCCAGGTTCTCTGGTTTCCTCTCAAAGTCCAAAAATATAGATTCAAGGTAAACTGGCTGCTCTGAGGATGGGGACATGGTCTGGCTTAGCTGGAGGGTTATCATACTTCGTCTAGGGATATGCAAGCTCTTGCCCAAATACCTACGGCTCTTTTCCATTTCTGCACTAATTCTGTTATGTTCTGTCTCAAATTCCCTCCATATATGTGCATTCACCTGTATTCCATATATCTCTTCTCAAACGTTTCATCCCTGGACTCTTAGACGTGACCTGGCGGAAATCCAATACGAAGCCATCTTGTCTCGAAGAGCCGAATATTTATTCGGTCTCCTCCCTGCTGGATAGCAAGATTTAATACTTGGTTGATTGGAAGGGGTTTGGTCCAAAGGAGAGAAGTTGGGTTTCTGCGGATGGCATCATGTATGAGTATCTGATCAGAAAGTGCTCACTGCAATGTAATACATTGTCTCCTTAACAACACCACCCAGGACCACTCACTTTAAATATAATATAAAATGTATACTTTTACTGCTGCATTTGGAAAATTGCAGTCTTTGTCACTCTTGCATGCTTGATAAGTTGCCAACTCTGCCTTTTTTTTCATGTCCCGCTTTGTGAATTAAAAAAAAAAAATCTTCAACTGGGTGGAAATGCCAAGTTTATGTTGCACTCTTAAACAGACATGACTCAGCATTCTCTTTTGTTGGCATCTTAATTCTTTTCAGTCCTATATGAAGTTGTATTTTCACGATGCAATCCAGATACATTACATTCAATCAATGCAACACAATTTTATTGATTTACAATATATGTTCCTGTTTTTTTTCCTTTATAGGGGTTTGTTGAACCACTCTTTGTCTGGCACGTCACCTAGGACCAATTTGCCTTAGGAGACCCTACCAGGGGCTTTTGCCCCCGACAACATAGCTCTTAGGATCATTCAAGCATGTAAACTCCTCCACCACGATAAGGTGGTGATCTAAGGAAGATCACCAGCTCAAGATGTCTCACCACCTCAACATGGTTCAAGCAACAACACGTGATGGGTGACAAAGAATGTTTAGCACTATTGTGTGCAGGGGAAACTTATATGTAGGTGATGGGGATTTTGTTTTCTCTGGATGTTTTTATTTTTTCCCTCTCAGTTCATTTAATAAAGTTACTTTTTTTGTCTGAATCTTTTAGTGGATGCTCATTCATTAGTCAATGAAGTATGTAGTAAATACTACACAAGTGTACTAAGAGACAAAGCAAACACAAACACATACTAAACACAATGACAATGTAGTAGTGGGTAGAAAGAGGGCATTTCTTTCTGGTAAGGCCTAAAAAAGTAGATTACATAACATTAGATTTGGTCAATTAGCAGACAACACTGTCAGTCATGATACAACATCATGGAGCACTGTGAAATGATGGCCTTTCTCAAGGGGCCACATTGGTATCTTAGTTGGAGTTGGGATTTAAACTCCTCATCTTTCAAACTTAACGTCCAACACCCTAACCAAAAGTTCAACACTGATAACCAAATATATATCAATGTGAAAATCAGTATGTGACGCTAAAGACAACCCTTTAGGTTTCCTTGTAATTAATACTAGTTTATGGGATGATCTTCATAAAAATATTTGCTAAATGATGTAAGTGTAAAAAAAAGTACATTCTATATTATGATATATTAATAAAATTATGCTTTAAGGAACAGATTCCTTATAGAAAAATATAAATTTATTACATGATTTAGTGTGCTAATTAATATAAATTAATTAATTAAAGAAAAAAAAATCTATTTGTTTAAAGACATTTAAGTTTATAGTTACTATTTGTTATGACATGACATGAGGGATAATGTCCAGAGCAAAATAATAATAAATTGTTGTTTAATGCAGAAGACACCAATGAAGCTAGACATAACACAAAAAAATGACAAAACCGTAACTTAACTGAAAAATTGTTCCAACATCAGACATGAGGAAAGGCAGGGTTCATAAACACACTATGGTAAACCTCATGAGAAAACAGGCAGCTGAACCCAATGGAGCAGATTTACCAGAAAACAGAAACCAGTCCAGTAGGTGATGATGAGGTGGATTGTGACACTAGTACACCCAGTTATAAAATTCTAGTGTTGTCAAAATACTAAAAAAACATTTTATCCAGTTCTACAGTAGAGACTGCACAATTTAACATATGATCTACCAAAACAGGGTTGTTATTATTATTAGTTTTTTATGAGTCACATGATGATTTTTAGGAGTCTCACATTTGAATTCCCTCACTTCCACAGATACATTCCCATATTTTATAACAATATCGAATCCACTGAGCTGTAATACAGTAAATCATTTTTAAAAAATTTAACCTTTCCTGTTTCCCCTATTTTATTAACTTTTCTTCAATAGGTGTTATAGAATTATAGGTAAAAAACTTTTTAATGCTTGCACAGAGTATTTACTAAACTTGGCATGATACATTATATGACATAATAGATAAGACTACAAGTACTAGCAAGTTTCAAGTCAATCAACAGTGCATATTAAACCTTGGCCCTAAACCTTTTTTAGTGGCACACTGCATTTTTTTCAATCATCCAGAACAGTACGAACACTTAAAAATTTACCAATCTTTTTTTGTCACAGACTGAAAAAAATATATATGTACGTTCATGAGAAAATCCCACAGACTCATACTTTCACCATCATGGTCATATTAGTGTATTTTTTAAATGTACTGAGTTGATTAATAATGTATCATAGTATAATATAATGAAAATATATGCTTTCATTAATTAAAGGCTTTAATTTGCAAGAAGCAGGGAAACAAAGATAAGACTGGTCCACCCCAGAGCAAACACGCAAAGATATTCAGGCACAAAACCAAACCGGGGGCATTTTTTATGTCTAGTTTACTTGACATAATGTCTTTGGACTGTAAGAAAGATCATGTTCACATTAAAGTACCCCCCACCATGTTCTGGTAATGTTTTTTTAATAATTTGAATTAGCTCTTTACAATAATGTGCTTCACCTCATATATCTTCTATAAATATCAGTGCAGCTTGTACACTATAGCTGTTGACATTGTAATGAGTAATGCAGTGTCACTCAAAGGCCTTTAGGTTCCAAAATTCACTGTTCATATTTTAATCATTAACTCATTAATTTAAACTTGTGCCAGTTCCCTGTCCATACTGAAGCTGATAACGCTCAAATATTTTTATGTTAAACTAAACAGATGTGGATATTTTTCAGCGTGTCAGTTAACACCTAGAGCAAGCTAAGATATCAGGCATTACATGGCTATTTTTTCATAATTCAAACCTTTACATGAGTGTTATTACTAGAATAGTCCTCTGCAACATCATTGCGCAAGGTAAAATATTGGAAATTGTTTATGATTGTAATATAACCATAATATAACCATCAAATAAAGCTACATTTTATTATGAAAATCTTTAAAAAAAAACATACTAATGCTTGAAACCAAGTGGTTGTATTTTAGCCTAAATGGCCCAACTTAACTTCCATCCCATATCTTGTTGTTGTATTCCAGTAGTATATCTATACTTTAAATATTCTCACTTTTTGCACTCATTTATTCATTATCTTCCATTTAATCCTTTACGAAGGTTGCGGTGGGGGACGCAGCCATGGAGAGAACATGGAAACTCCACCAAGATTAGAATTCGAACATGGAATCTTCAGCACTGATACACACGTGGACAAAATTGTTGGTACACCTTGGTTAATGACAGAAAAACCCACAATGGTAACAGAAATAACTTTAATCTGATAAAAGTAATAATAAATAAACATTCTATGAAAATGTACAAATGAAAGTCAGACATTGCTTTTCAACCATGCTTTAACAGAATTATTTAAAAAAATAAACTCATGAAACAGGCCTGGACAGAAATGATGGTACCCCTGAAAATAATGTGACCAAATGGACATGTTAAATCAAGGTGTGTTCACTAATTGGTATCACAGGTGTCTACAATATTGTAATCAGTCAGTGGGCCTATATATAGGGCTACAGGTAGTCACTGTGCTGTTTGGTGACAAGGTGTGTACCACACTCAACATGAACCAGAGGAAGCAAAGAAAAGAGTTGTCTCATGACATTAGAAAGAAAATAATAGACAAGCATGTTAAAGGTAAAGGTTATAAGACCATCTCCAAGCAGCTTGATGTTCCTGTGACTACAGTTGCACATGTGATTCAGAAATTTAAGATCCATGGGACTGTAGCCAACCTCCCTGGACGTGGACGCAGGAGGAAAATTGATGACAAATCAAAGAGATGGATAACATGAATGGTAACAAAAGAGTCAAGAAAAACATCTAAAGAGATTCATGGTGAACTTCAAGCTCAAGGAACATCAGTCTCAGATCGAACTATCCGTCGATGTTTGAGCCAAAGTGGACTTCATGGGAGACGACCAAGGGAGACACCATTGTTGAAAACAAAACATAAAAAAGCCAGACTGGAATTTGCCAAACTTCATGTTGACAAGCCACAAAGCTTCTGGGAGAATGTCCTATGGACAGATGAGACAAAAATGGAACTTTTTGGCAAGGCACATCAGCTCTATGTTCACAGACAGAAAAATGAAGCATATCAAGAAAAGAACACTGTCCCTACTGTGAAACATGGAGGAGGCTCTGTTATGTTCTGGGGCTGCTTTGCTGCATCTGGCACAGGGTGTCTTGAATCTGTGCAGGGTATAATGAAATCTCAAGACTATCAAGGGATTCTAGAGAGAAATGTGCTGCCCAGTGTCAGAAAGCTTGGTCTCAGTCGTAGGTCGTGGGTCTTACAACAGGATAATGACCCAAAACACACATCTAAAAACACTCAAGAATGGCTAAGAGGAAAACACTGGACTGTTCTGAAGTGGCCTTCTATGAGCCCTGACCTAAATCCTATTGAGCATCTTAAGGAAGGAGCTGAAACATGCCGTCTGGAAAAGGCACCCTTCAAACCTGAGACAACTGGAGCAATTTGCACATGAAGAGTGGGCCAAAATACCTGCTGAGAGGTGCAGAAGTCTCACTGACAGATACAGGAATCATTTGATTGCAGTGATTGCCTCAAAAGGTTGTGCAACAACATATTAAGTTAAGGGTACCATCATTTCTGTCCAGGCCTGTTTCATGAGTTTATTTTTTTAAATAATTCTGTTAAAGCATGGTTGAAAAGCAATGTCTGACTTTCATTTGTACATTTTCATAGATTTTTTATTTATTATTACTTTTATCAGATTAAAGTTATTTCTGTTACCATTGTGGGTTTTTCTGTCATTAACCAAGGGGTACCAACAATTTTGTCCACGTGTGTAGGTGAACTCGTCAACCACCTACCAACCATGCTGCCCAAACTGCAGAACTTTATTTCGTATTACCATTAAGTCTGAATGGTAACTTTATAATGTACAATATACAAATTTACAAATAGTGTGCGATTTGGATTGGAGGGGCATATGTACCTATTAATATGTGTTTTTACACTGAAACTCTTACATCAATAAGTGGCATATAATATAATATAGTTTAATGGAGCTTTATGTAAACATCTGAAAGAGTAAATAAAAATATTTATACAGCAGTGAACTTATTCACACCAGTCAGATTTATTTTGCAGAGGAGTGTAAAAAAAGGAATGTGCAATGAAACCAAGGTCTGATAAAGTGCTGATCCAGGAAGAAATGCATTGACAAGCTGCGGTTGAGATAAACAATTTGACAAAATGACAAATGAACAAACCAATCTAACTTTAGCTCAATACCTGAATCCTCCCATGTGTTACAGTCCAAATTCTCTGCTACAACACATTTAATATTTAGTTGCTGGCCAAAAAAATTATCTAAATCTGAACTTTCTTTGCAAAAGTATGGGCACCAGTACCTTATTTAATAGCTCATCAGAGAGTGTTCACTAAAGACACTTCTTTAAAAAGGTGCCTGTACCTGTAATAATTGTATTATTCTGTAGCCATGTTTACCTTGAAAGAAAAGTCCTTATGAGATTGCAAATACGTCAATAATTTTAGGATAATCAAAAACGTCAATGAGGTGCAATGAAGTATAACTGCTGTGACGACGAAAGCTTCAAGAAAATCCAGCATGTGACGCAATCATCTTCTAATGGAAAGTCAGATGAAGGATTGGCTCACCACCAGCACAATGCTTGCTTGGGAATGGTAGCAACTGGGTGTGATTTCATAAATGGTACTGAAAAATCAATGTTGCCTTAAGAAAAGACACCAAGGACAGTCATTTTGCTGCGATATAAGGATAGGAGTGTAGAAAACTGTGGTTACGTTTTTTTGTTTGTTTTAGTTTTTTTTTATGAACACCCCATTCAAACTACTACATTCGGATAAAAATGATCCAGAGATGAAAAGGTGAGCGCTACCATGAGTCCGGTACCATGCTAATAGTAAAGCACCCTAAGAGCATTTATGTGTGGGGTTGTTTTTCATTTAAGGGAGTGGGTTCACTCAGAATCTTGCATAAGAAAACTGCCATAAATAAAGTAAGGAATTAGAACATTCTCCAAAAGCAACCCCTAAATAAAAACAGGAGAAGTTTGGTGATGAACAATGTTTTTCCAGCTCAACCAAACATCATGTTACAAGGTAAAAGTGGTAACTAAGTGACTCAGTAAAAAAAAAAAAATTTTGGGTCCAAGACCAGGAAACCTTCCAATTACCAATCCATTTGACAACCTGTGATCAATCCTCACAAATTCTGATAAACAACCTGGGCTAATGCATGCTCACTATTGTGTACCCCTTCATCCTTTCACAACTGTTTGTAGACATCTCAGGTATTAGGAGACCACTTGCTGGCATTTTGCGAGAGAGATATTGTCCTCGTCCAGTTTGATGCATGATCTAGCTGCTTAACAATCTGGGTTATCAGATGTTTTGTTTAATGATGTGCAAATTGTTTTTTATTATTGCCAGGTCTGGCCTACAGGCAGGCAAGTTTAGCATAGGGACTATTCTACTCCAAGACATGCTTTTGTGATGGATTAAGTATGTGGTTTAGCATTGTCTTGCTGTAATATGCAAGAAATACTCTGATAGAGACATTGTCTAGAAGGGAGCAGATGGCATAGATGTCAAATTATAAATAGATGTTATTATAATTAGTATATGCTCAAATTACACATTACCACATCTTAAATCCACAGAAAATGTTTAATTTTTGATAGCTAAATTAAATATATATCATCTTAACACCTTTTATCAACATCAGTCTTTTAACAATTTCATGAATTCAAGTCTAAACTTGGTACTAAATTAAAACTTTTATGTAATACACATTTCCACCAGTTGTAGTGCATGACAACAGAAAATTTACAAGAATCGCTCTTTGTTTTATTCTGTGCATCCTATATACAATATTTTTTTCCCATCACCATACACACATAATCTCTACCTAAATGCATTACGAAAATCTATTCTCTCAATTAAGAAAGTGACACATAATTAAATGGGAAGCATTCATAGTCTTTCAGGTGTAAAACTGCTGACAGAAAGCATGGCAGTGCAAATGACCTCACTCATGTCATACAAAGAGAAACATGAATCTGGCTTACATAACTCGGGTTGTTTAACCATCAAATCTTTGTGTTGTGGCTGTATCCATGACACACACAAGGTCTCAGCCGCATCTTAATTCAGTAAGTCTTAAGGTCTTTCAAATAAAAAAAATAGATTTCTCAAAATCACCTGACTATTGCAATGACTATTACATTTTTAGCTTGCACTTGGTTGTATGTGGTAAGTGTGGCAGCTGGTTATGGTGTTGCGCTATCAACTGGGTGTTCAAACTCCAAGTTTACCAAAAAGTTGCCACTGTGAGTCTTCAAGCAGTTTAATACTTTTTACAATAATAGGAGTTATGTTTTTACATAGATATGCAGAATTACATAGTCATGCTCAATCTCTCCCTTCTGCCTGCTTTCATCCTTGTTTTCACTTCACACTGAAGGGGAGATAATTACACACATTAATAATTTCAGGTGTTACCATTTACCTTATCTGCGTCCCATTCCTACCCTCCATCTACAGGCTCAACCTGATTACACCCTCGTGCCACAGAAAATCTGTAAGATTTTCAAATCAGAAACAAAGGAGTTTGAGCATGAGAAGTGTAGTATTAAAGAGGTAAGGAGCAGGGAAATGTTTGCTGATGCCCAATCTTTTTTGTAAAGTCATTAGCTGACAACGAAAAAGAGATGAAAACTAAATATAGTGTTAAATGTTCTAAACAAAGTTTGGATCGGAGATGCGTTTTACTTTGGATTTTAAAAAAAATTAATTCAGCGTCAAACACAGTGGCAGAGAGACTGATATATTTCTAAATCTAAGAAAAAACACTTTTAGCGAATAGAAGAGTAGTATATCATTTTTGAAGCACCTTCATGAGCCAAGGACTGTGGAAATATGCCCTTCTAATAGATATTGTCAAACCTGATCTAGCTAGGTCATTCGTGTGGAGCAAAACATGCTGTTGAAACACTAGTGTAATAGTAAAGAAGTCAGAGATGCAAGGAACAGCATTAGCAACCAAGTCATTAAAATTTTACATTAAAACAGCACTAAGATTATTATTTACCTGTGTGGTTTTAAAGACGGTCATGGGAGGTAGAGGAAGTAAGATAAACAGGGGAAAAAAGGCTCAGTTACATGAAGCATTGTGATGTGGAGAAATAAAGTGGCACAGATGTCATGTTGAGGTCAAGATAATTAAGACTAGATAAAAAAGAAAGTAACCCTGTAATATATGGTCCATCAATGTAATTGTTAAAGTCCATGAGGGCAGTAAGGAGACAACAGTTATTTGGAAGAAATTATAGTAACAGAAAGAGCTCCTCAATAAAGTTTTGAAACTGACAAAGAGGGGTGATACATAATTAGGTTTAACAAGCTCCATCATATTTAGTGTATAATATTGAAAAAAAAAGTGGTAGATAAAAGTGGACCACCTGGTGGTTCTGGGGCAGTTTAACACCCTCGCCATACATATTCCAAAGCTACAGCAACATCAAGCTTTATATTTAACAGATATATTAAGTTACTCAATTGAGTTCTCCAAATTGCCCCATATAGAGTGTGTTTGTGTGCATGTCTGTGTGAGTGAGTGTGTGCCCAGTGGTAGATTGGCGTCCTGTCCTGGGTGTATCTGCCCAGCGCCTGAAACGTTCTCCCCTGGATGGGCATGGGGAACCACCCCGCGACCCTAATATAGGATAAATCGGAAGATAATGGATGGATGGATTAAGTTACTAACATAAACCAGAATGGGCGGCACGGTGGCTTAGTGGTTAGCACGTTCGCCTCTCAGCACTAGGGATTCCCGGTTCGAATCCCCATCTGGGTGGAGTTTCCATGTTCTCCCCGTGTCTGCGTGGGTTTCCTCCGGGTTCTCCGGTTTCCTCCCACAGTCCAAAAACATGGATCAAGTCAATTGAATTCTCAAAAATTGCCCCATATATAGTGTGTCTGTGTGAGTGAGTGTGTGCCCAGCGATGGATTGGCGCCCTGTCCTGGGTCTATCTGCCCAGCGCCCGAGACGTTCTCCCCTGGATGGGCATGGGGAACCCCACCGCGACCCTAATAGAGGATAAAGCGGGAGATAATGAATGAATAGACCAGAATATTAACAGAATTATTGTGACTTTTATTGTGACTCTTACAGTAAGTGTAGAATAGCAGATCTAAGCGCAGAACAGATAATACAATGAAAAAATTAAAAAGTGCCTGTCTGACTTACTGACATAAGAAGTGACTTGCTGACTTAGTAGTAGTCAGCCTGACAAAAAGCACAAATTCACATCAGACCAAAACTAGACAACAAAACTGATAATAAAACCATATTCCAATAATATAAGCTATAAACACTAAATGTTGTAGAAATGGCACATGTTCTAAAGTAATTTTATTTTGTTTTGTTTTAATTATGATTAATTAAAACTATCATGGGCGGCACGGTGGCTTAGTGGTTAGCACGTTCGCCTCTCAGCACTAGGGATTCCCGGTTCGAATCCCCATCTGGTTGGAGTTTCCATGTTCTCCCCGTGTCCGCGTGGATTTCCTCCGGGTTCTCCTTTTCCTCCCACAGTCCAAAAACATGGATCAAGTCAATTGAGTTATCCAAATTGCCCCATATAATGTGTGTATGTGTCTGTGAGTGTGTGCCCAACGATGGATTGGCACCCTGTCCTGGGTGTGTCTGCCTAGCGCCCGAAACGTTCTCCCCTGGATGGGCATGGGGAACCCCCCCCCGCGACCCTAGTATATAGGACAAAGCCGAAGATAATGAATGAATGAATGAATAAATCTATCATGCTGTTTCAACCACTCAATCACTTTAACGAATGAGAGAAAGAGAGAGAGAGAGAGACGGATGGAAGAATAGATAGATTATATAATATATCATTTAATATCAATAATTTAATTTAATGGGCAGCCCGGTAGCTTAGTGGTTTGCACGTTCGCCTCTCAGCACTAGGGATTCCTGGTTTGAATCCCAATCTGGGTGAAGTTTCCATGTTCTCCCCATGTCCGCGTGGGTTTTCTCCGGGTTCTCTGGTTTCCTCCCACAGTCTAAAAACATGGATCAAGGTCAATTGAATTATCCATATTATCCTCTATAGAGTGTGTCTGTGTGTGGGGTGGCTTAGTTCTCCCCTGAATGGGCATGGGAAATCACCCCCCTTCCCCGCCAATTGTGACACTGGGGACTCCAGGTTTGAATCCCATTGGATTGGAGTTTGTGTGTTCTCCCTGTGTCCATGTGAGTTTCCTCCTGGTTCTCCAGTTTCATCCCACAGTCCAAAGACATGGATTCAAATTAAATTGACTGCTCTAAATTGCCCCTATATAGTCATGTGTGTGAGTGTGTACCCAGTGATAGATTGGTGCCTTGTCCTGAGTGTATCTACTAAGCACCCTTTCTCCCCAGGATGTATGCAACGTATTAACCACTAAGCCTCTGTGCTGCTTAGCGGAAGATAATGAATGAATTAATTAATGATGTAATAAAATTGAAAAAAAAAGACCTCTACTTACCAGTGAGATAAATTTAGCAGCAGCAAAACCTAAAATATTATAATATTAATGTACATTTTGAATTCCATCCATTATCTTCCGCTTTATCCTCTACTAGGGTCGTAGGGGGAGGGATGCCCATCCAAGGGAGAAGGTTTCAGGTGCTGGGCAGATACACCCAGGACAGGGCGCCAATCTATCACTGGGTATAAACTCACTCACACAGTCACACACACAAACACACTCTATATGGGGCAATTTGGAGAATTTAATATTTATACACATATTTATAAAATTAAATACAATGGTACTTGGTTTTGTAGTTCTATAGGTTCTATAGGTGGCTATATTCATTATATTTACATATACATTTACATTCAGTCATTTAGCAGACGCTTTTATCCCAAGCGAATTACAAATAAGAACAACACAAGTCAGTAGTTATGAAGAAAACCAGCTAATTATCAAACCTGATTGTTATCTGATCCCCTTTTTTTATTAACTTATTTTTTTTATTACAACCCACTTACACTTACTATTATTACCACTAGGAACCTTTGCTTGGCAGGTGTACACACTTGATTTGTCTTATCTAATGTAACACAGGTGCATCTCCCATCCAAGGTATGTTCTTATCTTCAGACTGACAGGTCATCCACCATTTGTTAACCTTTAAAAGGGCGTGAATGCCTGTGTAGCTCCATGTCTCTTTCAGGCCATGGATCACAGGCTTATTTTGCAGCCTGTGCCAATATCCATAAATGAAAAGAATATCTCAGTTCAAGTGTAATTTAATAAATAAAACACCTGACTGCTGTAACAAGAAAAGCAGAGTAAATAAAATACATTACTTTTTAAACAGAGATGGTCAGCAGCAAGGATTGGTATAATGTTTGGATTTTTTGGGAGAGAATTAACATGAGAAACAAGAGGCTAACTAATCAAAGTTTTGACCCAGATGACATCAAAAACAACAGATGCGTTCAAGAAATCAAGAAGCAAAGAGGTGGACATGAACCCACATACGAATGAATGTTTAAACTTTATTAATAAAGTTAAATAATATTGAAGCAGGGGCTTAGTGGTTAGCACGTTCGCCTCTCAGTGCTAGGGATTCCCGGTTCAAATCCCCATCTGGGTGGAGTTTCCATGTTCTCCCTGTGTCCACGTGGGTTTCCTCCGGGTTCTCCGGTTTCCTCCCACAGTCCAAAAACATGCATCAAGTCAACTGAATTCTCCAAATTGCCCCATAAAGAGTGTGTGTGTGTGTGAGTGTGTGCCCAGCGATGGATTGGCGCCCGGTCCTGGGTCTATCTGCCCAGCGCCTGAAACGTTCTCCCCTGGATGGGCATGGGGAACCCCATTGCGAACCTACTAGAGGATAAAGTAGGGGATAATGAATGAATGAATGAATATTGAAGCAACAATAATGAATCAAGGGCATATGGACCTCTTTAAAACACACACTAAAGTTCAAGAACTCTTAGTGCAAGAAACATTTATCCATTTATTATCTTCCGTTTAATTTTCTATCCATATTTTTTGGGAGGAAGCAGAGAACCCAGAGGAAACCCATGCAGAGAACATGGAAACTCCACTCAGTAGGGATTTGAACCTGGAATCCTCAGCGCTGAGAGGCGAGCGTGCTAACCACTAAGACTGTGCTGCCGCGAGAAACACGCAAATAAAAATACGTACGGTGTTTGTATGAATATAGATACATAAATCTCTCTCTCTTATATATATTTCATAAACACTAGATACTCATTCTAATATAAAAACGTGTTACAGTAAGTAAAGTACATGATTATTATTGCAAATAACAAACAGAATACATCACTAAGGTTATTGATGATGGAATAAGTGTAGGCAGTATGACATTTTTAATTTAAATGTTTTTTGACTCAACACTGCCACCCAGTGATACTTATACGTTCATGTAGAATTTAGCAACGAAAGAAATTCTCTGCAGTTCTGAATTTGTCGGGTAGTGTGAAAGATAAACCAGATGAAGATGGTCAGTCAAAGAAAAAATCTGCAAATAATTGTTTTTTGCTTATTGGTGTTGTAGTAGGCTCTTGACTACTGATTGTTATTCTTTAATATTATGAACAATATAATATTCATTCTGCCCAGCGATGGATTGGCGCCCTGTCCTGGGTCTATCTGCCCAGCGCCCGAGACGTTCTCAGCTGGATGGGCATGGGGAACCCCACCGCGACCCTAATAGAGGATAAAGCAGGAGATAATGAATGAATGAATAATATTCATTCATTCATTATCTTCCGCTTAATCCTTGGTCGCAGGGGGGTTTCCTAGCCCATCTAGGGGAGAATGTTTCGGGTAATGGGCAGATAAACCCAGGACAGGACGCCAATATATAGCTGGGC
The DNA here is from genome assembly GCA_019802505.1 of Corydoras sp. C115. Lineage (NCBI taxonomy): Eukaryota > Metazoa > Chordata > Actinopteri > Siluriformes > Callichthyidae > Corydoras > Corydoras sp. C115. The sequence continues at coordinate 4,151,522 of JAFMOC010000006.1, read as the reverse complement.
ACACACACACACACACACACACACACTATATGGGGCAATTTAGAGCATTCAATTTACCTTGAACCCATATTTTGGACTGTGGAAACCAGAGAACCTGGAGGAAACCCACGCAGACACGAAAAGAACATGGATTGGGATTCAAACCTGGAATCCCAGGGCTGAGAGGCGAACATGTTACCACTAAGCCACCGTACCGCCCGACATAATATTATGAAATTATTCATTTTTAAATATTAAAAAATATTTCAACATATTCCATAAATGTGTATAATGTAAAATATGCTATTATTGGTAAATGGTATTATAAATTAGTACTACTTTGATAGAAACCTAAATATAATTTACATGTGCAAGACTAGACTAGTTTAGTGTAAGTTTAAGCCTTGCAAACATCTTGTTTTTAATGTTGGGAGGTCTAAATAGAGAATTTAAAGCTATAAAAAACATACACTAGAAACTTATAACGTCTGAAGAATGAATCACAGCAGATTGAAAGTTGTAAGGATTGAGATGTCTACACATCACCATACCTGGAATCATCAAATTCATCCATCCATCCATCCATCCATTATCTTCCACTTTCTCGCCTACTAGGGTCCCCATGCCCATGCAGGGGAAAACGTTTCGGGCGCTGGGCAGATACACCCAGGACATGGCGCCAATCCATTTCTGGGTACACATTCACTCACACATGCACACCCTATATGGGGCAATTTGGAGCATTCAATTTACCTTGATCCATGTTTTTGGACTGTGGGAGGAAACCGGAGAACCCGGAGGAAACCCACGCAGACACGGTGAGAACATGGAAACTCCACCCAGATTGAGATTCAAACCAGGAATCCCTAGCGCTGAGTGGCGAACGTGCTAACCACTAAGCCACCGTGCCGCCCTCATCAAATTTATATGGAGCAGATTTTTAGTACTTTTACTTACAGTGTTTACTTACAGTGCACTGTTTACTATTCAGGGTTTGAACAAGAAAGAAGATTTAGTTTGTTATATGATATGATGTATAGCCACTTGGGTAAAGATTTGGACATTCAATTCAGTTTTTAAAGTGCAAATGGGGTGTATGATGTATACAGTTAATGATTAACAGGAAGAATAGTATTTTCTTTGTGTGGTTGAAATGGTCTTTTAGGGATTTCATAGTGCAGGTTTTTAAATGGCTAGTACATGACATTCTATTAATGTTTCATTGTTTGTGGAGTGGAGCATGATTGACAGGTTGGTGGTTGGTCTCCTTTGAGGAATTGTTTGTGGAATAAGTAAGAATGGCCAATATGGCTTCCTGTATAAGGAGCGTTTTGATTCTGTGTTCTTTTCAATGTTTTCTGTAGTTTCTTATGTGCAGCAAGATAATAGGAATTAAATGTCTTGCTTGATACACTTCACCAAGTTCTTGTGAGAGCTCTTTGCTTTGTCTCATGAACAGATTCTTCTTGTGACACCTTGGTAATGAGAAGCCTTTTTATATACCATAAATTAGGACAAAACCATCTGATATTGATTTGCACTTATAAAAAAGTAAATTACTTCTAAATACTGAACAATTTCGGCAGGTTTTTTTGGGTTTCCATGTCTTTATTACCTCTTTTTCTTCATGTGTTCAATGCCCTTGACCCAGATCATTACACTTTATCATGCATAACCTAATTTACAGACTAATTCATTTTAATTTTGTTGTTTGGTTAACTTGGGTTGTTACAAACATCTGGTAAAAAAAAAAAATGTCAACACTCCCATCAAAAAAATATTTCCTAAGAATTTTTTTTTCCCTGCAGTATTTATTGTTTTATTGTGTGAGTCCTAATGGTTCGACGTGTGTGTACATGAAAAATGTATGCCTGTTCTCTAAGTTACAATATTTTGCTGTCATGATGACTATTAATCTTGAATTTTATAAGTTGCGTATTTCCTCAACTCATTTTAAAAACAAAACTTTACATTATGTATATTTAAATGACATTGAGCTGGTACAAAGAAAAACAGGATGGTTTTCCAGCTTGGGATGCATTTCTTTAAGATAGTAATTATAATTCCTCAAAATAAAATATGAAATAATTTTCTTTTTATTAAATATCCTTTTGCTTAGTCCAGTGGTTCTCAAACTGTGGTATGTAGCATGGGGTGGTAAGCTAGATAATGGTATGGATATACAATACATTATTTTCCTGTTGCATTTTATGAACTGAATTCTGTCAGTTTTTGATTGTTAGAGAAATGGGAAGCATTTGGCGATTAACATTACTTTTAAAAAGCGAACTAGGTTATGTCATGGCAGTCCTGTTTATTAGTGATTTTGTTTAAAATAAACACATTTATGAATCAAACCTTGTTTTTTATTATAGTTTGTTTGTTTTTATAAAAGCAATAAGGCACTCAAGGTTGGGTATTATTAAAAAAAAATCACAAGAAAGAGGTGTAACTGTACTCCACTTCGTACCTAACAAAATCTCATTCCTGTAATTTATTCACAGTAATGCACACCCTCTTGTATCTTGTTGCTTTAATACACACTCACACCTAATTGATGTTTGCCATGTCATTCCGTGATCAAAAACTTAGGTGTTACTTAAATGTTTTGTTTTTAAAATAGGTGGAACCTGGTCTGAAAAAATTTAGAACCGCTGGCTTAGAAAGACAACATTTTAAATTTGCATGTAATGTATTTTGCCCAATGTCTACTGTAACATTCAAAAATTCTAAAGGCCTTCAAAATAGAACTGATAGCTGAAGCTGCCTTTTGCAAAATTCCTCTCTCTACATAGTTACATAGATACATAACATCACTACATGCATGGTTAATGAAAATTTATGACTTCTTATTGAAATGCTTAGTCTGCACATGGGAAACATAAATTATTCAAATAAATGCAGATTTTTTTTCAGTGCTGTACACTGTGCATCTGCTTTGTGTCGGCACTCATCTTGAAATATATTAAATTCTTTTCACTCTTGGCATCAACTAAACCTCTCAGACATCTCAGGTTAATAAAACTTCAAGACAAGTCCTCTGTGTGGTCCGAGGCTTGAGACTTCTGTCCCATTACGACTGAGGCTTCATTTTCTGAACTTCAGGAACCAATGTAGCAGCTGCACTGAGTGGTCCAGAGTATGCAGCACTGAAACTTTGTAGGCCAACTACCAGACACTTCCAGCTGTAACGAAGTACTCTCACACAATTCTAAGAAAAAAAAGGAAAACAAAGTTCCAAGAAACACAATGTATTATACTTGGCCATTACATCTAAAGTTAGAATAACATCTTTTTGATGACCAAAAATACATAGTTAGTAATATACTTAATTCATACACTAAACCCCATTTTACTGTATAAAAATGTCATAAATATTACAATAAAAATAATAAATTATTTGTTCATTTATTTTGTAATTTTTTAGGGATGAATGTTGCAATCAAATGCTTTAATGTGCACCACACAATACTGACCAAACATGCCTGTTTTTATGTCTGCTAATGCTAATAACCGTTTGTAATTAATGTTGTCTCAATATTCTCTTGAATCCCTTTTGATATGGCTGTGTATACATCTAACAAATGTGCATTAACTCCTTTGTGATAATACTGCACAAATATCATATCAAGAAATCCTAAGTAAAAAAAAATACTTTGGGTGCAGGGAGTGGCCTTAGACAATAAAACCAGGTGTCACGCCCACAGCCATGTAAGCAGTGCAGTGAAGCACATAGAACGGCAGGTAGCAGTTAAAACATAGATAATTTATTTACAGCAGGAGCAACCCAAACACAAGACAGCCCTTACAGGAAGCATGGCTGGTAAATAAACTGATGAAACTTTCAAGTATGAGAGATTGAAGTTGGGGTATTAACAACCAAAAAAAAACAGACAAATGTCTAATTAACATAAACAGATGAATACTAACCAAGTCTGATTATTAATTAACTAAACAATCACAGGAAATCAGTTAATTAACACAAACAAAACATCAGGCCATCAGGAAACCAAATTAAACCAGAGTTCCTGATGAGGTATGAAGGAGACCTGTTGCACCAGGTCAATTCTAATTTTGATTTTATCCTTCTGGTCACTTTATTATTAGAGCTAACATAACCATTATTTGTAGAATTCCTGCCTGAAATAGTAGTGTCTGAATTTTATTAAGAACACTTCCCAATGATTCCAGGTTATAAAATAAAAAAAACGAATATCAATAACATTGTTGTGATATAATTACTGAAAATGCACAGGTGCTGACACTGCATTAACAGCAAGAAAATAACTTTATATTGTAATAAGCATGGTGTGGTGAAAAATGCAGGCAATACCATATTCAACTGCAAATGACAGTTAACCACAGAAAATAAATCACACTATAATATTTGTTAGAATATACATATTAAGAGCAAAACCAACAACCTTCAAGACACATGCACATCCTATCACCACACCCAGCAAAAAGTAATACTTTAAATGATACATAAACCAAATCAGATTTGGCACATCACATAGATGGTGCGCACCCTACACAAAAAAATGTATTAAAAGAGAACGACAAAATGGGATATCAACCAAGCCAATCCCCCAACAACCGACTGCTGCAATACTTGGAGGTATCCTTGCCTCCTTAATCTTTTAACCAAAATAGTGGTGTGTATGCCGCTTATGGTACACTGGTTTTTACATCTAAGCAGCAGAGGTGTGACCTATGATGTGCTATGATGTGCAGCAGCCAGCATGGTCAGAAAAATATGTTTGTGCTTTAACAAGGAATCAGCTTCTGTTCTGATTTTACAGGGGGCAAACAACATGTATGATTGCCACTGACAGAGGCATACATCTGTCCCAGCACTAAATGCCCAGTGATCTTTTAAGTTTATTAACCAAACATAAAGCTCAACATTAATGGATGTCCCTGATCATATTATAGGCAAGGTACCTAAACTGTATAATTTATTAAGCTGCATTGCTTCAGATTATAGGTCCTGTAGATAGTCTACTTGTATTTGATTATTTTACCTAAATAGACATGTAAATTTATTTAAAATATAAGATTTTTTTTTTTTTTTTGCTATTTCTCTAGCAATTCGCAGAGAAGTTTTGGTTTATTTGTTGATTAATTAGTCATGTTTAAAAATTCTGTTTAAAATGTGAAAGTGTTAATAAAGTAGGTAATTAGTAATTTAATCAATTTACAGTTGTATAACGCATCTATTGTTTGTTTGTATTTGGATAGTTATATCTTTTTTTTTATTATTTTTTTGTAATGATTATAATTATCAGTGATATAAGTACTTGTGTTTGCGTGGTTACAACTATTTTGCAAGTAAGGCTTAGTGGTTAGCACGTTCGCCACTCAGCGCTGAGGATTCTCGGTTCGAATCCCAATCTGGGTGGAGTTTCCATGTTCTCACCGTGTCCGTGTGTGTTTCCTCCGGGTTCTCCGGTTTCCTCCCACAGTCCAAAAACATGGATTCAAGGTAAATTGAATGTTCCAAATTGCCCCATACAGACTGTGTTTGTGTAAGTGAGTGTGCCAAGCGATAGATAGGCACCCTGTCCTGGGTGTATCTGCCCAGCGCCCGAAACATTCTCCCCTGGATGAGAACCAACCCAGCAACCCGAATTGAGGATTAAGCAGAAGATAATGAATAAATGAATGAATTAATAATTACTTGTGTTTATTAACTAAACTATTTAGTCAGCAAATCGTAATTTCATTATTCATTTTTCATTATCTCCCGCTTTTATCCTCTATTAGGGTCGCGGTGGGGTTCCCCATGCCCATCCAGGGGAGAACGTTTCGGGCGCTGGGCAGATAGACCCAGGACAGGGCGCCAATCCATCGCTGGGCACACACTCACTCACTCACTCAAACACACTCTATATGGGGCAATTTTGAGAATTCAATTGACTTGATCCATGTTTTTGGACTGTGGGAGGAAACCGGAGAACCCGGAGGAAACCCACGCAGACACGGGGAGAACATGGAAACTCCACCCAGATGGGGATTCGAACCGGGAATCCCTAGCGCTGAGAGGCGAACGTGCTAACCACTAAGCCACCGTGCCGCCCAAATCGTAATTTAATAATAATAATAATAATAATAATAATAATAATAATAATAATAATAATAATAATAATAATGTCACATACTTTCTTTAACTGTTTGAATGTGAGCTGCTGTTGTTTGGGTTCGTTGTCCTCTGGCTTTTCTCTGAGAGGTTGGTATTTGTCGGGCAGCAGAGCAAAGTGCACTTTTTTCGCTGATTTCTCACGGTGTTTAAAAGACTTGTCGCTTTTTTCCTCATGTGTCGCTAAACCAGCGGTATCCTGTTTATCTTCTTGTTCTCTCTCAAATACGTCTTCGGATCCGCCAACTATTCTTAATTTATCATCGTTTTTGCTTTTAGAGCTACTTCTGCATCTGCGAAGTTTTCCTCGCGACATTTTTGAACCTTGTGGAGAACATCGCACACTGCCGGGATCGCTGCGGCTCTGGTGATGACGTTGCGATGGAACATGCGCATGCGCATTTTAGCAATGTCGGTTGATTTCATTGATTGTAGTAAATTATTTCTTATATAGGCCTTATATTTTTAATATTGGGAAAATTTACTCTACTTTTTGCTTTGAAAATATACTGATTGGTTTTTAGCAAATTTTCTGCGCTATATATGCAAGTTGGTGACTCAAATCAAAAAATGTTAATAACATGCCTGTTAAAACAATATAAAATGCTGTTAAATTACTACTTAAATACTGTTAAATACTTCAATCATTTGATATTGGATTGTAATAAAAATGCCTCAAATGTGTGAACTATAAGGGTAGAGCCTGAAAATCGAACAATATTTTTGATAATAAATGTTTGAAAATTGTTTTATTTCCGAATTATTGTAAAATGCATTTATGATCTGGCATGTAACTGTGTCAATATAGGTATCATTAATTTCTGTGTTTTTATGTTAAATGTTATGTAAAAGAAGACCCTGTTTTTTTAACCCTAGGAGAAGAGGACTTTGACAACCCAAAGATAACATTCTGCACTTTGTGATCTGATTGTAGAAGCAAAAAACAGGGTGAGGGCCGTTTATAAAGCTCAAATACTTTAAGAGAATCCAATCAGACAAAGTGGGATTTACCAGATGGGAAGAGCAATAATATGAGCTTTTAGGTGACCATTATGGGAAACACTAAGCTTTGGCTTTTCCTGTTTCTCACTTTTTATAACTTTGCAGGTAAGGTCTATCTGCCTATCTATTTAGAGGCCTACATCTGATAATATTAAAAAGGGCTAAATGCCAATCACAGTAAGCTTTTAAGGGTATTAACTCAGACAATATAATAAATATATAATAATTATGCCTGATCATATTATAAGCAAGGAAACTAAACAGTCTATGTAATTAAGCTGCTTCAGATTTTTGGTAGAATGGTTTACATTCAGCTAGCATATGCAGCATATATTTATTACTGCTTTGAATTTATTCAAAGGTACTTTTTGTATTATTTTCAACTTACAAAATTTTCAGAACCAAGTGAAGAATATATAGTACTGTAGCCCCCTTTTGTTCCTCCTCTGCAAAGTTTAATGGACGTTTCTATAATGTTTCAGCTCAGAGTGACCTCAGGGTTAATGAGCATCAGTATCACTGATCACTGAACACTATCATTTCAAAGCAGATTATGTCATATATCACATCAAACCACTATGATACACCCAAAACCACAGAAAGCTGAAAAAAGCTTTTAAATGTGCAATGCTTAGCTACATGACTGGGCATCATAACCCAGTGTGTGAGAGAGGAGTAAAATATTACTCACTGTTCTTCCCTAAAAGATGCATGAATAGATCTTACAATGGATCATGATTACTGTGCTGTCCATGAGAAATCGTTTCTTGCATGCAAATAAAGGTCTGTCCTGTATTGTGGATGAACTGCAGGTATTACAAATCCATATAGCTTATGAACTATGCTAATTTTTAGCTCTCAATTATATTGAACTTTTTCCAGGTAACTTGTGGCAAGCTCAGCAATAGATGCAATACACTGTCATTTTGATATTCAATTTGCTGTAATTGTTGTAAAGTTTCCATTCACCTAAAAGCAACCAAAGTTGTTTTTTTTTTTTTTTTCTTTGCAGGGAAGGTTTATCCTCCCCCTGCAATGCTGATCATGAAAAAGCTTTCAGTAGCTGGAATACATAAATAATGGATAAAAATAAAATATCAATGTTTAAAAAATGTTTAAGAACCAGATTTTTTTTTCCAGATTCAATTTCACACATTTGTTCAAAATAATTTTTTTGCAGTTTTATTTTTAAATGCTACCATCTTAAACCTGACCTTTATAATGAAATCATCTGTCTTAGTTATTAGCTGGTACCTCTTAATAAAAGAAAATTCCTTAATAACACTATATGTTGGAAAATATGTTTAAGTAGCCAGATTTAACTAAAGCAATGCAAATATTTCATTGTGTAAACTATGTAAATAAATGTTCATGAATAAATTAATTGATGAATGCTTAGACCCAAAACATATTTTAGCAAATATGAGTTGATGTATAAATGGTGAAAATGGTTTAAATTCAATAATTCTGCCATTTTATTCATACTTTCACTACAAAATTACAAATACAGCAAATATATGTAATTTGCTTTGTTAGTACATGACTCAGAGCACAACTAATACTTTTTGTTTCTTGTAGAACAAAGTGCTGAATTGTTTGATGAAGAAACAGAAGTTGCATTATGTCCACGTAAGTATGTGTACCTGCATATCTAAGCAATACTGAAAATCCCATTGTTGTTTTTAATGGTGCATTCCTGTAATCTGTTTGAGTGGATCACATGTATTTAGACTAGATTGATCTGTTAGTATCAACCTAAAAAAAAGTCATTCTGAACCTTTGTACCTTATGAGCAAAGGCTGTTAATGGATATATTGGCTCACGAAAGTGCCACTCTATCAATAAATAACTAAAAAGAACTTTGGTCATTGTGATTATTTTGAAGAAACATTTTTTTAAACACCTGAGCATAAATAAATGTAATAAAATGAAGTCTATAAAATTACTGTGTAAAAATGTCTTAATGAGTGCTTTCTTTATTTCCATTTTTGAAAAACAGCAGATATGTAATTATATTTATACATTTCTTTACCTAATATTGGTTTATTTTGATGCCCAGTATCAACAAGATTTAAAACCTTCAAAAAATATATTTATGAGTACACGGCTGAGAGCGCGAATGGGGTCACTGGAACAGCTAATATCAAGAATGGACCAAAAATATCATGCAAGGTATGAAATTTGTTTATTATTATTATTATTATTATTATTATTATTATTATTATTATTATTATTATTATTATTATTGGGCGGCACGGTGGCTTAGTGGTTAGCACGTTCGCCTCTCAGCGCTAGGGATTCACGGTTCGAATCCCCATCTGGGTGGAGTTTCCATGTTCTCCCCGTGTCCGTGTGGGTTTCCTCCAGGTTCTCCGGTTTCCTCCCACTGTCCAAAAACATGGATCAAGTTAATTGAGTTCTCTAAATTGCCCCATATAGAGTGTGTTTGAGTGTGTGAGTGTGTACACAGCGATGGATTGGCGCCCTGTCCTGGGTGTGTCCCAGCGCCCGAGACGTTCTCCCCTGGATGGGCATGGGGAACCCCACCGCGACACTAATAGAGGATAAAGCTGGAGATAATGAATGAATGAATTATTATTATTTGTAATACAATGTTTAAAAAAGCGACAAACCCAAAAATGAGGCGTCCACATGTAACTAAAAATATTGAAACACAAACCAAAAATAACCAAAAGTATGGGAAAGCAAACCCACATTTCACAAAAGTATTTGGACACAAATCAAGAAGTGGCAAAAATTGAAATATAAATATGCAGCATGCAAGTTAATGATGTGGGCAATGTGGTAGGGACCATGACCAGCATGATAATAAACAAAACTACCCAATGTCGCCACCACACTGAAAAGGGACATTAATAAAGTCACTCATGCTTTAGCAACAACACCATTAACACACCATTCAGCACAGCAACAACCCCATTACACTCTAAAACTAAACATTCCACTATTGTATGACAGTATTGAACAGGGATAAAGTAATAGAATTACTAAATTCAGGGCATGCATAGCATGGTAGCTCAGTGGTTAGGGTGTTGGGCTATAAATCTGAAGTGAGTGGGTTCAAATCTCCACTGAAGTTATAAATGTGGGTATTTGAACAAAGCCTTTCAAGTTGGGACTTGTAAGTTGCTTTGGATAAAATCATCTGCTAAATGACTAAACGTAACGTAAACGTAACTAAATAACATAAACTTTGAAACTGGAATACTGTTCCAGTAAGACACTATTATGTCAGTAACAATGTGATGTAAAGTATTGTCTGCTCTGACTCTGGTCTCTTCCTGCTTTGAGGTGAACACAAGCAAGGGGCGGTCTAGCAGTTATACAAATACATGATATAAATGGTTTCTCATCATGAAATAAAATGTAACTGTACACTACAGTACAGACAAAGGCTTACCTATTCTGATTTTATAATGTTTAGATGATGCTTGCAACATCATTCAAGCACAAATTAGGGGTAATACTGCTCAGCCTCCCAAAAACATTCATGTCTCTTTTGCCTCATTATTTTAACCACTTACTACATAAATGGACTTGCAGTAACACTGATGCAGTGAGGGGTTTTAGTGCAACATTGTTGCTGTAGTTTCATTTAAACACCTTAGTGACACTGCTGGGTAGGATTAATGCCTCAGCCAAATAATACCTGCTCTGTGGTGCTACTATTGGAGTCCTTACCATTAGAGAGCAGATTAAAGGTAACTAACACAGTATGTACTGTAGTCCACAAACAGATGGACTACATTCTGTAATTATAAGACTACAAAGTCCACGTTTGAGGTAAGTGGAACTGATACAATTGTCTATGAGTGTAGCAAAAAGAAAGTGTGTCCAAGCTTTTGACTGGTACTGTACACTAGCAAATACATTATATACAAATATTACACACAAAGGCATTTATTACATGAGATTACATACAAAAAACATACTCATATACAGTCACAGAAACACATTTACATCCACACTTCCATATTTTACACATGTAAATTCATCATTGGGCCAAAATTATTATAAATACCATTATTTCAGCTTGACACATTTCAAATACTGTTGTAGTTCATTCAGGAAATGCAGGCCAAACTCATATTAATTTTTTTGTATTTTATATTTACATGTACATTTAGTCATTTAGCAGACACTTTTATCCAAAGCGACTTACAAATGAGAACGACACAAGTCAGTAGTTAATTAAAATTATAATATGGTTAATAGAGTCATTTGATCTATATTTGTTAAAAAAGCAAATTCCCTATTTTGAATACTTTTAGCTGTTTACAGTGATATGGATTTAGATTTTCAATTACATGACATTATGTGCAGGTGGAACTTGAGGTTCCTCAGGTGTGTCGATTCGTCCTCCATACCATGGATTGTACACTTAGTGAAGTGACAGACATGGACAAACATGGCCAGCCAGTCTACATGCCATCTGCTGAAAGTGAAACATTCAAAGTAGCCATGAAAAAGTGAGTACAATCATAACAAGTACTAAAAAACAAATAGATGGATGTCTAAGAAACAGTGTTTCTAGTGTATGCCTTACTCATTACATAAGTATCTATTTTAGAGCAGTTTTTACAATGAATCACCATAATAGTCATTTTACATACAACATGATTAGCTGTATGGCTGTGTGTGTATACATTTTAATAGTGCCTATTTTGTTAATTTCATAATTTATATAGGAGTTCATTAAGTTTTGCTATAGAGCACGTGACCGATGTTTCCATATATCCTGAAGAGGATGAACCAGAGAATATAGTAAACATTAAGAGAGGTATAATCTCTGCTTTGCTAGTGCCTGTCATGGATGATGACCTCAACAGGAAAATGGTAAGTTTGCTTAAAATGAATTATGTAATATTTGGATTTCTTAAATCTTGTATTCAAGATATTCATATTGTATATAAATACTAACATTTTATTGACTTTTTGTAGATGCAAATTTTAATGCTAGGCAATTCATTTTCTTTTGCAGACTTCCATTCATGGTGTGTGCCACACCGATCTTACTGTGAATGAAAAAAAAGATATTGATACTGATGTCACTGTAGTCAGGGATCTAAGAGCATGCAGTCATTTTTATCCTCGCAATCTTCCCACCAGTCATCTATCCCTCATACCAGGCTTGGTGAGATATGACTCAAATTATGATTTATAGTTTAAAATAAGAGGCAATATATTAGATATGCTCATTATTAATATGTCATAAGTAAGTGTATTCATGTATTTTGATACTATATGATTATACAACAATGATGATTAACATTTAATAATTATTCAAAGCCTATTTATTTATAGAGTGCACCACCTGATTTTAAAATTTTTAAAATTTTATTTTTTAAAATAAGATACACCCAGGACATGGTGTCAATCTATCGTTGGGCACACACTTAATCAAACACATACAATGTAGGGGCAGTTTAGATGGGGCAATTTAGAGCAGCCAATTCATCTTGAATCCATGTTTTTGGACTGTGGGGGGAAACCATAGGACTTGGGGAAAACCCTCACGAACACGGGGAGAAAATTTAAGCTCCACACAGGTTTAAAGGAGATGCAAAATTTTGTCCACCACCAGCACAATATCTGATCATTTGAAGGTGAGATTAGACTCGACTCGATTAATCACAATAGACTGTAGTGTTACTTCTACCTGTGCTCACTGTGATTTTAACGTGGCAAAATAACATCCATTTTCAAGCCATTTTCTCTTTATATCTTTAATGCAAATATACTATATGTATTGTTGTTTAACTCTTAATAAATATGTATAATTATCTTTGTTCTATAGTTACAAGCTTAAAGTGTTTTACTCTATATAGATACTTCTTACACCATACTGTTAACAATGATTTAACTTGCACACAATTGAAGTAAAGGACTATCCTATGCTTTATTAGTTCTCAATTTTATTCACTCACCTATAAATTGCAAATAGAAGAGAAAAACACTTGAACATCTATAGACATAAAATATTCATTAATTCATTCAACATCTTCTGCTACTAGGATCATCCAGTAGAGAAAGTTTCAAACAAACATAGGAGTTTCTGGATTCTGCTTAAAATTGAAATTGAATAGTGCAAAAATGCCATCTAATAAAGAAAATGATTCTCTCAATATACAGGATTAATGTATTAATTAACAGATTTACAGATTTCATGGATTTAAGTAAACTTTTTTTTTTAAATGGGCACCCACACAGACACATGCGACAATTTAGATCATTTAGTTTACTTAAATCCATGTTTTTGGACTGTGGGAGGAAACCGTAGAATCCGCAGAGACAGGGAGAACATGGAAACTCCACACAGATTGTGATTCGAACCTGGTATCTCCAGTGCTAAGAGGCAAACATGCTGACCACTAAGCCAACGTGCCACCCAGACATAAAACAGCAGTGTAGAAATCTGTAAATCTGTTAATTACTGTAATGCATTAATCCTGTACATTGAGAGATTAATTTTTTTTATTAAATGGAACTTTTGCACTATTCAGCTTCAATTTGAGGCAGTATCCAGAAACTCCTATGTTTGTGGCTTGTGACCTGTTTTAGTTGTACCAGGAGACCCATAAAATATCTTTATTTCAGAGCATCTGTTTTCAATTAATTTCAGTGAAGATGGTTTTATATTGGGCGGCAACGGTGGCTTAGTGGTTAGCACGTTCGCCTCTCAGCGCTAGGGATTCCCGGTTCGAATCCCCATCTGGGTGGAGTTTCCATGTTCTCCCCGTGTCCGCGTGGGTTTCCTCCGGGTTCTCCGGTTTCCTCCCACAGTCCAAAAACATGGATCAAGTCAATTGAGTTCTCCAAATTGCCCCATAGAGTGTGTATGTGTGTGTATGTGTGTGTGTGTGTGTGAGTGTGTGCCCAGCGATAGATTGGCGCCCTGTCCTGGGTCTATCTGCCCAGCGCCCGAGACGTTCTCCCCTGGATGGGCATGGGGAACCCCACCGCGACCCTATTAGAGGATAAAGCGGGAGATAATGAATAATGAATGAATGAATGGTTTTATATTGTTTCTTGGTGCCTTTTAAGAATTGCAAAAAATAGTATTTTGGATGTGTTTTATCTTAAATTTGGAAGTGTACTTTTAAGCCTTTAATTTGTAGTTATGGTGTCTAATGGCCTAGTTTGGCTATACATTTAAAATAAACTATATTAGTATATAAGGAGGATGAGTCAACGACTGAGTCTTGGTCCTCCCTAGGTTTCTTCCTTAAAATAACATAACAGGGAGTTTTTTCTTGCCACTGTCGCTTTGGCTTGCTCTTTGGGAGTTTAAAGGCTTTTAACTCTGTAAAGCTGCTTTGTGACAATGAACTGTTGTAAAAAGTGCTACAAATAAATTACTTGAACTTACAAACATTTATCATTTTTGAATGTGAAGTTGGTTATTTAAATTTTAATAATTTATACAATTACAATAATTCATTAACATTTGAATTCTTTCTAGAATGGACTTGTTTCAAAATTAATCAGAAGCAGCCAGACCTGCAACTACAGATTCGACAACAGAAGAAAGCACATGACAGATGCTCAGTGCACAGAAAATCACATCTTTGTTCCCTTCTCGCATAAGTGAGTAATCACAATATTTTACACAAAATAATGTTTAAGTAAAATTATTTCCATACAATTACTTTTATTTTGTGTTGCCAAAAGTAGTGTAGCAAGTAAGATATAATAAAAAAAAGAAATACTGTAGAAATATTGTATGAGGTTTACCTCATCGCATTAAATTCCTCATTAAACTCAAAAATCCTCTACAAGGGTTGCAGGGGATTCCCCATGCCCATCCAAGGGAGAATGTTTTGAAGGAGTGCTGGGCAGATACACCCAGGACAGGGCAACAATACATCACTGGGCACACTCACTCACACACATACACACACTATATAGGCATAATTTAGTTCGGGGAAATTAAGAGCAGCCAGATCACCTTGAATCCATGTTTTTGGACTGTGGGAGGAAACCGTAGAATTTGGGGAAAACCCTCGTGGACACAGGGATAAAATAGAAATTGACTAGTCCCAGGTCCGGTGCAGAGGGCACTGTTACACTAATAAATCATTCTTTTTTAGGGCCCAGAATGGTATTAATTCTGAGGTGAAACAGAGTCTAACTCTAAAAGACTCAATGAAAACTATCATGGGACAGTTCAACACAAATGGTAAGTAATTTAAAGCTCAATATAAAACATTTATATACACACACAAATAAATACTACACGTATTTAAGGTATGTTGACTTGTTTCATCATTCTGTCAATTAAAATAATCTATTTGATGCTATTGGTGTTATTAGTCCCATGGACCATTTATAAAAACAAAAGATTAATAGTTTTTCAATGATGAACTTAAATGAAGATCATTTAACACCTTAAATAAGAATACATCATATATATATACCTGACAAACAATGCAGTGTAATAGCCTACTTTAGCAATGATTTTCATGTGTATTTAAGTAAGACTTGTTGATTGTGTATCTGAATAGGAAATGTTCAGAAAAAGCTCTTTCCAGAAGATATACAAAACAAAGAAGTATCTCTAGGACAGTCAAAAGAAGAAATGGTTAAGACTATGAAAACTCTTAATGATCTCACACACTCTGGACAGAACATGAAAAGGGCAAGTCTTTTCCAGAAACTTGCTGTTCAGATTCGAGGCATGAATAATAAGACCTTGTCTTCAGCGGTTGATGAGATAATGGAGATATCAAAAGGGTTGACTTGGCAAGTTTTACTCCAGTGCGGAACCAGCGAATGCACCAGTGCTATACTTCAGATATTAAGAAGTTCAGGTGAACCAGCATGGGAGGTGGATGCCTTAGTATATTCCTTAAGTCTCCTGCCACATCCAACACCACAACGAATTAGAGACATGCTTAGCATGGCTGAACACCACCCAAGCAAATCAATTATGTATGCCCTTGCTAACACAGTAAAAAAGTAAGTGACGTTACATTTACCCCATTTTTTCATTTGTAATCTGAAAAGACAACTCATGAAGTGTTTTGTATTTACATTTCTATGTGTGTTTGACAACAGATTTTCTCATGACCATGCAATGAACACTCCGGAGGTGAAGGAGGTGGCAGAATTCATGAAGCTCATGCTGGGTGACTGCTCAGGAGATGAAGACAAAACATTTTTAACTTTGAGGGTAAACCAAGTAATTATATAATAATAAATAAATAAAATAATATAATGTAATATAATATAGTTGTGGTGAGGAAAAGACAAAATAAAGAAGTACACCCAAATAATAGAAAAGGTATATGTATGTATATATATGAGAGAGAGAGAGAGAGAGAGAGAGAGAGAGCAAGAGAGAGAGAGAGATAGTCTTATAACATTTGTGTAAGTAGAACTAAAGTAACCTAAGTGTACTTAATAAACATTAATTTGTGTGCCCAAGCGTGTGTATGCGTGTGTGTGTGTGTGTGTGTGTGTGTGTGTGTGTGTGTGTGTGTGTGTGTGCACATATGCACATGGTTTTCTCCCAGTTTATATGTAAAATTACTGTACACAAAATGAAAAACCCTTTTTTTAGGTTATCGGTGTCATGGGGAAACACATGCAAGGCTTTCAGTCACTCAAGTCTTCCTTATTAAGCTGTAGCCACCAGCGTCATGCATCATTATCAGTTCAGAAGACAGCTATTCAGGCTTTCAGACTAATGGACATTGATTCAGAAGTAAGTTATTTTCTTTGCCTAATTTACTTCTCAAATTTAATGTTTATCAAATGTATTTACTATTATTGCCTCCAAACATTACTTTTATTGACATTTACAATAACCCTTTACCAAAATCCTGTATTCATAATGAGTATTCATTCAAAATGATTTATAACACTTGTCAACTGGGTGGAGTTTCCATGTTCTCCCTGTGTCCGCGTGGGTTTCCTCCGGGTTTTTCAGTTTCCTCCCACAGTCCAAAAACATGGATCAAGTCAATTTAGTTCTCCAAATTGCCCCATATAGAGTGTGTTTGTTTGAGTGTGTACCCAGCGATAGATTGGCGTCCTGTCCTGGGTGTATCTGCCCAGTGCCCAAGACATTCTCCCCTGGATGGGCATGGGGAACCCCACCACAACCCTAGTTAAAAAGTGGAAGGATAAAGGATAAAGTGGAAGATAATGAATGGATGGATAATAGATGGATGGATTGATATTTTAACTGTTAATTAATTTATTATAGAGACCAGTGACATAAAGTCTTATAACATTTGTGTTTAACGAAAGCTTTTCCTGAAAATGACTATATAAGTGCTCATAACAATTTATAAAACGTTATAAGCTCTCTTCACAGGCATAAAGTAAAGTGTTGTCATTAATTACCTCATTGAAAGAGATTGCATTCATAGTAGTACATAATGACTTAATTTAACTTTAAAGTAAAAATGTCTAAACATCCAAATAATCAAATGTTGAAATAAGTTCATATTACAAAGCATTATGTCACTTTGTGTTAAATTATTAGCACTTTTTTTAAAATGTTATAATATTCCATCTTGATCATTACATTTGTATTTTCCCCCTTGTTCAGGTCACTAGCATGCTTTTACAGGTGTTCCAGGATTCATCAGCCCCTGCCCAGAAGCGCATTGCTGCATATCTGATGTTAATGAGAAACCCTGAAGCAATAGAAGGTGTAATAAGGACTATAAAAAATGAGAAGAACCTGCAGGTCAAGAGTTTTGTTGTGTCTCATATCAGCCATCTCCTAGACAACCCGAGTACAAGTCTACAGAAGTATGTTTAAAAAACAAACTTTTATACAGTCATAATTAACCTGTGATTATAATAATTTGTACTAGATTTTTTATTAGCCATCTTGATCAAATTAAAAAAAAAATTATTTCTGTACCATGTTTTATTTAAAACAATCACTGTATTCTGTCTATGCAATATAGAGCAAAGGATTACATTACAAAAGCTGTAAAGAGTGACGATAATGTATCTTATATGGATTTCGCCAAGTTTTCTCAAAATTACAAGATTAAGATGCCATCGATAGCTTCAATAGAAAGCAATATAATCTTTGATGATGCCGACCATATGCCCACAGAAGTGATGTTAGCCACCACACTCGACATTTTCAACATGGAGTTACTAGAGGTATGTACAAAGACACAGACTTTACATGTTTAATTTAGTGTTTAACTCTATTCATTTTTCATTTTAGGTTGGTCTGGAAGGTGAAGGCTTCGAGTCAACCATTGAGGCCCTGTTTGGTGAAAATGGTTTTTTTCCTGATATTGTTTCAAAGGCCATGTACTGGGTGAATGAACAGGTTTCACCTCAAATAAGGAGTACATTAAAGAAATGGCTTGCCCCTTTGGGAGGCAACAGGATGAAGAGAGAGGTAATAAATGATATATATCAAATACCCGAATGCCTATAATCTTTATATTCTTTTGTTTAGTTCCTGGATGAGGGGCTTAAGAATTTGCTTGCCCTTTAATACTTACCAATGTTTTAAGACAATCTTAGTACTTCCACCTTTCTCCTAGATTACAGACCAGTCTTGCAAACTAGGAATTGTTTAAGCCAAATCACCTATTCCTCTTATTTGGGCCCAGGCTAAGCCATGACAAGCTCCTCATCAGAGCTTTATCCCTCAGCAAACAGGCTGTGCTACACTTTCAAAAGCAGAAAAAAGTTACTGCTTATCCAATGCTTATCCATCATCTGTATTGATGGCATCTCTATTGACTTTAGGTGTAGGGACCATAACAATTCAGACTGATCTTCTCCTCCATGTTGGAACCAGTATTATATAAGTTTTGATAAGTAATTTTCAACCAAAAGAGCATATTTAGGCGGCACGGTGGCTTAGTGGTTAGCACGTTCGCCTCTCAGCGCTGGGGATTCCCGGTTCGAATCCCCATCTGGGTGGAGTTTCCATGTTCTCCCCGTGTCCGCGTGGGTTTCCTCCGGGTTCTCCGGTTTCCTCCCACAGTCCAAAAACATGGATCAAGTTAATTGAGTTCTCTAAATTGCCACATATAGAGTATGTTTGAGTGTGTGAGTGTGTGCCCAGCGATGGATTGGCGCCCTTTCCTGGGTGTATCTGCCCAGCGTCCGAGACGTTCTCCCCTGGATGGGCATGGGGAACCCCACCGCGACCCTAGTAGAGGATAAAGCGGGAGATAATGAATGAAAAAAAAGAGCATATTTATGCGTATATGTACAGTATATGTGTGCCCAGCACCCAAAACGTTCTATTTTTAAGTATACATAAGCTTTATTAATGTCATGTGTTAATTCTGGCATTCTTCAATGTGACATTTATTTCTATCCAGAGTTTTATCAATTTTTCCCCAAAATCTTGTATTGATGATAGAAGATTTGAACAACTGCGCAAGTCTCCCCCAGCACATCCCAAAGATTCTCAAGGGGTTGACATCTGGATTCTGTTATGGCCAATCAATGATGCTCCCTGAACCACCCTTCCCAATTTACGCCCAATGAATGATGGCATTGTCATCCTAGAATATGCACTCAGGGATATGAAAACCAGTTTGTTCAGTATATTTAGGTAATTAGCTGACCTCATTCTTTGGGGACATAATGTTTTTAGGAATGCACTGTACAGTTCATAACTCACATTATATATATATATATATATATATATATATATATATATATATATATATATATATATATATATATATATATATATATATACAGTGATGGATTGGCGCCCTGTCCTGGGTGTATCTGCCCAGTGCCCGAAACGTTCTCCCCTGGATGGGCATGGGGAACCCCACCGCGATAAACTATAAAGCGGATAATGAATGAATATATATATATATATATATATATATGCTCCACTTTTCCTGTTTCCTATTATATGTATACTGCACATTTTCTTATTTTAATGCTTCAACAGATCCCGGAGGACATCATGAGACAGATTGTGGATAACTTAAAGAAAGTCAAACAAGGCCTGAAATACCTTGAGGAGAACAAAGATACTACTAATGCAATGGCATATCTTCGACTTATGGGAACAGAATTGGGATATATGAAAACAAGTGAACTAAATGACATTATTGAAAACATCATGTCATACATTACAATTTACTTGAAAGATACTTTGTCAATGGTATTAACTAATATCTAGATATACACACATTACTATTCTAACTTCTTTCATAATTGCACCTAATCTATATTTTGTCTTTCTCTTCTTTTAAGTCACTACAGAAATTATTATCTAGTACAGAAAATGAGATATTTGCCCACTACATGTTCTTGGACAAAGCGTTTACTCTACCTACAGGTTCTGGTTTCCCTCTCAAGTTTTCTTTGACTGGTATTTTTGCCCCTGGTGCAGCAGGAGGTCTAAAGTTTTCTCCTGGAATGGTAAAGTAACAAATGTTTTTTTAGGGTTTTTGGTTTCTTTCCACATCTATCAATATATGCCAGTACAAAACTGTGTCGTGATGATAACTGAGGGCATTGCAAGGCCATGAGCTGCTTACTGCACATCAACCAGGCTTTTTTGGTGGGGACTAGCAAAAAATCACATCTAGCCAATATTGTAGTTAAACATTCCTAAAACAAATTAATTGTGTATATTACTTTTGAATATATATATACTTTTAATGTAATTTAATGAGCTTTTTTTGCATGTCTGTAACAGATGTCAAAACTGTGCCTCTAATTGCATAACCAATAATAGCTCTTAACTCTCTTATAAAAAAAATATAAATTCTGTATCTCAATGTTGACTTTCATTATTTTTATTTGCAGCAACACATTTCATTCAGACCATCAATGGGCATAGAATTTATTACTCAAATGGGCATATTCTTCCCTGAATATGTAAATGCTGGTGTTAGGATGCACAATAATGTGTACCATGAGAGCAGCCTGAATGCAAAACTTACTCTAAGTGCCAATCAGTTTAAACTTTCGCTCCCTGTGCCAAAAGAGAACATCCAACTTATTAGCATAAGGTAAGATATGAATATGTTATGAATAATCCAATAATCCAAAATGCTGCCAAACCATGGACTGGTTATTTATGAAGATTCCCCCATGTGACCAATTTGAAAGATTTGATGTGATACATTTACGTGTTTTACATGTAATACATTTACGTTTGTAATACATTTACATGTTACGTAAAACAGACCACTGTTTTAATACAAGGTTTTTCTAATGTAAGTATATCAGACCAAGAATAATAATTTTAGACTTATTTCCACATTTGTTTGTATACAATATGTGCATTTAAAAAAAGTAATATAATTATAAAAACACAATATTGCAAACGTGTACATGTACACTTATAATTTGCCATATAATGTTCGAATGCCAAATAAAATATTCAGAATATAGTTTATTTAATTAAAATGTTTGTTAACTAGTATTCGGTACATACCTGGCATCAAGTTGGCATTAAATGACTGATTAACCCTAATTAGATTTAGGTGTTCTGTCATGACTTTCCTGAAAATTACTACAGCAAAAGTCATGGTCCACAAAATATCTGAGGAATCTCACTGCTAAATGGAATCAATCAGGAATTTAGATCAGTGTTGATCGTGATTGTTGTTGGTGCAAAGTGCAGCTGAAAATAACTTTCTAATAAGAATTTTATAAGAAGTCTATGGTATAAAGGTTGTCCTTATACTTTGAAGGGGCCACTTGTTTCCATATAGTCAAAGTAGTTGAGAAAAGCCCAGAGTGCTTTAATTTTTGCTGTTACTTATAAAACACATGTTTCACTGTTTCAAATGTTTCAAATCACTGTTTCAAATGTTTCAATCAGAAAAAAATATTTAAATTACCTTTACTACTTAAGATTGAAAAGAAGATTTAAAGCTGTAAATTATCTAAATTATTAAACATGATGACATTTGCAATTGAAAACTTCAGGAATTATAATATAAAAATATATTATAAATATAAATTTATAATAAATAAAAGCTGAAAAAAATCTAATTTTAGTTGTGTTATATGTAACTAATGAAACTAATCCAAACTAACATATAGTTCATCTGAATCATTGATGAAATGAATGCTCCAAAAACAGTCAAACTTGTTTTGTTTCTTAAAAACAGCAATGAAGTGTTTTCACTGACTTCAACTACAGAGAAAAAAGTGTCATTTATAATAGAAGACAATACTGACTCATCAAAATGCAATCCCATCTTTCCTGGAATGAAATACTGCTCCAAGATACTGAATTATAATACCCCTTTCTATCCTTTATCTGGAGGCAGCAGGTAAGATATTCCAAAATTTCTGCAACATCTACACATACACACACACACACACACACACACACACACACACACACACACACACACACACACAGATTTGGAATTAAAAATCTAAAACTTGCATATTATAAAATATACGCTAAATAAATTTCAAAACAATAAAAATGAGTCCTTTTTCAAGTTTATGTGCTCAGTATTTTGAATGATTTTAGTCATTTTATGGAATTCTTTCCTTTCAGGTTTGCTGTAGAGCTACAGCCTACTGGAGACATATCAGAATACACAGCATCTGTTGCCTATGAACTTTTAAGAGAGGGCAAAGAGGGCCGTCATAAAGTTGATTCTGTGGTACTTTCTCTCAAGGCTGAAGGTAATTAATACATCCTTTAATGTTGTTTTATTTTTAAATTGCAGCGTATAATTTAAAAATGTATTGTATAAATGTATTTATGTGTGATATAAACAGGAATGTCGGGCGGCACGGTGGCTTAGTGGTTAGCACGTTCGCCTCTCAGCGCTAGGGATTCCCGGTTCGAATCCCCATCTGGGTGGAGTTTCCATGTTCTCCCCGTGTCTGCGTGGGTTTCCTCCGGGTTCTCCGGTTTTCTCCCGCAGTCCAAAAACATGGATCAAGTCAATTGAGTTCTCAAAATTGCCCCATATAGAGTGTGTGTGTGTGTGTGTGTGTGCCCAGCGATGGATTGGCGCCCTGTCCTGGGTGTACCTGCCCAGCGCCCGAAACGTTCTCACCTGGATGGGCATGGGGAACCCCCCGACCCTACTAGAGGATAAAGCGGGAGATAATGAATGAATAAACAGGAATGTCATTCAAAATTATGATAGTATTTGTGAATAAAATTTACCTAAAACTGACCTAAAAAAGTTTGCAAAGATCGGCGTATCTCTCAATAAGAGAGGACAGTATTATTCAGATTATTTTAAAGGATGACGTACTTTTAAGGTAGCAACAATGGTCACCGGTGTCCATAGTAGCAAAGCGTGAACACAGTCTTAATAACGTTTAGAGGAATTCATTGCAATCTGCAAACTCACCACCAGATGCCACTAAATCCTGCACAATGGTTTTCATTGAATCAGTGTACAAAGATTACTGAATTCAACTCAGTGCTCTTTCTCTAGGCAACACACCTGCAGAGGCCATTGCAAATTTTAAATACAACCGGAACAAGAACAGTTTATCCAGTGAGTTTCAAATGCCAGATTTTGATGTTGAAGTTGGTGTTAAACTGGGAGCAATGGATAGTACTGGCAAAGAAAAAAATATTGATGGCATTACAGTTGAAATAAGCAACAAAAAGAATCTTCAGATCTACTTCAGTGGACGTACTAGGTAAAGTATCAGCTAATAATAGTTTAACATTTTTACTATAAAACACCACTAAGTTACCACCTGGAATAATATTTAACCTCTACGAAAATTAAATGCAGTCATAACAGATTTTTTAAATAACTGTTCTGACTTGAAACATGCCTATGAAATGTAAGTAAATTATAATTGATTGTATGTTTTTTTTAGAGAAAAATATATCTCAATAATCACTCAGTGCTAAAAATTTTTTTGTGGTATTATTTTTTTAATGTTGCAAAATGAAAATGAGTCTGCAGTTAAAAGGGAATTCTTGCAGTTAATGAAATGTCAGATTTGAATATTGAAAAAAAAACCTGCTCCTCCACCCCAAAATAGAGTTCAGTTGATTTCAAGGAAAGGTTTATAAAGCTGTATGAAGGAAAATGTGCAAAGAGTGTTTTACGAACCCTCGTGCGGTAAGTGGGGCAATAATGCACACAAAAACCACAGGATATTTATTATAAAGGTGAACCAAAGCATACAAACTTGCATGGAGCACAGCAACATAGGTGCTCTGACAATCTCTCGTCTGAGATCCAGGGCAGGCCTAATAACAATGTGATGGTGGTATGTCATGTGACTACCTAAAAGAAATGACCAAACACAAACAAGGCACAAGGTTTATTAACTAAACAAGGTAAGATAACAGAAGCTAATAGTTTTTTTTTAACTAAAACAAAGCAAAGTTAGCATAACAACCAGGTTCATGGGTGTTTTATGCACTAGTAACAATGTTTTGTAAAAGATTTTGGTTGTTCCCAGTCATTTGTCAAACATTTGGTGCAAGAATTAACAGAACAGAAAAACTGAAAAGTGAAACAAAGGATGCATGAAGTAATTTAAATGTAATGTAAATGCAATAAAATTTATAAAATGTAAGAACAGACAACTTAAAGCATTAAGGCGGCACGGTTTGTCTCTCAGCCCTGGGGATTCCATGTTTGCATCCCAAGCTGGAATTTTCATGTTCTCCCTGTGTCCACATGGGTTTATAACTTTTCTAATTTATTAATAATATGGGCTACATGTTGGATAAATTTGATGAGAAATTATTACATCACCACTTAATGCAAAAGTGAGATTAAAATTTCCTTACTCCATAAACAGAAATGTGATGTGATGACTAAGAATCCTGACTCATAGCAAAAAGTATGATAGCATGAGTGTGTCTATAGGCAGGCTGAACTGGGCAAGATGAAAAACCTGCCCATTCAAAAAAAAGATCAAATATTAGGACTATGAAAATTATGTTTGTACTGTAAACATTCATTCATTCATTATCTCCCACTTTATCCTATATTAGGGTCGCGGTGGGGTTCCCCATGCCCATCCAGGGGAGAACGTTTCAGGCGCTGGGCAGATACATCCAGGACAGGACGGCAATCCATCGCTGGGCATACACTCACTCACACAGACACACTCTATATGGGGCAATTTTGAGAATTCAATTGACTTGATCCATGTTTTTGGACTGTGGGAGGAAACCGGAGAACCCGGAGGAAACCCACGCGGACACGGGGAGAACATGGAAACTCCACCCAGATGGGGATTCGAACCAGGAATCCCTAGTGCTGAAAGGCCACCTAACGTGCTAACCACTAAGCCACCGTGCCGCCTGTACTGTAAACATTTTTTTAATAATAAAAAAGCATACTCTTTTAATATTAAAATATTTGTGCAACTTCTAAGGGTTTCATCCATAGATTCTCTTAAAAGTGAACAGCTAAAATGAATCTATTATGTTAAGTTACATATATTTTGCAGCTGAAACTCTACATGGCTTTAGAATTGGCAGTTTAGAATTAAGCAGGCAAATTCAAAGTTAAGGAGCCTTGTAGGAAAACGCTTTTTTTCACAAAAGCAGTTGCAAAACAAAATTTCTTGCAGTTCGATTTGCATGCACAATAGGCAATAAAGTTCCACAAAATAAGTTTTTTTAAACTTAAAATATTATCAACTTATTTTATCGATATTGTTTGTATTTCTAAATAAGTATTATTTCTCTGCTTATTGAGACTTATATAAAATATGCAGTTCCAGTCAAAAGTTTGGAAAAAGTTCATCTATATGGTGAAGAAACATTCATCCAATGTTTAATTTCTCCACTTCACCATATAGATGAACTTTTTACAAACATTTGCCTGCTACTATATAATTATATACTATATTCATTCATTCATTCATTATCTCCCGCTTTATCCTCTATTAGGGTCGCGGTGGGGTCCCCCATGCCCATCCAGGGGAGAACGTCTTGGGCGCTGGGCAGATACACCCAGGACAGGGCACCAATCCATCTCTGGGCACACACTCATTCACACAGACACTCTATATGGGGCAGTTTGGAGAATTCAATTGTCCATGTTTTTGGACTGTGGGAGGAAACCGGAGAACCCGGAGGAAACCCACGCAGACACGGGGAGAACATGGAAACTCCACCCAGATGGGGATTCAACCCGGGAAGGGCGAACGTGCTAACCACTAAGCCACTGTGCCGTCTATATACTATATAATATTTTCAATTGTACCTGTATGTATAATTTTTACATTTAGTCATTGTGGTGGCGCAGTGGTGCTGGGGGATGAAGGAAGAAAGGCGGCGCCAATGTGCTGATCAGGGAGATTGATTAGCGCACCTGATCCATCTCCATCTGATGGTGTGTGCAGATTTATAAGCTGGGACAGAGGGGAAAGATTCAATGGACCCAATAAAGGGGGACTCGGCCAGCAACATCAGGCTATTACAGTTTTAGCTTAATGTGATTTTAAATACTCTATAATAAAGCCTGTTCTTGCCCACCCCTCATTACAGTCATTTAGCAGCCATTTTTATCCTAAGTATCCCAACTTGATGGTTGGGGTCAGAGTACTAGGTTAATACAGCACCTGTTGAGAAATTAGGATCAAGTTCCTTGCTCCAGGAACCACATTGGGATTTGAACCCCAGGTCCGAGATTAATAGCCCAACACCACTTACAGATATTTTTTACTCTTTGTTTTCCAAAGCAGAATGGAGTCCATGAAAGATGCCAAGCTAGAACTAGAGATGGCAGTCCCTGCTCTACAGGTGAATGCTTCTGCCATAGCCAGTCTAAAGAATGTGAACGGGCTTGTGGTGCAACTAGAAACAGCTTTTAATATTCCAGAGACTTCTACTTTGCAAAAAGCTGCTCTTAAATATGGTAGTGTTATATTATCTAAATCTTGTATTTAATGTGGGACTTGTAAGTTATATAACAAAATATTGTTTGTTTTTAATCGTACATCATAATGAATTCTATTCTTCAGATGAAAACAAGATTGAATTCGAAATAAAATCAAATGTCAATTCTGAAGTTGTAAAACTTATGCCAAGCATTAACACCTATCAGATCCAACTACAGAATTTTATTGATGACATTCTTGACCAGCAAGTGGCCAAAACTGACATGAAACTTCGTCATATTGTTTCCAAAGGTATTGAGGTAAGTATATATACATCAAGAAATCTTCATTAAGAGAGTGAAGTGTATAGTAAGACATGTTTTAATCTAAATAATCACTCAATGTTTTATATGTATATGTATTTTTTACTCATAATTATTCACATTTTAGATTTAAGCAAATATTGTGTAAAACATAAACGGTTTTATACATTCATAGGCAGGTTATATCTGGCTTGACAAATTCGGAAAAAACATTCCATATGTAAAGAATCTAAGAAGCAAGAGATCTATCCCAGAACTCACGTTACCTTCTTTTCCAGAAAAGCTATATCACAAATTGTAAGTAATTTTTACAATATACATAACTAACCTAACTTTAACTTTAAATATATAATATATATATATATATATATATATATATATATATATATATATATATATATATATATATATATATATATATATATATATATATATATAAATTAAGTCTGAATGTGTGTCTGACAATCTGAATTTTCTATTTCTTTTTTTAGTGATGCATATTTTAGGTACCAGTTCAACAAGGACAAAGTGTTCTTCTCAATTCCAGTTCCATTAGGTGGAAAATCATTCGCAGATCTTAAAATTCCATCTGTTTTTACAATTCCCAGTATTAAAGTGCTTGGGCTAGAAATTCCAGAGACTAAGCATAGGATTCCCTCATTCACAATTCCTCAGGTGTTTGACGTGTCGTTACCCATGCTTGGCATGGCAGAGGCTTCTGCTCAAGTGAAAGGCAATTTTTATGAATGGGAGGGCTCTATTTCAGGGGGCAACTACTCAGGCGATGATCCCAGCTTCATTGCTAAGTACAAAGTCATAGCCACCTGTCCCATAACACCGCTTTCATACAAAGTAGAAGGTATTACATTTATTTTCAACTAAAAATAACTTGATTCATTAAAAACATTTTGAATTATAACGAATGTTTGAAAATAACCATTTGAAACTATGTTTTCTTATAAATAAGTTTTATTACAAAATGTATTAATGAAATTTTATGTGTAATTTATTTTTGGTATTAATGCATTACTTTATTTCTGTTTGTAGGTACTGCCCTGATGACTGGAACTATTGATGACAATCTTAAATATCTTGTTAATGGCTCATTGAACCACATATTCCTTGATGCTA
Source organism: Corydoras sp. C115 (assembly GCA_019802505.1). NCBI lineage: Eukaryota > Metazoa > Chordata > Actinopteri > Siluriformes > Callichthyidae > Corydoras > Corydoras sp. C115. The sequence goes on along the minus strand of JAFMOC010000006.1, from coordinate 4,123,166 downwards.
GTTTTGGTGTTGTGGAAAGCATGGAAGTGTTTGACAAACTGAGGACAATTTACAAGTTTGAAGCTACCAGCCCATTTGGATTACAAACCTCTTTGTACTGTTCCAGTCAGTCAGTATCAGAAAATAGTGAGATCACTGCAAATACAAATGCAGATGGACAATTTAAACTAGGACCTTTTTATGCTAACACCATCTATTCTGAAAGCCTTACCCTCAATTTACTTGAAGGAACAGGAAAAGGAAATTCAATTTTAAAATTTAACTCCTCAATCCTTTATGGTGAGACTGTTACCAGTGGAGAATATCACAACAAGGAACTATCCATTGCATCCAGAACTAGTGCACATGATGGTGCTCTGAAACATACTGCTGAAGTGAAGTACAAGGATGGCCAGTTGTCTTTAAAGTCAGGTGCATTTGCCACAGCCATGGGCAAAATCCTTCGCTTTCAGGCTGATTTTCAAACAACAATGGAAAAGGCAAGTTTTAAAGTTGAAACCCAGGCTAATGATGCAAAAGGTAGAGCATTCTCTCTTTTTATTGGATCACTAAGTGCTAATGGACTCGAGATGAATATGGATGGCTCTATAAATCTGGAAAATTGCCAAGGTGTACACAAAGGTAAACTCAGTTTGGGCATGACTGGCCTAGCAACAAATTGTACAACAACGCTTCTGTGTAATTCGGTAAACTTTGAGAAAACTTTTAATGCTGGTATTGACAAAAATGGAGCCTTATTGTCTTTAAAGACTACAGGTTCATCTTTGGACAATACAGCTGAGCTTGATATGTCAGCCATTATCAAAGAGAAAGAAATTACTCTAAATTGCCTATTTAAAGGCAATATTTTTGATAACAATTTTAGTAAAACAACAAAACTGGCTTTAAATAATCATGGCCTGACTCTCTCTACTAGCATGGCAGGTAACTTACAGAAGATGAGAACTGAGAGCACCTATAATTTGGCTTTAACCCTATGGACTCTGTCATTTCAATCAAAAACGAACAATTTTATATGTGATGGAGAATCATACAGCCATGATATTAGAGTTAACATTAGGCCTTTTGTTGCATCTGTGTTTACGAAATGTAAACTTGAGATGTTTGACATTAGTGTCAGCAAAGAGGTCCAACTTAAGATGGAACCACTCAAGATGGATGCAACTGGAACAATTATTGGAAAATATGAGGAAGACAATACCATCAAGACAACATGTGCAATCCGTTTATCTGACTTCTCAGGTTTAATTAAATGTGTCTTTAATGGGGAAGTCCTAGACTCACAAATCAGTCACAACTTAGACCTGGAATTTGCTGGCCTAGCTTCTGTTTTTAAAAGTGAGATTCATTTAAATTCAAGATCTCTGCGTCTTGAGAATACAGTTCGTACAATGGCCATGCCATTCAGTCTCACTGTTGATGCCATTTTTAATAGTGATGGCTCAATAAATTTTTATGGTAAGCACTCTGGCCAAATGTATAGCAAGTTTCTTCTAAAAGCAGAACCATTTGCAATAGCCAAGTCACATGATTGGAGAGCCTCTCTCACACACAAGTTACCAAATGGGGATTCAGCTGAAACTCTCTTGGAAAACAAGTTTGATTGCTTATTTATACCAAATGCACAGTCGTTTTCTTGGAGTCTTAAGTCCAAGCTAAATAGTCATGCATATAACCAAAATGTCAAGATCTATAACAAAGAAGATAATATTGGATTCCAGCTTTCTGGGGTGCTCCAGACAAATCTGTTCAATGCTGCCACAGAACTGAGTAGCCCTTCATTTGACAATCAAGAATTTAGTATCTCAGGTATCCTTAATTATGATAAGAACAGTAACTGCCACATTATTGATCTGCCATTCACCGAGAACCTTCCAATTGCCTTTGAAAAAATGAAAACCACAGTTGTGAGTATTCTTGAGTCCCTTCAGCAGTACCTCAGTGGTTTGGATATCAGAGATTTAGCCAGACAGTTCAGGAAAAACTTAGATAAGATGCCACAAGGAGTAAGTGTCCTCATAAAAGAAGTTGACATAGAAAGCAAATTAAACAAAGCCAAAGATACAGTTATATCTTTAGCCCAAGACTATACTGTTACTTTAGATGACCTGGAAGCAACTATAGATAACTTTATGTTTGCCTTGGAAAAAAAGTTAATTGATGTGTCAACCAAAATAAGAGATCTAAAGATCCAAATGAAAGATTTAGTTGAAAGTGCACCCTGGTCTGAAACCCTGAGATACATTGTTGATAAGCTCAAAGCCCTTGATATTAAATTTAATATTACAAAGACCATACTAACTGTACTTGGTGCCATTGAAGATATTATTGGACAGATTGATCTGCAAAAGTTGCATGACAAGACTTGGCTTAAAAATCTTGATTCCACTTATAATATTAGAGCAACATTTCATAAGAAAATAGGTGAACTAAAACAAGCCATTAATGATTTTGACATTATGACTTCTGTTCAGGACCTAATATATAACATAGGCTCAAATATGGCTCAGTATATGGATCAGCTGTCTGATCACATTCCTGCTGAAGACCTTGAAAGGGTAATTGCGTCTATGAGGGATGTCATTGTCAACTGGATTGATGAATATGAAATTGTTGAAAAAATAAATTTTGTTTATTTAAAAATGGGTGAATTATATAAAAGATATGAAATTAGAAAAAAGTTGGAACTTTTTGTTGAACAGACAATAACTCTGATCAAACAATACAATATTGAGAAAACCATAGAAGCAGTTATTGATAATTTAAAGTCTATCCCGTTTGAACGCTGTTCAGACAAAATCATGCAGGTATTGCTTACTGTTATTAACAAAGTAAAATTGATTGACATCAAGCAAAACTTTGATGACATGCTGGATTACATTCAAGAGATTATCACTTATCTCAAGACTTTTAATTATAATACTTTTGTTGATGAAACAAATAAGAAAATTAGCAGAGCCACAAATTCAATTAATGAACAAATAAAACGTTATGAAATCCCACAAAAAATTGAGGCATCTAGAGAGTATTTAAGAAAGCTACAGGGTTCTTTTTATAATTATATAGAGCATCTAAAAAACACTAAGGTAGCTGAGGTCTATAGGATGATTAAGGGCATAGTAGACAGTACAGCATACAAAGATATTAAACTTAAGATTCAGGACATGATTGAAGATATGAGACAGAGAATCAGTGATATGGACATCAGGGATGAAATACTTGTGTACCTGGAAAGGGCAAGTAAATCCTATGTCAACATCATTGACTACATATATGTACAGTTTAAAAAGTTAATTGATATCATTTGTAAAGACCAACAAAAACTTGATCACTTTCTACAAATTGTAGAAGAAATTCTTAAGTCAATCAAAATGGCAAAAATTGATATACCATCATTTACCATCCCATATACAACTCTTCAGGTTTCTGCTTTTCAAATAAGTATTGATAAAATTCACGATATAACTATTCCATCAGTAATAACTGTACCTGATTTTACAATCCTAAAGATGTTCCATGTTCCTGGTATTACAATTAATTTTGAGAAAATTAAACAAAAGATACTTGACTTTATAGATCATCTCAGAGAAACTGAAATTCCAGAGCTGGATCCTCAGACCACCTTTGGTGACCTGAGAGTGTTTTATTTTTTTAAGCTTCCTGACATTACTTTTCCAGAGATAAAACTTGTTGAGTTCAGGATACCAGAAGTAATTATACCAAAATTAAGTCTGGAAAATTTTGAAATCACCATGCTGCCAATTCCAGAGGTTAAATTGCCTAAAATCCCATTTGAACCATGTATACCTATGTTTGGGAAACTGTTTGGAGAATTCAAATTAAACATACCCTTTTATACAGTAATGACAACAGCAGCAATTCAAAATACAACAACTAAAAGTTTGGAGCCACAATTCAAAGTTACATTTAGTTCCCAGGCGAAGTCACCACTACAGATTCTTGGTTACGATTTAGATGCAATGATTCAAATTGATGCTCCAAAAATGAAGAAATTGGTAATTAGTGAAACATTAAATGCTAACCATGTAGCCTTTACAATTAATCATGAAGGTTCACTTACCTTTAGTGGGCCATCAGCTGAGGCTAAAGCAAAGACAACTGCTAAAGCTCCAAATGAAATGTTCAAAGCTGATTTAGACAATAATATAATATTTTCTGTAAAAAATGGAATAAATGTGATGATGAACACAAATTATAACCATAATTTTAAAATCCCTACCCAAGAAGCAATAGGTCAAGCCACATTTACTAAGGAAGCTAAGATCAGAGTTGAGTCTGGATCCTTTATAGTGACTTGCAAAAACGAGGGAAATTGGAAATGGTCAGTCAAGGACTATTCTGATGAGGGTACACATAGAAGTTTTAAGCAATTCAGTATAAAAAGTGGTACTTCTAAGCTTACCATTGATAGTGAAACAAACAGCAACACATTAAAATTAAAACAGTTAGTCAATGCAGAATCTGTCATTCTTAGTCATTTTACTATTGATGTCAGTGCTGAGACAGAGACTCCCTTCATGAAGAAAAGTTTATTAAAATTGTCAGGAAAGGGACAAATGGAGGATTTTAAACTTGAATTAACATTCACCCACAATGCAGAACTGTCTGGAAGAGTTAGCGGAACAGTTTCAAATACTTTTGACTTTTTGGCACAACCATTCATGATAACCCTTGACTGCAAAAATAAAGTAAACTCTAAAACAAGCTTACCCCTAAAATTATCGGGAAAGCTGGACTTCCAGCATGATTGTAACATGATTTTGAGCTCTGAAAAACAATATGCTAGCTATATGGCTCTGGCTCGTTTTAACCAGTATAAATATAACCACAATTTTACGCTAGACAATCAGAAAACAGATGCAGCAATTTATGTGTCAGCGGATGGTGAAGCTAATCTTGAATTCCTGACTGTACCTCTGACAGTTCCAGCAATGACTGTGCCATTCTGTGACATTGAAACTCCCATCATCAAAGACTTTTCTTTGTGGGAGGACCTAGGCCTAAAAGATCTACTGACTACACCTCACCAATCCTTTGATATTGATTTCAAGCTTCAGTACCAGAAAAACATGGATACACACAATTTTGACCTCGATCTTAAGCCCATCTACAGTTTTATTGATGCAAATTCTAAGGTCTTAGGAACATACTTTGAATTAGGACGGGACAAAATAGTTGATGCTCTAAAAAATTCATACAGTCAAGCTAAGACTCAGTTTGAAAAATTTAATGTAGACACAACCAGTCACCCACCACAATATGTGACAATCCCTGGATACACTGTGCCTATTCTTGATATTGAAGTGTCGGCATTTAGTGCTGAGCTGCCTGCATTCAGCTATTTTATCCCTAAAGAAGTCAGCACACCGAGCTTTAAAGTTCCTATGATGGGCTTCTCAGTGCCTTCCTATACTATTGTAATTCCGTCTCCAGAGCTGCCAGTTATACGTGTGCCTAGGACAATGAGTAAGCTAACACTACCTCATTTAACTCTTCCAAATATTCAGAACAAAATAATGATACCAGCTTTAGGAAATTTGACATATGACTTCTCTTTCAAGTCATCAGTAATCTCTTTTAATTCTAATGGTGGCCTCTACAACCAATCAGACATTGTTGTCAAACTGGATACATCCTCCACCTCTGTATATGAGATACTCAAGGGCAAACTTGATAGTACAAGCACTATCACTAGAAAGAAGTGTCTGAAAATATCAACAACTCTGGCATTAGAACACAAAAATGGAGAGTATACTCATAACAGCATATTAAGTGTCACAAAAAGAAACATAGAAGCTTCCCTAGAAAATATTCTAAAAGTTAACCTTCCTATTTTTACAATGGATTTGAATCAAAAACTTAATGCAAATACCAAGACCAAGCCAAATCTTGTTTCCAACATAAAACTTCAGTATACCTACAGTCTTCCTCTAATAAATAATGATGGAAAAGTAATAATGGATCATGATCTTCAAATAGAGGCACTCTCATCTTATGTCTCTCTGGAGAGTTCATTGAGGGGTAAATTTGATGGAACATTAGTGAAGATGGGACATTTTTCAGACTCTTTCAAAAATGAAGCAACTATTTACTTCAATATAAATGGTCTACGCTCCACTTTGAAAACACACATAGTCTCAGAAGGAGACTACAAGAAGACCAAATTCTGGAATATAGAAACAATTCAGAATGTTGAACTTGAGGCTTCTCTTAAACGCATCTATGCCACTATTAATCACACAAATAACAATGAATTTATTATTGCATTATTTTCAAGCAAAGGAAAGCACCTAGCAACAGGAAGTTTTGAGTTTGTTCCACTGGCAACAATCTCTGCAAAGTTTAATATTGATATTTCACAGCCAAGCAGTATTGGTCCAGCAAGCATTCTTAATAATGTAGATCTTGCTGTCTCGTTGGAAAAGCAGAAATTGATATGGCATAGCAAGGAACATCTTTTATCAGTTAAACATTCAAGTGATATTATCCTATCTAACGATGAGTCTGAAATACGCATGGAGGTGACGAAATCTGTTGAAGGTTATGCAGCATTTCTAAAGTCCATTAAATTGCCTGTCTATCAAAAAACCTTATGGGATGTGTTGAAGTTTGATGAAACTACTAACACTGAATTACAATTTCTTGATGTTGCTGTACATTTGGTATATACCAAGAGTATGTATGGGACACTGTTAAACATACCTGTAAAAGTTGTTGAAAATGGAGTCATTTTTACTATTCCAGAAATAACTCTAAATGTACCTGACTGGGTGAAGCATATTCTACAAATGATAAAAGAATCTGATGAGAGACTTCGCAAGGCTGAAGTGCCAGATTTTATTACTGTCCCACCCGAAATTATTATTCCAGGCTTTGTTATTCCTTTCACAACCGCTCGAGTGCCTTCTTACACAATAGATCCGCAAAATCTGAAAATACCAAACGTGATCAGGGTGCATTCTTTCATGATCACTTTTCCAGGTCTGCCAAATATCAAATTTCCCAGTTTCGAAATAGACTTAAAGTATATGGAGGACAAAATGGCTCTCCTATCTGTGAATTTACCTCAATATGATGTCAATATTTCACAATTTACTCTACCCAAGTCTTTCAGTGTCGGCAAAAACACCATCAGTCTGGACAATATAGTAAAAGCTCTTTGTAACTTTGAGATGCCAACCATATCTATCCCAGAGCAGAAAATTGAAATCCCAGCACTTTTTCTCTACCTCCCAACGGGCTTATTTATACCATTTTTTGGTGCCCTCTCCACTACTATGAAAGTTTCCTCTCCAATATATAACAACACATGGACTGCAAAAATGGAAAACAAGGAACCAGGCATTGTCTACACGCTCACGTCTTCCTGTACATCCACATTGGTTTTCCTTGGATATGATTTAGAAGGTAGTATTTCATTTTAGTATAAATTTGGATTTTGGTGAATTAAAGTTTACATTAATTTTATGTTAATTTGTTCTGCATTTTTTTTCTAATTAGCTGTTGCCATTGTCACAATCGATAATGGAGCTGTAAGTCTGGATGGAAATGGTACTTTATCTCACAGTGATTTAAAACTTAACTGGAAACATGAACTTCAACGAAGTCTGAGGTAATGCAATTTTTTTAAGTGTGATTTTGAAATTTAGCATGAGTCCAGCTCCAGAGTTTTAAGTTTGGTTGAGTTTTGCTATGTTCTCTGTGCAGTTCTGTGTACTTTCGACCTAAATATCAGAATTTATAAAAATTTTATTCAGAATAGAATAGAATTTAGGATTTAAAACAACTTAGTGTGTGCGAGAAAGCGAAGGGGGGTGTAAAGCATTAGACTGACTGCACTTATACATCTTCGTTCATAATTTTGTCTTCACAAATTCTTTAAAAGGAATTATAAACACACAAATGCTATTTTAATTTGTTAAAATATTTTAAAATTATGTGTTGCTATTCAAAATTATTGTCATTGTCATTATTAGTAAAAAATATATTTTAAATAGTCAAAACACTGCATGTTCATTAATTAATGCTTACCTACTTTTTAGGTTAAAACGAGATGCACCCTCAGCCACCAGGTACATGTTCTTAATTATATTGCAGTACGCGTGTAAGCACATTTTTACCAGTTGAACTGGTGAATGTTGTCATTACCTGTATAATGATCGAATTTTACTCTTAAAAAATGTAAAAATATATAATATAAAACAAGTCTACAAGGCCAAAATTTTACCCACTAATTTGTTTTTGCAGGCCCTATAGACACACTTTGGATGTTGACTTAACAAGCCAAACATTTACAGATGTTAGATTTCAATATGACTCCTACAGCAGTGGAATGACTTCTTCAGTAACTTCACCAGCTGGATTTGTTGGATTTCAGCTGACAAAGAAGTCACCATCTCAATATCATGGAAAGCTTTTCACCGGGTCATCAGTAAGAAAGCTCACTTGTACATAAATCTCTCTCTCTCATTTGAGGATCTAATTTTGATGAATTCATTCAATAATTGAATCAGGTAGATGTACTTTTTAACTGTTGATATACCAGCAGGATATATTAGTAAAACTATTTTTGTTTTTGATTTCTGCAGTTATCTCCTGACAAGGACACAGATTTACTAACATACAAGGTTCAACTGAAGAACTCTGCGAGGCTGAATATTCAAAGTAATTGGCATCTCAATAGCTTCTCTGAAATGGCAAAAGAGTTCAAAGCCAGGCTCCCAGCCATTACAGCGACTATTTACAATTTCATTGACAAGTACCACAAAGCTCATTTTGGCATGAATCTTAATCGTGCTTCTTTAAAGTTTAAAAATGAAATGGCAAACAGTGTTGAAAAAGCTTATAGTGAGCTTCTCAAAGCATTTGCCGCAATCCAACACTCTATGGAACATCTAAGTCAGCATTTTCAAGACCTTTTTAAGGGAACAGTGGAAAGTGTACCAGCTGGCCTTCAAGAAATGATCAGCAGAACTTCCAGCAATTTCAAATCTATGCTTCACGATTATGAGTCCAATGTTAGGGTTGTATTTGATGCCATTATGAAATTCCTTAGTGAAACCAAGTTCCATCTGCCAGGGCTAGAAGGAAAACTCACTGGACAGGAGATATACTACAAGGTGAGGCGTTCTTTTTCGGTTGCAATCAAGCAGGCTACAAGTAGATTTACGAACCTCATTGAGACCATTGCTGATACATTGGTCAGCTATATCAGTGACATTAATTTTAGTATTCCATGGTCAAGTGTTATTTTTAATGGCAGAAATATGGTAAAGGATCTGAAGTCTGCTTTGAAATCTGCACAAGATCAGATTAATCAAGCAATGAAGAGGTGGGAAGGTATGAAGCTAGAAAAAGTACTTCAGAATGTGAGCGACTTTGTAAAACATTGCATTTCGATGACAAGAGAGTTTATTACCTCTTTAAATGGAAATAAACTACAGGTGCAACCTAATTATTTGACTGGAATTTACAATGACTTTGATAGTACCTCAGTGATTCAAGAAATTACAAATCAGATTGAAATAACAAGAAAAAAAACAGCTGAGTACAAAGACATATCAAAAGTCAAGATCCAAGAAATCTATGATAGAATAACATTAGAGAGTCTTAATTCAAAAATCATTGACCTGATAACAGTACTAGAGATGCGCTTTCATGACGATGTAGAACGTTACTTTGAATATGCAAAGAATGTCTCTCAGCATACACAACCTTACATAAAGGTTACCAGCAAAAAGGTAGAGGTAGACATTCCTCTGCCTTTGTATTGGAATTCTTTTAGTGACTGGCCAAGCCTATATCTCTGAAATATGTGTGGAAGTTTATTTAATTGTCCAACTTATAGAAAACATGTTTGAATATGTGTCTGTGATTTTCAGTTATTTTTGTTTGTTTTGAAGGATGTTGTAACAAAACTGGTCCATATAATTAAAATATTATTTGCTCAAGAGATTGGTAATACTTCTGAGTTTTATAACTGGCCCTGAGAATACAGGTTCTGAGATATTTAAGGCTACACAGCGTGGCCATCCTAGAAAGTTCACTTCAAGGTTAAACTGCACAATATTCAGAGAAAATGTTAAAAATAATTTTTAAAAAAAAGCAAATGATTCATCAAGAATGGCTTGGTTAGATGAGTTGCCATGAGTAAACCACTTCTTTCAGAAGAGAACATGACACTACAACCTGCATTTCAAGAATTGCATCTAGATAAATCACATGGTTTTGAAATAACATCCAGCAAATTGTTTTTTTTTTTTTTTTTTTTTAGGGTAACATTGGCTACACAGGGTCATATGTGTGCTACATAACATCACGTATTTAATGAAGTGCAAGTAAAAACACAGTTAAAAACTGGTATCTTATTCTGTAGATTTTCCCAAATTATGTAGTTATTAAAGTTTAACATTAAAGTGCAGTATACTTATACCAACGAAAATTTCACAAAATTAATGTTGCTACAAAGTGAGCAGGAAATATTTTTAATGTGTTCAATGTTTTCACTGTTTTTATGCCAACATCTGTAGGTGCTGTGCAACGTGCACCATTGTGCCCCCTCCTAATAAGCCATATAAGGATGCACCTTCTTTGTAATATTTCTGTGTATTTTCCTACTTTTTAAAGAGCTAAACTGCTTAAACTTTTAACTCGCTAATTGATTGTACAATGTTTGGGGAGTCACACCTGGTCTTTTCAGACAATGACAATGCTTCTACAATAAATCTGAGACTTTGGAAAAAGTTTTTTGGGTTGTTTAAAAATTGCATGGTGTTGTCATATCCTTTTTAATCAATTGCCCACTGTACACAAGAAAAATGTACAATATTTCAATGTACAATAGTTTGCATATAATGTTTAAATTAATGTTTCATTTATAATTTTTTTCTTTTCCGTTAATCAGTAATGAATCTCCTACAAGATCCCTGCTCTAAGCCACATCAAAAACTTTTGGGATAACATGAATAGAGATGGTGAGCCAGTCTGACGTCACAAATAATCTTCTGGATAAATTTAGGTTTCCTCCGACATACTTTAAAGTTTTGGAAAAACACTTTATAATAGCAGTAAAGTGTGCCTGTGTATTTGTGTGTGTGTCTGTGTGTGTGTGCATCTGTTGATATGATGTGATATGATAAGAGTTTCCTGGTAACAAAACAGTCTTGCTTCAAAACAAGTTATCCTAGTAATCCTGCCACACAGAGTACAATTGTACCACAAATTTTGTCTAGTCAAATTACATAATTGTACACAAGAGTGCACGCACCTCCACTTTTGGAGAACAGTATGTAATTTGGTATGTATGTAGCAGAATTTATTACAAATGAGCGACTTACAAATGAGAACACCACAAGTCAGAAGCCATGGAGAAAACCAACTATACTGTAAGTTCATCAAACCTGATTGGTATTCGAAGCTGCGGCCCCTCCCCCCCCCCCCCCCCCCCTCTTTTTTTTTTTTATTTTTTTTTTTAACAGGTATTTGTTAAAGAGATGCGTCTTAAGTAGTTTCTTAAAACCGTTTAGAGATTCTGCCTTACGGACAGAGTTGGGAAGATCGTTCCACCATTTTGCAGTGGTGAACGCCACAGAGTGAGAATTAGCTCCTCTGTGAGGTGGAATCGCCAGGCGGCAATCATCACTGGAGCGAAGTGAACGAGTCGGAGTGTATTTTGAAAAGATAGAGTGAAGGTAAGAGGGGGAAGATCCAGAAATGGTTCTGTATGCCAGAGTCAGTGACTTGTACTGAATGCGAGCAGCTACAGGAAGCCAATGGAGGGAAGTGAGTAATGGAGTGACATGAGTTCGCTTGGGCTGGTTAAACACTGCAGTCGGGCTGCAGAGTTTTGAATTAGTTGAAGAGGTCTGATTGTGGAAGTTGGGATACCAGCAAGTAACGTATTACAATAATCAAGCCGGGATAAGACTAGGGCTTGAACAAGCAGTTGGGTAGCATGTTCAGTCAAAAAGGGTCTGATCTTCCTTATGTTATAAAGAAGGAATCTACAAGAACGGGCGGTTTTGATAACATGATCAGAGAGTTTAAGGTGGGAGTCTATTGTGAACCCAAGGTTCCGGACCGAATCGGTTGGGGAGATTGTGGAGCCGTCAATTTGGAAGGTCAGGTTGTGATGGATTGAGGGTTTAGCTGGGATAATGAGAAGCTCTGTTTTTTCTAAGTTTAATTTGAGATGACGGGCCTTCATCCAACCAGATATGTTGGTGAGGCAGGCAGATATCCGATTTGAGATGGTGGTGTCGTCAGGGGCAAAAGACAGATGAAGTTGAGTGTCATCAGCATAGCAGTGGTAAGAGAAACCATGCGCCTGGATGACTGTGCTCAGTGATGTCATGTAAAGAGAGAAAAGGAGAGGACCAAGTACAGAGCCCTGAGGCACACCAGTGCGTACTTGGTAAGAGTTAGAGATCTCCCCATTCCATGACACTTTGAAGGTCCTTCCTGTGAGATAGGATCAAAACCATTCAAGGGTCATGCAAGAAAAGCCTAATTCAGCTAGAGTGGACAGTAGAATCTGATGATTTACTGTATCAAAAGCTGCAGAAAGGTCTAACAAAATGAGGACCGAGGATTGAGATTTGGCTTTGGCAGATTTAAGTGAGTCAATCACAGAGAGCAATGCTGTCTCCGTGGAGTGACCACATCTAAAACCGGATTGATTGGGATCAAGAAAATCCTCCAAATTAAGAAATTTGGAGACCTGTGTGGATACCACCCGTTCAAGTGTTTTAGACAGGAAAGGTAAAAGAGAAACAGGTCTGTAGCTCTCGACCAAATTTGGGTTGAGCGTAGGTTTTTTGAGTAGGGGTTTGACTATGGCTTGTTTAAAACAATTTGGAAAAGTCCCTGACGTGAGAGAGGAGTTAATGATGTGTGTGAGAGCTGGTGTGATGGAGGAGGCACACACCAGCACCTTAAATAAAATTCCTCTTTCCTGCTACCTGCGTGCCTGGCTCCATTCTGCGCGTTAGAGCGCTGCGGCTCTATTTGCGCAGCCGCGTTTAGTTCCAGGTGGACAGGTGTGACAGAAAGACGCGTTTGGAGAGCCCAGGTAGGTGTTTTTAAAATTTTTCTTTGGGGCCGTATAGCCTCGTACTCGCGGCGCGCTCCGGCGAGTGCGCCGTTATGCGGAGCCCGCCGTCTCGGAGCCCGGGGGAGCGGCTCAAACAGTATGGCGGAGTGTAGCGACTCCGATGAGGGCATATCCTGCCCATGCGCACCCTCCGCAACTCTGAGGAGTTCTGGACGGAGGGTCCAGTCCGGTTTGTAAAACCCCCGGTGGCGAGATCCGGACGCAGAGTGCGGCGACGGCGTGGAGTGAAGCCGCAGCGAGCGCACGGCGCAGCTGCGGAGCGCGAAGCGTGCACTGCGGGGCAGTCACGTGACTCGACCGCGCCGGTCCGCGCCGTGTCTGAGTCGCGCTGCAAGGGGGCGGTACCGGAGCCGCCGCCCGAGTGTGTGAATGTGTTGTGTCCCCCTTCCTCGTATGTGTCGTATGATCAGTCCGTCTCCCCTATGTCCGATATGTTTGTGTCTATGTGTTTGGGCATTGCGGTGGGGGTGTATATGTTCTGTGTGCAGGATGGAGAGCCCGAAATGCCGGCCGATGTCCGCCCAGCATGCGTGCCTGCCGAGGTCCTGCCAGCGTGCGTGCCCGCCGAGGTCCTGCCAGCGTGCGTGCCCGCCGAGGTCCTGCCAGCGTGCGTGCCCGCCGAGGTCCTGCCAGCGTGCCTGCCCGCCGAGGTCCTGCCAGCGTGCGTGCCCGCCGAGGTCCTGCCAGCGTGCGTGCCCGCCGAAGTCCTGCCAGCGTGCGTGCCCGCCAAGGTCCTGCCAGCGTGCGAACCCGCCGAGGTCCAGCCAGCATGTGTGCCCGCCGAGGTCCTGCCAGCGCGCGAACCCATCCCGAGGCCCAGGGGCGTCACGCCTCCCAGCCCGAGATCCAAGGGTCCGCGCGCCATCCAGCCCGAAGTCAAGGGTCCGCGCGCCGTCCAGCCCGAAGTCAAGGGTCCGCGCGCTGTCCAGCCCGAAGTCAAGGGTCCGCGCGCCGTCCAGCCCGAAGTCAAGGGGCCGCACGCCGCCCAGCCCGAGCAGCAGGGGCCGCACGCCGCCCAGCCCGAGCAGCAGGACCACGCCGCCCGCATGCTGGCTGGACCTCGGCGGGTTCGCATGCTGGCAGGACCTTGGGCCTCGGGATGGGTTCGCGCACTGGCAGGACCTCGGCGGGCACGCATGCTGGCTGGACCTCGGCGGGCACGCACGCTGGCATGACCTTGGCGGGCACGCACGCTGGGCGACATCGGTCCTGCACACAGAACATATACACCCCCACCGCAATGCCCAAACACATAGACACAAACATATCGGACATAGGGGAGATGGACAGTCGGAGGGCGTGGCCCAGTCCTGATCCACCGCGGGCGTCCACCTGACCTCGCAGCCGGAGGGCGTCTGCAGCTCCGCGTCCGCAGACAGCGCTCCCCACGCCGCGCCCGCAGAGGGCGTCCACCCCGACACAGAACCAAAGGACGTTTAACACGCCTCCCCCGCAGAGGGCGTCCACTGGAGGGCGCCTGTCTAGCCCGAATCAGGAGGGGCGGAGGACCCCAGGACTGCCTTTTTTTTTTTGGGGTGTCTTGGTCGCGTCCCCTCGTTGCGCGACCGTAAGGGCGGGGGTAGTGTTTTTCGGCCGTTGTGTTTGTTTGTTTTTGGGTTCTGTGTTTGTGTTCCTGTGTTTAGTTAATTAGCTGTCTCGTTTGGGTGTTTTAGTTAATTAGCTTCGCGGGTTCATTGGGTGTTTTTGTGCACGTGTTGGGATGTGTTAGGGTATTTAGTTCCGGGGTTACATGTCGTCCGTGCGCGTCTTCGTTTGTAGGTTACACTTGTACCTGTGTTTGGTGTTTGAGCACCTCTAATAAAATTCCTCGTTCCTGCTACCTGCGTGCCTGGCTCCCTTCTGCGCATTACAGCGCTGCGGCTCTGCGCTGTATTTGCGCAGCCGCGTTTAGTTCCAGGTGGACTTGTGTGACAATTGCTTTTTAAGCCTTAATATAAAAAGATTGGTTTAGCATTTTGATGGCCTTAAATGTAAGCCATAATTTAACACTAAATTTTAAAATATGTTTTCCATCTAGTTTGGCATTTGGTTCTCTACCTGTCAGACTTGACATCAGACCTCAGTGGAGTGTGCCAGTTATTTTTAAGCAATGCATTTCTGCAAAAAGCTTAGAGTTTTATTAAAGAACATTTAAATGCCCATTGTTTGTTTAATGTGGAATGCATTAGTATAATATTGGGCTCAAAAGTAATATATTCACTTAAAAATATTAAAATGATTTGTTTATTAGTAGGGGCTTTACTAAGATCCAAATGCAATGACTGTTGCATAACTTGGCATGCACAAATTTAGGATTTTATGTTCACTTTTGAAACAGGGACATTGGAAATGCTGTTTTGGAAACTTTGCATGCTCTATCAGTGCAACACAAATCTTGAGCAGTTAAAGAGAGATGCACGTGGATTTTCAGACCTCAGTCTATTTCTCCGTACTATTTCTTATTTACTTATAATTTCAAAGTCATTTGTTGATTGTGGCTGTTATATACAAGGGCATTAGTCACATATTTACATATGGGGCTTGTCAGACCCATCTTAATGTAGCATTTTCTTTTTTATTTTAAGTATGGTAATTTGTTTTGTGCATTTATATAAATTTTATGATATTGTCAATGCTTGCATTCCTTACTACACCAACTTCAAAACTAATAAATACAAATCTTGAAATAAGATATTAATGCATAGATTGTAAATTGTGTTCATAGATGGTAATATTGTAGACATGTCTAAAGAAGGCAAATAAGGTAATTAAGTTTGAGCTGTTTGTGGGTGGAACATTACGAGAGTTTTCACATGGAAGTGAGTTATCGAAATTTACCTTACTAGAAATGATTGCTATTTACAACAAAGATTGAATTTTGAATTGTTTAGAATGACTGAACAAAATATGACAATTATAATACTTAATATTTAAAATACCTTTTAATTATATTATTGTAACATTTCATATTTAGGTTTTATATTGCTTAATTCAATGTAATACTAGACCTAAACCTATCATAACCATTACCTTTGTATGATTTGAGCAGATGTATTTGTTGTCAAGAGAACAAACTTCAAAAGTTGCCAAGAAAAAGAATATCAAAGAGAGGAAGTGAGAGAGAGGAAGAGAGAGAGAGACAGAGACAGAGACATAGAGAAAAAGAAAGAGAGAGGTAGAGAAAGAGACAGAGAGAGAGAGAGAGAATATGTAAAAAAAAAATAATAATAAAGTAATCAGATTTTAAAAAGTTAAGTGTCATATAACCTTTCCATGACATTGCCTTTATTCTTATAGACAGTAGAAATACTGACATCTGAGGCTGACAAATCACAAACCCTGACCTGCTTGATCTTTTACACACTTAAATCAAAACAGGAGATTTCCAAGTCTTTCAAAGTATTAAAGGCTGATTTACATCTGTACCAGAACATAAAACAACAGCTGGTCTCAGGCTTAGAAACATTATTGACCTGGCATATTTACAATTATTTATGTGGTAAATTGTTTCTTGAACTGTGGGGAATTGAACACTGAAACGTTAGACATTAAATCTTTTGAAATAAGTCATACTGTATATGTCACTGCAGAAAAAGTTTCTTTTCTTGACTGTTGAATTTCCATGTAATCTTTTTTTTATATATTGCTGATCTGAAAGGTCATTATGAAGCTAAGCAGAATAATACTATTAATAATAATATCCTTTATGTTTTCTATATATGACTACTCAGTAAGCATCTTCCATATACACAGTCCTAAACTATGCACACCCACATAGCTAACTATTCATGTGTATGTACAGTTATTCAACATTACAATTCATCTTCAGAAGGGATGTCATTATGGGAGGATGTCAAGCTTCAAAATCATGAAAAAAATGCTTCTGTTTGTTGTATGCCTAAGACACAAACACACACACACACCCAGACAAACAGATGTCACACCTTTTAAAATGAAATTCTTTTTAATTTTAATCTTTTTAACCAAGCCACTGCGTCCATTTGTGATACACTGTTATATAATTACAGCATTTCCAGTCTTTAATGTCAGTTTTACCTACACAAAGCCAAAGCATTACTTCAGTAAATTACAATAAACACTCACATATAGTATGTGTATATCATGGTGCTGATCCTCTTATACTTGAGAAAAAAGATAAATAAAATACATCAAAATTACCACAATTGTTGCAGCATTATAAACTATTAAACTAATAAATAAAATGTCACTTGAAATAGTAGCAGTAGTTTTATTATTTAACACAACCTCAAATTTCAGTGAAAAAACAAAATCATTTTTTAAGGAAGGAGCAATACAACACAAAACCACCAAATCTAAAAAAAAAAAAAAAAAACTATTTACTAAATGGAAGACAACTGAGTAAAAACAGAACAGCCAAACAGAATAAATATAGACTGAATTAATTGAATATGATGAATATATATTCAATAAAAAATATTTAGCTAAATGGAAACATGTCTTAAATAACAAATAATTGGAATTAATGAATAAATATGTTCTAATAAAAAAATATAAACTTTTTTAAATATAATATATTTTTTTTAAACTTACACCATAAAAAGCTATTTATTGAAATGTATTATCCAACCCACAAAAATACCCCCTTGTTGCTAAATAAGATTGTAACATCATTGCTTATCTATTCTTGTGCAAAGTAGGTTCAAAGAAATGTGTAAAGGTTACACAGTAAACTGAGTTTTCAAACTATGTCGTCATGTAGTTCTGCTTTTGTTCTTCGTGTAGTTCTGTTTAAATGTGATGTGACAGGTTGATTTGAAAATATTTGGGTCAATGTGAACGTTGTTAATAGACTTTATTTTCAGTCCTTTAATGCGTGAATTGGCCTGACAGGAAATATTTGTTATAGTTAATCTTGTAAATTAAGAGCACTTTGAAACAAATGCTTGAAATGCCTTAATATTTTTTTAGTAAATAGCGTTGTATCCACAATCTTACTAATATGACCTGTGAATTATGACTGAACACTTTACCCTCTATTTTTTTATGACCTAAAAAGGTCATTCTGACCTCTATTTTTTGGTAAAAGTTTAAGATATAAATCTGAATGGCAATTTCATTTTGTTTAGAGTACAATTAGTGTTATAAATTTGTTATGTTTTTAAGGCTTAAAGGAAGCAGAGGTATTTTTCGGGTAACCACATGAAAGGGTGCTCAGTTCCTAGGGAGATATTGATCTAAAGGGTAAGGTTTCAATTCCCGAGTCTGCTAAAATTAATAGTGCCGGCCCTTGAGTGAGGACCATAACCAGAGATGCTGTGTCATGGCTGTATTCTAAACACTACCCTCAGGTTGGGACACTTCTAAGTCACTTTGAATAAAAACGAAAAATAAATGTCATATAAAGGCTGGTAAAAGTTTAGAAAGGATCAAAACAGACAAAAGTTAAGCAGCCCTGGCATCTCAGAAAAAAGTCATGGTAGACGTTTTCTTAAAAATAAAACAGATCATGGATGAAAAAAATATATAAAAAAGGTAAAAATGTTTTAATTTGGGGCGGCATGGTGGCTTAGTGGTTAGCAGGTTCGTCTCTCAGCGCTAGGGATTCCTGGTTCGAATCCCAAGTTGGGTGGAGTTTCCATGTTCTTCCCGTGACCGCGAGGGTTTCCTCCGGGTTCTTCGGTTTCCTTCCACAGTCCAAAAACATGGATCAGGTCAATTAAATTCTCCAAATTGCCCCATATAGAGTGTTTGTGTGCGTGTCAGTGTGAGTGAGTGTGTGCCCAGCGATTGATTGGCGCCCTGTCCTGGGTGTATTTGCCCAGAGCCCGAGACGTTCTCCCCTCGATGGGCATGGGGAAACCCCCCCCCCCCCTAACCCTAATAGAGGATAAAGTGGAAGATAATGGATGGATGGATGTTTTAAGTTCTTCTAAAATAACAGTTTAAATAGGAAAATGCACTAGCAACATAAGCACATTTAATGGAGTTGTGTATGATAGACATATGAGAAGAAGGACCTACTTAATCTTTCATTTCATTGTGTCTTGAAAGTATATAGAATAGGATATAGTTAACAAGTGGTAGGACTGCTGATAAGTAAGTTTTCCAGTATTTTTATAGCCACAAATAAAGTTATAATTCAAGATGCCTAATGAATACAAAACACTTGTTGGAATGAAATGTCCAGCAATCTTAATTACTGTAGATGGTCAGGTATTAACATTGACATACACCTGGCTACAGCATATTTAATTTGTTGTTGGTTTTCTTTCTCTCTTATTTTAAAGGGGTGATTGGTGAAGAAGGATTAATATCCCATCAGCTTTAAGCCTGTAGAGGAGGCCAGAGCGGGTCAGTGCATGAAAAAAGTAACAGTGTCTGAATCTAATGGTAATGTAGAAAACAACTTTGGGTTTGGTACAGCTGTTAACATAATGAAAGATTATGAGGCATGAAAAGGGAGATAGATAAGTTGTGGGAGAATGTGGGCTTGGTGGCAAAAGAAGCACAGAGGGCAAGACTAAAGGCCATGTGTGAAGGTTTCTGAAATGGAGAGATGTTATATTGATCTGAGGAGCTCTGAAAGGTTGGCTGAAGATCAAGCTTGAGAGCATTGCCTCCATTGTGTATCACAGGGCTTTTACTATATAGAACAAATGCTGACAGGAAAGGGAGGAGGCAGGAAGAATATAGTATATCTGGGGAAAAGTTAAAGTCTCCAATGACAGTGAGAGGTGTTCCATCTGGAGAAAAGACTCAGCAGGATGTCCAAATCTTCTCAAGGTTTTAGGAGGTTAATGTGGGGATGAAAAAATAAGTGTCTAGAATTCATTTCATAAAATACTTCAATAAAAATTTGTGAGCGATGTAATAATCAGAGTCATAAGTAAACCTGTGCCAAGCTTTTCATAAATGGTGCCAGGGGTAGTACAATATCAACAGCAGTCACTACATGTTATTACTGCTATTAATGTTACTGCATGCTACAGTCTGTATAATATCCAAGCCATATAATATCCAAGCCTTCTTCCCAACCAGGGGAAAATGTTTCAGCCAGTCTATTGCTAGGCACACTCACTCACATAGACAAACACACAAACACACTGTATATCAAACTATATCATATCATATCATATAATTTCATACCATATCATATATATATATATATATATATATATATATCATATCATATATTTGAATATATTATAACAAGCACTTTTCTTGTTATTTCCTTTTAGTGTTTGTATATGGTTATCTGGCCTGCACAAGAATTTGCCTCCAATTCCCACCTACAGAATCAAGAAAACAAATAAATTTAGCTGTGATAAATTTGTGTCAAATTCACTTAGATGTTTCAATTCTCATATTAATAATTTATTTCTTACAGATGTTTATGTCTTGCCTCGTCAGTATATCACCATGACAGGAAATAGGAGAGCCTAGTTTCACACACATGATACATTAACATTTGGCTCAGGTCTGCTTTTTACTATCAAGCAGAAAAAAGAGGTTTTGTTGGCAAAATACAATTCATTTTGGAATAAGTATTTAAAATATTTATTTCAAAGCTCAGTCAAACTTGGCAAGGAATATATATATTACAGGCAGATTCTGTTGTTGGCATGAAGCTGGACTCTCTGGTGACGGTGGCAGAGAAGAGGACCATGGACAAACTACTGAACATCATGGATGATGTCAGTCACCCTCTGCACACCGTCATCAACAACCAGAGGAGCAAATTCAGTGACAGACTGCTCCTTCCCAAGTGCAGGACCAACAAACTCTTTTGTCCCTAATGCCATCAGACTGTACAACTCCTCTCTGGGGGGGAGGAGAGGTAACAGGGAGACAGGAGAGGATGTAAGGATGTAATTGAACAATACCATGACAACGAATGACTCAATACAATAACCAATAATGTGCAATGACATAAACCATTGTTCAATGACCAATAATATGCAACTGCAGGAACTAATGTGCAATATAAATATAGGCTATATATATATATATATATATATATATATATATATATATATATATATATATATATAGAGAGAGAGAGAGAGAGAGAGAGAGAGAGAGAGAGAGAGAGAGAGATATATATATATATATATATATATATATATATATATTTTTTTTTTTTTTTTTTTTTTTTTTTTTTTTTTTTTTTTTTTCCCTTCTTTTTTACTTTCTTACTTACTTTTTTACTTACTTTCTTAGCTTTTTTTTAATATGTGTGCACTGTAATAATGATGCTACTGGAGACTTAATTTCCCTGAAGGAATTACCCAAAGGGATCAATAAAGTTTTATCTTATCTTATCTTATCTTATCTTATCTTATCTTATCTTATCTTATCTTATCAATGCTATTAGTAAAGAAAAATGTCCATTTTGTTATTAAGTTCATTTAGACATTTAGCTGACTTCATTCTATTGCCACATAATGTTGCAGCACTTTAACCCTATTAACTGCAACTCAACATTATATAAGGTTATAACGTATAATAAATATTTATTTTGCTTGATATATTATGGTTTGAAACCACTATAGTCATTTGATGTAGGTTAGTTATATACTTAAAATTTATGGTTATATCATTAAATTATTTAATAATTTAATTTCATTTATATAATTTATCAGGGAATATGTAAAAAGGGAATATGTATACTTTGATTGCTTTGGATGCTATATAATTATGCATGTGGACAATTATCTTTCAAGCCTGAAATTGTACATAAAAAACAAACAAACAAAAAGGAGGTAAAACAGAAAGACTGACTGAAGTTGTCAAACAATTTAAGCTAAAGTACAGCATTATAGTACCTCCCTAGGCACGATAGAGGGTTATGTCAGGTTGTGTCAGGAAGGGCATCTAAAGTAAAACACTGGGCAAAGGTCTAAAAGGTTCTTCACTGTGGTTAAAATAATAAGACATAATACAAAATAATAAAGGGTAAAATGCCAAAAGAAGAAGAAGAAGAAGAAGAAGAAGACAGTACTAGAGCACCACTGTATTTTCTCTCCACTTACCATATAGGTGGATATTGTAAACAATTACGGACTGTAGTACATCTGTTTTTTGTTTGTTTATGTCAGTCAGGACCATTGCAGAACAGGTATAATTTGGTTGGTGTATTGTTTATTGTCAGTCCTGCTGTGACCCTGATGCAGTGAGTAGGGTTTAGTGCAACAGTGCAGCTGTAGTTTTATTTAAATGCCACAATGACACTGCTGGGATAGAAATAATGCATCAACCAAATCATACCTGCTCAGTGGTGCTACTATTGGGGTCCTGACCATTAGAGAACAGTGTAATGGGAACTAGCACAGTATATACTGTAGTCTACAAACAGATGGACTACAGTCTATAATTGTATAACTAATCTGTGGTGCTACTATTGGGGTCCTGGCCCTTAGAGAGCAGAGTAAAGGGAACTAATACAGTATGTACTGTATTCCACAAACAGATGGACTACGGTCTGTAATTGTAAAACTACAAAGTACATCTGTAAAGTAAATGGAATGATACAAATTAAGAATTAGTGGCACAAAAGGGAGGTGTGTCCAAACACTTGAATG
The DNA here is from genome assembly GCA_019802505.1 of Corydoras sp. C115. Classification (NCBI taxonomy): domain Eukaryota; kingdom Metazoa; phylum Chordata; class Actinopteri; order Siluriformes; family Callichthyidae; genus Corydoras; species Corydoras sp. C115. Next base: position 4,100,471 of record JAFMOC010000006.1, on the reverse strand, counting down.
GTACTATAAATCAAAATTAAAAACATCTTCAGAAATCTTCAGAATCTTCAGTTAGAACGTAGGGTATGCTACTGAACTGCTTCCAAACGCAGGGTGGCGGTATAAACATATCGTCATATAGCAGCAACAGCAGAACGTGAGGAGGAAGTAAACACAGAGCAGTACACTGACAGTGCTGTGAACGCTGAGCAGGAAACTAAATGCTCTGTTTCATTTAAACATTCCTGACTCCAAAAAAGAGTTTATTGGTAAGGACACGGATTAAGGTATAAATCTAATGTTTTATTCTGTTAACCCCAGTCATTGCATGGCTATTTGATTGCTCTAACAGATTTTCCATTTTCGTCATTGTCTTATACAATCATGATAAATAAATAAATGAGATGTTTATTGTTTTAAAAAATCAGTGAACTTAATCTGAGAGGTTACTGGAATGACATGATGCAGGTGTGAGGTTTAAGTGCTCTGCAGTGGTTATGACAAACTAAATGTGGTTTAAGAATGATCTGTGGTGAACTCTTTTCATGCTGACAGCTGAATCATTTTTTAAAATTAATTTCCACTGTTTTAATACCGTTACCTTATGCAAAGTGACTTACAAAGCAAGCAGAGGGTTAACCACAGCACCCCTGGAGCAATGAGGGTTGGGAGTCTTATTCAAGGACCCACATTGGTAACTTCATTGGACCTGGGATTCAAACCCACAACCTTCTGATTGATAGCCCAACACCCTAACCAATGAGCTACCACACCCCTTACATTAAAAGCATCATCCTTGCATGCTGGCCATTTTATTAGATACACAGAAGTCCAGAAAGGACATGTGTGTTTTTTTTTTTTTTCTATTTAAAGTCGTTATAACGAGATGTGATCACAACTTATTTTTGAGGGACCGGAAAAGTGGCACGACGGTTCTGTCAATACACCTGACGTACAGTATATATCCTGACGTACAGTTAGGTCCATATATATTTAGATATTCATTCATTCATTATCTCCCGCTTTATCCTCTATTAGGGTCGCGGTTGGGTTCCCCATGCCCATCCAGGGGAGAACATCTCGGGCGCTGGGCAGATAGACCCAGGACAGGGCGCCAATCCATCGCTGGGCACACACTCACTCACACATACACACTCTATATGGGGCAATTTGGAGAATTCAATTGACTTGATCCATGTTTTTGGACTGTGGGAGGAAACCGGAGAACCCGGAGGAAACCCACACAGACACGGGGAGAACATGGAAACTCCACCCAGATGGGGATTCGAACCGGGAATCCCTAGCGCTGAGAGGCGAACGTGCTAACCACTAAGCCACCGTGCCGCCTATATTTAGACACTGACACAAATTTAGTTTTATTACCTGTTGACTGAAATATAGCCAAGTTATAATTATCTAATTGAAATGGACATAAAGTCCAGACTTTCAGCTTTCATTTGAGGGTATCCACATTAAAATTAAGTGAAGAGTTTAGAAGTTTTAGCTCCTTAACATATGCCACCCTGTTTTTAAAGGGAACAAAAATAATTGGACAATTGACTCAAAGGCTATTTCATGGGCAGGTGTGGGCAATTCCTTCATTATGTCATTCTCAATTAAGCAGACAAAAGGCCTGGAGTTGATATTAGGCATGCTGCTTGCATTTGGAAGATTTTGCTGTGAAAAAAAAACATGCGGTCAAAGGAGCTCTCCATGCAGGTGAAACAAGCCATCCTTAATCTGAGAAAACAGAAAAAACCCATCCGAGAAATTTCTACAATATTAGGAGTGGCAAAATCTACAGTTTGGTACATCCTGAGAAAGAAAGAAAGAAAGAAAGCCCTGGTAAACTCAGCAATGCAAATAGACCTGGACGCCCACAGAAGACAACAGTGGTACATGATCGCAGAATAATTTCAATGGTGAAGAGAAACCCATTCACAACAGCTAACCAAGTGAACAACACTCTCCAGGAGGTAGGCGTATCAATATCCAAGTCTGCCATAAAGAGAAGACTGCATGCAAGTAAATACAGAGGGTTCACTGCACGGTGCAAGCCACTCTTAAGCCTCAAGAATAAAAAGGCTAGATTGGACTTTGTTAAAAAACATCTAAAAAAAAACCTGCACAGTTCTAAAGAACATTCTTTGGATGTTAGAAATGATGGAAAGAAAAAAAGTATGGCGAAGACATGGTACAGCTCATGAGCCAAAGCATACCACATCGTCTGTAAAACAGCGGAGGCAGTGTGATGGCTTGGGCATGCATGGCTGCCAAAAGCACTGGGTCACTAGTGATGATGTGACACAGGACAGAAGCAGCCGGATGAATTCTGAGGTATTCAGAGACAACCAAATGCAGCCAAACTGATTGGTCGGCGTTTCATAATACAGATGGACAATGACCCGAAACATATAGCCAAAGCAACCCTGGAGTTTATTAAAGCAAAAAAGTGGAACGTTCTTGAATGGCCAATTCAGTCACCTGATCCCAACCCAATTGAGCATGAATTTTACTTATTAAGGACTAAACTTCAGACAGAAAGGCCCACAAACAAACAGCAACTGAAAACCGCTGCAGTAAAGGCCTGGCAAAGCATTAAAACGTCTGGTGATGTCCATGAGTTTAAGACTTCAGGCAGTCATTGCCAACAAAGGTTTTTCAACCAAGTATTAAAAACAAATATTTTATTAAAAATTTTGCCCCTGAAATGAAGGAATTGTTTCAGTAAAATGCTTTAGTTGCATAGATTTTCATGCAATCATTTTGTTCAACCCACTGAATTAAAGCTGAAAGTCTAAACTTCAATTGCATCTGAAGTATTTTGTTTAAAATTGTTGTCATTTACAGAACCAAAATTAGAAAAATGTTGTCTCTGTCCAAATATTTATGGACCTAACTGTATATAATAACACATGTCCTCTCTGGGCTTTCGTAGTTTGAACACTTGTTGTCAATTTAAAATCACATTCACAATATGTTAATGTCATATTGATATCCTTCAACGTTGCTCACACAGTTTGTCATTAAATATGATTGGTGGCTGGACTGTTCTTAATTAAGAAGTGTAAATGATTTGATTAAAAATCAGACAAGACAATCTACCATGTCTAATTTACTCAAACAAGTGCAACATCCACAAATAGACTGCCACTATGTCAGTTTCACTGCAGTGTTAAGAATGATCCACCACCCACAAAATAAAAAAGTGCTGGTAATTTAGGTTTGAATCTGAGTCTGGTTGGAGTTTTCATGTTTTATGTCCCCGTGTCCACATGGGTTTCCTTCAAGATTTCCCTGGCTGGGCATGAGGAACCCGTGACCCTAGCAAAGGATTAAGCGGGAGATTATAAATGAATGAATGAATATTCTGAAGTGTCTATAAACTTTTACACACAGTTTCTGTAGTGTATTTTGTAACTAAATTGTGGGATGAAGACATGTTTCATCATTGTTGTCAAAGGGGGAACATTGCTGCAAAGCAGCTTTCACTAGAATTTTGTTTGTATTTTTAATCTTAAGCTTTGCTATCCAGATTGCACTTGACCAATAAAAAACTGTTTAGTGCTGCTACAAACTGATTTGCATTTGTAGTATGCAGTCCTTTTAAGCAGATCCACAGTGTGTCAACTTCTGGGTTAGAAACATACCTTTAAGATGACAGGAAGTGTGAAGAGGAGAGCAAATCACACTGTGCAGGTTGAGTTATGTGATGCTGGACATTTCCCTATGGAAATGTGCCTTATGAAGATTTATGTTTGCTGAACTTTTAGGAGCAGGCCTTTTGGCGCCACAAGGAGGTAGTGTGTCAATCATAAGACAGGGGAATGCTACATACATAGTCTTTAGCTCACTGTTTTTGATTGTTACAGGTGTAAAATTTTAAGTGTAAATGTTTTCTTTGTAAATTTGTCTAGTACATAAAGGTGCAGTACAATTGGCAAATCACAGATTTGTAAAACTTGATTGTTCACAATTTTAAAGAATTCAGACACCTTTATGGTTTACTCTAACAGTCTGAAATCTTTGTGTAGCTTTAAAAATATACAAAAAAAAAAAAAAAAAAAACAAAAAAATATAATAAAAAAAAATATAATATATATATATATATATATATATATATATATATATATGTGTTTCATGAAAGGATGATTAAATCTGAGAACCTCAGTGCTAACTTGGGCATGATTTGTTTCAGCAATCGACTTAATTAATTCAACTCATGGGCAGCTCAAAGGACGACGCAGCAGTGGAGCATATCTACTGCAGAGGTGCAGTCACCGAGCTGCTTAAATATGGAGCAAGAGACTTGCATGCCGTTTCCAATACATCTAAAACATCTCGAATACTCATTCTTGTCATTCCAGGTAGGAAAAGTAATTTACAAACTTTTTATAAATGTAAAATTGCATATGGGATTGAAACTCTAAAACATGCATTGAATTTTAATGAAATAAATATTTAAGTAAAAAAAATGTTCCTAATGTTTCATTGAGAAAATAATAACATAAAAATCAATAGAAACCAAAATCATCAAACCATTAAGATTGGATTCAATGCAACACTGTAAATTAAAAGAGAATAACAGATCACAGGCTGATCCAATTTGCTTAAGTCTCATCATGTCAACTCATAATGTGACTCAGTAGTGTCCCCGGACATTGCTAAACGACATAACAGTCTGTGGCTACATCAACGGCAACGATACCCGGTGTCCCAGAGGTTGTATTCATTTGGGTTCAGGTTTAAGAGAAAGTGTGACACATGAGAACATGTATTGTCCACTGCTGGAAGTAATGATGCACCAGCATAAGGCCTGACAACAGCTCTATCAATTTTATCCCAGGACCTAACAAGCCTGTGTACCACTGGCTAACAACAGAAGGTTTGTTCACCCCTTCAAAGTTCTGCCTCCCAAAACATCACTGACCCACCTCCAAAACTGTTATGCTGGATAAGATTGCAGACAGCATACGGTTCAGTATGGTATGTCGAAAGTATTAACGAGTCTGAACCTGATCACATCTGTAAAGCGAACGTGTGCAACTGACAGTTTTGGTGTTCTCCGACAAATGCATTTCGATCTGCTCTGTGCTGGGCTGTGAGCACAGTTCAGAATGAAGGCCCTCATTCAACCTCACTTAATTTGTTTGGTCAAAAAAAATGCACTGCTGGAGGTTTGTTGTTGGACTGTTGATAGCGGTTCTTCTTGTTCTACTACCAAAAAAATAAAGCACATACCAGTTCTGTTGCTAGGCTGATGCCCTATTATAGTCATGTCTATTACTCCTGGTGAACAGCCTGTGCCATTTGCTATTTGAACTTGCTACATCGAACCTTTTTGTGAGGGCACGTTCTAATGTGCCATTCTGAAGTAGCTGGACTACCTGTACCACATGCTAACAGTACCAACACTAAAACTAGAGAAGTGCGCAAACTAGAGAAAAATCTGAAAATAATAATGAGTGAGTACATGATTCACAAAATCAAAACTTTTGTTTATTTATTTATTTTATTAACTTTTTGGCATTTGGTTATTTTTTATTTACTTCCCTAGTGCTGTAAAATCAGTCATCAGTAATTAAATGAGCTAAATATACAGATTTGCACAACAGAGTGTTACCAGTCTACCTGTAGCAGACATCTGCTCTAGATTGTTTAAATGACGTTAGAGGCATTTTTTCCTAGCCGAAAATGATTGTAATTACTCCTGTCATATTTCATTTTCTTTCAAAAGTGATAGGATGAATCATGATTCTTTCTTTCATTCTATTATTTATTTACCTTTTTGTAACTTCAAGGCTTATGACCTCACCTTCCTATGTTAGGATTAAATGCCAAATAAACCCAAAACAGGCCATAATTAAACTTGTGTGTTTTATTGCCAAGAAGGAAACAAAGTTGAGCTTACAGAACAGACAAGTATGTCTTAGAAGTTTTATTTTGGTATACTCTTCAACTGTGTGTGTGTGAGGGGGCAGGATGATCTGCATCAGAATACTTTATTAATCCCCAGGGGGAAATTGCAGTAGTAACAGATGCCCCATTTTCAGTGTTATAGAATACAAATATATAATAAAGAATAAAAGTACTACTAATAATAATAATGATAGTAAGCGCTTATTCTAAAAATGTAATCAAATTTTAAAAGTTTTACATTTTTAAGGTTTCAGTTGCAAAGTTTTAATACAAAATACAACAAAAAAAGTAAAATGGCAGTGGCATGGAGTTATTTATATTGACATATATGGCACTGAATCTTATAGTGCAGTAGTTCTCAAACTGTTGTACGTGCATCACTGGTGGTAAATTAGATAATGCTATAAATATAAAATACGTTCTTTACCCCAATGTGTTTTATAAACTGCGTTCTGTAAATCAGCCACTAGATTAAACTGTTAGAGAAACTTGAAACATGATCAGTCAATGCTAGAGAGGCCCAGACCTCCCTTGCCCCAGCCACCTCCACCAGCTCAACTGGGGGAACCCAGACCAGCTGGGAGATTTAATCCCTCCAGCTTGTCCTGGGTCTTCCCTGGGGTTTTGTCCCAGCTGGACTTGCATAAACACTTGCCTGGGGAGGCGCCCAGGAGGCATCCTTACCAGATGCCCAAACCACTTCAACTGGCTCCTTTCAACGCGGTGGAGTAGCGGCTCTACTCCGAGTCTCTCCCGGATGACCGAGCTTCTCACCCTATCTCTAAGGTAGAGCCCAGCCACCCTGTGGAGAAAACCCATTTCGGCCGCTTGTATTCGCGATCTTGTTCTTTCGGTCATTACCCAAAGCTCCTGACCATAGGTGAGGGTAGGACTGTAGATCGACAGGTAAATCAAGAGCCTTGCCTTATGGTTTAGCTCCTTTTTTACCACAATAGACCGGTATAGGGTCCGCATTACTGCTGACCCTGCACCGATCCGTCTCTAAACCTCCATCTTACCATCATTCGTGAACAAAAGACTCCTACACTTGAGGCAAGATCTCAGCCCTGACCCAGCAAGGACTCTCCACCCTTTTCCAACTGAGAACCATGGCCTTAGATTCAGATTCGAATTAAGTATTGCACATATCAACCAGTTTATTGTCTACACCCCCAGATATCCATAGTCCTCCACAGTGTCCACACTGACCCCATTGATGGACATAGTTTGTACTGTCTCAGGTCCATCACCAGCTCCTTTGCCTTTGTCACATTAAACTGCAGATGGTTCAACTCGGACCATGTAACAAAGCCACAAAAGATTGAATATAAAGAATTTCATATAAATTGTCATTTATATGTGTTTCCTAGTGAAGCTAAAATTAATGTAGGGTGGCACAGCTTTTACATTTTATTTTAGTATAGCAAAGAAAAGTCTAGCGGTGGTCTTTAGGCATACTCGTGCATATGTGCATGGCCAAGTGTATAATATCATGAACTTGTACAATTGTATGCTTCAAACCTTGTAATAACAGTTTTGGGTTTAGGGTGGCGGGCTATCAATCTAAAGGTTGTGGGTTCAAATTCCAGGTCCATTGACATTGCACATGTGGGTCCATGAGCAAGGCCCTTAACACTCAGTGGAACTCTGTGTTCTGATCCCAAAAATCATGTAGGGTTAATTATAAGTCACTTTGGATATAAGCATCTGCTAAATGACCAAATGTAATGCAATGTAATGTTTATATAGGATAGTTTTTTTTTTTCTAATCCAGCTAAGGCTTGGCAGTAGAAACAAAATTTGTTTTAACAGCCATTTTAAATAGATCCATGGTTTATTTTAATTTAAAAAGTACAGACTATAAAAACCATAAGGGATTTAAGTTCTATATTTTAGTTGGATGTAATACAGTACTCATTTTGTGTACTTTATATTTGTTAATTTTTATATTGTTGTCGTCTTTGGTTATGTATTCACTGCAAAAAAAAATTGTAATTGAGGTACTCAATGTTTGTATGCCTTTATTTTTATGCCACAAGATAGAGGCAGGAGGTCAGTCAGTTTTTATCAGAACACATCCTTTGATTTGTTTTTTTTGTCAATTTTCCTTCCTAGAGCTCTGATTGAGTTGCTTGGACTATTAAAGTATTATACCTAACAACAGGTATGAAGTACTGTCTTGAATATGCTGTAAAAGACTATTTATTGTATTTATGTGATTTAGAGTCGAGCTTCATGTCAAGATTTATGTCTTGAACTGGACCAGCTCTGCTAGCTGCATATCAATGGTGGTGTGTCTGTTTTATTTTAGTAATAATATGATTATTATTGTTAGGATTGACCTAATTTGATCAGTAGCCTTACAATCCACAATAAACAAAGGTGTCATCTTAAAATGGTAATCATTACATTTCTGTAGAATGTTTTTTATCAATATATTGTGTAGAATGTGTTCATAATGAGCTGAAGGTTAAAAGTTTTCCAGTTTGTCACAGGTGGAAATCTTTACTGTAACTGTAAATCTACAGTCTTTAATCACAGAGGTTCAGTGTGTAAATCTGATGATAGGGAGGACATGGCTCACTCTTAACTGCTTTGTATTTACTGTAGGCTGCACCTGGTCATGCAAAATTGCCACATATTTCTTACTTGTTTGAGACATTGCAAGGGGATTACTATAGTGTGAAAATTTGACAGTCATTTTAGCTAGCCCTACATACAAGTGCCATTCTTTGGCTTTCTCATAAATAACTTATTATTTATTTTCCATTTGTGTATGTGTTGGGTCCCAGAGAAATGGTAGAAAATAATTGTTCAATGCATTCCTTTATGCTGAATTAAATTTTACTTAATTATTTCCAGAAAAAATATGAATAACATTTTATTTATATAAATATATCTTTACACATAGATTTGAATCATGCTTTCTGGTTTGAAATCAGTTTGAATTAGCAATCAAATTTTTATTTGCTGGTATGGTGGCTTAGTGGTTAGCATGTTTGCCTCTCAGCACTGGGGATCCAGATTTGAATTCCAATCTGGATGGAATTTCCATAGTCTCCCGGTCTACGTGGGTTTCATCATGGTTCTCCGATATCCTCCCACAGTCCAGAAAACATGGATTCAAGATGCTGCTCTAAATTGCCCCATGTTGTGTATGTCTGTGTTGTGAGCGTGTACCGAGCGATAGATTGGTTCCGTGTTCTTTCCCTGCCCATCTCCTGAAAAGCATGGGGAAGCGCAATCGAACCCCCCCCCCCCCCCCCGTGCAACCCTAGGAAGTGGAAGATAATAATGATGAATGAATGAATGATTAAATGAATATTTAAGGTTTACCAGTTATGGTAATACCAGTTTACCTACATTTGTGCAGTATTTAGTACCACACTCCAAAACATTGATTTTGATGTCTAATTTGCTCGGTCATTAAATATCCTCTGTCAATCTATAAACCTGCATTTACCCTCCACCACTTACATAAACTTCATTAAATGAATTCCTAATCTTGTCCATCCTCGTCACTCCCAAAATGAATTACAGCATTTTCCCTGCCATCTCACACCTTCTTTAGGTCAGTGCCAAAGTCTCCAAGCTGTATAACATTGTAATCCTCATTACTATCATGTGAACTTTCCCTTTTACTCATGCAGATTATGTTTCTATTACAGAGCAGTCCTGAAACTCTATGCCACTCACTTCACCCTGATTGCACTCTCTTCTTCACCTCTCTATCACATTCTTCAAGGCTTTCTACACTCGACTCCAAGTTTTAAACATGTCCACTTTCTTTATCTCAACATCTTGCAACTTAACCTTTTTGCCATCCTCCCTCTCATTCCCACACATGTAGTCTGTCTTTCTGCTGTCTTGCTCTTCATTCCCCTTTTCTCCATTGCATCCCTCTATCTCTCTAAGCTCTCATCAACCTGCACCCTCCTCTCACCACAGATCGTAAAACATGGAGACTCCTGCCTAATCTCGGCAGCCTGTCCATGACAATCGCAAACAAGAAAGGAATCAGCAATGAGATGTGCTGCCCAGTGTCAGGAAGGTCTCAGTCGCAAGTCATGGATCTTACAACAGGATAATGACCCAAAATGCTCAGCTTAAACACTGAAAAAGGGTTGAGAACAAACTAGTCTAAAGTGACCTTCTATAAACCCTGATTTAAATCCTATTGACATCTGTGGGTGGAGCTAAAACCGGCTATATGGCTACCCTTTAAAACTAGATTGAGCCAGAATAACTGATGTGATTTCTTTATTTTAGTAATAATATGATTATTATTGTAAGTTAGGATTGACCTATTTTGATCAGTAGCCTTACAATCCACAATAAAGAAAGGTGTCATTTTACATTTTTTCAGAAACATAATATCGCTTTATTTTTTTTATAATTATTCAGTTCAAACACAATTCAGAAGTAATGTCGTATTTTTACAAGTTTTAATTTAATATTAGAAATGGGTAGTTCCGGTCCATAAATCTGATTGGCTGAGCCGTTGGTCCAGCCATTACTTTATTGACAATAATGCACACCTCTCAATGTATGATATACAATACGTTATTTGAAATCATACAATACAGATTAATATAAACAGCGAGCCGATTCCCAATGAGCACGAAGCTTGCATTCTTTAATTGGCCATTAGATGGATTGTTTAATTGTAATTTGATTGTTAGAGAAACCAGAATCCTGTTACAGGAACAAGCTTTATTTAAAGATTGCATTAAAACACATCTAAAAACAGCTTGTTCCTGTACTCAATTAATCAGTCCTCATTGTGTCCCACTATGTCATACAAAAAAGAAAAAAGGTACAAGAGGACATGGATTATTGTGTATAAATCACAGGAAATAGGGGTTATTGGGCACAATGCAAAGCTGAGTAGAATTACACCTCTTGATTTATTCACAATAATACACAACCTCAAGTGCCTTAATGTTTTTTTATATGACATAGTGGGACACAATAAGGACACAGGATTAACTGAGCAGAGGAACAAGCTTTATTTAAAGCTTCATTAAAACACATTTAAATACAGCTGCTTTGCCACCACTCCATGTTCTTGCCACAGCGATCAATCTTAGTGCTGCTTGTCCTGCCCCAGGATATATGGGCTGCAAACCATTAACCAATAGCAGAATCCCCAATATTTGCATTAATTACCTCTATTTAACATTCATTGCCACCATTTTTGCATTTCTCCCTGGTGTTTTTACACTTTCACACATTTTTTAAAGGGCACCAACAATCTCGTCCATGTCTGTATGTGTTCACTATAGCCAATCCTTTTATAGTCAAACTTTTTACAAAATTTCAAACCATTGCTTTTCCACGTTCTTCACGGTCTTCAACCCCATATCCACCCAACACCTCTTTATCACCTCTGTTTCCTTCATCAACATGCTCATTGATGTCAGCTCCAATAACAACTCACCTTTTAGTTACCTTCACCAAATCTTTATCTAACACTTTCCAGACTTTCTCATCCATCTCATAACCCATATGTGGAGCAAATGAACAAGACATATTGATTAATAATTTCCAGCTTTATTTCTCCATTAAAATGTTGGAGTTTTTCACCTCTACCACATTCTTTTGTATTTCTAACCCATTTCTTTTCTCCCAGCTACAGTATCCAATAGTACAACAATTCAAACCATCAATCCTCCTAGCCCTGCATTCCATTTACCATCCCATTGGTCTCTTGCATATAGTGTATATGTGTTTTCAACGTTTTACTATTACATGTTACTTCCAACAGCTGCCCAATATCAACCAGTACCCTGTTCACCGTTCACTATGTTCGCAAATGTGATCCGCATTTTAATCAACATGTTGCACTGATACACTCTCCTCCAATGGCTAGGTTTTTAAAGTTATAAATGAATTAATGGTAATTTTCACAGGGCATTATATTTCTTACAGGAGTTTAATGGTATTCCTTCCATCTTTTGCAACTTTTAACCCAGTTTTGGATTGTCTATGCCAATTTTTACATTTGTGCAAAGAGCACTTTTAAGGTCAGACAGTGATTATGCGCAAGAGACTCTGGCTCACAAACTTCGCACTAGTGTATAGGTAAAGTTGATGACAGCAAAGGTCATTTCCCCACTATAATCTAACCAAGCTATAGTCCTAGTTTTGTGCCTATTAATACTGAAACAAAAAACCTTCCCAAAACATTAGTCAGAAGCATTGAGATGTCTAAAATCCACACCCAAATGCATGATTTCATACACCTTGGGCTGTGGGACTGTGGGACACACCTGAACTTAATGATTTAGTGTTAGTGTTTCAACTTTTGCATCTACATAGTGTACATCCACTAGTCTATGTAGTGTCCACTTAGTATATCCTTAGTGAACTTGCTTATTTAGGGGTGTGGGTGTGGTGGCAGTTCTATATTCTGTTATTTATACAATGTGTCACCGAACTCAAGTTTTGTTTTCATGCCTTCTAATGAGCTCATTGCAAATGTACTTCATAAAACAGTCCTCTGAGTACTAGGTAGATTATTAAGTCGAAGGTCCAATTGGTGTAACTAATAAATTAATAATAACTGTATTGTTACAGGTTTTATTATATCTACACTGCAATAAAGTTAAATGACCATATTTTATTTTACTCCTATTTTTAATATCAGTACATACATATTTGTTCCATGTGTTCAATTTATAACACACCTACAAAAAAATGCATTATGCATCATCCCCACCCAAATAATACCTGATATCTGAAGCTCCTGTTGGGATTCTGCCCATTAAATAAATGACTCTATAACTGTAGAACTACACAGTCTATACTACACAATATATATTGTCAAACTGTTGAAATATAGAGACACAGCTAACAAAGAGACTGGTGTGTGTACAATAGTCATTAAAGGTCTTTTTACCAAACAGGTACATGCATATATTGGTATTTAGGCTACCTTATCCAGAACTGCTTAATCTGGGCACCTTCTGGTGACATTACACATGTCAGCAATGAAATATTTAGCTATAGAGCATTACTATCCAAACACTAAGGATTTTTGTTTTAACATGAACGTAAAACTATTTAATTGACAAACATCTTCTTCTGTAAGTGAGCTGTAGCCTGGACCCTGACCCTAGCATGTGTTGATTCCTTACTGCTTTTAAAACTACAGGACTTTGGCAACAGGTGTCTTGACGCAAAACCTTACTCGGGGCGATAACCTTAATGTGGGTTGTGTTGACGCAAAAGCTTAGTCAACGTGATAACCTTAATGTTGCTCGTGTTGACTGGCTTTTACTCTTTGGTTGAATGTCACTGAATGCTGTGTTCAATGGACTCTTTATGGCTTTCTTGGGGTTGCCCTTTTGCCCAGAGATAACAACAATAATTATCATTTTTGCAGAATGAACTCTTTTTCACCGAGCTTTCATAATATTACATCATAGTGCAGGTGTTGTGCACTGTTTAATTGACTACACTATGTGCATAATATGAAGATGATCATGCAAGGCTATTTAAATAAGCCATACTTTGAGCTCAGTAAAAGAGTATAGCTAATTATTTGGCTAGTTTCTTTTGAAGATTAAATATGGGATTTCTGCCCAGCAAAAATATTTTTTTGTTACAAATAACAGTAAGTTAAATAATAATTATTTATGGGTTGAACCCCAAAATAGTCTTCTATGAATTAGACAATTATTCTCCTTTTGATTAATCCTGGTTTTTTGGGAACTAATGTCTATAAGAAAACATCTGTAATAAGCAAATACAGACTGTAAAGACACAGTTGTGCATGCAAACTAAATTCAATTGAAATTTAATTTTCAATCTGTGATCCATGTACGTATTTGAGCCATGAGTATGGATGTACATAAGTAACATGTTGTTTATACTTGTTTTTCAAATATAAATTGACAAAAGAAAATCACGGCTGTATAACTTTATAAAATAAAGAAGTTCGAGGTAAGAGTTTTTGTAGCTCATGTTCAAGTGATAAATATGCTCAGATGGAAGGGTATCAGCTCTACATATGGTTTCATTTATAAGAACCTGTTGTGCACAGCATGCTCCAGACAGCTGTAGGCAATAGCCCTTAGTATTACATTGTTGGATCATTAATAATGCTCTAAAATCTAATGTACATTTGTAAATAAATATTTATGCCTCATTGACCATTATTGGTTAAAAAAAAAATTAATAAAAAAAAAAATTGAAAACCTATGGGCTAACCTGACAAAGAACGGAAAAAGAAGAGCTTAAGGAGTGAAAATTCTTGCGGTGCTGAACAACAGGTGAGCGAGATTAACAATGAATATTTAGAGAACCAAAAAAAAAAAAAAAAAAAGATCAATAAAACGACCTGGTCAAAAAACAAAAATGGTCTGTAACCCTAAAACTTTTTAAATAATTCACTCTTGTTACAACCATGAACCTTTTTTCCTACTGTGTGAGCTATTAAACAAGTTTATAAGACGAATTAAAACCTTAAATCTGATTGGCTAAACTATCTGAGCGCTTCACATTTGTGTCAATGCCTAAAACGTGTGAACATCCTGATGAGCACTTAGCCTGTACCCTTAGCCATCAATGTGCACTTAAAAACCGGAAAAAAATCACGTCGCAGATGACCAGTTCTTTAATGTTATTTTTTAAATAAACACATTTATGAATTAAACTGTCAGCACTGGAGCACTGCTCAGCACTGGAGATCCAGGTTCGAATCCCAATCTGGGTTGAGTTTCCATGTTCTCCCTGTGTCCACGTGAGTTTTCGGCGGGTTCTTTGGTCTCCTTTCACAGTCCAAAAACATGGATGACACTATTATAACTCATTTAGTCATTGCACAACATTTCACATGCATAGTTTCAACCAACTCTTCACAGTTTAGTTTTCTTTTTCACTTTTGGAAATCTATCAATGCTTAACTTAACTATTCAACTGTATGAGTGTACCCAGCAATAGATTGGTGCACTGTCCTGGGTGTAACTGCCCAGCACCTGAAACATTCTTCCCTGGATGCATTTTGTTTAACTGTTTACTGTACACCACTGTATATGTTTGACATCACAATAAAAAAAACACTTGAAACTTAAACTCATGTTCCACTTTTTTAGCAATTTTTATTATTAACTGTGGATAGTGTTTTTTATAGTTGGCACATAGATTCTAATATAAATTTCCCTTCAAAATACAAAAAGACTTATTAAACCACAGAAAACATTTCCATTGTATTATTTTTCCCAAATGTTTTCAGGCTTAGAGTTCTTTATTATTTTTTTTTATTTGTGTTTATGTGCAAAAGTAATAAACATGTATTTTTTAAGTTAATACAGAGCTTATGTCATTGTCATTGTAAAACGTGTACATGCAGCAAGTTAACCCTTTGGTTTAATTGCTTTGGAATAACCAGCTTCTGTATTAGGAATGGATTGTTGATCTTGTATTTTACATTGCCTTTTTTTTTTTTGCAATTTTGCAATTTTGCAATTTCATGATATTTTTTTAATCAAGGGTAACATAAGCAACTCTGCAAAACATTGTATGTGTGCAGAATATTTATGTACAATTGGGGCTGTATTGCAATATCATTAAGAAATGTAGTTACAGAGCTAAATTAATTGTGGTAAAAATAGTCAAATAAATTCAACAAAAATTGACACAAAAAAAAAAAAAAAAAAAAAAAAATATATATATATATATATATATATATATATATATATATATATATATATATATATATATATATATATATATATATATATTTTAAAGAAAAGTAGTTTGTAAATAATCACCTAAACAGAGATTTTGCAAGGGAACTACAATTGAGCAACAACATTGGTATTATGGTATTGGTATTGGTAAAAAGATTGGTATTATGTATGAAAATGGCCCGGATTTTTATTCAGAGAACACCATCCATTTTATAAAGCATTATGATTTGTTGGGAAAGGGACTAGTGCAGTTCATAAAATAGATGGCATAATAAAGACAAAAGATTTATAAATGTTGAAGCAAGCAAGAAAGTTGAAACTTTTAACATGTAGGTCTGGCAGCAGGTCTTGATCCAAATAATTACTCCAAAGTTTCTCCTAGTTGTAAAGTCCTGACCTGAATCTTACAAAAAATCTATGACCTGAACTGAAAAAGATGTTTGAGCAAGGAGGCCAACAAACTTGACTGAATTACAACAGGTCTGTCAAGAGTCAAGGGCCAAAATTCCAGAAGAGTCCTGTGATAAGCTTATGCAATGCTACCCTTTAACATGCAGTTAGGAAATCATAAACACATTCTGGGTTAAGATTACATTACTCATCTGGTCATATTTAAAATAATTTTCAGAAACTTACCTGCAGATGATCTGTATTACTGATAAAACTTGTGTATAGTCTGTTCATACTGTGTTTATGGTCAATAATGTAATTTCACTGGTTTAAATTCTCTAAATTGAAATTGTAATGTAAAAAAACAATCCATTATTTATGACTTCATAAACTCTTCATACCTAAAAATCCTTGAGGGCCATTGTTGTATTAATTTGCATTTGCGATTTGGGATTAATGCCTAGGTAATATCAATCACAGAAGGTCAGTTTATGTTCAACTGCACTTTGGAGTAATGTGCTAGGCTCAAATTGTTATTCTTAGTACACTGCTTGAGATACTTTACTCTTTTGCCAAACCTGACAATATTTTATCCTACAAAACCCTCATGGGTCAGACATCACGGTTTTGCTGGCCTATATGAGTTGATTTAAGGGGCTTTGTGTTTTTTTTTGTGCGTGTGTGTGTGTGTCAGAAAAGAGAGACCTGCACCTGCAGGCTACGTCAGTGGTGTGGTAGTCCAGGCTGTCTTGGGGTCAGACACGGCAGGCATGGTATCTGTTTAATGTTCCACTGAACAGTACTGAATTTATGAACCCAGTGTAAAGGGAAATGATAACAACTGAGTTGCAAGGTTTAGGCTGGAGCGGAGATAGGCAGCATTGTTTCAGCTATTATGTCATAAAAGGCTCTTCTAATCTGAAATCTCTTCATAAAGAACCAAAATGCCACCTACAGTAAAGGTGTTTTTGAGGACACTACTAATATCTTAAGATGCTTTTAAAAATGCAGTAATCAGATCATTAAGCATTATTTCATATGATGCAAGAAGAAGCAACCTGGACACACTAAATATTTTAGTTTGTGTGCAGTATTGACTAACAAATAATGAAAAGCATGTTGCCTGAATCATACTCAGCTGTAGTACAAATGTATGTTAACTCCCATTCTTGACATGCCTCAATTTTAGAATATAACAATATTTAATAAGTCAGTACAGAAAACTTTAGTACAGTACAGTTCATTACCTCAAATAAAGAAAGATCGAGTTTAAAACAAACACAAAATGTATATATTTAAAAAAAAAAAAATTTTAGGCTTTAGAACACAGCTGTTGAAAAACTGCCTTAGTGGTTTCACTGTGCTAAGGCACAGGCAAAATAATTTTTCCTTTATTGTTTAATTAATTTCTGCATTAATACACACTGTCTTGGTGCAGTACCATTTTTTTTGTTGTTCTTTTTGAATTGATATAGGTTTTTGTGAGTATTGGTGTTTGGGGCATTAAAAAATAAAGTAAAACAGTAGTAAAAGTTTTATCTTTTGGCAAAAAAAAAAGAATGTTGTTGATCTGCATTGCGAGATGAAGAGTTATCATTTTTCAATTCCAACCAAAAATATTAATTGACATATTGACTATTTTCTGGCTATTTCACAGTGGATATGTTTTATCTAAAAAAAATATATATATATATTATTTTCAAAAAATAGTGGGGAAGGCATGTCTAAAGATGTTTCTAAAGATGCAGACCAATAAATATGACCTTTCTTTCTTGCTGAGATTTCATAAATAGAGAAAAAAAAATTGGCTTCAAACTATTATTGTAATTTGTTTTACTATGACATTCTTAGCCCAAGCTCCAGCATAATTTGTTTTAAATTAAGATTTATAGTTTATTACTTAGCTTACTAACATTTATCCAACTGTGACTGCTTCCCTTTAGCTCAGTATTACATTGTTTTCTGCTGTTTATTGTTTTAGTGCTTATATTGTGTTAACTTTCTTAAATGTAGTTTTATAGCGTTCTATCTTTGATGTGCATTTTCTTGTCAATGCACAGTGCTTGTTTTATTCTTTCACTGTAATGATTCCTTGGTCTCCCTGTATGTTTTGCTTTTGCTTGCAATTGTACAAAGTTTTAGGCTCACCTGACTAAAGAAAAAATATCAACAGTCTACACTCCATGCAGTATTTTCAGAGTAATGCTTTTTAATAATATTTTTATAATAAATCTCTTGTTAGGGTAATGCTGTATTTCAATTAATCATTTCTGAGTTTATAAATGCGATTAACAGGATCATTACACATGACATATATATATATATATATATATATATATATATATATATATATATATATATATATATATACACACTCACCGGCCACTTTATTAGGTACACCTGTCCAACTGCTCGTTAACACTTAATTTCTAATCAGCCAATCACATGGCGGCAACTCAGTGCATTTAGGCATGTAGACATGGTCAAGACAATCTCCTGCTGTTCAAACCGAGCATCAGTATGGGGAAGAAAGGTGATTTGAGTGCCTTTGAACGTGGCATGGTTGTTGGTGCCAGAAGGGCTGGTCTGAGTATTTCAGAAACTGCTGATCTACTGGGATTTTCACGCACAACCATCTCTAGGGTTTACAGAGAATGGTCCGAAAAGAAAAAACATCCAGTGAGCGGCAGTTCTGTGGGCGGAAATGCCTTGTTGATGCCAGAGGTCAGAGGAGAATGGCCAGACTGGTTCGAGCTGATAGAAAGGCAACAGTGACTCAAATAGCCACCCGTTACAACCAAGGTAGGCAGAAGAGCATCTCTGAACGCACAGTACGTCGAACTTTGAGGCAGATGGGCTACAGCAGCAGAAGACCACACCGGGTGCCACTCCTTTCAGCTAAGAACAGGAAACTTAGGCTACAATTTGCACAAGCTCATCGAAATTGGACAATAGAAGATTGGAAAAATGTTGCCTGGTCTGATGAGTCTCGATTTCTGCTGCGACATTCGGATGGTAGGGTCAGAATTTGGCTTCAACAACATGAAAGCATGGATCCATCCTGCCTTGTATCAACGGTTCAGGCTGGTGGTGGTGGTGTCATGGTGTGGGGAATATTTTCTTGGCACTCTTTGGGCCCCTTGGTACCAATTGAGCATCGTTGCAACGCCACAGCCTACCTGAGTATTGTTGCTGACCATGTCCATCCCTTTATGACCACAATGTACCCAACATCGGATGGCTACTTTCAGCAGGATAATGCGCCATGTCATAAAGCTAGTTTCATGAACATGACAATGAGTTCACTGTACTCAAATGGCCTCCACAGTCACCAGATCTCAATCCAATAGAGCATCTTTAGGATGTGATGGAACGGGGGATTCGCATCATGGATGTGCAGCCGACAAATCTGCGGCAACTGTGTGATGCCATCATGTCAATATGGACCAAACTCTCTGAGGAATGCTTCCAGCACCTTGTTGAATCTATGCCACGAAGAATTGAGGCAGTTCGGAAGGCAAAAGGGGGTCCAACCCGTTACTAGAATGGTGTACCTAATAAAGTGGCCAGTGAGTGTGTGTATATATATATATATATATATATATATATATATATATATATATATATATATATAGTGCATCCGGAAAGTATTCACAGCGCTTCACTATTTCCACATTTTCTTACGTTACAGCCTTATTCCAAATTGTATTACATTAATCTCTTTCCTCAAAATTCTACACAAAATACCCCATTATGATCATGTGAAAAAAAGTTTTCTTGAGAGTTTTGAAAATTTATTAAAAATAAAAAACTAAGAAATCACATTTACATAAGTATTCACAGCCTTCGCCATGAAGCTCAAAATTGAGCTCAGGTGGATCCTGTTTCCACTGATCATCCTTGAGATGTTTCTACAGCTTAAATGGAGTCCACCTGTGGTAAATCCAGTTGATTGGACATGATTTGGAAAGGCACACACCTGCCTATATAAGGTCCCACAGTGGACTGCATGTCAGAGGGCAAACACGAAGCATGAAGTCAAAGGAATTGTCTGTAGACCTCCGAGACAAAATTGTCTCGAGGCACAAATCTGGGGAAGGATACAGAAAAATTTCTGCTGCTTTGAAGGTCCCAATGAGCACAGTGGCCTCCATCATTCGTAAATGGAAGAAGTTTGGAACCACCAGGACTCTTCCTAGAGCTGGCCGGCCGTCTAAATTGAGCGATCGGGGGAGAAGGGCCTTGGACAGGGAGGTGACCAAGAACCCGATGGTTACTCTGTCAGAGCTCCATCATTCCTCCGTAGAGAGAGGAGAACCTTGCAGAGGGACAACCATCTCTGCAGCAATCCACCAATCAGGCCTGTATGGCAGAGTGGCCAGGCAAAAGCCACTGCTTAGTAAACGGCACAAGGCAGCCCATTTGGAATTTGCCAAAAGGCACCTGAAGGACTCTCAGACCATGAGAAAAATTCTCTGGTCTGATGAGACAAAGATTGAACTATTAGTGTGAATGCCAGGCGTCATGTTTGGAGGAAACCAGGCACTGCTCATCACGAGGCCAATACCATCCCTACAGTCCAGCATGGTTGTGGCAGCATCATGCTATGGGGATGTTTTTCAGCAGCAGGAACTGGCAGACTAATGAGGATAGAGGGAAAGATGAATGCAGCAATGTACAGAGACATCCTGGATGAAAACTTGCTCCAGAGCGCTCTTGACCTCAGGCTGGGGTGACGGTTAATTTTTCAGCAGGACAACGACCCGAAGCACACAGCCAAGATCTCAATGGAGTGGCTTCAGGGTCACTCTGTGAATGTTCTGGAGTGGCCCAGCCAGAGCCCAGATGGCTGTGCACATAAGTCTCTACATACTGCAAAGAAGAATGTGCAAAACTGCCTAAAGATAGGTGTGCTAAGCTTGTGGCATCATATTCAAAAAGACTTGAGGCTGTAGTTGCTGCCAAAGGTGGTTCTACAAAGTATTAAGCAAAGGCTATGAATACTTATGTAAATATGATTTCTTTGTATATATATAAACACGTGGACAAAATTGTTGGTACCCCTTGGTTAATGACAGAAAAACCCACAATGGTAACAGCAATAACTTTAATCTGATAAAAGTAATAATAAATAAAAATTCTATGAAAATGTACAAATGAAAGTCAGACATTGCTTTTCAACCATGCTTTAACAGAATTATTTAAATGAAACAGGCCTGGACAGAAATGATGGTACCCCTGAAAATAATGTGAATAATTAAATCAAGGTGTGTTCACTAATTAGTATCACAGGTGTCTACAATATTGTAATCAGTCAGTGGGCCTATATATAGGGCTACAGGTAGTCACTGTGCTGTTTGGTGACAAGGTGTGTACCACACTCAACATGAACCAGAGGAAGCAAAGAAAAGAGTTGTCTCAGGACATTAGAAAGAAAATAATAGACAAGCATGTTAAAGGTAAAGGTTATAAGACCATCTCCAAGCAGCTTGATGTTCCTGTGACTACAGTTGCACATGTGATTCAGAAATTTAAGATCCATGGGACTGTAGCCAACCTCCCTGGACGTGGACGCAGGAGAAAAATTGATGACAAATCAATGAGATGGATAACACGAATGGTAACAAAAGAGTCAAGAAAAACATCTAAAGAGATTCAGGGTGAACTTCAAGCTCAAGGAACATCAGTCTCAGATCGAACTATCCGTCGATGTTTGAGCCAAAGTGGACTTCATGGGAGACGACCAAGGAGGACACCATTGTTGAAAATAAAACATAAAAAAGCCAGACTGGAATTTGCCAAACTTCATGTTGACAAGCCACAAAGCTTCTGGGAGAAAGTCCTATGGACAGATGAGACAAAAATGGAACTTTTTGGCAAGGCACTTCAGCTCTATGTTCACAGACGGAAAAATGAAGCATATCAAGAAAAGAACACTGTCCCTACTGTGAAACATGGAGGAGGCTTTGTTATGTTCTGGGGCTGCTTTGCTGCATCTGGCACAGGGTGTCTTGAATCTGTGCAGGGTATAATGAAATCTCAAGACTATCAAGGGATTCTAGAGAGAAATGTGCTGCCCAGTGTCAGAAAGCTTGGTCTCAGTCGTAGGTCGTGGGTCTTACAACAGGATAATGACCCAAAACGCACATCTAAAAATACTCAAGAATGGCTAAGAGGAAAACACTGGACTATTCTTAAGTGGCCTTCTATGAGCCCTGACCTAAATCCTATTGAGCATCTTTGGAAGGAGCTGAAACATGCCGTCTGGAAAAGGTACCCTTCAAACCTGAGACAACTGGAGCAATTTGCACATGAAGAGTGGGCCAAAATACCTGCTGAGAGGTGCAGAAGTCTCACTGACAGATACAGGAATCGTTTGATTGCAGTGATTGCCTCAAAAGGTTGTGCAACAAAATATTAAGTTAAGGGTACCATCATTTCTGTCCAGGCCTGTTTCATGAGTTTATTTTTTTTAATAATTCTGTTAAAGCATGGTTGAAAAGCAATGTCTGACTTTCATTTGTACATTTTCATAGATCTTTTATTTATTATTACTTTCATCAGATTCAAGTTATTTCTGTTACCATTGTGGGTTTTTCTGTCATTAACCAAGGGGTACCAACAATTTGTCCACGTGTGTATGTATATGTGTGTGTGTGTGTGTGTGTATATATATATATATATATATATGTATATGTATATATATATATATATATATATATATATATATGTATGTATGTATGTGTGTGTGTATATATATATATATATATATATATATATATATATATATATATATATATATATATATATGTGTGTGTGTGTGTGTATACATGTGTATATACAGTGGAGGAAATAAGTATTTGATCCCCCACTGACTTTAAAAGTTTTAATACAAAAAAACAAATGAAACGTCTCATAATTTTATGCCAGTTTTATTTTAACAGTGCCACGTAGAATATCAAAAGAAAAATGGAGAAAATTACATGAA